>CM057351.1:247199927-248433365 GCA_030015575.1 Agapanthus africanus
GACAAGTATGAGTTGATAATGATAGGATATGAGATCGAGATCGATATGAATTGAGATTAACAAGATATGACGTATATGCAATATGGCATGATATAAAATTGTTATAGATGTGTTATGTGATTAATAAGGTATGTCGTACGAGATTATAGATCAGTACCATTGCTGGTGAATAGGATGATAGATTCCCCACTCTGTTTGTGACACCGTACAATGGATTACCGTACGCGATGCGTGTCACGCCCTGCATCCCAGAGTACGCTAGAATGGGCACGTGACATAGCCAACCATGCTACCTGTGGGTAGGAAGTACCCATCCACAGTCACATTACGGCTGTAGAGATATCAAGAACAAAATAAAACTATCTAAAACATGTCCATAATCCAAGATAACATGAGTCAAGAATAAATAAATGCGGAAGCGAAAGATCCAATACAAAATAACTGGAATGTATGTCCCATAATGCGGGCTCACATCAGGAATAAAAAAATGCAGGAAAGAAAACTAACTACTGCCAACACTCACAGCTCAGTCTGTCGGCTGAAGTACTCCTGCTCGGGGTGCGACAGCGGTACAGAATCTGGGCCATGCAAAACCCAGACGTCAGCGCGTTAAGTCATCAAGTAATAACACAATAAACAGGCAATACGAATATAAACATGAATAAAGCAATGCAACAATAATATGAATCAGAGCAGTGCAGGGTAGTGTGCAATGGGTAAACTGGACTGTTCTATCAGGTTCTCTGTTCTAAAGTCTTTGAAACCAAATTGATGAATCATCGATGTAACTCAATAGTATCCCGTACATACCCGGGACCACGGCCTTAATATTCTCGGGCTGAAACCGAGACATGCCGCTAGGAACCAAACAGGAATGTGTACACTCAGTAATATCCCGGACATACCCGGGACCACGGCCTCAATATTCTCGGGCTGAAACCGAGACATGCCGCTAGGCACCAAACATGAATGTGTACACTCAGTAGTAGTGAACTGTTGAGTTACAAGTCAGGTTTCACCTTTGATTTCCCCATACCCCCAAGTTATATGTGTAAGTCATGTCAGGTATGCCGAAATCAAGAAACTAATACCAACACAGGATCAGGTAAACAGGTTTGTCTGGATAGACAACAGGAACGGTCCATGAGGACTACATGTCAGGTTTGTTGGCATTAGACACAAGATCAGGTAACGGGTCAGGTCATGGTACATCAGGTCAAGTCAAGCAGTATACGGTACCATGTCGGGTCAAACACTATGTATGTAGCAAGTCAGGTCAAGATGTAAACGATAACATAGGTGTGCTCACAATCAGTTATATAATCAAGCATGGTTATCAACACATGATATAAGCAATGAATTAAGCAATTGGCAGATTCACTCAATTTGCAGTACAGTTATCAGTTGTGTCACAGGGATGATTTCAACATTGTAAGAATGCAGTAAGACAATTATAGCCGTTTAATCATGTTAACAAGTTTAAGACTTCATGGATGCAATGTTATATATGTATATAGGTTCCACGAATGAAATCACAGTTTAAGCAGGTTAAATGTATACGAGTGTCCGAATGAATTAAAATGGTAGAAAAGGTGCCATAGGCTACATCATCAGTGAAAGTGTAATTAAAACATGTAAATATGATTATTAGGTTCCAAATTAGTAATTACAACAGATAGGTTCCAAGTTTGAAAGATAAATGATATATAACAATCTTGAACACGAAAAATGGGGAAATTATAATACCAAAGTTAAATTGCAGGTTTTAGGGTGTCATTAAGTATAAGTAAATATTGTTTAGCATGTACCAAGGGGTACTTGCCTCAACGGGTCGCGAATCGGGAAAACGGAACGTAAAACGTCGGCGGGGAAAACTCACGGCGGGCGCACGGTTCACGGAATGAACCCAAACGATGAACAGTGGAACCACACGGGTCGGGGTACCTCGCTGGAACGTCGGGACACCTCGCTGGAACTTCGGGACACGTTGCCGGCACGGCCGGATTCCGGCGAGATCAAAAATAGCAAATCGATCAAGATTGCAACAAGAAAAGAAAAGAAAATAAAGAAAAAAGGGAAGGAGGATGGAGATGGGAAGGCTTACATTGGTCTGTGGGACGGGTGGTGACGGTCGACCACGTCGACGGAGCTCCGGCGGTGGCCTATGACGACAGTGAAAGAAGTTTCCAGATCAAGAACCGGATCAGCGAAGGAAACGAAGAAAGGGGAAGGTGAGGGGATGAGAAGCTCACCGAGGGGGTGCGCGAGGGCCAGGGGCACGGAGATGGGTCATCGGCATGCGACCTCCGGTAGTGCAACTGTGTGCAGGGGAGCGCGCGGGCCTGGTCGGGGGGTGTGCAGGCGCTCGGGAGAACGATGAAGGAGGATGTGGATGAGACGAGGTTGAGGAGGCGAGGATGCTGGTGATGGTGGTGTCGGTGTTGGGGCTGCGGCGGCGAGGGGCATGGTGGCTAGGGTTCGCTGGGGTTGGGTTTACGTGAGAGAAAAAGAAATGGAGGGGAAAGAGATTTAAATATGAGAGAGAGAGAGAGGGATATATGGAAGAGAGAGAAAGTGAGAGAGAGAGAGAGGAGAGAGATTGAGAGAGACGGTGAGGGAGAGAGAGGATACGGGGGGGGGGGAGAGTAAGGAGGTGGGGCCCACGGAAAATGAAGGTTTGATTGGCTGGGAGAATGATTTGGTTAGGAAAGATATTTAAAGAAAAGATTTAAAAGATTTTAAGGAACAGTAAATTTTATATAGTTAACTTAAAATATACGATGTTTTAAATATATTAAAATGGGATTTTGGCGCAAAGTGAAACATTTCCAAACTGCGCCCGGGTCGGGTCCAAAAATTTGAAATTAAAATAAGAAAATTTTAGGCGAGATCCAAAATTTAAAATGAAGTATTTTACAATCAAAAAGCATACCCCCAAAACGGATACACGTACATGCACGTAGCCGTCCAAACATGCCCGTTTCACTGAACGGGACGAGACCACGATGCACGGACGCTATAATAGGGCTAGGGGCGTCAAGCAGGCCATGACAATTATTTTTAATTTTATTTTAGATGCCATAAATTGTTATATGCAGAATTGAATTGACGGGGTAAAATTGACAATAAGTAACAATCAAGCAAGATAAATGAAATAAGTGCCATACTACGTTCAAACGGTAACAGAAATTAGTAGCATTGGGCTCGGGTGTTACATTATACCCAACTACAAAAAGAATTTCGTCCTCAAAATTCCAAGAATGCAAAGATAAACAAATAACTATAAGAAAAGATGAGGAAACTTCTGCCGGATTTCATCTTCTCGTTCCCAAGTGGACTCTCCATGCGAGCGATTACCCCAAGAAACAAGCACAAGAGGGATCACCTTATTCTTAAGAATCTTTTCCCTTCGATCCATGATTTCAATCGGTCGCTCCTCAAAAGTCAAGTCTTCTCGTACTGTTAGCTCCGAATGATCCAATACGTGTGTTTCATCTCGAACATACCTACGGAGTTGAGATACGTGAAACACATCGTGTACATTTGCTAAGGACTGCGGTAACGCCAAACGATACGATACCACACCAACACGCTCCAAGATCTCAAAGGGTCCAACGAATCGAGGACTAAGCTTTCCTCGACTTCCAAAACGAATCACCCCTCTAGTCGGTGATATCTTCAGGAATACCAAATCACCCACGGCGAACTCTAGAGGTCGTCTTGACGTGTCTGCCCAACTCTTCTGTCGGTCTTGAGCTGCCTTCATAAGATTTCTGATAGCGTTAACCTTCTCAACTATCTGCACAACCAAATCTGGTCTCAATAATCTTTGTTCACCGACGTCGTCCTAACGAACAGGTGAACAGCATTTAAGACCATACAAAGCTTCAAATGGAGCCATCTGGATAGTTTCCTGAAAACTGTTGTTGTAAGAAAACACCACCAAATGCAGATGATCCTCCCAAGAACCCTTGAAGTCCAACATGCATGCTCTCAACATATCCACAAGATTTTGGATTGTTCTCTCCGACTGACCATCGGTTTGAGGATGATAAGCTGTGCTAAACTTCAATCGAGTCCCTAAACTTTCCTGTAAACTCCGCCAAAAGTGTGATAAGAACCGAGTGTCCCGATCGGACACGATGCTCACCGGTACTCCATGCAATCATACAATCTCCTGCATGTACCGCTCTGCCAAGGTCTCTGTTGATTGACCAACACGGAAAGGAATGAAGTGAGCTGCCTTGGTCAACCGATCAACAATCACCCATACAACATTGTTGCCTTTTAGACTCCGCGGTAAAGCCATCATGAAATCCATGGTTATATGTTCCCACTTCCACTGAGAAATCGGAAGTGGTTGTAATAAACCAGCAACCCTTTGATGTTCAGCCTTAACTTGCTGACACACCAAGCACTTCGCCACAAAACGAGCAATCTCATATTTCATGCCTTACCACCAGAAATGCTGTCGAATATCTCGGTACATCTTTGTGCCTCCTGGATGTACAGAATAAGCTGAACTGTGTGCCTCCTTCATAAGCTCTTCACGAATATCTCCCTTTGGCACACATAAACGGCTACCATACCTCAATGAACCATCTTCGTGGATCAATAAATCTGTTCGTAGTCCGGCTTCAACCTGTTCTCGAAACTTTTTGTAGTCTAGGGTCCTGCGATTGTGCTGCTTTAATATTCTCGATCAACGATGACTGTACTTGCAGCTGCATCAACTGTCCCGTAGAATGCGGTGGCACAACCTCCAAGTCAAATCTTCGAAAATCTTCAACAAGCTCCTTCTGCGTAGTTAACACCTGGATTGCTGGTAACCGACTAAGCGCATCTGGCACGACATTAACCTTCCCTGGATGGTATTTAAGATCAAGATCGTAGTCAGCCATCAGCTCTAACCATCTACGCTGCCTCATATTAAGCTCTTTCTGTATGAACACGTACTTCAAGCTCTTACGATCAGTAAAAACTTCGACCCTTTCGCCCAAAAGGTAGTGTCTCCAAATCTTCAAAGCGAAAATCACAGCCGCAAGTTCCAAGTCATGAGTTGGGTAATTCTTCTCATGGGTCATCAACTGTCTCGATGCGTACGCTACAACCTTCCCATGCTGCATCAAAACACATCCCAATCCTTTCCCAGATGCGTCGCTGTAAATCACCAATCCTCCGGAATTGTCTGGCACGGTCAGAATAGGGGCGGTTATTAATTTCTGCTTCAATGTCTCGAAAGCTAACGCACACTTGTCCGTCCATACAAAAGGTACCTCCTTGCGCGTAAGCTTGGTTAACGGCTCCGCCAGACGAGCAAAGTTCTCCACAAATCTTCTGTAATACCCGGTGAGTCCAAGAAAACTTCTTATCTCCGCAACATTCTTTGGAATCGGCCAATCTCGAGCTGCTGCAATCTTTTCTAGATCGACGGCAATTCCATTGCCAGACACAATATGCCCCAAAAACTTTACTTCCTCCAGCCAAAACTCGCACTTACTCATCTTCGCATATAACTTCTCTTGTCTCAGCGTTTGTAGTGCGATCTTCAAATGCTCAGCATGCTGTTCAAAACTCTTCGAGTAAACCAGAATATCGTCAATGAACACCACAATAAACTGGTCCAAGAATGGTGAAAAGATTCGGTTCATCAAGTCCATGAATACTGCCGGCGCATTCGTTACTCCGAAGGGCATCACTAAGTACTCATAATGTCCATACCGAGTTCGGAACGCTGTCTTGCAAAATATCTTCTGCTTCACTCAGACCTGATGATATCCGGATCGCAAATCCAGCTTCGAGAATACCCTCGCGCCACTAAGCTGCTCGAAAAGTTTGCCAATGCGAGGGATCAGGTACTTGTTCTTAATAGTCACCGGGTTTAATTCTCGATAGTCGATGCACAGCCTTCTTGTGCCGTCCTTCTTCTTTACTAGAAGAACTGGAGCTCCCCAAGGTGAGTTACTGCTTCGAATCCAACCCTTCTCAAGCAAATCAGCAACCTGTTTCTTGACTTCTTCTAACCCTACTGGTGCCATTGGATAATACGCTTTGGATACTGGCGTTGCACCAGGAATAAGATCAATTGCGAACTCCATGTCTCGCTTCGGCGGTAATCCCGATATATCTTCAAACACGTCCATAAAATCACGAACAACAGCTAGCTCTTCACTTATATCAACTTCCATTGCTGCAAGAATATTGTTTGTCGGCCTAGCCCTAAACTCGATTGGCCCGACAGAACTGCTTCCTCCAATGAATCTAAACTCGGGATGTCCGGGAATTTGGAAAATCACTTTCCTTGCCCTACAATCAATGTGGGCGTGGAAAGTGCCAAGAAAATCCATTCCCGAGACGACTTCATAGCTGCCCCTATCAATCACCAAGAAATCTGCAAAAAGCTCCCGTCCGCACACAACAACTGTACAATCTTTACATTCCCTACTAGCTATGATTTTCCCATTCCCAGTGTGTATGTCCCAGAAACTAGACAGGGTCGTGTAGTCAATCGAGTGTGTAGTTATAAACTTGGATGACATAAAACAATGGGATGCACCAGAATCAAATAACGCTAATGCGGGAAAACCACGAAAGAGTAGAGTACCTGAAACAACTTCTCCTAAAGCCTTAGCTTCTTCCGCTGTCAAGGTAAAAGCTCGAGCCTGATTAGGTCCTTGATTTAGCTGTTTCTGCCCCTGGAACGGTCTCCGCGGAGGCTTCTGAAAATCATCTCTCGTACGAAGCTTCGACGGACAAGCACTAACGGCGTGATCTGCCGCTCCACAAACCAGACAGAGTTCCGGCCTCCTTCGACAATCCTTTTGCATGTGGCCAGGTAAATTACAGTAGTTACAGGTCATGCTCTTTCTTCGATCGACGATCACCGACTTCTTCATGGGTGCTACACCTCGACGGTCCACTGGAATACCTCTGCGACCATGAGCTCCGTTAGGTACAAATGCTGGCTTCCTTACCGCAACTGCTGTCTGCTGCAAACTCCCCTTCATACCAGATAAACTCTGCTACTCTCGGGCTGCCGCAAGTACTTGTGAGAAAGTGGTCAAACCCAGGGAGACAATCTGCTTCCGGATGTCCACGTCCAAGCTGCGCATGAACCTCCGTACCCTGTCTGCATCGTTGGCAACTAAAGGTCCAGCGAATCTACTGAGTCTTGTCCATTCTGCTGCATGCACATCTACGGGTGCTCCCTTCTGCTTTAGCCCGATGAATTTCTCTTCCATTTCCTCCCGTGCAGTCCGCGGGAAGAACTTCTCCAGGAAACTCTTTGAAAAATCCGCCCACTTGATCGGCTTGGGCAAGCGGTTCTCCTCCACAAGCCACCATTCTCGGGCGTAGTCCACTAACTGAATGCGTACCACGTCAACTCTTTTCTCATCTGGAATCTGTGCCGCAATAAGCAAATTCTTTGTGTCAACTAGCCACTGCTCCGCTGGAAACGGCTCCTCCAAACCAGTAAATGTAGACAGACCCAAACGCCTGAAATCTGCTATGGTCCCTACTCGGTCAACTGGTTTAGCTCCAACATTGTTCACAGACTGCTGAACGATCTGCAAACCTTCCTGAAACGATTCCGCTTGCTGCTGGATCAGCTCGGTCTTTTGATTCTCCAGCATTCCTCTTATCACTCCAAGCATGGCGGCTTCATCCACACGCCTTTGGTACGTCTTCAAATTTTTACCGACCATATTTCTGAAATCAAAACACCCAACATTGGCATGATGATAGATTCAAAATATAGATCAAGGCTAGAACTCCAAGATACTTAAATAGAGTGCCGCATTGTAACTATGCCGCGGTATCATAGCCACAATTACATAACTCCACCCAAGTCGCCTAAGTCCTAGAGATAACAAGGAATCAGGTTTCGAGTCGACATGCAAAGGAAGTTTGCACATCGTAAAGGATATAATCAGGAAGAATGTGATTCAAGAATGGTAAAATGGCAAGGTGGCAGGACATGTTTCCTAAACACGGGTATTCTGATTCGTGTATTGGGTACAATACCCAACTACAAAAGAATCAACCCGACTAACCTATGTCTCTGATACCAAAAGAACAATGTCACACCCCGCTTCCCAGAGTATGCTAGAATGGGCACGTGACATAGCCAACCATGCTACCTGTGGGTAGGAAGTATCCATCCACAGTCACATTACGGCTGTAGAGATATCAAGAACAAAATAAAACTATCTAAAACATGTCCATAATCCAAGATAACATGAGTCAAGAATAAATAAATGCGGAAGCGAAAGATCCAATACAAAATAACTGGAATGTATGTCCCATAATGCGGGCTCACACCAGGAATAAAAAATGCAGGAAAGAAAACTAACTACTGCCAACACTCAAAGCTCAGCCTGTCGGCTGAAGTACTCCTGCTCGGGCTACGACAGCGGTACAGAATCTGGGCTATGCAAAACCCAGACGTCAGCGCGTCAAGTCATCAAGTAATAACACAATAAACAGGCAATGCGAATATAAACATGAATAAAGCAAGGGTAACAATAATATGAATCAGAGCAGTGCAGGGTAGTGTGCAATGGGTAAACTGGACTGTTCTATCAGGTTCTCTGTTCTAAAGTCTTTGAAACCAGAATCTGGGCTATGCAAAACCCAGACGTCAGCGCGTCAAGTCATCAAGTAATAACACAATAAACAGGCAATGCGAATATAAACATGAATAAAGCAAGGGTAACAATAATATGAATCAGAGCAGTGCAGGGTAGTGTGCAATGGGTAAACTGGACTGTTCTATCAGGTTCTCTGTTCTAAAGTCTTTGAAACCAAATTGATGAATCATCGATGTAACTCAATAGTGTCCCGTACATACCCGGAACCACGGCCTCAATATTCTCGGGCTGAAACCGAGACATGCCGCTAGGAACCAAACAGGAATGTGTACACTCAGTAGTATCCCGTACATACCCGGGACCACGGCCTCAATATTCTCGGGCTGAAACCAAGACATGCCGCTAGGCACCAAACAGGAATGTGTACACTCAGTAGTAGTGAACTGTTGAGTTACAAGTCAGGTTTCACCTTTGATTTCCCCATACCCCCAAGTTATAGGTGTAAGTCAAGTCAGGTATCCCGAAATCAAGAAACTAATACCAACACAGGATCAGGTAAACATGTTTGTCTGGATAGACAACAGGAACGGTCCATGAGGACTACATGTCAGGTTTGTTGGTATTAGACACAAGATCAGGTAACGGGTCAGGTCATGGTACATCAGGTCAAGTCAAGCAGTATACGGTACCATGTCGGGTCAAGCACTATGTATGTAGCAAGTCAGGTCAAGATTTAAACGATAACATAGGTGTGCTCACAATCAGTTATATAATCAAGCATGGTTATCAACACATGATATAAGCAATGAATTAAGCAATAGGCAGATTCACTCAATTTGCAGTACAGTTATCAGTTGTGTTACAGGGATGATTTCAACATTATAAGAATGCAGTAAGACAATTATAGCCATTTAATCATATTAACAAGTTTAAGACTTCATGGATGCAATGTTATATATGTATATAGGTTCCACGAATGAAATCACAGTTTAAGCAGGTTAAATGTATACGAGTGTCCGAATGAAGTAAAACGGTAGAAAATGTGTCATAGGCTACATCATCAGTGAAAGTGTAATTAAAACATGTAAATGTGATTATTAGGTTCCAAATTAGTAATTACAACAGATAGGTTCCAAGTTTGAAAGATAAATGATATATAACAATCTTGAACACGAAAAATGGGGAAATTATAATACCAAAGTTAAATTGCAGGTTTTAGGGTGTCATTAAGTATAAGTAAATATTATTCAGCATGTAGCAAGGGGTACTTGCCTCGACGGGTCGCGAATCGGGAAAACGGAACGTAAAACGTCGGCGGGGAAAACTCGCGGCGGGTGCATGGTTCACGGAATGAACCCAAACGACGAACAGTGGAACCACACGGGTCGGGGTACCTCGATGGAACGTCGGGACACGTTTCCAGCACGGCCGGATTCCGGCGAGATCAAAAACAGCAAATCGATCAAGATTGCAACAAGAAAAGAAAAGAAAATAAAGAAGAAAGGGAAGGAGGATGGAGAAGGGAAGGCTTACAATGGTCTGTGGGACGGGTGGTGACGGTCGACCACGTCGACGGAGCTCTAGCGGTGGCCTACGATGACAGTGAAAGAAGTTTCCAGATCAACAACCAGATCAGCGAAGGAAAAGAAGAAAGGGGAAGGTGAGGGGATGAGAAGCTCACCGAGGGGGTGCGCGAGGGCCAGGGGCACGGAGATGGGTCATCGGCAGCGACCTCCGGTAGTGCAACTGTGTGCAGGGGAGCGCGCGGGCCTGGTCGGGGGGGGTGCAGGCGCTCGGGAGAACGATGAAGGAGGATGTGGATGAGACGAGGTTGAGGAGGCGAGGATGCTGGTGAGGGTGGTGTCGGCATTGGGGCTGCGGCGGCGAGGGGCACGGTGGCTAGGGATCGCTGGGGTTGGGTTTACGTGAGAGAAAAAGAAATGGAAGGGAAAGATATTTAAATATGAGAGAGAGAGAGAGGGATATATGGAAGAGAGAGAAAGCGAGAGAGAGACGGTGAGGGAGAGAGAGGATACGGGGGAGAGAGAGAGAGTAAGGAGGTGGGGCCTACCGAAAATGAAGGTTTGATTGGCTGGGAGAATGATTTGGTTAGGAAAAATATTTAAAGAAAAGATTTAAAAGATTTTAGGGAACAGTAAATTTTATATAGCTAACTTAAAATATACGATGTTTTAAATATATTAAAATGGGATTTTGGCGCAAAGTGAAACATTTCCAAACTGTGCCAGGGTCGGGTCCAAAAATTTGAAATTGAAATAAGAAAATTTTAGGCGGGATCCAAAATTTAAAATAAAGTGTTTTACAATCAAAAAGCATACCCCCAAAATGGATACACGTACGTGCACGTAGCCCAAACATGCCCGTTTCACTGAACGGGACGAGACCACGATGCACGGACGCTACAAAAGGGCTAGGGGTGTCAAGCAGGCCATGACAATTATTTTTAATTTAATTTTATATGCCATAAATTATTATATGCAGAATTGAATTGACGGGGTAAAATTAACAATAAGTAACAATCAAGCAAGATAAATGAAATAAGTGCCATACTACGTTCAAACGGTAACAGAAATTAGTAGCATTGGGCTCAGGTGTTACAATGCGTTTAACGAATGTTTGATCCGTGCTCATGAATTGAGAATGATGATCGAGGATATTGGGACACTTGATACTATGAGGTGGGATCGTTGACATAAAGAGGCTACCTTATTATAGTTCATATTTGTTGGATTATTCCTCGTGTGATACCTATTATATTTCCAGTATTTAATTTTATGTGATATCATTGCTAGTACACCTGCACAATTACCGTTGATGCGCATGTTACACTTATACAGATTTGCCAGCTCACACACATCATCATCGGTAATTGCCATGCTACTTACACAGTAGGACTGTCCTATCATGATATTATTCTTAACCGTAAGAGTACATTCATTATTCAGTACTATTACTTAACATGCTTGCATGATATACTCGATATTCTCATATTACTGCTCTATATTGCATACATCGTACTTTATGGTTATATGAATTGAGATGCTATTTTTATGAGATCTCTGGATTTGAGAACCGCAGTTATATTTCAAAGGGAATTATGTATTGTTTTAAAACGTGGTTTCTCTTGATATGATATTTCGAGGTGTCCACCATGAATTTTCTTGATTCTGAGCTATGAGTATACCCGATTCGAGGAGCGGGAGGAACAATATGTGGGTACATGGTGAACCCGGTACGGTACCCCAGGGAAAGAAGCTCGAGATGTAGACGATGATCCTGGCAGGGGGAGCACTACCTGCGGGTGATAGTTTTGGGCTCGGTGGATATCTGGAGGATACCGACCGGAGTCGTGAGATGATATGAGCCGATCCGGACTGACGGAGCCCGAGATAGTTTGGCGCAGCGGATATCTAGACGATACCAACCGTGGTCATGATATGGAATGATCCGGACTGACGGAGCCTGAGATATGAGGATTTACGTGTCGATGCTCGATACGAGTTTTTATGATATTTCGAGTGTTGGTGTTGGTCACTCAGGTTCTATGATTTTGATGTGTCGTTGATGGACACACATGGTTGATTTCCTCGTATATAAATACAGGCATATGTTTTCATGTTGTTCGAGTGTCGGTGTGGGACACTCAGGTTCCATAATATTGTTTGTGTCGTTGATGGACACGTGGATGATATCCACATGCATACAGGCATATGATGTCGGATGATTATTTATATATGTCATTGCATTGACTCGATTGTTGACATATATCCATACATGGTCAACCTAGATATCATAGTATTACCTTCAGGATATAGTGACCTGGGAAATCATTGTTTTATTCGATTTGTACTTGCTGATGTTTTCTACTCACGAGTTGGCAACTCACCCCCGTTGTGCTACAGTTCTTGCAGGTTTGACTGCTTGGCATCAGTTGTGGTATTGCTGGCACACAGCTTCATCCAGGGTGCTTTGCTTTGGTAGGCGGGACACATGTTGGATCGTGCCCACTCTCATATTTTATATTCCGTTGTATCTAGATAAACCCCATCAAATCAAATCAGGACTAGACAGTGTATATTGGTAGACCTATTCAGACTTGGGTATTGTGCGAGACTTAGAGCGATGGGTTTATGATCGCTTTCTTGAGTTTTGATGTCTTGCTTCTTTATTTGTTCTTTCTGGGTTGATCTTCGCCGTTGGGCATCATATATATATGTTATTGTATGGTTGTGATTCCTCCGGTTGGCGAAGAGCTAGCTCCCGTGTGGGGATGCCTATATATTATTGTGTATATGGTTTTGGACCAAAATATACAAGGGAGGTGCTGCCCAAATCTTTAAAGACGAAACATGTTTTCAATTGTAGTATAATCCACTTGCATTTTCATGTTTCATTAGCTATGCATTCAAAGAAAAACATGGTTCATTATACCTTTATTTCAAAACTGCACCCCCATTATTTTCCGCAAAAAGATTTAGATTTTCTGGGCTTTGGCTTACTTGATTTGCATTACGCCTTTAGACGTTGCATAATTTAAGTGTCGGTCACGTGCTAAATTACGGATCATGACAAAGTTGGTATCAGATCGTTAGGTTTAACCTTGGTTTGAGTCTGGATTTGACCATGCGGAGTTTAGGGCGTATATATTTCGGAACCTAGGCTTGACCTTACGAAACTTAGACTTAACGTAGGGGTATTAGTCCCTAACTTTCATTTCATCGGTCTACCTTGATTGATGGAGTAGGTAGCTTGAGTAGAGTGACGTACTGTACGTATGTTCCGCGGCATATTTACGATACGATACTCCACTTAAGAAACCTTAGGATGTACTTATCTTGATATATGTGATACTATTCGTTCCTATGATCATATATCCATTTGGGATCTGTTGATTTCTTTCATTCATTTGATCTATCTTCATCGATACCTGCTTGAGGTTCCTATCACCATGGTTTGAGCGTAGAGAGAGCTACTGCTAGGGATGAGGTCAGAGCGAGCTCGTCACGGACGAAGGCTGACCATGATGTTTTCTGGTGACATAGGAACGTGTAGGTATAGTGTTGGTGTTGTGACCTCTCGTTTGAGGCGAGTGTTCGGTTTTGCACCGGATGATCGGGCCATTGATAGAGGCTATCGGATTGAGAGGACTGTTGATGTACAGCCTATCTCAGAGATCGTGATGTTGTCTACCGTGCAGACAGATTACCCAGATATTGCTGAGATTGATAGGATGTCGCTTCCAGAATCTATGAGCTAAAACCGTTGGAGCTTTCAGGCAGAGATGTGACGGGAGATAGCTGGTCTATCTCGAGTTGAGCGACTAATATGATTCTCCAGATTTGATGTGCCGATGCAGGCTCAGTTGAGTCGAAGAATTCCAATTGAAGGATCTTACTTGGATCTAGAGTAGATCGATCAAGAGAGGATGTTGTTCGTCGGATGCCCCGATATGAGATTGGTAAGTTGACCGGTTTCGAATAGAAGACCTCTCCTAGATACGTTGTGAGTTGATCAAGAACGGACGAAAAAGTGTATTCCTCCGATGATTTGGACGAGTTCCCGAGGACGTGTTCGGCTAGATATCTTCTACAGAGTGATGAAGATACCGAGTTCGTTATTTCGAGTCCCTGTGAGAGACTCCAGATTGACTGTAGCCGAGAACGAATTGCAATATGCAGACAGCAAGAGATGACGTCGAAGTGGACGATAATAAAGATGAGTGGAACAAGAGGTTCGTGTGAGATGTTAACGAGCGGTTGTTACTCTCCGTTGATACCAGAGGATTGATATGTGTGCAGAGGCGTTAGATACAGCCAAATTTCAAAGGAAAGCCGTACTGAGGATACAGCTGTCCGGTTATGAGAAAAGAGTTAAGAAAGAGTTCCAGCTTTCGTATAGTTCGGCATAGGTGAGTTCGGAAGAAGCTATGAGCAGGTTCTTTCCAAGACACCGCAGCGATAAGGATTTGCACCAAGGATCGGCTATATCTTGCGTATTCAGAGGGCCGGATGCCGCCCTCAGTAATGTGCCGTTGAGAGTGGTCATGTTGATTGGCCAAACGGTGATTAGAGGAGTTCCAGAGCAGAACTGTTCCGTTAGTACACCTGACCAGGTCGACGAGAAGAAGGATCATAAGATTGGTAATCCACAGAGAAAATAGGGAACCCAGAGATCGAAGACGCCATACTGTGAGCAGGAGGCAAGTATATGATCTTGTTCTGCCAGCTTTGGGCGCACCAGCATATTTTTTTCGACATTGTAGACGGTGTACCTCAATGGCAGTTATTGCGATTTGTGTTTTGTGATCCGAGTATCACAATTTTATCGCTTGGACTTTAGTTTCGATGATTGGGTTTCGTGATATTGTTTTCGTGCACCAGGGCTACACCTACTGGAGATATACATATTGTGCATAGTTATTGCACTTGATTTATGTTTTATACACTGCTACATTGGTTTATGATTTGTGCATATCTATTGCACTTGGTATAGATTTGTGCTTTCGTTTCACGTATTTATGGTTTCGTAGATTCGATACCGTCATTCGATTTCGTGCATGTCATACGCACTTGACTTGATTTTTGCACTCGTATAGCTTATATGTACTTGCAGTGCATTGGGATGGATTTTGTGCATACAGTTGCACCCGTTTATGATTCTTACACCTTAGTATACTCGGTGTTGTTTCTGTGAGCATTTGAAATATTGATGAGTTTTCGTGCATTGGTTGCACCAATTTTGTATTTCGTGCATTTGTTCCACCAGATTTATGTTTTCGTGCGCCTCTGCACTTGATGTTCATTATTGTGCATACTATTGCACTGGATGTTTTATACGGACCTGAAGCACTTGATTTGGATTTTCGCGCACGTTGGGCGCATGATATGAGATTTTGTACACACCGGATGCACTCGATAGAGATTTTTATTCGTGCATGTTGGATGCACTTGATTGGGATTTTTATTCTTGCATGTTGGATGCACTTGATAGGAATTTTCATTCGTGTATGTTAGTTGCACTGGGTTGAGATTTTCGTGCACTCTAGATGCACTTGATATTGTTGTCATGCACATCCGTTGCACTAGACAGATGTTTTCGTGTACACCCATTGCACTTAGTTTTGCTTTTGTGCATATTGTGGCACTTGTATTGGATTTGATTTTCGTGCGCACCAGACGCACGTGATATTGAATACGCCTTTTGAGGCTGATTTTATTTATGAGTATCGCGTTTTGATGATAGGTACTATGTTATATAGTAGCCGAGCAGGACTGATCTGAGGACAGTACCTGAGTACATTTGCATGCATAAAAATTTACTAAGAGGTTTTCAAAAAAAGGGAGATATAGCTATTTCCTATGTGTCCGTGAGTGACACGAAATTTTACAAGGAAAACCATCTGGGATATTTCAAAAAGGCGGGACGTATAATTTGAGCAAAACATATATAAGTATATATTTACTATTTTACAAATGATCGTCCTCCACTTTTGCCGTGAGCTACGCATAGCACGGAGATTTGGGAAAGATTTGGCATGAGTTATTCAGCTTTTAACATAGTTTTAAAAAGATGTGTGCTATATACGTATTATGATTTGAGTATAGCATAATTGACTATGGTATTGGATTTCAGGATTTGTATCTCCTTTATAACTCTAGTGATTTCGTGATGCGTGACGGAGTTTGATTTTGAGTTTCGTACTCGTTTTCAGGCACACACGATGCGCTGTGGTATTTCTGTATCTTCCGTGTTTTTGGAGCCCCGTTAATTTTAATTGATTATTGAAATGTTTTAGTATTTGGGGATTTAAATTTAAATTCAGGAATCGAATTTATTTAAAGGGGGAAGACTGTAACATTTCAGAAATATAAAATATTATTTTTAGAAATTTAATATTAAAATAATATATTTCGCGAAAACTATTAGATTTGCGAATAGGGGTTTTTCGTAAAATGGTATAAGTATATACCAATATTTGGAATATAATTGGAGATTAAAATGATTATTCATTAAAAATATATTTATCAAATTTTCGCATTTTTATAATTAAATATATGCAAGTTTAAATTAAATCGATTAGTGCACTACTAATCGCGATTAAGCCAAATCCGTATTTCTACATTATTTCATAGTTAGTGCACCATGTCATGTTGCCTTTGGTTTTATTTGTGTGTGAAACGAATAGAATTAGATGCCATAAGATATTTTGTGAGATAAAACAAAAAGAGAAGAAACAAAAGAGATATTTTGTTGAGAGAGTGAGTGTAGGGGATAATTGTGAGTGAGAGAGTGAGTATAAGAGAGTGAGAAGGTGAGACTTGGCTACCTTAATTCATCCCCTATTGTTTTCTTCATGTCATTCTTCTTCATCTCCTTCATCTCACTACCTCCATGCATCATCTCTAATTCTTTCTCTAAACCCCATGCCACCTTCATTAAAAAAGATGCATAAGCCTATCCTAAACCCTTTGAACCATTCAAGTTTAGATTTTGAAGACTTTGGGCAACTCAAGAATTTTCCTAAGTTGCCAAATGAGGTAATCTCTTCACTTTTAGATTAGTAATCGTGTTTATATAGCCTAATTAGTTTAGATTTCGTATTAGTTAGGTTATATGATCTTGGAATTTACAAGTTATTGTTATGTGATTAATTGAGGTGTAGTGGGTGTTTGTAAGACCTTAGAGATTGATTTCCTGACTTGGAAATGAGTTTAGAAACCGATACACGGACTTAGAATTTGTCCCGTGTCGGTTTTGTGGGGGTTATTAGCCTACAGGGTATCTGGAGCTATCTGAGACGTTTATGAGAAAATCAAACAAGTCTATTGACCTAGATAAACCACTAGAAGACCACCACCTAAGTACGAGAACGTTTTGGCCTACTTTGATCGGCGGCGTCGGATTTTGAGGTGATCTCTCTGGACCCCCTATTTCCAATGGTGTAGTGGTTTTTCCTGTAGCTCACTTACCCTATAACCTATCCCCTGTACTTGGTTGTTTAGTCCCAATTGAACTGAGCCAAAATCTGGGAGCTACTTGAGAGTGATTTGGTTATGTTTTTAAGATATTTGAATTCGTGGTTTCGGTATTTGAGATTTGAATTGGTTGTTGGACGTTTGTACGTCAACGATGAGGGTTGTTTGGTTGTTTTTTCATGCGTAAGCTATAGGTTCTAACCTATAAGCAATTCGTATAACGTATCGGTTTTCCGATATTGAGTTAATAGTATTGCGATTGTGTATTGATTGTAGGTACCTTCACGTGGACTTCCGAGACGACGAAGCAAATCGACTTCGGCTAAACGAGAAGTTGAGCATGTGAGCAAATTTATATTTATGGGGGAAGTCGAGTGGATGGCGTATAGCACCCCCGCAACCATTGATTTAGAAAGATTGTTATTCAAATTATAATTTTGATAAAGGATATGCTACGAACTTATAAACACGATTAAAGGTTTTAGTAAGAGATGATGTGATCAAAGTTGACACTAATGGATATATTGGCTTGAGAATATGATATATGTATATAAGATAACTTAACGTGGGATATTGTGATGATAGATATAGATGACTCGGATTGTTATAAGAATATGAAAGGCGAAAGTGAATCATGACAAGTATGAGTTGATAATGATAGGATATGTGCTGGTAGGTATTCCAGTAGTATCTCAGGGTGTTTTGGGCTACACTCCGACACGACTTGTACCGCTTTTGGCGGTCTGACTTTTACCAACCCCCTAGGCCCGCCATGCGATGCTCATGGACGAACGGATCGGACTGTACGGATATTGTCACTGACAGGCTCAGTAGGATGTCAGGATGAGTTCGCTCATCGACGTCCCTTTTGGTCAATAGCTGGTAGCCCGTCACGTATGGATAATACCTCTGACGTGCTAGTGGTTAAATCCACAGCCATAGTATTGACGAGTCTTTAGAGTCCACCACACAGACAGCTACTCAGGTTTCGGGCGAAATGCTGAAGAGGCCGTATGGAGATATGGCAGGGTTCGATTAGATGCGTGCGGTATTGCACGGATCGTGATCAGACGGTTTTTACTAGCCGGCTTTGGCTTAAGCCGGATCCTAGTATTAGATAGTGTAGATTTTTTTCTCTTTGCGTTGGTGTTCAGTGGGAATACAAATACGGGCATGTATATGCAGTAGTGGGGTTTTCCTGTAATTTATTACGGGATCAGTTTTCTGAAGTTGCCAGTTTGCATTCTGTTCCGGCCGGTTTTCCTTTGTTCTTTCGTGGCCGGACTTTCCGATGGAGGGGGTAATTTGCAACTGTGCAAATTACTTTTTGTGGAGGGGTTTTATTGTGATTGTGGCTTCTTATCATCATGAGATTATTTTCTAGTCCATTCCATTGCATTTATTATGATGGTTGGTGAATGGATGTGAGTTTGAAATGGTGTGACCATTTTCTTATCATCATGGCTTTCCTTCCTTGTTTTTTTGATTCATTCACCTCCACCATTCTTTGTAGGGGCCGGCCACTAAAAGAGAGGGAGGAGAGAGGTTCATTTGTTTTTGGATAAGGGAAATTGATACATCTCATTTTTGCTTGCTCACAAAATCCTCAACACTTCTCCAAAGTTCTTTCATTCCTCCATCATGGTAACTTCACTACCCCAAATGAGACAATGGTTTCTACACTAGTCTACAGCATTACTTGGACGCGTCGGCTAGCCAACTTCACGCCCGAATTGCCTCGGTCCAGAGGCGGGAGCCCGTAAAAGAACCCGGCGTTGTGGTGCCCGATTCGACGAGGAGGCGACAACCGGAGATTCCGCGAGGAGATCGGAGTGGAGGCGAAGACCGAAGGACACGGATCGCTTGGTATAGCCTTCTATCCCATCTTGTAGTTTGCTAGTAGCTAGGTTAATGGCCCGATCCGGGGTTGAAGTGCGCGGTGGTGCCGGTTTGCAAGATCGCAAAGTTTTTCGTTTCCGCGTTTCCGGCGTCGGATCGACGGCCGGGGCGCCGCTGTGCACTTACATTGGTATCACAGCCACGCCATTAACCATGCCTAGCTTGCTCTAGTATGTTTAGAACTCAATCGAACAAAAATCCCGAAAACCCAATTTCAAGTTGCACAGTTTCTGTCGAAATTTTTTTGGAGTCTAAAAATTTTTCAGGTTGTTGCAGAATAACATGCAGGGAATTATAAGACTTCTGGAAAAATTTGGTGGCATGATTCGACTGTTCCACCACGGAACTGCGGCCAAACCCATGCATTAGCCGTGGTTCCGCGGCCATTATAACTCCTTGCTGCACCAATTTTTTCCAGAGGGTATTATACTGTAAAATGGGGTTTTTGGAATATTCTTTTTGGGCCCAGATTTTCTGTGAGTGCTACAGTACTACTTGGGGCCCACTTCGATAAATTTGTTCGATCGAAAAGTTTAAACATGCTAGTTCACAGTATTTACATTATATCTGCGACCGTGAATGTCATTTGATCGGTAAATCCTGTCTAACTGCTATAGCCCTTTTAGACGGATTTGTGAACGTGACATTTACGTTGATGTTTTGTGTTGTGCTGTGATATTGCGGATCGGTCGTGGGGATAACCTGGATGCAATGTTAGTACAGTTTTGTTTTATATGTGCATTTGATATTGCGGGGCGAGCGTCCGACATGTGGACTGCCGTCACTGCCTGTATGTATTATTCTTTTGGGGCCCGACCGGGTCGAGGTCGGTGTACCCGTTGTATGTATATTTTTACTTTCTGTACTAGGATTACCCCGCGGAGGGGTGCACGGATAGCCGGGTTCTAGAGGGAAACAAGCCCGCATCTCATGGCTTTGAGACGGAGGGGGCTTCACTCTAGAATTGGCGGGCTATTCGCCGCACTCGTAGGGGGTACAGGTTGACCCAGGAGGGGTGCCCAAGTTACCGGATTCCGTGAAGTGCTGGGTGGTCCATTCACGTTGCTGAAGGGGGCTACCTCGCTTCAGGTTTTGGCGGGTAACTTTCCGCGCTCGTAGGGGTCTAGGATTTCAGTGCACAGGCTATCCACACGACCAGGGGAACGTCGGGTTTCAGTAGCGGCTCTATGAAACCCGGGGATCCCAGATATCTGTATTGTTCTATGATGCTATACATTTCTGTGATGTTGCATTTTATCACGCCTTGAGCGAAATATTATATATTGATATATATATACTAGTAGATGTTGTATATGTTTTGCATCCGCGCTAGTCCAGTCCCCGCTCTGTCGTTAGTTAAGTAACCTAACGGGTGATGACGGGACCCAGTAGCGAATGCGGATGGCATATACGTACATCATTATTTTCATTCTTTTGTGGTGTGATCAATTGATGGGACTGCGTTGATTCGGATCAATGCAAGATAAACAAACCTATTCTGATGTTGTTGGAACATTTTTTAAAAAGCTGTTATTGCAAGGGCGTTCTCTTTTGTTTTGCACAGTGGTATTCAGTTGGAATATCCTACTCCTTAGTCGACGAGGCAAGGGCCGAGATCCCTTCACCGGGAGTGACCCCTTGGACAGAAGTTTGCGTCAGGGCAATAACTTCACTATAGCCGATTACTTTTGCTTGGCATCGTGGTATTCAGTTGGAATATCCTGCACCTCATTCTACGGGGAAAGAGCCGAGATCCCTTCACCGGGAGTGACCTCTTTAGCTAAGGTTTTCGTTACTATATTTTTCTAGAAAGCTATCCGGTTCCTTCAACGATATCAAGTTCATTACGTTAAAGGTTTTCGCCAGAAACCATTCGTAGCCCTCCGTCGTTTCAGACGGGTAGCACGTAGTATTCATGCTATATTTGTTGGCCTTCGTCAAGGCATAGTGTATGGTAGCTGCTTGTTGCCTTTCTGCTGCATAGATAGATGCGTTGGTTTGGGACAGTCGTATAGCCTTGTTGACCTTCGTCAAGGGCTTATACGGGTGGGTTCAAATTAATCTGGATAATGACGGGTAGAACTTGACATGTGACTTATAATTTGTTGACCTTCGTCAAGGTCATAAGAGCATGGGGCAAAAATCACATCGGGAGTTTCTAAAGAAACTGAAACTTGCCAGACATGCGCATACCTTCTAGAGTGTGATAACGTTAGCGGATTCCGTCACGTTATCATGCGATGATAGTTGGATCCCGATTCCCACTGATGAGTTGGTTTACTCCTCGGGTGATCCCGGCTAATTCTTCTTTCAGGTTTGGGGAAGAATTTGACGTTACAGTGGGAGGTTTCCAGATTAGATAAAGTGATAACCATTCTGATCTAGGTTAGAGTGCACGCTGAGTGTTTCTTTTCTCTCTCTCTTTGGCAGCGACCATTGACCCGACCCTAAACTATGACTCAGTGACCAAGTTGACCGAACCTTCTTAACACTGGCTTTTGGATTGTCAGAGTTGCAAACCTCATTACCACTCCTACTTTTACCCTTTTCTCCAGGACACCCCATATTACTACGAACGTCCACTTCCATTGGACAAAACCATCGTATGGTTATATACGAACTCGAAGGAATTCGAGGACGGTTTCCGGTTCTGGAGTAAACGAATAGGATTATTCGGTTGTCTTTTCCTTTTACCTTCTCTCAGGTTGCGAGTACTCCTTGGTTTAGGAGATAGTACACCTATTACGCAAATTGGATAGTCTTCTTCCAAACCTTAGGCTGGTGCCGAACGGTGGGGAATGAAGAAAACCAATTAGCCTAAACGGTGTACAGAAGGTATTAAGTTAAGACAAAGAAAGGGATTAGTAAGATGGCAAAGTAAATTGCGACTGCTATTCATAACCAAACCAAGTATTTCTTCGCTAATCCTAAATCACCTTTGTATTTCACCAGGACACTCCGTATCACTACGAAGATCCACAGTTTATTTGGATAATCCATCGTATGGTTATATACGAACTCGAAAGGAACTTGTTCCAGTTCGGGGATGGATCCTGGTTCAGAAGAAATAGGAATAAGGTTTATTCGGTTGTCTTTTATCTTCACCTTCTCTCGCATTGCAAGTGCTCCTAGGATTAGGACAGTACACCCATTATGCTTATTGGATAGTCTTCTTCCAAACCATAGGCTGGTGCCGAACGGTAGGGAAGGAAGAAAACCATTTGGCCTAAAGGGGTGTACAGAAGGTAATGACTAAAGACATATAAAGGGATTTGGAGAGATGGCAAAGAATTATACGGTTACAGTTGTGAATCTAGATAATGGAAGAGGCATTACTAGGAATACCAGGATACCCCATCAAAATATTTCAATGTTTCAGTTTCACTGTGTACTGTTAAAAGAAAACTGATTTCCCAATTAGACACTTGCTCCAGGGTATGTATTTACCAGGTTTGATTCTCACATCTGTATGGTTTTACAGATGATGAGTGGGAGTAAGTTATTGGGAATTAGGTGATCATCCTCATTATATCGGGATTCGTTGTAATTGGTGATATTTGAGGAAGTCACCTGGGTTGTTTGCCGAACAGCAAATATTTGGTTTTGAATATCCGTTGTTATGCACCAATTTCAAATTGATATATCTGTACGTCTATTTTTAATAGAGTGAGATATACCTTTTTGAAATTATGTCTATGACATTTACCTATATCAGTGGATAGTTAGGTAAGGAGCATGGAACAACGGTGTAATTCTTCTTAACCATAAGTATAGTTTTCAACCTACAACACACAGTGAATGAGTTATTTGACTCAGGGGACTTATACAGAGTATTGTATATTGTCCAGTGTCCATTAGGACAGAGGGGTTGGTCCTCGTACTATATTCGTCTTACTTATGACTTCTCTAGTTTTTAGACAAGTGTTTCGTAGAAACACAGGGTCTAAGTTTTGAGAAGTTGTAGGTATATGAATAAAGTGGAGAACCAGGTGTTGCAAGTATTGGGATTCTTCAAGGTGATCGAAGATGTAGATACTTGTGTATGGTATTCAGTTGATAGTAATGATTAAGAGATCTTGCTTCACTTTCAGGTTACTCATAATTGGAAGCATTCCTAAGTTGAGTAATACTGATCGGCCTCCTTCCATTTAGTTGACATGCACTGGAGACAGCTGCATGATTTGAATCTGGTAACAATTAAATCAGTGCCTATGTTTCTATATTGGATATAGAACAGTTCATATCTTGACATTGTTAAGGTACGGGGAGTTGTCCGGTTTATGCTTAAAACCAGACACTGGATGACTCAAGGCACATTTCTGTAATGGCTGTTTGTGGGTTGACCCGGGCTATGACGAGGGTTGATATTCTACTATCTGGAAGATCAATAGTGATATTGTTCTAGACTCGCCACAGTTTTAACAAAAATAGATTTTTTTTTCAGAAAACAGTAGTGGAAGTATGGTAGAACTGGAAGTGATTCCAGAACCGCAAACGATTACTGAAAATTTGATAAGAACCTAAAGATTCAATCTGGTTTGACATTCCATTGGCCACTCCGCAGATATGGTGGGTAACCTCAGGCACTCGAGAGGTACTTCGGTATGCTCGAGGACGGTGGCAGGGAGGTTCTTGTTTACCCAGACTTGCCATTGCTGTTGTTCCAGACTGTGAGACCCGGCAGGAGGATGAGTATAGCGTCGTTCTGAACTAGCTTTAGAAGTGCACGTTTATATGACTCTGCCAGAGGGTTGTCGTAGTCAGTGGGAGCAGCGGAAGCATAGTCGACAAGTGGCTTATGTCTATTTGTAGACTAAAGCAGATACAGCGGAGATAGATCATCTATTTCTGATGTGACAATCATAGGTTTGACTTCATCAGAATAGGGGATGGATCTATTAAGAAGGTAGTAGGGTGTGATGTCCTAGTATTTGGATGACATACACAGATTAGGAAGTGATATTCCTATACTACGATCGGTTATACTTTGGTTGTCACACAGTGGTTTCTCCACATGGGACTTGGATATAATATCAAGACATTCTGGTTACTAGATCTATAGATCTATATTTGGGTGGTTTCCCAATCTGGGTACTTAGACAGCACTCTATAAGTATTTTGAATGGATGACTCCTGGCACGGTAGTGTACCTGCAGGTGATGGAGTCACCCTCTCTAAAGGTGTCTTACAGACTAAAGGGGTGAGGGATGTACATGATTGGCAGATCACTTGCTTAGGCAATTGAGTCAATCATGAGATGTCAAGTACCACACCAGATGTTGTTCTTGCAGTAGGTGCAATAAGTTGATATTCATTCAATCCTGGAGAAACAATCGGAACCAGCTTTAGAACATAAGTGGATGTTCTAGGGATATGATAACGACAGCCTCTTTTAGGAGACGGTTATCATTCCAGGCTTCCAAGGTGACCTGGATGGCAGAGTGGCTGTCAGAGTTATAGTTTTCCTTCTAACGAGGGGCAGTATTTTGGACAGGTGGTCCAGGTGGATACTGAGGGAAGGATGGCACAGGATACTGATTAAGTTCAGTTGATGATACCGTCTAAGAAGTTTGGATTTGGAGTTCATTTATGAGCTAGGTCCCATCAGACATCCAGACACATTCTAAGAAAGGTATTGCTCATTTCGGGAGATGGCTTTCTCCGCGAACTTGAGATAAAGAGAGACATAGAAAGAAACATCACAGCGGATCCACTCACTGAGGCTATTCCTCGAACGCAATAGTTTCGCAAACGAGCTTTGTGAGACTGACTAGTAGAGGAGTTGGTTGTTCGGTATCACACGGGCTGTGAGTATGCGACATCGCAATAATTAGCCTTGAGTGCAAGTGGGAGATTGTTGGATATGGTGCCCTCAGAGTCAATTATTGGATCACAGGCACGTGATTGTAATGATTGAGGGAGGACCTATGCCGGTTGGACAGTCTTACTCAAGATGATAGTATGCTATATGGTTTATCTTTATCATCGTGTACTGCTTTAGGTGACCTTATGAGTCGCTATAACACGTTGATAGAGCCCCTAGGATTCTTGCTTGACTACCAGCAGTATGAGAGCGATCATATACGTAGGAGCTGGGTTCTATAAGCACATCCTTAAATGGTCCCTAGTCGTGGGAGTTTCGAGACAAGGCATCGATTCTCCAGAGTAGACTAGTGTATACAGTCGAGACCCCGACGAGGGGCGGTGGCCGGTCTCACAAGCCACTGATGTCAGTTGGTTCACCTAAGATGTATGCAGGTGCTCATTGGGTTATGAGTACACCGGATAGGACTCGCCGGGAACTTGCTAGTTGGTATTATACCTGACGTCAGATAGCAGTTCCCTGGTGACATGTGTACAGGTTAGTTCATCGACCTGAGATCGTCATTTGTCTCGTGTGAGTTCCCACTGTGCTTTGATTACTACCCTACCACGCTCAAAGGAGACGTGCAAACAGGTTTTAGTTGGGTACAGTCCCGAGCCATATGGAGGCAGTGAGCGAATCTGCAGGGGTTCGTCTCTCCCGGTATTGGGCGTGAGGTCGCAGTGTATCTAGGAGAGCCAGAACATGAAAATTCCTTGGCCAAGGCAGGAGATTTACTGGTAGGTATTCCAGTAGTATCTCAGGGTGTTCTGGGCTACACTTCGACACGACTTGTACCGTTTTTGGGGGTCTGACTTTTACCAACCCCTAGGCCCGCCATGCGATGCTCATAGACGAACGGACCGGACTGTACGGATATTGTCACTGACTTGCTCAGTAGGGTGTCAGAATGAGTTCGCTCATCGACGTCCCTTTTGGTCAATAGCTGGTGGCCCGTCACGTATGGCTAATACCTCTAGCGTGCTAGTGGTTAAATCAACAGCCATAGTATTGACGAGTCTTTAGAATCCACCACACAGACAGCTACTCAGGTTTCGGGCGAAACGCTGTAGAGGCCGTATGGAGATATGGCAGGGTTCGATTAGATACGTGCGGTATTGCACGGATCGTGATCGGACGGTTTTTACTAGCCGGCTTTGGCTTAAGCCGGATCCTAATATTAGATAGTGTAGATTTTGTCTCTTTGCATTGGTGTTCGTGGGATTACAAATGCGGGCATGTATATGCAGTAGTGGGGTTTTCCTGTAATTTATTACGGATCATTTTTCTGAAGTTGCCAGTTTGCATTCCGTTCCGACCGGTTTTCCTTTGTTCTTTCGAGGCCGGACTTTCCGATGGAGGGGGTAATTTGCAACTGTGCAAATTACTTTTTTTGGAGGGGTTTTATTGTGATTGTGGCTTCTTATTATCATGAGATTCTTTTCTAGTCCATTCCATTGCATTTATTATGATGGTTGGTGAATGGATGTGAGTTTGAAATGGTGTGACCATTTTCTTATCATCATGGATTTCCTTCCTTGTTTTTTGATTCATTCACCTCCACCATTCTTTATAGGGGCCGGCCACTAAAAGAGAGGGAGGAGAGAGGTTCATTTTTTTTGGATGAGAGAAATTGATACATCTCATTTTTGCTTGCTCATAAAATCCTCAACACTTCTCCAAAGTTCTTTCATTCCTCCATCATGGCAACTTCACTACCCCAAATGAGACAATGGTTTCTACACTAGTCTACAGCATTCCTTGGACGCGTCGGCTAGCCAACTTCGCTCCTGAGTTGCCTCGGTCCAGAGGCGGGATCCCGTAAAAGAACCCAGCGTTGTGGTGCCCGAGTCGACGAGGAGGCGACAACCGGAGATTCCGCGAGGAGATCGGAGTGGAGGCGAAGACCGAAGGACACGGATCGCTTGATATAGCCTTCTATCCCATCTTGTAGTTTGCTAGTAGCTAAGTTAATGGCCCGATCCGGGGTTAAAGTGCACGGTGGTGCCGGTTTGCAAGTTCGCAAAGTTTTTCGTTTCCGCGTTTCCGGCGTCGGATCGACGGCCGGGGCGCCATCATGCACTTACAATATGAGATCGAGATCGATATGAAATGAGATTAACAAGATATGACATATATGCAAGATGACATGATATAAGATTGTTATAAACGTGTTATGTGATTGATAAGGTATGCCGTATGAGAATATAGATCCGTACCATTGCTAGTGAATAGGATGATAGATTCCCCACTCTGTTTATGACACCGTACGATAGATTACCGTACGCGATGCGTTTACCGAATGTTTGATCCGCGCTCATGAATTGAGAATGATGATCGAGGATATTGCGACAGTTGATACTATGGGCGGGATCGTTGACATAAAGAGGCTACCTTATTATAGTTCATATTTTTTGGTTTATTCCTCGTGTGATACCTATCATGTTTCCAGTATTTAATGTTATATGATATCATTGCTAGTACACCTGCACAATTACCGTTGATGCGCATGTTACACTTATACAGATTTGCCAGCTCACAAACATTCATCATCGGTAATTGCCGTGCTACTTACATAGTAGAACTGCCCTATCATGATATTATTCTTTACTGTAAAAGTACATTCATTGTACAGTACTATCACTTGATATGCTTGCATGATATACCCTATATGCTCATATTACTACTTTATGTTGCATACATCGTAATTTATGGTTATATGCATTGAGATGTTGTTTTTATGAGATCTCTGGATTTGAGAACCGTAGTTATTTTTCAAAGGAAATTATGTATTGCTTTAAAACACGGTTTCTCTTGATATGATATTTCGAGGTGTCCACCTTGAATTTTCTCGGTTCTGAGCAGTGAGTATACCCGATTCAAGGAGCGGGAGGAACCGTCTGCTGGTACATGGTGGACCCGGTAAGGTACCCCGAGGCAAGAAGCTCGAGATGTAGACGATGAGCCTGGCAAGGGGAGCACTACCTACCGGTGATAGTTTTGGGCTCGGCGGATATCTAGAGGATACCTACCGGAGTTGTGAGATGATATGGGCCGATCCGGACTGACGAAGACTGAGATGGTTTGGCACAGCGGATATCTAAAGGATACCGACCGTGGTCGTGATATAGGCTGATCCGGACTGACGGAGCCTGAGATATGTGGATTTGCGTGTCGATACTGGACACGGGTTTTCATGATGTTTCAAGTGTCGGTGTTGGACACTCAGGTTCCATGATTTTGATGGGTCGTTGATGGACACACGTGGTTGATATCCTCATACACACACACACACACAAGCATATGTTTTCATGATGTTCGAGTGTCGGTGTGGGACACTCAGGTTCCATGATATTGTTTGTGTCTTTGATGGACACGTGGATGATATCCACATGCATATAGGTATATGTTGTCGGATGTTTATTTATATATGTCATTGCATTGACTCGATTGTTGACATATATTCATACATGGTCAACCTAGATATCATAGTATTACCTTCAGGATATAGTGACCTAGGAAATCATTGTTTTATTCGATTTCTACTTGCTGATGTTTTCTACTCACGAGTTGGAAACTCACCCCCGTTATGCCACAGTTCTTGCAGGTTTGACAACTTGGGATCAGTTGCGGTATTGCGGGCACACAGCTTTATCCAGGGTGCTTTATTTTGGTAGGTGGGACACATGTTGGATCATACCCACTCTCGTATTTTATATTCCGTTGTATCTAGATAAACTCCATCAAATCAAATCAGGACTAGACATTGTATATTGGTAGACCTAGTCAGACTTATGTATTGTGCAAGACTTAGAGCGATAGGTTTATGATCGCTTTCTTGAGTTTTGATATCTTACTTCTTTATTTGTTTTTTCTAGGTTGATCTTCGCCGTTGGGCATCGTATATACATATTATTGCATGGTTGTGATTCCGTCGGTTGGCGAAGAGCTAGCTCCCGTTTGGGGATGCCTATATATTGTTTTGTATATAGTTTTGGACCAAAATATACATGGGAGGTGCTGCCCAAATTTTTAAAGACGAAACATGTTTTCAATTGTAGTATAATCCACTTGCATTTCATGTTTCATTAGCTATGCATTCATAGAAAAACATGATTCATTATACCTTTATTTCAAAACTGCACCCCCATTATTTTCCGCAAAAAGGTTTAGATTTTCTGGGCTTCGGCTTACTTAATTTATGTTACGCCTTTAGACGTTGCGTAATTTAAGTGCCGGCCACGTACTAAATTATGGGTCGTGACAGTAGATGCCTCCTGAAACCCTTGGGTCGTGCCAGGGAACCCAGCAGTGGTAACAGAGCCAAGCTTGACAATTAGACGATGTTTGTAGTATTACGAAACCGAAACAACTCCGAAACCTCGAAACAAAAAGCCTAGTTTCTGTCGAAATTTTTAAGTCCTCTAAAAAATTTTTAAGCAGCTGCAGAATATTATATGAGATGTAACATGAACACCACACAAAAACGAACCCATTTCGCCAGTTTTGACCCTGCGAAATCCATCTAATGTTGGCTATAGTGCCCTCAAGTCAATTATTGGATCGCAGGCACGTGATTGCAATGATTGTGGGAGGACCTATACCGGTAGAACAGTCTTACTCGAGATGATAGTATGCTATCTGGTTTGTTTTTATCATCGTGTACATGCTTTAGGTGACATTACAGATCACTATTAAATGTTGATAGAGCCCATAGGATTCTTGCTTGACTTTCAACAGTATGATGGCGATTATATACGTGAGAGCTGGGTGGTCTATAAGCACATCCTTAAAATGTCTCTAGTCGTGGGAGTTTCGAGACTGAGCATCGAGACTCCAAAGTAGACTAGTGTATACAGATCGAGACCCCGACGAGGGGCGATCGCCGGTCTCACAAGCCATTGGTGTTAGTTTATTCACCTAAGATGTATACAGGTGCTCATTGGGTTATGAGTACACCGGATGGACTCTTCGGGAACATGCAAGTTGGTATTAAATCTATTGTCAGATAGCAGTTCCCAGGTGACATGAGTACAGGTTGCTGGGTTCCCTAGGCGGCCGCTGGGTTTCGAAAGGCATCGTCCATGCCATTTTCAAAAAATTGGCATGCTAAAGAACCCTAGCGCTAGAATCTAAACTAGAGAATTAGACAAACAAGCATGTAAACATCTTTACGTCTAAGTGAACAAGGAATACAACCTTTGTAGACCGGTCCTTCACTTCAATAGCTCCGTGTAGTAGTCCCTTCGCTCCAAGTAGTGATCTCCTAGACTTTAGTGAGGCTCCATAAGGTGAAATGAACAAGCTTGCTTGAAGTCTTCGAGGCCGAAGATGATCTACGTTGAGGAGACACTAACTCAAACTACCTCTTCACTAAGTGATGAACTTGGTGAAGAAACAACCCAATCTAAATGGCTAGTAGAGAAGAGGTTGATGAAGTAGGAATTTTGCTCGCTTTAGAAATAATTTTCTCACTATATTTCTTCACCTCTCATGAAGCTAGAAAGCTTTTTGGAGATGAGGAAAAAGATGAAGTGTGAATGGAATAATGAATGAGAATAGCAATCATGGGTGAGTTAGTGTCATACACTAACTCATGTAGAGAATAAACCATGGCTAACAATAATGGTTAGGTTAATAAATATCTTCAAGTAAAATAAAATGAGTGGACTTGGTCAATGGTTCCACAAGTTTCAACCATGTGACAATTTCCAACTAATTTGATTTACTTTAAATTAACAAAACCCTCACACTATTATAAGCATGGTGTAAGTCTCATACACCCATGTAGCATGTGGCATCAAGCATGACACAAAATAATGTACATTAATATATATCACATATATACTAAGTGTACACAAGTGGGAAAAAGAAATCTCAAGTGAGCTAATATTAGTTAATGTAAGATAATATATTAAATATATAATTATACACTAAATTATTAAATCAACACTTGATTTAATAATCCGGCTATATCACATACAACAGACTAATATCAAATGTATCAATTTGTCGAATCAATACTTGATTCGACAGCCGGGTTATATCACATATAACTTACCGATATCACATATCGCGAGAATAGAATACGGTATCACACACTCGTATTAATCTCGGTCCCGCACATATCACATATGTGCTCCTACATCGTTTCGCTTGAGCCAGAAAACCTCTGTGTAGGACTCTAAAGACTCGTTAATAGCCGACAGTAGGTGGTGATCATATCAGTCACCCATAAGCCGCAAGCGGTCTGCTAAATGTAACAGCCACCCCGGTATTGAGCGATCAGAAGATCAACAAGCAAGCATGCTCATATTCCTGCGAATCTAATCAGTAACACTACCGTACATACCGGTCTCTTCGTCTAATATGTCACATATCACAGCTGGGGTGGTAAACGTCAAACCCCAATAGCCTGATAAGTCATGCCGATGTGAGGCTCATAACGGTTCGAGAAACTACTGATAACACTTACCAGTAGATCTCAGCAATCCTGGCCAGGGATTTCCTGTTATGGCCAATCAAGCATAGCGCAATATCAACGCCCAATACCGGGGGAGACAAAATCCCCTCCTATTCCTCATTGCCTCCATGTGACTCGGGACTGTACCCAAAAACCACTATTTTGCATGATATCTTGAATGTGGTAAGGTAGAAATCAAAGTACAGTGGGAATCATACAAGACTCTATGACGATCTCGGGTCGACAGACTAACCTGTACCAGTGTCACCAGAGAACTGCTATCTGCCGATAAGTATAATGCCATCTATGAGTTCTCGACGAGTCCGTTCAGTATACCCAGTCTCCACTGAGCACCCGTATACCTTTTCTGATGTCAAACACCAATGGATGTGGGATCATCCATCGCCCATCATATGGGTCGTGAAGCATATACAGTAGTCTACTATGGAATATCGATGCCCCGTCTCGATACTCCCACGACAAGGAACATTTGAAGGATGTACTTGCTGACTACCTCTGCCCCACTAGTATGATCTGCATCATAATCTTGGTAGTCAAGTACTCATCCTAAGCGCTTTATCAACATCTAATAGAAAGACAATAAGCGTACATGTTAAGATAAAAAGCAACCAGATAGCATACTATCATGTCAAGCAAGAAAGTCCTCCTCATATATGTCCAAGCATCCACTATAATATACATCACATGTATAATAACGGCCTCTAGGGCATACATATAACTAACAATCTCCCACTTGCACTAAGGCCATTTGTTGTAGTATCTCATACCCAACGCCCCATAAAAGTCTCTCTAGGGAAAGGCCTCTGTGAGTGGATCCGCCGTATTATCCTTCGCGTCAACTCTTCTTATCTCGACCCTTGGAGGTCAATAATCTCGCTGATCAGGTGATACTGTCCTCGAAATTTGTCTGGATTGCTGATGTGACCGGTGTTCCTAGGCCAAACCCACAACTCCATTGTAGTCATAATAACAGTTATTGGACGCTCAATGGTAGGAACCATGTTCATCTCATGAACAAGAATTATCCAGACATTCACTTTGGTAGCATCGTTGGTAGCGATGTTTTCAGCCTTTATCATCTAGTTTGCCACGGTATCTAGCATGGAACTCTTCCAACATACCATCTCTCCACTGAGGGTAAAGACAAAGCCCATGACTGACTTTCAGTCGACATTATCACTCTGGGAGCTCGAATTGGTAAAGGACTCCCACTGGAGTTCACCTTTACCAAACCCCAAGAACATTTCTTTAGTACTTCTCAAGTACTTAAGAAGGTCCTCCACAGCTGTCCAGTGATTCTCCAAAGATCTGATTGATTTCTGATCACTACACCTAGTAAGTCAGCTACATCTGGTATGGTACATAATATCGCATACATGATAGAGCCTACTTCCGAAGCACAGGGTATCCCTTGCACGCGAGCTCTCTCCAAATCAGTCTCGGAAGACATCTTTTTGGAGAGAGTGATTCATGAGTAAGTGGGCGAACCACCACGCTTAGAATCCTCCATAGTAAACCCCTTTAGTATGGTGTTAATGTACCTGGATTTGGGACACTCCCAAAATCCACTTAGATCTATCACCATAGATCATAATCCATAAGATGTAGTAGGTATCATCCAGATCTTCCATGGAGAATCCTCGTGACAAGAGGAGCTTGAATGAGTGTAGCATAGGAAACCATTTCTTATCAAGAGTTTGCTATCTACGTACAATACGTGGAAGAAAATCTTACTCTCTACAACCTTCTTGTATATACAAGGTTCATCTACCATTTTGATGAAGTCAAACTCTTTGACTGCTACATCAAAACAGGTGTTCCAACTCCGTGATTTGTGCTCTAATCCTGATGGACTTAAGCATAGTCACTGGAGAAAAGGTTTCTTCATGAACCACACTTGGTTGCATTACGAGAACCTTTTGCTACAAGTCTAGTTTTGAAAGTCTCAACTTTTCCATTTACACCAAGAATCTTCTCAAGATCCATTTACTCCCAATGGGTTTTACCCCTTCAGGTGCAACATTCAAAGTCATACTTTGTTGGTGTACATGGATTCCATCTTTGATTGCATAGCATCTAGTCATTTCACAGAGTCTCCACTCGTAATGGCCTGCCTGAACCTGGTTGGGCCATCATCTACCATGATGCAATCCCCACTCCTACCGTCCCCGAGGAAACCGTACTATCTCTCAGTGTCATGACCCGAAAATATTAGCTCGTGACCGGCACTTGAATCACGCCACGTCTAAAGGCGTAACGTAAATCAAGTAAGCTGAAACCCAGAAATCTAAACCTTTTAAAGAAAATAAAGAGGTGAAGTTTTGAAATAAAGGTATGGTGAAAATCATAAGTTTTCTTAATACATAAATGATGGAATATGAAAATGCAAGTAGATTTTACAAGTTGAAAACATGTTTCGTCTTTTAAAATTTTGGGCAGCACCTCCTCTGTATATTTTGGTCCAAAACCACACTACAAGATAATATAAAGGCATCCCCAAGCGGGAGCTAGCTCTTCGCCAAACGGCAAATCCACAACCACGCAAAGCATAAATATAAGTATACAACGCCCAACAGCAAAGTTCACCACAAAAGATAAAAAAATAAGTAAGACATCAAAACCACCAGTAGCGGAATACCCCTCGCTCTAAGTCTCGCAACCAAAAGTCTCACTAAGTCTTATTACTTATATAAATACTAGTTTGATTGATGGAGTTGATTAGATACAACATGAAATATAAATATAAGAGTGGGTATGATACAAATGTCCCACCTACCTAGCAAAGCACCAAAATGAAATTGCGTGCCAGCGAAGCCGCTACGGATCCGTGCGGTCAACCCGCAAGAACTGTGGCACAACGGGGGTGAGTTGCCAACTCGTGAATAGAAAAACATCAACAAGTAGAAATCGAATAAACAACGACTCCTAGGTCAACTGTATCATAAAGGTAATACTATGATATTTAGGGTGACCGTATCTGCATATTTGCCAATAAGGTAATCAATGCCTAACAGCATATGGATACCATCCAACCATAAAATCAATGCCAGTATGCATGTAGATCTCGTCCACGTGCCAACCCATGACACAACAACAACATGTATGTAAATATCATAAAAGCATATGCATGAAGGTATGAGGATATAAATCAACGTTTGTCCCTCGCGACATATCAAAATCATGGAACCTGAGTGTCCAGCATCGACACTCGAAACATCATGAAACTCGTGTCCAGTATCGACACGTAAATCCTCATATCTCGGGCTCCATCAGTCCGGATCGGCCCTCGGGCTCCGTTTGCGGGATCGGCCCGCAGTCTCCGGCAGAATGGGTCAGCCCCCAACCATCTCTCGACTCCGGTCGGTATCCTCCGGATAACCGCCAGGTCCAACCAAACACCGGTAGGTAGTAGTCCCTCAGCCAGGCTCATCATCATCCCCACGAAATCTCTCTCGCGCCCCGGGGTACCATATCGGGTCTACCATGAACCCGCAAACTGATTATCCAACTCCTTGAATCGGGTTTCACATATCACACGTCTCAGAACCGAGAAAACGCATGGTGGACGCACTGAAATATCATATCAAGAGAAACCGGGTTTGAAAACAATACATACTTTCTTTTGAAATAACCATGGTTCTCATATCCAGAAATCTCATGAAAACAACATATCTCAATGAGTATAATCATAAAGCATGATGTATGCGAAATATAATAGAAATGTAAGCATATCCGTAAATCATGCAACATGGAATAGTAATATGCACATATCGAGGGAAAACCGCTCTTTTAAATTAATCCAGTTTTAAAATATATCCTACGGTTCCTAAATTCTCCAAAAGTCAAATGCAACATCATATAAAGGTGCATATGTAACTATAGCAAGTAAATTATGCAAGGAGTCATATCATGATGCAGCAATCCTACTGTGTAGTGACATGGTAATTATCGATGATGAAGTGTGTGAGTCGGCCAATCAGTGTAATTGTAACATACGCATCATCGATAATGGTGCAGGTGTACTAGCACAGGTATATGTAATGCAATGAGAGTGACATGAGCATAGCACAAAATAAATCGTATGCAAATGCAGACAGGTAAACATATCTAACATGACCAAGTTGGTGAATCTATCAAACGACATTCAACCTCACAACATAACATATCCGTATACCAACATACCAACCAAGTCCTCATATCACATCGTATATTCCTTTTTCATCACACTAAGTCATCTTATATATGTACATTTTACCTTTGTTATAAGCATACGTATCTAATCAAACATCCACACACGAATCATACAATCAATTTTTAAAAGATGCGAATCGTAGTTTTGAAAGTAGGGGCTACGATGTTTTTAAGGAAAAGACATCATTTGAAAGTCCGTAACGTCCTTCAAGGTATTTATTTAAGAGATATATACAATTCTTCAGTTTGGAAAAAGTATGGTTCGGATGACACAATTACGTCGGCTATCTAGACTTATAGCATTCGATCCAGCAATATCATCGGACATCATCCTCAAACCTCGTCATCATGTATTAATCATATCATATCACTTCTAACTAATCCTTTAATCATATCATGTCAAGAATTTTATCCTTAAAACTTTCATCTCATATCTCAATATATATATATATATATGTATATGTATATGTATATGTATATGTATGTATGTATGTCTATATATATATATATATATATATATATATATATATATATATATATATATATATTCGATCATACCTTGTCACCTAAACCCTAATCTATAACTTTAAGTCATGGTATATCTTATCTCCTACTAATTCTTAACCCTATTTATGAGTTCCTAACATGGTTACCTTAACCATACTCTCTATATATAAGTTTCTATCAAAGTTTGCGGGGATACTATACACCATCCACCTGACTTCCCCCATAGATATAGATCTACACATCTTGATCCTTGCTTTCCGAAATCGATGACGCCATGCTCCGTCGCCTCGGAATCTATGCGAAGGTACCTACAATATCAACACATATCGTAATACCCTTAACATCAAGTCCGGAGAACCAAAACGGCACGCGGTGCGCTCATAGGTTAGAACCTATAGTCGACGCATGCAAAAACAACCTAACAACTCTTGTTGTTGACGTACAAACGCCCAACAACCAAATACAATAGCAAATAGCAAAACCCAAGAATTTAGAATCGCAAAACACGAAAACAGCCACCTAGGAAAACAACTCCCAGATTTCACCCTAGGCCAAACTAGAACATTTTGCACATTGGGTTGCTCTAGATATCTGATAAGGAGGTTATGGTCCAAAAATCACACAAAACCACCCCGACTTGGCCACAATTTGCGGCCAAATCCAATAAATCTGTGACCTAGAATGCTCATTAGGGGCTCAGGTTTCTAGGGTTGCTTCATGGTTACCTGCACGTCTCACTGTCAAGGGAACTTAATTTATGGGTCTCTCGGGTCATCCCAGATTCCTAATTACACTCACAAACTGTCAAATTTATCGATGTCGGAAAGTTCTAAGTCGTGTTTGCGTTCTATTTTCTTTTCTAGGTCAATAAAACACCACTCAAGTCTTGTTAACAGCCACTACTCATCATCACTTTCACACAATTTCCCAAACCCTTCTCTAGAATTTTCTAACTTCACAAATCCCCACTAAACCAATTCTAAACTAAAACTAGAATATAAAGGAACTTAAAACTATCTAAATGGTAGAAATTATACCTAATTTAGGCCACTCAATAAAACCCTAGCTTCTCAATGTCATCAAAATCTCATTTTGCTTGGTCCAATACGATGAGGGTGAGGAGGTGATCATTTTTTGTGAAAGGGATATAGGGTTTTGAGAAGTATTTTGAGATGGGTCATGAGGGTAGATGATGGCTCTTGAAGATGAAGAAGGAGAAGAAAAAAAATGGTGGGGGGGGGAATGAATAGGGCAGCACTCTCCCTCTCTCTCTCTTTCTCACTCTCATTCTCTCTTCTAGCATGCTCACCCCTCATCATTGTGTCCCCTCTCTCTCTCTAATAACCCATTTCTTTTCGTTTTACAACCCAACCACATAATACTCCAAAACAACATAAGAAACATATCATGTAACCAAAATGCAACATGACATGTTGCACTAGCCATGAAAAACTGTAGAAACACGGATTTGGCTTAATCGCGATTAGCAGTGCACTAATCGAGTTTTCATTTTAACGGTATATAATTGATTTTAAAAATGCCAAATCCTTTAAATATATTTTTAAATGAATAGATCATTTTAATTTCCAATTATTTCACAATTATTGGTATATATTTATACTCTTTTTTGAAAACCCCAATTTCGCAAATCGGGCAGTTTTCAGGAAATATATTATTTTATTATTAAATTCCAAAAATAATATTTTATATTTTCTGAAATGTTACAATCTTCCCCGCTTAAATAAATTCGGTCCTAAAAAATCTAAAACGTTTCAATAATCAGCTCAAATCAACTAGGCACCGAAATCACGGAAAATACAGAAATAACACAGTACATCGCATGCGCCTGAAAACGAATACAAAACTCAAATCGAACTCCGTCAAGCGCCACGCAAATCATCAGATTTGCACACATATCCTCGGAGTTACAATGGAGATACAGATCTCGAAATCCACTACAGAATTCCAATGTACACTAGTCAAATACTATAATATGTGTATAGGACGCAAATTTGGAAAACCTTAAAGAACTGAATAAAACTCACGCAAAATCCTTTCTGAATCGCCGTGTGATGCGTAACTCACGGCACAAGTAACGGACGCTCATTTGTAAAATAATAATTATAGTTTCGTATATATTTTGCTCAGATATACGTTCCGTCCATTTTGAAAATATTCCAAAAGGTTTTCCTTTGTAAACGTTCGTGTCGCTCACAGACACGTAAGAAATAGTGAGACTATAGCTCCTTTTTGAAAACCTCTGGTTAAATTTTAAATGCATGCAAAATACTCAGGTACTATCTTCAGATCAGTCCCATTCGGCCATTACAAAATAGAGTGCCCATCATGAAAACAAGGTGCTCAAGAGTAAAATCAGTCTCAAAAGGCGTATCAAACAATCACGTGCGTCTGGTGCGCACGGAAATAAAATCCAAATACAAGTGCTATGAACATGCATGAAGTAAAACTAGGTGCAACGGATGTGCATGAAAGCATCTATCCAGTGCAACAGGTGTGCATGAAAGCATCTGTCCAGTGCAACGGGTGTGCACGACAACAATATCAAGTGCATCTAGAGTGGACGAAATCTCAAACCAGTGCAAATAACATGCACGAATGAAAATCCCAATCGATTGCATCCAGTATGCACAAAATCACATCTCATATCATGCGCCCAACATGCGCGAAAATCCAAATCAAGTGCATCTGACATGCATAAAAGAAATCTAAATCAAGTGCATCCAACATGCACGAAAGAAATCTAAAGCAAGGGCATCCAACATGCACGAGGACAATCTCACTCAAGTGCATCCGATGCGCACAAAATCCAATATCAAGCACCTAATATGAACAAAAATCCAACCCAAGCGTGTCAGTCCATATAAATGCCCAGTGCGGTAAAGCGCACGAAAAACGAACGTCAAGTGCAACGCGCACAAAAACCTAAATCTGGTAACACAAATGCTCAAAGAAATAAATCGGGTGCAACCAAGGTACGGAGTGCAAATCTAGTGCAACCAATGCACGAAATACCAATATGGTGCAAACAATGCACAAAATGTAAATCCAGTGCAACAAACGCACGAAAAATAAATCTGGTGCGACAAATGCACGAATGAAAATCTAGTGCAACAGATGCACGAAACACAAATTCGGTGCATCCAATGCACGAAATACAAATCTGGTGCATCCAGTGCACGAAATATAAATACGGTGCATCCAAGGCACGTAATACAAATACGGTGCATCCAGTGTATGAAATACAAATACGGTGCATCCAGTGCACGAAATAAAAATCCAGTGCATCAGTGCACGAAATACAAATCCAGTGCATCCAGTGCACGAAGTACAAATATGGTGCATCCTGTGCACGAAATACAAATACAGTGCATCCTGTGCATGAAATAAGAATCCAGTGAATCTAGTGCACGAAATACAAATCTGGTGCATTAAATGCACAAAATACCAATCTGGTGCATCAAATGCACAAAATACCAATCAATAACTCAAATGCGTAAATAGCATCACTGAGTGTACCAAGGTGTATAAAATCATAAACGTGTGCAACTGCATGCACAAAACACATATCAATGCACTGCAAGCACATATAAGCTATACCGAATGCAAAAATCAAATCGAGTGCATACCACACGCACAAAATCAAGTCAACTATATGAAATCCACGAAATTATAAACATGTGCAGCCAATGCATAAAATCAATATCAAGTGCAATAGATATGCACAAATCACAACCCAACACAACGGCGTATAAAACATATATCAAGTGCAATATTATGCACAAAATGTAAATTCCTAGTAAGCCATGGTGCACGAAATCAATATCAGGAAACTCATCATCAAAACTCAAATTCAAGCGATATAAGCATGATACTCAGATCACAAATGCAAATCACAATAAATGACATTGAGGTACACCTCCTACAATATTGAAGAATAAATCGGTGCACCTAAAACCGGCAGAACAAGAACATCCGCTTGTCTCCTGCTCACGGTCTGGAATCCTCTGTCTCTGGGTCCTCATCTTCTTTATGGATTTACCAATCTCGCAATCCATCGGCTCATCGGCCCGGTCAGGTGTTCTAACGAGAACGATTCCATTCTGGCACTTCTCTAGTCATCTCTCGGCCAATCATCACGACCACTTGTAAAGTAGCACGTCACTGGCGTCGGCCTCTGTCCCTCTGAATACATGTGACACAACTGATCCTGGGTGCAAATCTCATCGCAGCAGTTTCCTGGAAGGAACCTACTCAGGGTCTCTTCCAATCTCTCATATGCCGAACTATACGGAGGCTGGTACTCTTGCATAATCTTTTCTCGCTTTCTGGACATCTGCGTCCTCGGCACAACATTTTCTCGGGAACTGGACACATCCCAACGCTCCGTAAGCATATCAGATCTCTGATCTCGACGGGGAGCAACAACAGTTCGCCAACCTCTCGCGCGAACCTCTTGTACCACTCATTTTTATTATTGTCTGCTTCGACGTCACATCATACTATCTGCATACTGCAATTGTCTCGGCTACAGTCAATTCCAGAATTTCTCACACGGACTCAAAATCACAAACTCGGTATCTTCATCACTCTGTAGAAGATCTCTAGCCGAACACGTCCTCGGGAACTCGTCCCAACCATCGGAGGAATACTTAATACTCGGCCGTTCTCGAACAACTCACGACGCATCTGGATGAGGTCCTATATCCGACTGGTCAGCTTGCTGATCTCTTATAACATGATATTCGGACGACATTAAACGTTTCGATCGATTCATCAAAGTCCCATAATTTTCTGAAAGCTCAACACCTGAGCACAGTCTAATAATATCCAGTACAAGCCACAGTACCTATAGACCAACCATAGATGGGAAAACCCAAGCCTCACTGATGGCATCGCTAAACTGCTGCAAACCCTAAGGTTCAGAAGAGGCTCTATGGCCATTATGTCGAGTTAGGGTTTCATTCATCTAGAGGGTCCACAAAATTACTTGCATGTTCCTTCGAATACTTTAAACTTGGAAAAATGGGTTTCTGACATTCGTGCGAACTTTTTAACTTCGTCTAGACGACATGCGAATACCCTTCGTCCGCATGCTAAAAATGCCTCAATCCTCCAGGAAAGACGATACATCAATGGTCATCTCTGGATCGGTCTACTCTAGATCTGAGTAAGACTCTCCATACTAGAAATATTCAACTCAACTGGGCCTACGTCGGTGCATCAATCTGACGAATCACCTTCGTCTCTCAACTCGGGATAGACTAGCTATCATCTTTCGCATCTCTACCTGGAAGCTCCAGTGATCTCTGCTCGTAAGCTCTGGAAGCGATATCACATCAATCTCAGGAATATCTGGATCATCTGTCCACATTGTAGACGACATCACAATCTCTGAAGTAGGCTGTACATCAACAGTCCTCTCATAACTGGCAGCTCTAACAATGGCCCAATCATCCGGTGTAAAACCAAACACTCATCTCAACAAGAAGTCACAACACAAACACTATATCGAGATGTTCCCATGTCACCAGAAAACATAATGGTCAGTCCTCATCCATGACGAGCTCGCCCTGACCGCAATACTAGCAGCAGCTCAATATGAGTTCAACCATGGTGACAGGAACCTCAATCGAATCGATGGAAACAGATCAAAAGCATGAAAGGGAACGATAGATCAAGAATGGATACATGATCATCAGAAGGAACAGCATCAATGAGAGCATGATCATGGAAACGAATAGAATCAAGGATCTCAAATGGTTATATAATCATGGGTACGAAGAGAATCACAGATCTCAAAATATGTACATCCTAAGGTCTCTTAAGTGGAGTATCATATCGTAAATATGCCGCGGAACATACATACGGTACGTAACTCTACTCAAGCTACCTACTCCATCAATCAGGGTCAACCTATGAAATGAAAGTTCGGGTCTAATAACCACCCTGTTCAAGTCTAAGTTCCGTAAGGTCAAGCCTAGGTTCCGAAATATATATACAACCTAGACTCTGTATAGTCAAATATAGACTCGAACCAAGGTTAAACCTAGCGCTCTAATACCAACTTTGTCATGACCCGAAAATATTAGCTCGTGACTAGCACTTGAATCACGCCACGTCTAAAGGCGTAACGTAAATCAAGTAAGCTGAAACCCAGAAATCTAAACTTTTTTAAGAAAATAAAGAGGTGAAGTTTTGAAATAAAGGTATGGTGAAAATCATAAGTTTTCTTAATACATAAATGATGGAATATGAAAATGCAAGTAGATTTTACTAGTTGAAAACATGTTTCGTCTTTTAAAAATTTGGGCAGGACCTCCTCTGTATATATTGGTCCAAAACCACAATACAAGATAATATAAATGCATCCCCAAGCAGGAGCTAGCTTTTCACAAAACGGCGGATCCACAACCACGCAAAGCATAAATATAAGTATACGACGCCCAACAGCAAAGTTCACCACAAAAGATAAAGAAATAAGCAAGACATCAAAACCACCAGTAGCGGAATACCCCCCGCTCTAAGTCTCGCAACCACAAGTCTCACTAAGTCTCATTACTTATACAAATACTAGTTTGATTGATGGAGTTGACTAGATACAATATGAAATATAAATACAAGAGTGGGTATGATACAAATGTCCCACCTACCTAGCGAAGCACCAAAATGCAACTGTTTGCCAGTGAAGCCGCTACGGATCCGTACGGTCAACCTGCAAGAACTGTGGCACAACGGGGGTGAGTTGCCAACTCGTGAGTAGAAAAACATCAACAAGTAGAAATCGAAAAAACAACGACTCCTAGGTCAAGTGTATCATAAAGGTAATACTATAATATCTAGGGTGACTGTATCTGCATATGTACCAACAAGGTAATCAATGCCTAACAGCATGTGGATATCATCCAACCATAAAATCAATGCCAGTATGCATGTGGATCTCGTCCACGTGTCAACCCATGACATACCAACAACAACATGCATGTAAATATCATAAAAGCATATGCATAAATGTATGAGGATATAAATCAACGTGTGACCCTCACGACACATCAAAATCATGGAACCTGAGTGTCCAGCATCGACACTCGAAACATCATGAAACCCGTGTCCAGCATCGACACGTAAATCCTCATATCTCAGGCTCCGTCAGTCCGGATCGGCCCTCGGGATCCGTCTACGGGATCGGCCCGCGGCCTCCGGCAGAATGGGTTGGCCCCTATCCATCTCTCGATTCCGGTCGGTATCCTCCGGATAACCGTCAGGTCCAACCAATCACCGGTAGGTAGTAGTCCCTCAGCCAGGCTCATCATCATCCCCACGAAATCTCTTTCTTGCCCCGGGGTACCATACCGGGTCCACCATGAACCCGCAAACGGATCATCCAACTCCTCGAATCGGGTTTCACATATCACATGTCTTAGAACCGAGAAAACTCGTGGTGGACGCACTGAAATATCATATCAAGAGAAACCGGGTTTTTAAAACAATACATAATTTCTTTTGAAATAACCACGGTTCTCAAATCCAGAAATCTCATGAAAACAGCATATCTCAATGCGTATAATCATAAAGCATGATGTATGCGGCATGTAATAGAAATGTAAGTATATCCGTATATCATGCAACATGGAACAGTAATATGCACATATCGAGGGAAAACCGCTCTTTTAAATGAATCCAGTTTTAAAATATCCTACGGTTCCCAAATTCTATACAGTCAAATGCAACATCATATAAAGGTGCATATGTAATTATAGCAAGTAAATTATGCAAGGAGTCATATCATGATGCAGCAATCCTACTGTGTAGTGACATGGCAATTATCGATGATAAAGTGTGTGATTCGGCCAATCAGTGTAAGTGTAACATACGCATCATCGATAATGGTGTAAGTGTACTAGCACATGTATATGTAATGTAATGAGAGTGACATGAGCGTAGCATAAAATAAATCGTATGCAAATGTGGACCGGTATACGTATCTAACATGACCGAGTCGGTGAATCTATCAAACGACATCCAGCCTCACAACATCACGTACGGTATACTCCATCGTACGTCATCCTCTAGTCAAGGGTATGGATCAGTCATCATAACACTCGTCACGTACGGTAAACCATCGTACGGCGGCAATAAACAATCAAGGATCCTATCAACCTATATGTCAAAGAGGGTATGGACCTAACGTCTCGTACAATATATCACTCATGATTCACGTTATTCTATATATATCTATATACGTATGTCCCAGGTCACATCCATAGCAAACTCATATCAGGGGACCGGCAAAGGTATCAATTATCTCAATCGACTCGCATCCGTATACCAACATACCAATCAAGTCCTCATATCGCATCGTATATTTCTTTTTCATCACACTAAGTCATCTTATATATGTACATTTTACCTTCACTATAAGCATACATATCTAATCAAGCATCCACATACGAACCATATAATCAGTTTTTAAAAGATGCGAATCGTAGGTTTGAAAGTAGGGGCTACGGTGTTTTTAAGGAAAAGACATCATTTGAAAGTCTGTAACGTCCCTCAAGGTATTTATTTAAGAGATGCATACGATTCTTCAGTTTGGAAAAAGTATGGTTCGGATGACACAATTACGTCGGCTATCTATACTTATAGCATTCAATCCGGCAATATCATTGGACATCATCCTCAAATCTCGTCATCACGTATTAATCATATCATATCACTTCTAATTATTCCTTTAATCATATCATGTCAAGAATTTTATCCTTAAAAGTTTCATCTCATATCTCGATATATATATATATATATATATATATATATATATATATATATATATATATATATTCGATCATATCTTGTCACCTAAACCCTAATCTATAACATTAAGTCATGGTATATCTTATCTCCTACTAATTATTAACCCTATTTATGAGTTCCTAACATGGTTACCTTAACCATACTCTCTATATATAAGTTTCCATCAAAGTTTGCGGGGGTGCTATACGCTATCCACCCGACTTCCCCTGTAGATATAGATCTACTCACCTTGATCCTTGCTTTCCGGAGTCGATGACGCCATGCTCCGTCGCCTCAGAATCCATGCGAAGGTACCTACAATATCAACACATATCGTAATACCATTAACATCAAGTCCGGAGAACCAAAATGGCACGCAGTGCGCTCATAGGTTAGAACCTATAGCCTACGCATGAAAAAACAACCTAACAACCCTTATTGTTGACGTACAAACGCCCAACAACCAAATACCAAAACCCATGAATTTAGAATCGCAAAACACGAAAACAGCCACCTAGGAAAACCACTCCCAGATTACACCTTAAGCCAAACTAGAACATTTTGCACATTGGGTTGCTCTAGATTTCTGATAAGGAGGCTATGGTCCAAAAATCACACAAAACCACCTCTGACTTGGCCGCAATTTGCGGCCAAATCCAATAAATCTGCGGCCTGGAATGCTCATTAGGGGCTCAGGTTTCTAGGGTTGCTTCATGGTTGCCTGCACGTCTCACTGTCAAGGGAACTTAATTTATGGGTCTCTCGGGTCATCCCAGATTCCGAATTACACTCACAAACTGTCAAATTTACCAATGTCGGAAAGTTCTAAGTCGTGTTTGGGTTCTATTTTCTGTTCTAGGTCAATAAAACACCACTCAAGTCTTGTTAACAGCAACTACTCATCATCAATTCCACACAATTTCCCAAATCCTTCTCTAGAATTTCCTAACTTCACAAATCCCCACTAAACCAATTCTAAACTAAAACTAGAATATAAAGGAACTTAAAACTAACTAAATGGTAGAAATTACACCTCATTTAGGCCACTCAAGAAAACCCTAGCTTCTCAATGTCATCAAAATCCCACTTTGCTTGATCCAATGCGATGAGGGTGAGGAAGTGATCATTTTTTTGTGAAAAGGGTATAGGGTTTTGAGAAGTATTTTGAGATGGGTCATGAGGGAAGATGATGGAGCTTGAAGATGAATAAGGAGAAGAAAAAATGGTGGAGGGGGGGAATGAATGGGGCAGCACTCTCCCCCTCTCTCTCTCTTTCTCACTCTCATTCTCTCTCCTAGCATGCTCACCCCTCATTATTGTGTCCCCTCTCTCTCTCTCCAATATTCCATTTCTTTTCTTTTTACAACCCAACCACATTGTAACATTTCAGAAAAATAAAATATTATTTTGGGAATTTTTATAATTAAATAATAAATAGTATGAATATTTTGATAATGCGGTATAATTAAATACCGATAAATTGGAAAATATTTGGAAAATTAAAGAAATTACTGAAACGAGGGTGCTTTATGTGATTTAAACAAAATATGAAAATTTATAATTAACTATACTTCAATTTTTATGCTAATCGCGATTAAATATTGCTAATCGTGCATTAAGTTTGTTTTGTGCGCATGACATGCACCATGTCTTTTTCACTTTGTTACATTTTTGTAACCATGGCTCATTTAGGTTTCTATTGTGAAAAGAAAAGAAAAGAAAAAATAAAGAAAACAAAAGAAAACAAAAGAAAAGAAAAACAAAATATAAAGAATTGGGTATGGGCAAGAGAGAGAGGGTGGGTGAGGGGTCAAACAAAGTCATGGCTCTTGTTCCCTCCATTATTTCTTCTTCATTTCCTCTTCTCACCTCATGCAATGGCTGCTGCCCTCTTCCCTCTTCCCTCTACCTCCTCACTTCACCACTTAAAATAACTCAAAACCCCATATCCATTTCATTAAAAATTTGCACAAGCTCACAACAAACACTTTGGACAAAGAAAGCTAGGATTTTGGACACTTGGGGAAACTCAAGAATTTTCTTGAGTTGTCAAATGAGGTAATTTCTGCACCATTATCTTGTATTTCAATTTTTTTAGCACCCATACAAGTTTAAAAGTGTTTTAATGCGGTTTAGGGAACTTTGAAAATTCCTAGAAAGGATTAGGGTTTGATTTGAATCCAAAGGTGTAATTGAGGCTAAATAGTGACCTTAAACCCCTGTAGGGATTGTATTATGGACTGAAACCAGAGAATAGAACCCCAAACCCAAACTTAGAAACCGCAATATCGTATTTTGTGAACTTTTGTGATGGTATATTGACATCTGCTATCACCCGGGACACTAGGATTTATTCAGCAAACACAGTGATACATGCAGGTGACCTAGAAGCTACCCTGGAGACCAGAGCCCCAAACCACCTACCCAGGCCGTAGATTTAAGCATTTGGGCTACAAATTGTGGCCTTGGTACTCCTAAATTTGTTCGTGTTTAATCCAGGGACTTATCTCCAGTAAACTAGACCCTTTACATATGCAAAATTTGCCAATTTGACTTAGGGTAAAATCTGGAAGTGTTTTAAATTGTTTCTGATTTCGGTTTTGCGGATTCTATTAACTTGAACTAGGGTACTCGTGTTTTAACTCGATGTTTTGACGTTTGTACATTGACATCGAGGATTTGTTTTGCCTTTCTTGCATGCGTAGATCATAGGTTTTAACCTATGTACATTTCGTGTATCGTTTTGGTTTTCGTTCGCGATTTCAGTTTAAGATACTATGTGTGATATGTAGGTACCCCTATGTAGAATTCAAGATGACGAGGAGAGTGTGGCGCCATCGACTCCAGCAACCGAGGATCAAGGCGGGTAGATATATATCTACGGGGGAAGTCAGGTGGATGGCGTATAGCACCCCCGCAGTTCATAGTGTAGTATACGATATATATGTTATATATATGATTAATGTGTTGTGAAACTTGGTTGAATAGTGAGTAAGATGTTAGATATTCATGAGTTAGTGTTAGTGTATTAGAAGTAACTTAGTTATGTTCTTAGTCGCGAACCCTAGAATAAGGTTTACACCTACACACATACTTGCATACATTTTATTTTCTTATGCGTATATGGGGATATGTATGTATATGCATATATATATATATACGCACACACGCATAGGTATGGGACAATATATATATATATATATATATATATATATATATGGATAATAAGGATAGTACATGGTATTTGGAGATGAGTCGATGAGATTGGGGCTTGGTGCCATGAGATCGGTGATATGACGTGGTTCGTATTATGAGATACGACACGATATTATAGCGGGTCCTTGGGCGATGTGTTTCATACACACGCATATATATATATATATATATATATATATATATATATATATATATGTATGGTATCAGTATTGTACTAGACTTAGATCAGTACCCCCAGGTTTATGATATGTGATGATAAGGATACCAGTTGAATATTAAGATAAATGTCAGATTGACCCATACCCAGATTTGGGATGCCGTACGATGGATTTACCGTACAAGCTATATTGATTATAGATCCGCACTCTTGACTCGAGGATGTCATAGTATATAGTGTATCGTATGGGATGCTATTGAGGCGGGATCACCAACTATTATATGTATATATATCGACTCAGATTTAGGTGGTTTCCTTAACTTTTCAATTAGTCTGTTAGTTTAGTACTGTAGTTTACTTAGTAGATTTTAGACTGGGCACGAGTCATACTTATTTCCAAAACTAACGAATCGTGAGTATTTTAAAGACAGGCCAAGGGATACTACGGATATTTCAAAGGATATACTTTTTCATAAAAACACCGTAGCCCTATTTTCTAAACACCACGATTCGTATTATTTCAAATTTCAAAACTGTATGACTCGTATATAGGAATGTATATTTCTTTATTGCTGCATTACTATTCATTTTCCATTTATTCTGCTGCTCGCATTGCATTGCATGCTTATATGTATTTTCGTTAGAAATGATGAAACCTGTTGTTAGGACATCAGCACCATTACCGATGACGCGTATGCTCCACGTACACTCGTTTGCCGGCTTACACACATCTTCATCGGTAATTGCTATGTCACGTACACTTAGAGAATATTATTTCATTGACATAGCTTGCTAGCTGATAGTTCCTATATGTTATTTTTCCATATGTTAGTTCATTATTGCGTTCATTGCTTGATATTTCCTGCATATTTTTATATTCGGTAGTCATGCAATATTATAAGGGCCGGTCCAGATTGCCGGAGCCCAGTATTCATTATTGTTGACTTTTCATTTTGGATTTCGGATTTTCTATGAGGTTTCTGGATTTGGAGAAACTGCAAGATTTAATAAACTCATTTATCATTTTAAAAAATAAAAGTGCGGTTTTCTCATGTTATGATTGTGATATGTCCACCATGAGTTTTCTCGGCTCTTGAGCGATATCATACATCCGATTCGACGAGGAGATGAACCGTTTGTGTGTGCATAGTGGACCTGGTGCGGTACCCCGGGGCGAGAAGATCGCAGAGAATGGCGTTTGAGCCTGTGACAGGGGAACATTGCTGATCGGTGATTTTATTGAGATTTATGATACAGGCCAGTCCAGATAGTCGAAGCCTGAGATATTGAGATTTGATGATACAGGCCAGTCCGGATAGCCGGAGCCTGAGATATTAAGATATTGGGATTTGAGAGATATATTTTGTGTCGATACTTGACACTGATTTTCTGATGATTTCATTGATGATACTTAAATGTTTATACAGAAATCTCACTACAGTATGAAAACAGTTTTCTCATTCATGATGTCTTCTGTTTTCATTATACCGTATTCATACCTCATATTTATGATATGTTGCTACCTGAGGTACTGACAAGAGCACTTAGTATTACACTTATGTATAGATGTTTACCCTTGCCACCTTATCATGCTTCAGACTTTATCATATTGAGGATATATATTACTGATCATATTGACCTAGGATTGAGTCAAACATACGATTTCTGCTCTGTGATGTTTTCTACTCACGAGTTGGCAACTCACCCCCGTTGTGCCACTGTTCTTGCAGGTTTTGCCGTACAAGTTCCATTGCGGCTTTGCTGGCACACTGCTTTCATTCCAGGTGATTGCTTTGGTAGGTGGGTTCACTTGTATCGTGACCACCATTGTACTTTATTTATTCAGTTATATCTATTAAACTCCATCAACCAGACTTGTATATTTATTAGACTTAGAAAACCAGTTGTTATTCTTTCGACCTTAGAGTCGCGTGATGTATTATTATGTGGTTTCTTGATGATTTTGAGTTTCCTTTTGAGTTTTGATCCTCACCTTTCGGCGTTGTATATTATATTGCTTGCATGGTTGTGACCGTCAATTGACAAAGAGCTAGCTCCCGCTTGGGGATATCTTTATTCATATTATGCATGTTGTACCCTTTTGGGGCCAGTATTTACAAAGGAAACTCTGCCGAAATTTTCAAAAAGGACTTGAGATTTTAAAAATACATACTTCGGCTTAGTTGTTAAACCACTTGCTTTTAAACTAAAGTTTTCTTCAGCTTTCTTCTTTAAATGGTTTAGATTTCTGGGATTTTGGCTTACTTGAATTAGATGGGGTCCTATATACTTCATATGATTCAAGTGCCAGTCACGTGCCATTTCGGGTCGTGACACACATAATACCCCAAAACAACATAAGAAACACATCATGTAACCAAAATGCAACATGACGTGTTGCACTAGCCACGGAAAACTGTAGAAACACGGATTTGGCTTAATCGCGATTAGCAGTGCACTGATCGGGTTTTCATTTAAACAACATATAATTGATTTTAAAAATGCCAAATCCTTTAAATATATTTTTAAATGAATAAATAATTTTAATTTCCAATTATTTCACAATTATTGGTATATATTTATACCCTTTTTCGAAAACCCCAATTTCGCAAATCGGGCAGTTTTCGGGAAATATATTATTTTAATATTAAATTCCAAAAATAATATTTTATATTTTCTGAAATGTTATACTCAGGTGGATGAGGAACCCTACAAGATACGCGGAGAGGCCGAGGTTCGTTGGAGACTATTGAATCCTTTGGTTTCACCAAATCATCAGCTGTTAGTTTGTCTACCTGAAACTCCTTCCGGTTCTACCTTATGACCACTAATTCCTTCATAAAAAATTCCTTTTCTAAAAAGGTGGCATGCTGATAAACAAAACACCTTTTGCTCCTCAGTGTGGTAGAAGATATACCCTCGCTAATGTTTGGGATATCCAACAAACTTACAGAACTGACCATGCCTCGAGTTTGTCCGGATTTTGCTTTTCAACATAGGCCGGAAAACCCCATATCTTAACTCGTTTAAGACATGGTCTCTTCCTATACCATATCTCATATAGAGTGGTAGGCACTGATTTGGACGGAACCCCATTCAATAGGTATGCAGCTTCTCAAGTGCATAACACTAAAAGAAAACAGGCAATTCAGCAGTACTCATTATAGAGCGCACCATATCATATAGGGCCTCCGTCCCGATACACCGTTGTGCTATGGTGTATATGAAGGAGTAAGCTGAGAGAGAATCCCATTCTCTGTTTAGAAACTCCAAGAACCCCATGTGCAAGTATTCGCCTCCTCGATATCATCGAAGGACTTTAATACTTCTACCCGTCTGGTTCTTGACTTCAAGCTTATATTTCTTTAATTTCTCAAAAGGTTCAGACTCGTGTTTCAATAGGAACACATGTACGAATCTTGAGAGATCGTTGATGAATATAATAATGTACAAAGAACCAACACTGGCATTTGTAGACATACGACCATATACATCACCAAGTATCAGTCCCAAGAGTTCAGTAACTCTTTCTCTGTTTCCAGTAAACGGAGTATTGGTCATTTTACCTTTGAGACAAGACTGGCAAGTATTATAAAATGAAAATTCGAACGGATTCAAATATTCATCCTTATATAACTTAGCCGGTCGTGTCGCATTGATATGACCTAGTCTACAATTCCACAAAAAGGATTCGTTCATTTCTGAGCTGCTCCTCTTGTGTGTGTTCTAGATACTTTGAACTATGGTTTGATTTAGAATGTATATGCTATTATATAACGTGCCTGATCCAATCAACTCTTGATTAAGGAAAATATTCACAACATTATCCTCCAATACATAATTATATCCTTCTTTAACTTAATAAAGAATCTGATGTAATGTTGTGTCATGACCCGAAATGGCACATGACTGGAACTTGAATCATGTGAAATCTATAGGACCCCACCTAATTCAAGTAAGCACAAAGCCCAGAAATCTATACCATTTAAAAGAGAGTGAAGAGAAAAACTTATTTAAAAGTTAACATATAAATTCACTTTGAAAGTCGTAGTAAGCATTTTTAAAACATCAAGTCTTTTCCAAAAATTTCGGCAGAGTTTTTCTTGTAAAAACTGATCTCAAACGGGTATAACAAGAATAATCATAACAATAATAATAAGGCATCCCCAAGCGGGAGCTAGCTCTTCGCCAATTGGCGGAAACAACTACGCAAGCAATATAATATACAACGCCGAAGGGCGAGGATCAAAACTCAGAAAGAAACCAAAATTCTCAAGAAAACTAGAGAAAAATCATAATAATACAAGCACGCGACTCTAAGGTCAAAAGAATATACACTGGTCTTCTAAGTCTATCAAATATACAAGTCTGGTTGATAGAGTTTACTAAATACAACTGAATATAAATAAAGGTACAATGGTGGTCACAATACAAGTGAACCCACCAACCAAAGCAATCACCCAGAAGGAAGCAGTATGCCAACAAGCCGCAGCAAACCTGTACGGAAAAACCTACAAGAAACTGTCGCACAACGGGGGTGAGTTGCCAACTCGTGAGTAGAAAATATCACCGAGAAGAAATCGCATGTATGACTCTCTCCTAGGTCATACAATAATATCCTCATAAAATATAACCTGAAACATCTAATAATGGCAAAGATAATCATCTAAACATAAGCATAATACCAAGTTCTCGTGTCAGTGCCTCAGGAAACAATATGTCATATATATGATGTACGAATGTATGAGAGTAAAATACATCTTGTACGAGAAACTGTTTTCTTATCTCAGTGAGATTTCTGTATAAAAACCGAAGTATCATCAATGAAATCAATAGAGAATCTGTGTCAAGCATCGACACAAAACATGTATCCCAATATCTCAATATCTCGGGCTCCGGCAATCCGGACTGGCCCATATCATCAAATCTCAATATCTCGGGCTCCGGCAATCTGGACTGGCCCATATCATCAAATATCAAGACTACGTCGGTATCCTCCGGATATCTGCCGCATCATAAATAACCGGTTGGTAATGCTCCCCTGTCGGGCTCAACGCCATCATCTGCGACCATCTTGTCCTGGGGTACCGCACCGGGTCTACCATGCACTCGCAAACGGTTCATCCTCCTCCTCGAATCGGGCGTATGATACCGCTCAAGAACCGAGAAAACTCATAGTGGACCCTCTCACATCATATCACGAGAAAGCCATAAATTTCTATCTTTTGAAATGAAAATGAGTTTATAAAATCCTTGTGGTTTCTCCAAATCCAGAAAATCTCATGCAAACTCCGAAATCCCAAACTCAAGAATAAATTAACAGTGAATTACCGGCATAAAGCCCCATAATATTTCATGACAAATGAACGTATAAATGCATGAAGTATCTCAGTAATAAATGCAATATCTAAACTAGCATATGAAAGCAAACGTACTAGTACTATGTCGAAACTACCAGCTAGCAATTTATACCAATGAAGTAGTGTTTTCTAATGTGTACGTGACATGGAAATTACCGATGATGATGTGTGTGAGCCGGCAAGCAAGTGTTTGTGGACATACGCATCATCGGTAATGGTGCTGGTGTCCTGACGAACGAGATCATAATAGTAAAGAAACACATATATAAACATGCAATGAAATGAGGACATGAATATAACAGAAAATGAATAGTAAACGCAATATTGGAGAATATACATTTCTATATACGAGTCATACAGTTTTGGCATTTGAAATCGTACGAATCGTGGTTTTAGAAAATAGGGCTACGGTGTTTTTAAGAAAAGGTACGTCTTTCGAAAAATCCGTAGTATCCCTTGGCCTGTCTTTAAAATACTCAAAATCGTTAGTTTTGAAAATAAGTATGACTCGAGCCCTGTCTATCATCTACCTAAATAAACTACAGGACTAAGCTAAGAGACTAGTCGAAAGGGTAAGGAAATCCACCTAAAATCTGAGTCGATATATCTAGTAGTCGGCGATCCTGCCTCAATAGCGTCGCGTACGGTAAAATATATAATACGACATTCTCGAATCATGAGTGCGGATCAATCATCATATTTATACCTCATACGGTAAAATCCATCGTACGGCATCCCGGAAATCGAGGTACAGGTCAAATATCACATATAACTCATGTTTCATACGGTATCATTATCATAATATCCTGAATTAGGAGTACCGTTCTAAAGTCTAGAACATTCCGATACCATCAACATATATTCTCGTGTGTATGAAAACACATCGCCCAACGATCCACTATAATATCACGTCGTATATCTTAACACGACCCAAATCACATAACCGATCTCACGGCATCATGCCCGATCATATCGACTCACCATCAAGTATCATATATTATCATCATCATCATTCGTGTATACGTATATGTATATGTGTGTGTGTGTACACCAACGCATCCACACACACACACACACACACACACACACACATATAAACATATACACCCAACATAGTGTGTGCGTGTGTGTGTGTGAACCTTTACTCTAGGGTTTTGCGACTAAGAAACCAACTAAAAGCACTATCTTCTAATTACACTAAAACTAACTCATGATCTCCTAAAACCTTCTTGCTAATTAATTGCGTCTCACAAAACACATATTTATATATATAACATATTCACATGCTACACTATGAAATTGCGGGGGTGTTATACGCCATCCATCCGACATCCCCCGTAGATATACATCTACTCACCTTGATCCTCGCTTGCCTAAGTCAATGACACCACGCTTTCCCTTGTTGTTCGAAGTCCATATGAAGGTGCCTACATAAATAAACACGTAGTATTGTAAACAGGAATCGCGCACGAAAACCAAAACAGCACACGAATCACACATAGGTTAAAACATATGGTCTACTCATGCAAAAGAACCAAATAACCCTCGACATCGATGTACAAACGCCAATCGATCGAGATAAATCATAATATCCAAAATTCAAGTCATTAAAAGTCACAAAACACAAACAGCAACTCAAGAAAACGCTCCAAGATTAGCCTCGGGTGAGAATTAGGAAAAGTTGCATATAGGGTAGGTCTAATTAGAAGATAATATAGCCATGGACCAAGCACGAGGTCATTCCATCATACCAAGGCCGCAATTTACGGCAAAATGAGATAATTGGTGGCCATAACATAGAGTGGGGGTCTCAGATTTTGGGGTTAGCTTCTAGGTTGCCTGCACACCTCTCGGTAATTGCTAATTGATTTATAAGGCCCCCGGGTGATAGCAGATCTCGTAACAACATCACAATTCCTACACAAATCCCATATTGGGGATTTCTAAGTTCATGTCTTGGGGTTAAATCTCTGGTTTCAATCTATAAGATTTACGCTACAGGTGTGTAAAGTCACTACTAAACCTCAATTTCACCATATCAATTCAAATCAAACCATAACCTCAACTTAGAATTTTCAAAGCTCACTAATTCTCACTTAACCAATTCTAAACTAGAATAGAAGCTAAAGAAACACAATTACTAAACTAATGGTGTAGTAAATACCTCATTTGGCAACTCAAGAAAATTCTTGAGTTGCCCCAAGTACTCAAAATCCCAAATTTCTTGGTCTACCATGCTTGTAGTGAGCTTGTGCATGAATTTTGTGAATAGAATACATGGTTTTGATGTGGAAATGGGGGTGTTGTGAGGAGGTAGAGATGGTGGAGGGAAAGGGCATCCATGGAAAAGGAAGAGGAGAAAAATGATGAAGGAAACCAAGTGAGGAATAATGAGCCATGGTTCAAGGAGACCCCTCACCCTCTCTCTCTCTCCCCTCCTTAAGCCCATGCTTCCTTGTATCCCTATGCCACATTTTAAAATTCTTTTCTTCTCTTCTTTTATTTCCTTTTTCTTTTCCTTTTCTTCACATTTCCATTTTAGTACCAAAGCCATTCTTGAAAAAGAAGAAAGAAATCTTGGTAGAATAAAATGTAACAAGTGTATAACATGACATGGTGCATGTCATGTGTATAATCAAGCTTAATGCACGATTAGTAATAATTAGTCAAGCTTAGGCATAAATTTGTATATGATTAATTGTATAAAATTTTATAAAGTGTCTAAATCATATAATATTCTTTCAAAATCAACATTCAAATGTAATTTTCCAATAAATTTTTTTTCAATCTATCGGTATATAATTATACCATAACATTAAAACTAATCTCCACACATTAAAATATTCATAATATTTATTATTTTAATTATTTAACTTCCCAAAAATAATATTTTATATTTCTGAAATGTTACATGTTGTATATCAGGTTCGATATGTAATAACATTCATTCAGAATCAATGTATTTACCATTTGGTAATACAAGGTGATATTTGCCAACTGACTTGGCTGCAACAATTGCACCATTCTTAAATACTTAGAGACATATCACCCAATCTCAGTTCTCTACCTTTCTGTATCCCATGTAACAAATTACATATGTGAGATCCTTATCTGGTATCTCGTACCTAGGACGTAGAGGATACTGAGAAACAGTTTTCGGTAACAAACACACCCGAAGAATATGCATCAACATTCTTTTTCTTTGATTGGGTCGTGTAGGAATCCGGATATTCCCCTATTTCCTACTCGAACTAATAACAATTATAAGATAGAGCGGAACCAACGTTCCCCAGCTCAGTATAATAAGCAGGTTCGGTCAATGCATCCATATTATTATCTTGATTAAGGCATGACATGGTCGCTAACAGGAGAGAGAGAGAGAGAAAAAAACACACAGCTATGCTCTTGCAAGATTAGATTGGTTATTATTTTATCTAATCAGGATGGCTCCCACTGTTTTTATCAAATCTTCCTCAAACCCTAAAAAGTAAGACTAGCCGAGATTGATTACACCCTACAAGTTCGCCAATCTTTCGGCCAGGCCAGTGTCGATACTTTGAGAGAGGTTCTCCGTGCTTTAGCACGGACACAATTAAAATAAACCTCATTTTCCCAGGGGTGTAACCCCATTAACACCTTTTTAGACACCTACTTTGATCGGCTAATTGTAATGTGTAAAACTCTCCCAGGAGTAACACTTACTCACAGTGGGTATCGGGATTCAACTATCTCATAGAATGTATGCAATCCCATTGTAAATTTCAACACTTGAAATTCCCGATAATATTTCACCCCTAGCATCCTATGTCCTTGACGGAGGTCAATAAACCATAGGCTGCTAGTCAAGTTCAACCCGTACATTTCATGATTGAATTAAACCCACCCGCACGACCCTTAACGGAGGTCAACAAGGCTGTACGACTACCTTAATCCTGTAACACCTTAGAATGCGATTAGTGGCTAATTATACTTTAATGTGGGGTTTTTAGTAAAAAGTTTACCAAAACGGTTTTCTAATATTTTATATGAATTAATAAATATTTTATAAGAATTTAATTTGGGCTTGCACACTCATGTGCATGTAAACTAGGGCTGAGTTTGGGGTTAAACCATGTTTAGGTAGCTATGGTGAACTAACCCATTTAATTAGGATAATATGAAGTTAATTAAGTGTATTAGTTTCTATTTTTATTTAAAATATAATTAGTTTGTTTTGGGGGTTGACTTGTGAATTGGAGAGAGAGAGAGAGAGAGCGAGCATGATAAGCATGAAGCATGCTTGGTAATTATGATGAGAGAGAGAGGGAAATGGTTGAATCTCACCTCTCATTTATTTTTCAAACCACTCATTTCCCACACTTATCACATCTCTCTCCCTCTCATTCTTTTCCCTGCACACACACAACAGCAGCAGCAGCAATAGCAACAGCAGGAGCGACAGCAGCACACACACCCCTTCTCTTCTTCTTCTTTTCTTTTTTCTTTTTCTTGCATCCAAGCTCCAACCTTCTTCAAAAGTACATTTTTCTTCACAAATATCTTGCAAAACACCTCCTTGCTGGTTCTTGAGGCAAGATCATCAAGTTTGAGACACCACTAACCCACTTTGAGGTACAAAACTCACCCTAACCACTTCTTTGCTAAACTTATAGTTATTTAGCTTAAAATCTTGTTTAAGTAGTGATTTGGGCTAACTTTGTGTTTTGTGTGGAGTTTTGGTTAAAATAGGATTGTGATGGCTTGTGTAGTGTTATTAATGTTGTTTAAATCAAGTAGTATCACTAGATTTCCCTAAAACGCCTTTATGTCGCAAATTTGAGTTTTAATTCGGTTTTGAATCAAGTTTTAGGATATATGAGATCTGCTATACCTGTGATTATTTGCTCGTTTAGCAAACACATACAGAATAGTGTGCAGGGTAGCTAGGGTTTTATGTTGAATTTCGAGGCGTTTCCCTCCCAAAAATCCAGCGATGACCCCTTGTTTTCCGGCCTCGCCGACCTCCTGAAGGAGTTGGGTGTTGGTGATTTGCAGAGTGGTGTCTGTAGATGTTTGTCTGTGTTTGGTATTGTTTGCTTTCTTGGTTTTTGCACCAGGAAAAATCCGGAACCAAAAACCTATGGTTTAGTGTGTTTTGTGACTTGCGCGACACATACGCTTCGAGTCAGAGTTTAGTGGGTTCTGTACGTCGCAACACATCGGGGTAGTTCTGGATTCAGCACACACGTCTAGTATTTTGAGTGCACACGCGTTAACCTATGACACTAGCTTTCTCGTATAGTTTTGGTACCGCATTTTGGCAGGATTTTAGCCTATGTGTAATGCTTTGTGTAATTCTAGGATCGATCGCGGAGACATTAGACGTGGCACGGAAAGGGAAAATGGTGATTCGACCAGGCTAGCTGAGGCATTCCGGTGAGGAGATGTACACATCTACGGGGAAATCGTTTGGATGGCGCAAGGCACCCGATAGTTTTAAAAACCTCTAGTAGTACTGGTATTTATGCGTGTAGTTCCTAGTTATTTATCTCGCTGCATTGCATGATCCTCTATATATATATATATATGCGCGAATTAATCGCATAGGAAACTTGCACCATTACCTTAGACTTATGCAGCACGATCACTATTCATGCGGATACACACGCCTTGGTAATTGCTATGCCACAAACACTAGATAACTTGTTTAAACCGACAACTAGAACAATTTCACCATATATGACGTGTAAACCAGTACTAATGCATTTAAATTCCTCAGGATGAACAAGTAAGATTGCTAGTCATATGCATGAACCTCACTACATCATTGTCCATGCATAGTCTTTTAGTTATATATTGTAGTTCGCATTGTTGATACCATAGGCATTCCTTATCGTTGACATGCGTACTTATGGTGATTTTTCTTGAGGATTTCGGCACTTGAGATTTATGAGGTTTTGGGGAAAACCGCAAGGATTTAATAAACCTGATATTCATTTTAAATATAGCAAGTTGCGGTTTTCTCGTGTTATGACACATGTGTCGTCCACCATGGATTTTCTGTTAGTTTTCGAGACCTGTTTCGAGGAGTAGGATGAACTGTCTCGGGTACATGGTAGGCCCGGTAAGGTACTCCGGAGTAAGAAGTTTGAGTTGTAGATGATGAGCCTGGCAGGGGCAGACTACCTACCGGTGATTGTTGGCGCGGCGGATATCCAGAGGATACTGACCGTGGTCGTGAGACTTTGAGATACCGATACTTTGAGACATTGAGATATTCATTTAAGATGTCAATGCTTGACACGGATTTCTATTGATTTCATTGATATTTCTTCAAATATTTCACAGGAGTTTTTCTATGATGAAATTAATGATTTTTCATATCAAACATACTCAGATGTCATGTCAAATTGCATTCATGTTGCATACATGCTAGTATATCATGCCATATCAGTATTGTAGAGTTGTGACACTTTTGTGTACATGCTTACGATAGCCTTTGTGGATGTTACTTATTACTCACGAGTTGACAACTCACCCCTGTTGTGCCACAGCCTTTTTGCAGGACTGATCCGTCAGCACTGTAGCGGCGGACGCACTTCCTCATTTTGCTCCTTTTGCTTGGATTTGAGGCTTTTGCTCGTAGGTGGGTTGTGAGAGTATTTTGTTTCCACCTTTTATATTTATTGTATCAGTGTACTCCATCTACTATATCTACTACTTGTACTGATGTATTATGACCTAGAGACGAGATATATGAGATTTGTGTACATATATGTTTTTCTCTGGGTCGAGCTCACTTGAGCCGACGTGATGCTTTATTACTTATGCATTTATATGCCTATTTTGCACAACGATGATATTTATTGCGTGTGATGTTGAGACCGCTTTTGGTGAAGAGCTAGCCCCCGCTTGGGGATCCCTTATTTTATATTATGTATCTTCCTGTTTTGTACCCGTTTAGGGTCAGTTTTTGCAAAGGAGACTTGGCCGATTTTTTTTGGAAAATGTGATGTTGCTTTTAAAGGTTTTTGATGCGACTTAATTGGTTTTCCTTCACTCTACAGCTTAAATGGGTTTTGATTTCTGGGCTTTGGCTTACTTAGATTACGTACGCCTCGAGACGTTTCGTAATTTAAGTGCCAGCCACGTTCCGTACCTTTCGGGTCGTGACAAAGTTTGTATCAGAGCGATAGGTTTTACCTTTCTGAGTGTAGGATACCCTTAGTAGATGGAGTAAGTGACTTAAGTAGGGTAGCGTAGCGTGTGTATGTCCGTGGCATACTTGCGATACGGTACTCCACCTAAGTGACTTTAGGATATATTTGCTTGAAATCCCTTCTTCAATTTCGTGTATCCTATGATTCTATTGCAATGTTCTTATTATCTTGTTTCCTGTACCAGCCATTATGCCGACGAAGGCTACGAGGGCTCAGAGGGCTGTCGCCAGAGATAAGATCAGAGCGGGCTCGTCCGAGACGAGGACCGATCAGGATGGCGTTCCTACCCCTCAGATTCAGATTGATCCGCCTTCCCCAGGCCGCATGGATAGGCTAGAGTCAGGTATGCAGGAGCTACGTCAGATGATGGGATCCTTAGTCGAGGCCAGTCATGCACAGTGATCTGAGGACGTACCTACCCCTGCACAAACCACAATTTTACCTGCTGCCTGATCAGTCGAAAATACTGCATTTTTAACACGGCAATTTCCCTATCATTTGCACTCATTTAAAAGTGTTCGGTATTCATATTTCACATATTAGCAAAACAGTCCTGAAATACCAGAATGCATGTGTTAGACTTTTAAACCAGAATTTCTAGGGAAATTGACTGTATTTTATGGCATCGCATCATCCCTGTATTGCGCAACACTTGTATCGAGATTTGTGCAGGAAATTGCAGGAACAAAGCCAAAAGGAGCTGATCAAAAATACGCCAACTCAAAAGCTAAAAATATGGTAGCAATACAGAAGGCAAAATAAAAATCAATATATCAGAGAAAGGCCCATGAGACAGCCCAAACATTCACCAGAAATCCCAAGCTCCAAATCTCCAGAGCTGCCGCGGTTCCGCGGCGGTAGCGCGCTTAAGCCGTGGAACCGCGGCGCTATAGTGGCTTCAAGCGCTCAATTTTCTTACACGTGTCTTTCATAACGGTATAAGATTCCAGAAGACTCCCGATTCTCCACGTGGCACATCCAGAAGGCTCGGCTTAACAAACTTCATCTAGAAGCTTCTCCTCAACAAACTTTTGGAGGGAAATTCAAATCTCCTCAACAAACTTTTAGAGGGAAATTCAAAATTTGAAAGCCTAGATCTAGGGTTTGGATGGTCTATAAAAGAAAGCTTAGTTCTAAGGTTTGGATGGTCTATAAAAGAAAGCCTAGATCTAGGGTTAATTCTTCTTCCTAATTCTTTAACATCTATCTTCATCTTCTTCCACAAGTCTAGTGACAAGACTTGTGCGAAACTCTAACCCTAATTCTAATCCAAATTCAAGATCCCGAGTACCAATCAAGCGAGAAGCCCTTCAACCTTTTAGGAGCGGAGCCGATCTTCAACCGAGCAAGCGATCCAAGCCGATCCGCGACTCACGGAGACGAGCGAAACCAAATCGACGATCAAGTTCTTCCTCTTGTAGTTCTTGAGCGATTGTAACGAAATTGTTGATATAAATAAAAGGTGAAATTCTTTAATCTTGCTTTCTTTAAATTCTTGCATCATGATTCGATCTCAATTTGTAATTGTAGTTCTTGTTGTGATGTTCGAGTAAAACTCCGCTCGTAAAGGAGTCGAGATGATCAATAGAATGATGATGTAACAAATCTTAATACGATTCTTAAGTCCTACGAGTTTTGTAAACCCTAGCAAGTTCAAGAATCGATGACCTAGTTTCATTGCGATGCTTTCTTGATTGTCATCGCTCGAAATTAGGGATCTACGATCGTTTCTTGAATTTACTAGAGGCTAGAATATGAATGATATCGACGAAGGAACAAGGGGTAAATGATGAAACCCTAGTTTCACTAGAAATCCCTAATTCTCGTCGATCATCATCGATCTAGTATCAATTCATCGAAGGATAAGAAAACGACATCGTGAGATTACATCACATCTATAGATCCGATCGATTCCTACGATCCTCATTTAGATACTTGATATTTGGTTGGAAAAATCATCAAACTATCAATTCTTGATTCTATCTTTTTCTTGTTATTAGATCTAGATTTTTCTCTTTCTTGAAATGCAATTTTATAAATCATGAATTGTTTTCTTTTCTTTTCCTTAAAATTTCGACTCATCTAAATCGAAAGACGAACGATTACACTTTCCCTGTGGATGATCCGCACTTACTAACGCGCTACATTCGACACCGTTATTAATTGCGGTCAAATATTTTTGGTTGTGATTTCTATATACATTTTCTAAATACCGACACAACGAGAAATTCATTCAATCAAATGGCGCCGTTGCCGGGGATTGTGCGCTAATTGTTCGTATTTTGAAATTTGAGTTGAAAAGTTTATTCCTTCTCTATTTTTAGATCAAAACTTGCGCAAACACTAATACATCTTTTTGTGATTTGTGCGAGGAAATCTGGAGATTGCTGTGAAATTGGAAAATTAATTGGATAATTCCAGAGGACTATTGAAGTGATCAGGAGTGTTCTGTATATTTTTTGTCAAGAGATCCGACTAAGCCACCACGGAAGCGCGGCCTAAGCCTTCATTTGCCGCGGAACCGCGGCTTGCTAGAGGGATCTCTGTGGAATTTTTCCTTAGGTAACTTCTTACTTTCTTATCTTCTCCTCTCTCTGCTCCTATTAACATTTTCTGCAGGCTTCTTTGCAAATAATCGCAGCGCGCAAATTGCAAAAATTAAATTGTGCTTGTTTTGATTTTTTGTGGTTGTTGCATAATTAATACGGACATTAAGAGGCAAAGACTAAATCCAGATTTGGTGGGGACTTCATTACCCTTCCTAAGCCCCAAAAATTACAAACTTGCATCCGCATTTACCCTCATTAATTAAAAGAAATCTAGAGATGACTCTAAGGACCGTCGCGCTCACTTAGGACAGAAGAAGGCCGTGGGTAATTCATTGCTTATCCGTTTTCTTGTGGTGTCTAAGGCAAGTGTATCTAAGGTTAGTGGTTATTAATTAGGCCCACTACTTATGTAGTGGAGTACCTTCCCACTTACCTGGCACTTCCTGGCCACAGGGGGACAAAGAGGCAGTGGAGGATTGATCCTGCGACTTGTCTTTTGGCAGTTAGGAGCGGTCTAGAGATTTGACCTAGGTGTGTAAGTCCACGTTGCTCACCCCGGTTCTTAGGGGGAGGCGGAAACGGCAAAAACAATGATTTTGGCGCAAGACAACATGGACTAAAAGTCGGATCTTTGCTAAACTAGAAACTAGTAAACACTTAGAGGTTTTAGCTACTATGCTGTAAGAAGTATACCTCACGGAACCAGTCCTTCAGGTCTTCATCCCGCTGTCCCACTCGTCCATCCAAGCTCCAAGCGTCGATCCGGACCTTGGGCACCTCCGCGGCCTTCTTGAGTCGAAGACGATCTACCCGAGAGTTGTACACTAAGTTTCGCCTCAAGCCTAGGCAACTAGGGCAAAGAGATTGCTAATCTAAATGCCTTAGGTTGTGTAGAAGAGAAAGATGGAAGTGTTTGTCTATGTGGATTTTTTTTCTCTCAACACATGAGATCAAAAGAAGAGATCAAGAGGAAGAAGAAGAAGGAGAAAGTTTGCAACCATGGAGCTTTTCTGTTTCTTCTCACTTCATGAGAGAGAATGAGAAGAGAATAATGAAAAGGATTAAGCCAAATGAAATGAACCATGGTTGCAATAATACACAAATCTCATCATTACTAATCCTATCATGATAAAGTTGATGGCACATTGAATTGACCATTATCATAACTCAAGAATTATAAAGAAAATAAAAGAAGAGTGTAGATCCCTCTTGAAGGTCAATGGTCAACGGGTCAACAAAGTCAAGAGGGGTCTAAGGGGTCAAATGGTCAATGCAATTAGCCATCACTAATCTATCACTAAAAGGATTAGTAAACAATGTCTCCGACTCATAACGGTTTTGACCAAACGAATTATCAAAACCCTAATGAGTATGCCACATTACGGTTTTGGCCGAACCAACTGCCAAAAACCTTAATGGGGCACCTCCTCCTTCATCACTCCTCAAAACTGTGCATACACACCCGCATCCGCATTCCGTAGAATGTGAATGCACAGAAGACAAATCAAATCTATCTGTGCAATACTAGGATCTGGCTTAAACCAAAGCCCACTAGTATTGCCTGCCCGAACAGCATACACACACAAGTGCACGTAAGTGATCGAAGCCATGCCGTAAAACCATACGGCCTCTACACGTTTCGCTCAGTGCAGGGAAACTCTCTGTGTGGGACTCTAAAGACTCGACACTACGCTGGCAGTGGGTTTAACCACAGACCGCAAGCGGCGCTAGCTGTACGTAACGGTCCCCAGGTAGATGTCGATAAGAAGGTCGATGAGGTAAACCCATCCGAACTCCTACTGAGCCTGTATGTGACAATCTCCGTACAGTCCGGTCTGTTCGTCTGATACATCGCATGGCGGGCCTAGGGGCGGTGAACGTCAGTCCCCTAATAGCGGTACAAGTCGTGTCGGAGTGTAACCCAGAACACCCTGAGATAACACTGGAAACCTACCAGTATATCTCGCTTGCCCTGGCCAGGGACTACTTATGTAAAGGCTCTCCTAGACACAACGCGATGTCAACCCCCAATACCGGGAGAGACGAATCCTGTCTAACCGTCACTGCCTCCAAGTGCTTCGGGACTGCACCCAACTACTAACTGTTTGCACGACTCCTTTGAGCTGTGGTAGGGTAGTAATCTAAGTACAGTGGGAACACACTCGAGGCGAAATGACAGTGTCAAGTCAGCGGACTAAGCTGTACTCATGTCACCTGGGAACTGATAACTGACGATAGGTATAATACCAACCAACAGTTCTCGACGTGTCCTGTCCAGTGTACTCGTAACCTAACGAGCACCCGCATACTATCTCAAGTACGACGTACTGACGGCTGTGGGACAGACCGTCTCCCCCGTTGGGATGAGAAGCGCATACGCTAGTCTACTCCGAAGTATCGATGCCCTGTCTCGATAGTCCAACGACTAGGGACCTGTATAAGGATGTGCTTATGGATTACCCAGCCCCCACGAGTGTGAGCGCCATCACAACGCTGGTAATCAAGCAAAGATCCTAAGGGCTCTACTAATATGTATATAAGCGATATGCTAAAAGAAACACATGCACATATTTAAGTAGAGACAAACCAAGTAGCATACTACCATTTTGAGCAAGATTGTCTATACAACTGTGAATATCCCAAGCTTCCATCAAGTAATATACAAGCTAGTATGATACAGTAATGGCCTCTAGGGCATATACACTAACAATCTCCCACTTGCTCTAAGGCCATGTACTGGCGTATCGAAGACCTATTCTCGATCAGCCGCTCGAACTGAGTCTGGGGTAGGGCCTTCGTGAGTGGATCTGCAGTGTTGTTCTCCGTATTTACTCTCTTCACCTCGATCTCCCGGCGATCTACGATCTTCCTGATCAGGTGGTACCGCCTCAAAATATTCCTGGACTTTTGATGGGACCTGGGTTCCTTCGCTAAAGCTATAGCACCGTTGTTGTCGCAATACAGCGGTATTGGATCAACAATGGTAGGAACCACCTGAAGCTCCGTGAGAAACTTCTTCATCCAGACAGCTTCCTTTGCGGCATCGCAAGCAGCTATGTACTCCGCTTCCATAGTTGAGTCTGCAACGGTCTCCTGCTTGGAACTCTTCCAGCAAACCGCCCCTCCATTGAGGGTAAAGACATAACCCGACATGGACTTGGAGTCATCCTTGTCACTCTGGAAGCTGGAGTCAGCAAAGGCCTCAAGCTGGAGGTCTTTTCCGCCATACACCAAGAACATCTCCTTAGTCCTTCTCAGGTACTTGAGAATGTTCTTTACCGCTATCCATTGTTTCTCCCCTGGGTTCGACTGATACCGGCTTACAACGCTTAATGCGTATGCTATATCTGGTCTGGTACACAACATCGCATACATTATAGAGCCTACCGCAGAAGCGTAGGGTATAATAGACATGCGATCCCTTTCCAAATCAGTCTTGGGAGACATCTCTTTGGAGAGGGTGATCCCGTGACAAGCCGGTAAATTACCGCGCTTGGAATCTTTCATACTGAATCTTTTCAGTATGGTGTCGATGTACTTTGACTGTGAAAGTCCCAACATCCTCTTAGATCTATCACGATAGATCTGGATCCCCAGAATGTAGTTGGCATCGCCCAGGTCCTTCATGGAGAACCTCTGCGATAAGAATCCTTTGACTGACTGTAGCATAGGAATATCATTTCCTATTAGGAGAATGTCATCCACGTACATGACGAGGAATACTACAGTTCTCCCAACAATCTTACTGTAAATGCATGGTTCATCTGGGTTTTTGATAAAGTCGAATTCTATGACAGTATAATCAAAGCAGATGTTCCAACTCCGTGATGCCTGCTTAAGTCCATATATGGACTTTAGCAACTTGCACACTCTACCACTGCTCCCACTCTGAATAAATCCCTCCGGCTGATCCATATAGACGCACTCTTCCAAATTTCCATTTAAGAAAGCCGTCTTTACGTCCATCTGCCAGATTTCATAATCGTGGAAGGCAGCAATGGCAAGAAGGATCCGAATGGATTTCAGCATAGCTACTGGAGAAAAGGTCTCGTCATAGTCCAAACCAGGTCTTTGACGAAAACCCTTTGCAACAAGTCTAGCTTTATAGGTCTCAACCTGCCCATCTACACCAATCTTCTTTCTGAAGATCCATTTGCAGCCTACGGGTTTTACCCCTTCTGGAGCAAAGTCCAAAGTCCAAACTTTGTTGGTGTACATGGACTCCATCTCGGCCCGCATTGCATCCAGCCATTTTACCGAGTCGCCGCTCTGAATGGCTTGCTGGAAGCTAATAGGCTCACCATAATCCATGGTGCAATTCTCTCTATCCCCGTCTATGAGAAAACCATAGTATCTCTCGGGCGGATGAGACTGCCTACTACTCCTGCGGAGTGGCGCTGGAATGTCCTGTTCTTTCGAACCCTCTGGTTCTACTAAGCTTTCAGTAATAGCTCGTGGTTCTGGAATTTCTTCCAGTTCTATTGCGCTCCCACTTATCTGATTTTCCAAAAACTCGGTTTCCAAGAAGCGGGCATGACGAGAAACAAAAACCTTTTGTTTCTCTGCGTAATAGAAAAGATACCCCTTGGAGTTCTTTGGGTATCCCACAAACTTACACTGTACCGAACGTGCCTCGAGCTTGTCCGCATGCTGCTTTTTTACAAAAGCTGGACACCCCCATGTCTTAAAATGTTTAAGATTGGGTTTCTTCCCACTTCACATCTGATATGGTGTGGTAGGCACTGACTTAGTAGGAACTTGGTTTAAAAGATATGCAGCTGTTTCTAGTGCATAACTCCAGAAGGATCGCGGCAACTCAGCCTTACTCATCATGGAACGAACCATATCCAATAGGGTTCGATTCCTCCTTTCCGATACATCGTTGTGCTGTGGTGTGTATGGAGGAGTAAGCTGAAAGAGAATTCCATTCTCTTTTAAGAAGCCCAGAAACTCGGCACTCAAGTATTCACCACCTCGATCAGATCTCAGTGTCTTGATACTTTTGCCTGTTTGTTTTTCAACTTCATTCTTGTATTCCTGAAATTTCTCAAAGGCCTCGGATTTGTGCTTCATTAAGAAGACATGCCCATACCTAGAGAAATCATCTGTGAAAGTAATGAAGTATGAATAACCACTTCGCGCATGTGTAGACATTGGACCACACACATCACTGTGTATGAGTCCCAAGAGCTCACTCTCTCTTTCTCCGTGTCCAGTGAACGGAGTCTTTGTCATCTTTCGCATGAGACAAGATTCACAAGTGGCATAAGACTGGTACTCGAATGGATCCAAGTATCCTTATTTATGTAACTTTGTCAATCATTTCTCATTAATGTGACCCAGTCTACAATGCCATAAGAAAGCCTGATTTGTTTCCGGAGACTTTCTTTTAAGTGTGTTCTGGACACTGAAGACCTGAGCTTGATTCAAAACGTATATACCGTATTTCAATGTACCTGACCCAATCGGTACTTGATTTAGGTGGATGTTTACTACATCGCTTACAAAAGTAAAATCATATCCTTCCTTAGAAAGTAAGGATACATATATGATGTTACAAGTCGCACCTGGTACATAAAAACAGTCACGCAGAATCAATATCTGCCCAGTTGTCAGTCCTAAATGATATTCCCCTACGGATTCAGCATACATGCTCATTCCGTTAGCAACCCTGAGAGTCATATCACCTTTCCTGATAACCCTACGGTTTCTCAAAGCCTTTAACGAATTACAGATATGAGATCCTGTCCAGTATCCAATACCCAGGAAGTAGGGTTAACTGACATACAGTTCTCTATCACAAACACACCCGAAGCCGAAGCCACAACATGCTTCGAATTCTGGCTACTGGCTTTACAGGCCCTGCAATCCTTCTGCCCATGTTTATTCCCGTAACAATAGGAACATCCCTCTTTTACTACATCTGTTCCTGAAACTTCTGCCCTTCCCTTTCTTTCTACTTCCCTAGTTTCCTTTAGGGTAGTAGGTAGAGACTGTTGAACTAAGTCAGCATCTGACCCGTTCTTCAACATGGTCTGCAGGTCCGAGAGCTCAAAAGAGCCGGTCTCTGTAAGGACGTTTCCCCCTACAGATGACCCGATAGCCAACCTCGCTAGAAGAAATTCGTTCAAGGTCTCATATCTTGCGATACGAGATTTCTCTCCATATAAAACTTTGTTATGGAAGAAGATAGAAGCTGAGTCCATCTTCTCGTGCTGCCTCAGGTATGCACCATCAACTGAGGCTAACACGAGGCACTTGGCTTTCGCACAGTCTTCTTCCGATATCCTACGAATATCAATATCTGTGACAGGGGAAACTGGACCTGAGACGGCAGGGGTTGGATCAGTCAAGAGGTGTCCCAGCTTGTCCTGGGCAATGGACATCTGGACAGACCTTTGCCAGTCATAACAGTCAGATTCAGTCATTTTATTATCTAGATGTAACCTAGGTGCGGTCACTGGGTCGCTGCAATTAAGAGAGAGAGAAGAAAACACTTAGCATGATGCTCTTGCAAGTTTAGATTGGTTTTTAATTTATCTAAACAGGATGGCTCCCACTGTCTCTCGAATCCCTCCTCAAACCACAAAGGAAGAATTAGTCAGGATCTTTCTCACCGTACAATACTTGCTTAACCGTTCAGCCAGGCCAGTGTCGGTACTTCGAGGGAGGTTTTCCAACGCTTTCGCGAAGTTCCTTAATTTAAGAACCTCTTTTCCCTGGGGGCGTAGCCCCGCTAACACCTTTCTAGACACCTACTTGGTTTATAGCATTGATCGTTAAGTGAGAAAGTTCTCGAGGAGTAGCATATACTCACAGTAGGATCGGGATCCAAATATCATCGCGTGATAAAACCGAAGGAATCCTACCAGAATCATCACACTCCAAATGGTATACAGCGCTAGCAAGTTTCAGTGCTTATGAAACTCCCGATGTGGATTTTTGCCCCATGCTCTTATGACCTTGATTAAGGCCAACAAATCATAAGTCACATGTCAAGTTCTACCCGTCGTTATCCAGGTTAATTTGAACCCACCCGTATATACCCTTGACTATCGCCAACAAAGCAATACGACTGTCCCAAACCAACGCATTCTATCTATGCAACATATGAATACCCACCAACTACCAAACACTGTGCCTTGACTAAGGCCAACAAACACAGCTTGAATACTATTGAATATTCATATGAAACGACGGAGGGCTACGGATGGTTTTGGCGAAACCGTGAACGTAGTGAACTTGATATAGTCGATGGAACGAGATAGCTTTTAAAAGGAGTGGTTCAAGCTCCGCGTTTAAAATGCTTGTTTTTGAAAAGAACCGAGTGGTTTTCAAAGTGTTCCAACGACTTTTACTTGGTTTATTTTCTTGCATTAGTTCTTTTAATGCGTCCCATTATTTAATCCTACCATTGCAGAAAACAACCAAAATATGACGTACGCTTATGCCATTCGCATTCGCCAGGGGGCCCCGTCATCACCCGTTAGGTTACTTAACTAACGACAGAGCGGAGGCTGGGCTAGCGCGGCTGTAAAACATAAGCAACGCCTAAATAGTTATCATATATAAATATATAGCAATGATAGACATTACAGATCACAGATGAACACTTTGGATATACAAGGAATCCACGATTCGTTCGAGCCTGCAACGAAAAACGGATTACACGGTCGCGATGAATAGCCAAACCCCACCCTAGACCCCTACGGGTGCGGCAAACTACCCGCCAAGTACCCGAAGCGAAGCAACCTCCCTCAACACCGTGAGTAGGCCACTCGGCACTTCGAGATACCCGGTAGTTTGTGCACCCCACCTTCGGTCTATCCTAGGAGCAAAAACAGTAAAAAGAAATTATACAATGACGGCTACAACCCCGACCCGGTTGTGCGGCCAAACAAATAATATTACATCAATTTACAAATTTCACAATGAATGAAAGAATAAGAAACTCTCATCTCACATCCATTCCCGGCTATTCATCCGCGACAATCCACCGAGTTCATATACACAAACCATCAACATTACAGATCATAGATATGTATAACCCCCACTAATCGACATATAGCGATTAGCGGACGTTCAATACATATATCACATCATAGATAATATACATTAGCCAAAGAGTACGGAATATCAATCAAAATACGGACTTTTAACCACCCGAAAAGTCAATTTGCTCTCTGGAAAATCTGGGTAGAAAAAACATGTATTAAAAATCCCAAAACATCCAAACTAAAACACTGCACAAAACCCGATCCAGTGCCGAGTCAAAACGGCGGCGGAACCGCGGCAATGAGCATGTCATTGCCGCGGAACCGCGGTCGTTTGATCGAATCACTGGATCGTTTTTTTGCAGTATTTTCATAAAACCCTGAGACGATTTTTCATATATTTTAAAACACCTTTGGAACAGTATAAAAATCGACAGAAACTTGAGGTTTTGCGGATGTGTTTTGCGACTTTTTTCCGATCGATGTTCTTAACACTTTGCTAACTTACTAGTTTATGTTTAGCTAGGCTCTGATAGCACTGTAAGTCCACGTTGCTCACCCCGGTTCTTACGGGGAGGCGGAAACGACAAAAATAATGATTTTGGCGCAAGACAACATGAACTAAAAGTCGGATCTTTGCTAAACTAGAAACTAGTAAACACTTAGAGGTTTTAGCTACTATGCTGTAGGAAGTATACCTCACGGAACCAGTCCTTCGGGTCTTCATCCCGCTGTCCCACTCGTCCATCCAAGCTCCAAGCGTCGATCCGGACCTTGGGCACCTCCGCGGCCTTCTTGAGTCGAAGACGATCCACCCGAGAGTTGTACACTAAGCTTCGCCTCAAGCCTAGGCAACTAGGGCAAAGAGATTGCTAATCTAAATGCCTTAGGTTGTGTAGAAGAGAAAGATGGAAGTGTTTGTCTATGTGGATTCTTTTTCTCTCAACACATGAGATCAAAAGAAGAGATCAAGAGGAGGAAGAAGAAGGAGAAAGTTTGCAACCATGGAGCTTTTCTTTTTCTTCACACTTCATGAGAAAGAATGAGAAGAGAATAATGAAAAGGATTAAGCCAAATGAAATGAACCATGGTTGCAATAATACACAAATCTCATCATTACTAATCCTATCATGATAAAGTTGATGGCACATTGAATTGACCATTATCATAACTCAAGAATTATAAAGAAAATAAAAGAAGAGTAGATCCCTCTTGAAGGTCAATGGTCAACATGGTCAACGTGTCAACAAAGTCAAGAGGGGTCTAAGGGGTCAAATGGTCAATGCAATTAGCCATCACTAATCTATCACTAAGCTATCACTAAAAGGATTTGTAAACAATGTCTCCGACTCATAACGGTTTTGACCAAACGAATTGTCAAAACCCTAATGAATGTGCCACATTACGGTTTTGGCCGAACCAACTGCCAAAAACCTTAATAGGGCACCTCCTCCTTCATCACTCCTCAAAACTGTGCATACACACCCACATCCGCATTCCGTAGAATGCGAATGCACAGAAGACAAATCAAATCCATCTGTGCAATACTAGGATCTGGCTTAAACCAAAGCCCACTAGTATTGCCTGCCCGAACAGCATACGCACACAAGTGCACGTAAGTGATCGAAGCCCTGCCGTAAAACCATACGGCCTCTACACGTTTCGCTCAGTGCAGGGAAACTCTCTGTGTGGGACTCTAAAGACTCGACACTACGCTGGCAGTGGGTTTAACCACAGACTGCAAGCGGCACTAGCTGTACGTAACGGTCCCCAGGTAGATGTCGATAAGAAGGCCGATGAGGTAAACCCATCCGAACTCCTACTGAGCCTGTATGTGACAATCTCCGTACAGTCCGGTCTGTTCGTCTGATACATCGCATGGCAGGCCTAGGGGGCGGTGAACGTCAGTCCCCTAATAGCGGTACAAGTCATGTCGGAGTGTAGCCCAGAACACCCTGAGATAACACTTGAAACCTACCAGTATATCTCGCTTTCCCTGGCCAGGGACTACTTGTGTAAAGGCTTTCCTAGACACAGCGCGATGTCAACCCCCAATACCGGGAGAGACGAATCCTGTCTAACCGTCACTGCCTCCAAGTGCTTCGGGACTGCACCCAACTACTACCTGTTTGCACGACTCCTTTGAGCCGTGGTAGGGTAGTAATCTAAGTACAGTGGGAACACACTCGAGGCGAAGTGACAGTGTCAAGTCAGCGGACTAAGCTGTACTCATATCACCTGGGAACTGATAACTGACGATAAGTATAATACCAATCAACAGTTCCCGACGAGTCATGTCCAGTGTACTCGTAACCTAACGAGCACCCGCATACTATCTCAAGTACGACGTACTGACGGCTGTGGGACAGACCGTCTTCCCCGCTGGGATGAGAAGCGTATACGCTAGTCTACTCCGGAGTATCGATGCCCTGTCTCGATAGTCCAACCACTAGGGACCTCTATAAGGATGTGCTTATGGATTACCCAGCCCTCACGAGTGTGAGCGCCATCACAACGCTGGTAATCAAGCAAAGATCCTAAGGGCTCTACTAATATGTATATAAGCGATATGCTAAAAGTAACACATGCACATATTTAAGTAGAGACAAACCAAGTAGCATACTACCATTTTGAGCAAGATTGTCTATACAACTGTGAATATCCCAAGCTTCCATCAAGTAATATACAAGCTAGTATGATACAGTAATGGCCTCTAGGGCATATACACTAACAAGGTGACTCCTAGAATTAGGGTTTTGTGTGTTGCATTTGTTGTGTTGCATCATTTTTTCAAAAATCCGTCCCTTTTTCAAAACAAACACCGCTTTCATATCATTTTCCCCTAATTATAATCACGCTGCCACTTGTACTAACCCTTTTTTGTGCAAGATAGGCTGGACACGGGTTTCTAGTGCCTGTTAAGTCCGCGTTTCCTTGATCGACCCTAAAGTCGGTATTTCTACATTTACCTTTCCTTTACCCACCACCACACCCACATCGATGGATCCGTCTCCATCGAATTTCTTTTCCACTACTCTGCCGCCGTCCGTTGGTGCGCAGAATCCACCTCGCATCTCCCTCCAAGAGAGATGCTACCCTACACGAGGTCCACTTTCCACTTGTCTTTCCATTCTACCAGCCAACGGGGAAAATTTTCAAATAAAACCCCAATACATCAACCTTCTACCAAAATTTCACGGTCTCGAGTCTGAAGACGCATACGTGTTTATCACCAAATTTGAAAATGTATGCGCAATGATGGGTACCTCACAGCTTTCTGTGGATGCTTTACGTCTTCGTCTTCTCCCATTCACTTTGTGCGATATAGCCGAGAAGTGGCTATATAACACTACCGCATATTCCATTTCGAATTGGGAAGAATTCGTCAAAGCATTCCTTAAGAAATTTTAGCCACATCACAAAACAGCTCGAGTCCGTAGCGAAATCTATCAATTCACCCAGCTTCCAAATGAAACATTTTCATAGTGTCTTGAACGTTTCAAGGATCTGATAGTCCAATGTCCACATCACGGCATCCCCAGGTGGGAACTGTGCCGAATCATTTATGAGGGCATTAATCCTAATACAAGACAGATCCTTGAATTAATGTGTCAAGGCAACTTTATGACCAAAGATGATGGGGAAGCCTGGAAACTTTTAGAAGATTTCGCTGAAAAATCTTTACAGTGGGAGGGTGTGAGTCAATCGTCTAGGGATGGCAATGATATTTCCATAGGAATTAGAGCAGAAATTTCAGCTTTACACAAGAAATTTGACACTATGGAAAACAAATTTTTAGTCGCCCTAAGTCAAATATCACTCTCCAAAACTGTATGTGGTTGCTGTTCTGACCAGGCTCACTTGACGGAAGAATGTCCATTTCAAGGTCATGAGCATATCAATTCTGCTTACCAACGAAGACCTAGAAACGACCCATTTTCTTCCACATATAATGAGGATTGGAGGAATCACCCAAATTTTGATTGGAACCAATCACAATCTCAAAACACGGTTCCAACCCAAAACAATTTCCAAAGGGTCCCTCCACCACAATAGCATCCACCACTTCAATTGAGTCAGCACCCCTTCCAAGCACATAACTTTCAAAATCCGGTCAACACACATGCACCATCTAGTCCTTTGCAGTTGACCGGGACTGATGAATCCTCTTCATTCATAAACTTGCTTCTGACAAATCTCATGCAGGTATCGGCTGAAATAAAATCTTCTGTCGATAAAATTGAGAAAAACTCTGCGTCCCAAGGCGAGAGTATTAAATCGATGGAAGAAGAAATTGCACGATTAAAAGCCGAAATGAGTGCAAGAGAGAAAGGGAAACTTCCAGCTCAACCCTTATCCAATCCTGGCTATTCACATCATGTGGATGCAATCACATTGAGATCTGGAAGAGTGCTTGACACTCACGTTGGGGAAGAGTTTGATGATTCTGATAAATCAATCAATTACACCCCGGCTGAGACCTTTCCTCACACACACCCTTCTAATTCTGACCCCAGTTCTTCTACCCCACCACCTTCTTCCGAGCCTATTCTTCGTTTCCCAAAAGGCTCGCCACTTCAGCCCACCTCTTTTACTCCTCCATGGACGATCCCCACTTCTATTTTGGGATTGGGTCCACACACACTTCCTTCTCCTATAATGGACCCAGCGCTTATTGCTAAAGCATCTTATCCTAATCGGTTAAGGACTAACACACCGAGTCTACATATGGAGAAGATTATGAACATTTTTAAGCAAGTTAACATCAACATCCCTCTCCTAGATGCCATCCAACAAGTTCCGTCTTATGCGAAAACTCTTAAGAACTTGTGCACTAGGAAGAGGAAGACTCAAGTGCCCAAGAAGTATTCATGGCAAAAACAGTAGACAGGGCCTTCCCCCAGCAATTACCGAGGAAACGTAAGGACCCTGGCTATCCTACTATTTCCATTTCTATTGGGGAAAAACACATCAACCGTGCTCTACTAGACCTTGGCGCTAGTGTTAACTTGCTTCCATATTCGGTTTACGAGCAACTAGGGATCGGAGAGTTGAAGCCAACCAATTGCACTATCCAGATGGCTGACCAATCAATCACCGAACCTAGGGGTGAACTGGAGGATGTGTTAATAAAAATCGGGGAATTCATATTCTCTGTAGACTTTATTGTAATTGATACACAGCCTGTAGCGAACCCACGAAATCAAATTCCGGTGATTTTAGGTCGCCCCTTTTTGGCCACTTCCAACGCTATAATCAACTGTCGTAATGGCTCTATGACCCTATCTTTCGGAAATATGTCAATTGAGCTGAACATCTACAGGTTGGGAAGTGTACCCTCCGAATCTACTGCTCAGGTCTGTTCTGTCGACTTAATGGATGTCGACAGCAGCGAATTTGATGATCCTCCTGATACTGATCTTGACTCTTTTCATACGTTATTGTTTGACCCAACTATGTATCATACACATACGGACTCTTCTACCAAGATGTCTGGGTCAACAACGACCACCGATTATGAACTGTTCTTAGAGTCTGAAGATCACCCCGCACTTTGTGATGACATTATTCATCGGGGTATTGATGGAACTTTTGAGGAAATCTTCGCTGAAGAACTCGTATTTTTGAATGATATGGGTGTTGAGATGAATCATCTCCCAATCACTGAAATTGAACCTCCACCCCTTCTTCTGAATTGTAAAAAGAATGCGAGTAATTCATCACATTCACTGCATCGTCTCTCCAAAATGAGACGCACACACATTCTATTCCACCACTTACCCTTTCCCCACTTCTTCTTCCACCAACCAGAGCACTGCATTGACAAAATTTTTGAATGGTTGGTGTTAACCTTTGGTCTTTGCAAAGCTTGGCATCGACCAATGATTCTTGACCCCCTCATGTGATTTTCAACGATTAACATTGCTTAAGTTTGGGGGGGTATAGTCTGGTTCCTGAAAAGAAAATTTTTACAAAATGATGAGCCAAAAATAAGTTTGGGGGAGGGTCTTCACTTAAATATTTTGCCCCCATTAATAAATTTCCTACCAGGCTTACAGGTTTTTCGAGACATAGCTGATGGCAACAGTGAGGACACTGTTGAAAACAAGTTTGGGGGAGATTTGTGCTTATTTTCGCATCATTTGCATCATACTTTGCATAAGCACAAAACATTTTTTTCAAAACCTATAAAAATTTAAAAAATTTCAAAAAGACAAAAATATTTTTGTATATAAATAAGATAATAAAAAATTAGATAGTGAAAAATTACATCCATGAAATTGGAAAAATTTAAGAAAACCAAGAAAATTAGATGTTTTCTTATACGAACTAGTAATAAGTAGTTATGAGCCGTTGTCCCAAGGGTTAGTAAGATGAAGGAAGTCACTAATCTGAGGATAAAAATAAGTCTGAAAAATAGTTTCTATTCTGGAAGCCAAATATTTTGAACGTTGATACCCTGCTATTCGCACTTACACACGTCTTGAAGCCTGGGATAGTAGAGGATACCTTGAAATGCTCTTGTCTTAAAGCCGATGTATGAAGGAAATAAAAGAAAAAAATGAATAAAATATAAAGTGGTGAGAAAAATGGACACTGGTTTTGTTATCACCAAGGGAAATAAAAAAATATATAGCGAGGGTGCTTCTTCACCTAGTGCCCTAAGGCCAACTGGTCTGGGAGTCACTGCTATGCCTGAAGTGGTGCAAGACGAGGAAAATACACCAAATAAGCAAGCACATGAGTAATCGGTCGGTTTGTACCTCAAGAAGTATTAACGGTCACATGAAAGTGTGTGAGCAATATCATCTAAATATTCATTAATTAAAAAGTACCGAGGCTGATGGGCAAGAGTATGATAGCTTGAATTGAATTCTCCGGGTGTAGGGATGTCTTTACACACACGCAGGGTTATATGATCGATGTTTGGAAGAATGATAGGAATGAAGAATAAGACGATGTTGTATTGAGGGAGGACGTGATTTCTAACATCTTTTCATGACCATTAAGATAGGGCTCATGACAACCGAAAAGCTAGCTTAGTTGGAAACCCTAATTTTCAAAGTCTTTCTTTTACAATTCTTTTCTTTAAATGTAATATTCATGATCTTTCTTTTATTATTGGATTTTGTGGGTGCAATCCGCTAAAAACCCTCAGGAGACAACACTCATCCTACTAGGGACACCTAGAGGTTTAAAGGCTTGTTGCACGTGCTCAGTGCAATCGTGTTGCCTACGAAAGTGCACTAGTTAGTTTTTCTCTTTCTTTATTTTCTCCTTCTCTTTTTAATAAAATCAGTTCGATCGAGACGATCGAAAATAAGTTTGGGGGAATTTGATCAGTCGAAAATACTGCATTTTTAATACGGCAATTTCCCTATCATTTGCACTCATTTAGAAGTGTTCGGTATTCATATTTCACATATTAGGAAAACAGTCCTGAAATACCAGAATGCATGTGTTAAACTTTTAAACCGGAATTTCTAGGGAAATGGACTGTATTTTATGGCATCGCATCATCCCTGTATTGCGCAACACTTGTGTCGAGATTTGTGCAGGAAATTGCAGGAACAAAGCCAAAAGGAGCTGATAAAAAATACGCCAACTCAAAAGCTAAAAATCTGATAGCAATACAGAAGGCAAAATAAAAATCAATATATCAGAGAAAGGCCCATGAGACAGCCCAAACATTCACCAGAAATCCCAAGCTCCAAATCTCCAGAGCCGCCGCGGTTCTGCGGCGGTAGCGCGCTTAAGCCGCGAAACCGCGGCGCTATAGTGGCATCAGGCGCTCAATTTTCTTACGCGTGTCTCTCATAACGGTATAAGCTTCCAGAAGACTCCCGATTCTCCACGTGGCATATCCAGAAGGCTCGGCTTAACAAACTTCATCTAGAAGCTTCTCCTCAACAAACTTTTTGAGGGAAATTCAAATCTCCTCAACAAACTTTTGGAGGGAAATTCAAAATTTGAAAGCCTAGATCTAGGGTTTGGATGGTCTATAAAAGAAACCCTAGATCTAGGGTTTGGATGGTCTATAAAAGATAGCCTAGATCTAGGGTTAATTCTTCTTTCTAATTCTTCAACATCTATCTTCATCTTCTTCCACAAGTCTAGTGACAAGACTTGTGCGAAACCCTAACTTTAATTCCAATCCAAATTCAAGATCCCGAGTACCTATCAAGCGAGAAGCCCTTCAACCTTTTAGGGGCGGAGCCGATCTTCAACCGAGCAAGCGATCCAAGCCGATCCGCGACGAACGGAGACGAGCAAAGCCAAATCGACGATCAAGTTCTTCCTCTTATAGTTCTTGAGCGATTGTAACGAAATTGTTGATATAAATAAAAGGTGAAATTCTTTAATCTTGCTTTCTTTAAATTCTTACATCATGATTCGATCTCAATTTGTAATTTTAGTTCTTGTTGTGATGTTCGAGTAAAACTCCGCTCGTAAAGGAGTCGAGACGATCAACAGAATGATGATGTAACAAATCTTAATACGATTCTTAAGTCCTATGAGTTTTGTAAACCCTAGTAAGTTCAAGAATCGATGACCTAGTTTCGTTGCGATGCTTTCTTGATTGTCATCGCTCGAAATTAGGGATCTACGATCGTTTCTTGAATTTACTAGAGGCTAGAATATGAATGATATCGACGAAGGAACAAGGGATAAATGATGAAACCCTAGTTTCACTAGAAATCCCTAATTCTTGTCGATCATCATCGATCTAGTATCAATTCATCGAAGAATAAGAATACGACATCGTGAGATTACATCACATCTATAGATCCGATCGATTCCTACGAGCCTCATTTAGATTCTTGATATTTGGTTAGAAAAATCATCAAACTATCAATTCTTGATTCTATCTTTTTCTTGTTATTAGACCTAGATTTTTCTCTTTCTTGAAATGCAATTTTATAAATCATGAATTGTTTTCTTTTCTTTTCCTTTAAGCTTCGACTCATCTAAATCGAAAGACGAACGATTACACTTTCCCTGTGGACGATCCGCACTTACTAACGCGCTACATTCAACACCGTTATTGATTGCGGTCAAATATTTTTGGTTGTGATTTCTATATACATTTTCTAAATACCGACACAACGGGAAATTCATTCAATCACTGCCCATACAGTTGCTTCTACTACTACCATTGCTATTCTCGTATCACTACAAGAGTTCATGAGGCTGAGACCTCCAGTCTTCACCGGCACAGATGCAGCGAAGGATCCGCAGAAATTCCTCGACGGATTGGCTAGGATGTGACGTTCGCTCAGATGTTTTGACGATAGATTGGTGGAGCTTGCGAGTTTTCGTCTGGAGGGCCTTGCTCAGACGTGGTGTGAGTCGGTCGAGAGAGGTCGAGCTGCAAGTCTACCTCCTATGACTTGGGATGAGTTCACAGCAGTATTTCTAGCCCGTTTCCTTCCAGAGAGTGTTCGTGATGCTCGAGCCTATAGTTTTGAAGCTTTGCGCAAGACTCCAGGGATGACAGTATCCGAGTATGATATCCAGTTTACTCAGTTGTCCCGATATGCTCCGTACTTAGTGGACACTGAAGAGAAGAGGGTAAAGTGATTTATGCAGGGACTTGACACCCAGTTATTTCTTGCTATCGGTGCCCAGCACTTTGACACTTATGCAGCTGCTATGGACATGGCCTTACGGTTGGAGGATCGCATGTCAGAAACTTCGGCCGTTTCTGGGCCGAGAATTCATACCGATATGCCATCACAGAAGCAGATAGGTAGGCATCGTGACAGATTCTTTCCAGGAGATGGTGGCGGCAAAGGAGTTAGACGGGATCAGTTATTTGGTTCCTATCCATAGGACCAGCAGGCGTCGCTAGGATGTTTTCGGTGCGGGAGTCCATACCATCGTATCAGAGACTGTATGGTGAGACGACAGGGAGCGGCGACAGTTCCACACGTGACCTTACCACCTTCACCACCTCCTCAGAAAGCTCTACTTCCTACCCCCGGTGATGCTCCACGCCAGTTAGACGCACCCAGAGGCCATGGACGCGGCGGTCCTGTTCAGAGAAGACGAGGAGGCAGAGGACAGCCAGTGATTGGTGGGGGACAGGCCCGAGTGTTCGCTTTGACTCCACAGGATGCATAGGCATCCAATGCCGTTGTGATAGGTACCTTGCCAGTATGTTCTTTCAACGCGCGGGTATTATTCGACCCAGGTTACACATATTCGTATGTATCTACACACTTTTCACCGATGTTGGGCCTTGAGTCATCGTCGTTAGATCAGCCACTTGTTATTATTACTCTGGTAGGCGAGTCGTTTGTCGCTCGTTTTGTGTTTCGATTGTGTTCCGTTCGTATCGGGAAGAGGGATTCATCGGTTGATTTGATTCTTCTCGCTATGTTGGACTTTGATGTTCTTCTGGGCATGGACTGGCTAGCCACTTGTTATGCATCTGTGGACTGCCGTAAGAAGACAATCAGATTCAGTTTTCCGGGAGAGCAAGTTCTTGTTATTCAGGGAGACCACAGCGTCACCCTTCCCAGCTTGATTTCGTCTCTTCGCGCCGGTCAGCTCTTGCGGAAGGGATGCCAACGGTTCTTAGCATATGTGGGTGATACTAGAGCTGCAGAGGTTCCGTTGGACCAGGTCCCAATTGTGTGTGAGTTTCCTGATGTCTTCCCTGACGAGCTGCCTGGGCTACCGCCTGAGCGCAATGTTGAGTTCTGCATCGATTTGATCCCCGACACGGGGCCTATTTCCATACCACCTTATCGGATGGCCCCGGCGGAGCTTAGAGAGCTGAAGGATCAGTTGCAGGATTTATTATATAAAGCACTTATTCGACCGAGTGTGTCTCCTTAGGGTGCTCCTGTCCAGTTCGTCAAGAAGAAGGACGGCAGTTTGCGCTTGTGTATTGATTACTGCTAGCTGAACCGTGTTACCGTATGGAACAGATATCCCTTAACACGTATCGATGATTTGTTCGACCGACTTCAGGGTGCGGGACACTTTTCGAGCATTGATTTGCGATCAGGCTACCATCAGTTGCGAGTTCGGCAGGAGGATATTCCGAGGACGGCTTTTCGCACACGTTACGGACACTACGAGTTTTTGGTGATGTCGTTCGGACTCATTAATGCCCCAGCGGCGTTTATGGACTTGATGAACCGCTTTTTCAGGCCGTATCTTGATCAGTTCATCATCGTATTTATTGACGACATCTTAGTGTATTCCCGGAGCCGAGAGAAGCATGAGCATCACCTACGGATCATATTACAGACATTGAGGGAGCACCAGCTGTTCGCGAAATTCTCTAAGTGCGCATTTTGGCTTGACAACGTTGATTTCTTAGGTCACGTGGTTACGAGTGATGGTATACGTGTGGACCCGAAGATGATCAAGGTCGTTCAGCATTGGCCCAGACCAGCATCAGTTACAGAGATTCGCAGCTTCCTAGGCCTGGCCGGCTACTATCGACATTTTGTTCAGGACTTCTCCCGTATCGCTGCACCGTTGACCGGGTTGACCCAGGAGGGAGTTCCTTTTGATTGGACCGAAGCATGCGAGCATAGCTTCCAGCAATTGAAGACTCGTCTAACTACTGCACCAGTGTTGTCATTGCCTTCGGGATCGGGCGGATTTGTGATTTATTGTGACGCTTCTCGAGTGGGACTAGGTTGCGTGTTGATGGAGCACGACAGGGTTATTGCGCATGCTTCTCGGCAGCTGAAGACACACGAACAGAATTATCCTACTCACGATTTAGAGATGGCTGCAGTGGTGTTTGCACTTAAGATCTGGAGACATTACCTATACGGCGAGTCATGTAAGTCGATGTAGTACACCCCAGTACTTATGGGGAGGCGGAATTTTCAAAAACGATCAAGTTTAAAGAACGAACATCGACTAACCGCTTGAATCGAAGCTAAACGATAACTAACCAAACATATAGTTATTCTAAACTACTATGCTTAGGGATTATACCTATCGAAACTAGTCCTTCGTCTTTACGATCTCCTTGTTCTCCTCGGCCTTCTCTAGGTAGTAGACGATCCACCCGAGAGCAAAACTCCAAGCTAAACCTCTAAACTTGAGGCAACTAACCTTCTTGGATTGCTAATCAAAGAAGTTAGGATGAGATAGAGTGATGGTTATGGATTGTTTAGTCTAACTAATCCTTTGATCTCAACTCATGAGGTGTAAGGATTAGGGTTTGAAGATGAGAGCTTGAGGAGAGAGAATATGAGATAAGATAATGAGATGAGAGAGAGTGTATCATAATATATTATGAAGCATTTTCTAATAATGAGAAAAGAATAAAGAGTGATGATAAATCATGCTTCATAAAATATCTAGTGGTGATTCATTAGCATGAGTCATTAAGCAATAAATGTGCATTAATGAAATGAATGAATCACCACCATGACTCACAACCTCATCCAAAGTAACCTCCTTAGTCACATCTTCTAGAAGCTTCTCGTACAATTACGAGAACGCCCCTCCAATCCGCAAAAATACGGAAAAACTTTAGACTGTAAAAATCCAATAACCGGATACCAGTAACTGGCTTAAACCAAAGCCGACTGGTAAAAACTGTCCGAAAGTCGTACGTGCGTAAACGCACGTATGCGTCCGAACCCTTTGTCGCAAAACCATGCAACCTCTATATCGTTTCGCCTGGAGTAGGAAACTCTCTGTGTGGGACTCTAGAGACTCGACTACTACGCTGGCAGTGGGTTTAACCACAGACCGCAAGCGGCACTAGCTGTACGTAACGGTCCCCAGGTAGTTGTCGATAAGAAGGCCGATGAGAAAACCCATCCGAACTCCTACTGAGTCTGATGTGACAATCTCCATACAGTCCGGTCCGTTCGTCCAAGACTATCGCATATCGGGCCTAGGGGGGCGGCAAGCGTCAGTCCCCTAATAGCGGTATAAGTCGTGTCAGAGGGAAGCCCATTACACCCTGAGAAACTACAGGAACCTACCAGCAAATCTCGCTTGCCCTGGCCAGGGACTTTGCGTAATGGCTCTCTGACACAGCACGATATCTACTCCTAATACCGGGAGGGACGAATCCTGTCTAACCGCCACTGCCTCCAAGTGCTCGGGACTGCACCCAACTGCTACCTGTTTGCACGACTCCTTTGAGCCGTGGTAGGGTAGCAATCTAAGAACAGTGGGACACACTCGAGACGAAGTAGCAGTGTCAAGTCTGCGGACTACGCTGTACTCATGTCACCTGGGAACTGTTCACTGACGACTGGTATCAAACCAACCAACAGTTCCCTGTGAGTCCTGTCCGGTGTACCCGTAACCTAACGAGCACCTGTATACTATCTCCAGTACGACGTACTGACGGCTGTGGGACAGACCATCTCCCCAACTGGGATGAGAAGCGTACACACCAGTCTACTCCGGAGTATCGATGCCCTGTCTCGATAATCCAACGACCAGGGACCTGAATAAGGATGTGCTTGTAGACTACCCAGCCCCCACTAGTGTGACTGCCATCACAACGCTGGTAGACAAGCAAGATCCTAAGAGCTCTATCAATACGTATACTCACATATTAAGATAGAAAAACCAAGTAGCATACTACCATGTTTAGCAAGACTGTTATATACATGTGAATATCCCAAGCTTCCATTAAGTAATATACAAGCTAGTATGATACAGTAATGGCCTTCTAGGGCATAAACACTAACAATCTCCCACTTGCACTAGGGCCATGTACTGGCATATCGCAGACCAATGATCTCGAGTAGCCTTTCGAACTGAATCTGAGGAAGGGCCTTAGTGAATGGATCAGCAATGTTATCCTCCGTATTTACTCTCTTTACCTCGATCTCCCGGCGATCTACGATCTCCCTGATCAGGTGATACCGCCTTAAGATGTGTCTGGACTTCTGATGGGACCTTGGTTCCTTCGCTAAAGCTATAGCTCCGTTGTTGTCGCAATACAGAGGTATTGGACCAACACTGGTAGGAACCACCTGAAGTTCTGTGAGGAACTTCTTCATCCAGACAGCTTCTTTTGCGGCATCGCAAGCAGCTATGTACTCCGCTTCCATCGTTGAGTCAGCAACGGTGTCCTGCTTGGAACTCTTCCAACAGACCGCCCCTCCATTGAGGGTAAAGACATAACCCGACATGGACTTGGAGTCATCCTTGTCACTCTGGAAGCCGGAATCAGCATAGGCCTCCATCTTGAGGTCCTTTCCGCCGTAAACCAAGAACATCTCCTTAGTCCTCCTCAGGTACTTGAGAATGTTCTTTACTGCTATCCAGTGATTCTCCCCTGGGTTTGCCTGATACCGGCTTACAACGCTCAATGCGTATGCTACATCTGGTCTGGTACATAACATCGCATACATTATAGAGCCTACCGCAGAAGCGTAGGGTATAATCGACATGCGTTCCCTTTCCAAATCAGTCTTGGGAGACATCTCTTTGGAGAGGGTGATTCCGTGACAAGCCGGTAGGTTACCGCGCTTAGAATCTTCCATACTGAATCTATTCAATATGGTGTCTATGTACCTGGACTGTGAAAGTCCCAACATCCTCTTTGATCTATCACGATAGATCTGGATCCCCAGAATGTAGGTGGCATCACCCAGGTCTTTCATGGAGAATTTCTGTGACAAGAATCTTTTGACTGATTGTAGCATAGGAATATCATTTCCTATTAGGAGAATGTCATCCACGTACAAGACGAGGAATACAACAACTCTCCCTACAATCTTACTATATATGCATGGTTCATCTGGATTTTTGATAAAGTCGAATTCTTTGACAGTATCATCAAAACAGATGTTCCAACTCCGCGATGCCTGCTTTAGTCCATAAATGGATTTAAGCAGCTTGCATACTTTACCGCTGCTCCCACTCTGAATGAATCCCTCTGGCTGATCCATATAGACGCTCTCTTCTAAATTTCCATTTAGAAAGGCCGTCTTTACGTCCATCTGCCAGATTTCATAATCGTGGAAGGCAGCAATAGCAAGAAGGACCCGAATGGATTTCAGCATAGTTACAGGAGAAAAAGTTTCGTCATAGTCCAAACCAGGTCTTTGACGGAAACCCTTTGCAACAAGTCTAGCTTTATAGGTTTCAACCTGTCCATCTACACCAATCTTCCTTCTGAAGATCCACTTGCATCCTACGGGTTTCACCCCATCTGGAGCAGTGTCCAAAGTCCATACTTTGTTAGTGTACATGGACTCCATTTCGGTCCGCATTGCATCCAGCCATTTTACCGAGTCACCGCTCTGAATGGCTTGCTGGAAGCTAGTAGGGTCGTCATTATCAATGACGCAATCTTCTCTATCCCCGTCTATGAGAAAACCGTAGTATCTCTCGGGCGGATGAGACTGCCTACTACTTCTGCGGAGAGGCGCTGGTATGTCCCTTTCTTCTGAAACTTCTTGTTCCACCAAACTTTCAGTAACAGCTTGTGGTTCTGGAATTTCTTCCAGTTCTACTGCGCTCCCACTCTTCTGATTTTCTAAAAATTCAGTTTCTAAGAAGCGGGCATGACGAGAAACAAAAACCTTTTGTTCCTCTGCGTAGTAGAAGCAATATCCCATGGAATTCTTTGGATATCCCACAAACTTACACTCTACTGAGCATGCCTCGAGCTTATCCGGATGCTGCTTTTTTACAAAAGCTGGACATCCCCATGTCTTCAGGTACTGAAGATGGGGTTTCTTCCCACTCCACATCTGATATGGGGTGGTAGGCACAGTCTTGGTGGGAACCTTGTTCAAAAGATATGCCGCTGATTCTAGCGCATAACCCCAGAATGATCGCGGTAACTCAGCCTTACTCATCATGGAATGAACCATATCTAATAGGGTTCGATTCCTCCTTTCCGATACACCGTTGTGTTGTGGTGTGTATGGAGGAGTAAGCTGAGAGAGAATTCCTTTCTCTTTTAAGTAACCCAGGAACTCGGCACTTAAGTATTCACCACCTCGATCAGATCTCAGTGTCTTAATACTTTTGCCTGTTTGGTTTTCCACTTCATTCTTGTATTCTTGGAATTTTTCAAAGGCCTCGGATTTATGCTTCATCAAGAAGATATGTCCATACCTAGAGAAATCATCCGTAAAAGTAATGAAGTAGGAATAACCACCTCGCGCATGTGTAGACATTGGACCGCACACGTCACTGTGTACGAGTCCTAAGAGCTCGCTCGCTCTTACTCCGTGTCCAGAAAACGGAGTCTTTGTCATCTTTCCCATGAGACAAGATTCACAAGTGGCATAAGATTGATATTCGAACGAATTCAAATATCCTTCTCTATGTAACTTTGTTAACCGTGTTTCATTGATGTGACCTAGTCTACAATGCCATAAGAAAGCCTGATTTACTACTGGAGACTTTCTTTTAAGTGTGTTCTGGACATTGAAAACCTGAGCTTGATTCAATACGTATATACCGTCATCTAATGTACCGGACCCAATCAGAACTTGATTTAGGTGGATGTGAACTACATCGCTTACGAATGTAAAGTCATATCCCTCTCTTGAAAGTGAGGACACTGATATGATATTACAAGTCAAACTAGGTACATACAGACAGTTACGTAGAATCAATATCTGCCCACTTGTCAAACCCAGGCGATATTCTCCCACGGATTCAGCATCCACGCTCATTCCGTTTGCAACTCTGAGAGACAAATCACCTATCCTTATAACTTTACGGTTTCTCAAAGCATGTAACGAATTACAGATATGAGATCCTGCTCCGGTATCTAGTACCCAGGAAGTAGAGTTAATTGACAAACAGTTCTCAATTACAAACACACTTGAGGCTGAAGCCACAACATGCTTCGTATCCTGGCTACTGGCTTCCAAAGCCCTGCAATCCTTCTGCCAATGTCCATTCCCATAACAATAGGAATATCCCTCCTTACCTATACCAAGTCCCGAAACTGTTTCTTTTCCCTTTCCTCCTACTTTGCTGACACAGTATATCGGTTTTGTAGAGGTTTTCTTCTTTTCACCCTTTGCTATCGCCTTGGATGAAGAGGAAGAAGGTCCCCTATTAAGCAGAGCTTGTGTCTCCCTGGTTTCTTTCAGGGTGTAAGTAGAGGGTAGGGAATGTGGAAATAAGTCAGTATATGACCTGTTTCCCAACGTGGTCTCCAGGTCCTTGAGCTCATCAATATAGCTAGTCATCGTAAGGACGTCGTCCCTTACAGATGACCCGTCAGCCGACCTCGCTTGAATCAATTCGTTCGAGGCCTCATATCTTGCGATATGAGATTGCTCTCCATATAAATCTTTGTTATGGAGAAAGATGGAACCAGAGTCCATCTTCTCGTGCTGCTTCTGGTATCTACCATCAACTGAAGCCAACACGAGGCACTTGGCTTTCGCTTTATTCTTTTCCTTTGTCTGACGGATATCCATATCCGCGACGGTGGAAACTGGACCTGGGACGGTGGGATCTTGAGTAGTAATAGGGTGGTCCAGCTTGTCATAGGCAATGGTCATCGGGACAGACCTTTGCCAGTCAAATAAGTTAGATTCAGTCATCTTGTTATCTAGATGTAACCTAGTCATGGTCACAAGGTCGCTGCAATGAGAGAGAGAGAAGAAAACACTTTAGCATGATGCTCTTGCAAGTTTAGATTGGTTTTTAATTTATCTAAACTGGATGGCTCCCACTGTTTCTCGAATCCTTCCTCAAACCATAAAAGAAGAATTAGCCAGGACTATTCTCACCGTACAATACTTGCTTAACCGTTCAGCCAAGCCAGTGTCGATACTTCGAGGGAGGTTTTCCAACGCTTTCGCGAAGTTCCTTAATTAAATAACCTCTTTTCTCTGGGGGCGTAACCCCGCTGAAACCTTTCTGGACACCTACTAGGTTTATAGCATTGATCGTTAAGTGACGAATATCCTGATAAGTAGCATATACTCACAGTAGGATCGGGATCCAAATATCATTGTCTGATAATGTTGTAGGAATGCTACCAACATTCATCAAACTCAAAATGGTATGCATCTCTTTGCAAATTTCAGTTTCTTTAGAAATTCCCGATATACATTTTTGCCCCATGTTCTTATGACCTTGACGAAAGCCAACAAATCATAAAACACATGTCAAGTTCTGCCCATCATTATCTTGTTAATTTGAACCCATCCGTATATACCCTTGACGAAAGCCAACAAGGCTATACGACTGTCCCAAACCAACTCATCTATCTATGCAACAAATGAATACCCCAGCAGCTACCAAACACTATGCCTTGACGAAAGCCAACAAGCATAGCTTGAATACTACTGACCATCCATAAGAAATGACGGAGGGCTACGACTGGTTTTGGCGAAACCGTAAACGTAGTGAACTTGATATAACCGAAGGAACCTGATAGCTTTTAAAAGGAGTGGTTAAATCTCCGCATTTAAAAATATCTGTTTTAAAAAATAACCGAGTGGTTTCTTTTAAATTGTTCCAACGATTTAAACTTGGTTTATTTTCTTTGCATTATAGATAATGCGTCCCATCATTAACCTATCATTGCAGAAAACAACGAAAATACAACGTCCTCTTATGCCATCCGCATTCGCCACGGGGTCCCGTCATCACTCGTTAGGTTACTTAACTAACGACAGAGCGGGGGCTGGGCTAGCGCGGGTGTAAAACATAAGTGACGTCTAAATAGCTACAATATATATAGATATTTTACATTCGTCTGACGCAATGATATACATTCCAGAACACAGATAAACAATATTGGATTTGCAAGCAATCTGTATTTCTTTTGAGCCTGCAAGAAAAGACAGATTACACAGTTGTGATGAATAGCCGTTACCCCACCCTCGACCCCTACGGGTACGGCAAACTACCCACCCGGCAGTCTGTGTACCCCACCTTGGGTCAGTCCTAGGAGCAAAAACAGTAAAATGAAATAATACAACGGTGGCTACAACCGCAACCTGGAAGTGCCCCGCAAAAATAATATTACAACAAATTACATTTACAACAAATGAATTATACAATAACCCATTGCAAACCCCGGCTATACACCACAACAGTCCAATACAGTTTATATGCACAAACAGATATAACCATTTCAGAAATATGCAACCCCCTGCCAACCGACATACTAGCAGTTGGGGGAGGTTTACGAACACATTAAACAATCACAGATATAATCCAATATGCAAATACTGTACAATTTCGATCGATTAAACAACATCAATATTGCTCCAAAATCTGCTCTGTTAAACAGTAACCTGAGCAATAATTAAACATCCCAGAAAACCCCAAACACCAGAGAGGACCCACCCATGAAAGATGAGCCCATGACTCGGCAACTCGGCCGCGGAAGCGCGGCGGATCGGTGGGATCCGCCGCCCTTCCGCGGCGCTTTAGTCGAATCATTGGCTCAAATTTCCTGGGTGTTCTCCTGGACTCATTTCATGCTTTCTGAACACACCTGAAAAATTTTAGGACTTCATTTTAAGTTCGACAGAAACTGATAATATTTAGGGTTTTCCGGCTTTGATTTCTCGTTCGAAATTCGTACAAATTTGCAATTAAGTTATTTATTGTTTAGCGAGGCTCTGATACCACTGTAAGTCGATGTAGTACACCCCAGTACTTATGGGGAGGCGGAATTTTCAAAAACGATCAAGTTTAAAGAACGAACATCGACTAACCGCTTGAATCGAAGCTAAACGATAACTAACCAAACATATAGTTATTCTAAACTACTATGCTTAGGGATTATACCTATCGAAACTAGTCCTTCGTCTTTACGATCTCCTTGTTCTCCTCGGCCTTCTCTAGGTAGTAGACGATCCACCCGAGAGCAAAACTCCAAGCTAAACCTCTAAACTTGAGGCAACTAACCTTCTTAGATTGCTAATCAAAGAAGGTAGGATGAGATAGAGTGATGGTTATGGATTGTTTAGTCTAACTAATCCTTTGATCTCAACTCATGAGGTGTAAGGATTAGGGTTTGAAGATGAGAGCTTGAGGAGAGAGAATGTGAGATAAGATAATGAGATGAGAGAGAGTGTATCATAATATATTATGAAGCATTTTCTAATAATGAGAAAAGAATAAAGAGTGATGATAAATCATGCTTCATAAAATATCTAGTGGTGATTCATTAGCATGAGTCATTAAGCAATAAATGTGCATTAATGAAATGAATGAATCACCACCATGACTCACAACCTCATCCAAAGTAACCTCCTTAGTCACATCTTCTAGAAGCTTCTCGTACAATTACGAGAACGCCCCTCCAATCCGCAAAAATACGGAAAAACTTTAGACTGTAAAAATCCAATAACCGGATACCAGTAACTGGCTTAAACCAAAGCCGACTGGTAAAAACTGTCCGAAAGTCGTACGTGCGTAAACGCACGTATGCGTCCGAACCCTTTGTCGCAAAACCATGCAACCTCTATATCGTTTCGCCTGGAGTAGGAAACTCTCTGTGTGGGACTCTAGAGACTCGACTACTACGCTGGCAGTGGGTTTAACCACAGACCGCAAGCGGCACTAGCTGTACGTAACGGTCCCAAGGTAGTTGTCGATAAGAAGGCCGATGAGAAAACCCATCCGAACTCCTACTGAGTCTGATGTGACAATCTCCATACAGTCCGGTCCGTTCGTCCAAGACTATCGCATATCGGGCCTAGGGGGGCGGCAAGCGTCAGTCCCCTAATAGCGGTATAAGTCGTGTCGGAGGGAAGCCCATTACACCCTGAGAAACTACTGGAACCTACCAGCAAATCTCGCTTGCCCTGGCCAAGGACTTTGCGTAATGGCTCTCTGACACAGCACGATATCTACTCCCAATACCGGGAGGGACGAATCCTGTCTAACCGCCACTGCCTCCAAGTGCTCGGGACTGCACCCAACTGCTACCTGTTTGCACGACTCCTTTGAGCCGTGGTAGGGTAGCAATCTAAGAACAGTGGGACACACTCGAGACGAAGTAGCAGTGTCAAGTCTGCGGACTACGCTGTACTCATGTCACCTGGGAACTGTTCACTGACGACTGGTATCAAACCAACCAACAGTTCCCTGTGAGTCCTGTCCGGTGTACCCGTAACCTAACGAGCACCTGTATACTATCTCCAGTACGACGTACTGACGGCTGTGGGACAGACCATCTCCCCAACTGGGATGAGAAGCGTACACACCAGTCTACTCCGGAGTATCGATGCTCTGTCTCGATAATCCAACGACCAGGGACCTGAATAAGGATGTGCTTGTAGACTACCCAGCCCCCACTAGTGTGACTGCCATCACAACGCTGGTAGACAAGCAAGATCCTAAGAGCTCTATCAATACGTATACTCACATATTAAGATAGAAAAACCAAGTAGCATACTACCATGTTTAGCAAGACTGTTATATACATGTGAATATCCCAAGCTTCCATTAAGTAATATACAAGCTAGTATGATACAGTAATGGCCTTCTAGGGCATAAACACTAACAAGTCATGCCAGATATTCACGGACCACAAGAGCTTGAAGTACATATTTCAGCAGAGAGACCTAAATCTGAGACAGCGCTGTTGGATGGAGCTGGTGAAAGACTATGATTGTGAAATCCTTTATCATCCGGGCAAGGCGAACATGGTGGCAGATGCTTTGAGTCGGAGGCCCGGAGGTAGTCTATCGTGTTTGAGAGCCATGCAGAGGCAGTCGTCAGCAGATTGGCAGATTCTATGTGATAGCTGAGTGTAGTTCGAGTTCACTCCGATCGGGGGACAGCTTGCGCATATTCGTGCACGTCTGCAGTTGCTTGACCGCATCCATGATTCACAGTACAGTGATGACCGCTGCTCGGAGATCATGGCACAGGTTAGACAGGGCAGAGATTCCAAGTTTGTGATCAACGGTCAGGGGATACTACGATTTTGGACTAGACTGTGCGTACCAGACGCTGAGGGACTGAGGCATGAGATTCTTGAGGAGGCACATAGATCGATATATAGCGTTCATCCAGGCGCCACCAAGATGTACCACAATCTGAGAGATGTTTATTGGTAGGACGGAACGAAGAGGTATGTCACAGACTTTGTGTCGTGATGCCTGACTTGTCAGCAAGTCAAGGCCAAGCACCAGAGGCCCGCGGGAGAGTTGCAGCCTTTGCCCATTCCGGAATGGAAATGGGAGAAGATTTCTATGGACTTCATTATGGGTCTACCCAGGACCAGTCGGGGGTATGACTCCATTTGGGTGATCGTGGATCAATTGACGAAAACGGCTCACTTCCTGCCAGTGAAGACCACTTTCGGTTTTGCTCGGTATACCTAGATTTACATCGACGAGTTCGTACGGTTGCATGGAGTCCCAACTTGTATCGTGTCCGATCGAGGCACCCAGTTCACCAGCCGATTATGGCAGAGACTTCAGGAGGCGTTAGGCACCCGTTTCAGTTTCAGCACAGCATTTCATTCGCTGACCGACGGCCAGTCAAAGCGGACTATTCAGACTCTTGAGGACATGCTCCGAGCGTGTGTTTTAGATTTCGGTGGTAACTAGGATCATCATTTACCCTTAGTGGAGTTCTCCTACAACAACAGCTTCCAGGATACTATTCAGATGGCACCTTTCGAGGCCTTGTATGGGAGGAGATGTAGATCGCCCATCTTTTGGACAGAGCTCAGCGAGAGCAGTATTTTGGGGCTGCAGACCGTGCAGGAGACGACCAAGAAAGTATAGTTGATTCGAGATCGGATGAGAGCGGCTCAGAGCAGGCAGAAATCGTATGCGGACAGACGCCGTCACAGACTAGAGTTCGCAGTTGCCGATTATGTTTTTATGAGGGTCTCTCTGATGAAGGGCATGATGAGATTTGGGCGAAAAAGGAAGCTTAGTCCCAGATTTGTGGGTCCCTTCAAGATCCTCAAGCGTGTCGGCACAGTTGCTTATCGTTTGGCTCTTCCACCCAGCTTTCCGGACATTCACCCCGTATTCCATGTGTCGATACTTCACAGATACCTTCATGACCCTTCTCACATGATTCAGCATCAGACCGTTCAGCTTGAGCGCGATGTTTCGTTCACCGAGCAGCCAGTAGTGATATTGGATCGGCAGGTAAAGAAATTTCGATCAAAGGTCTTGCCATCTGTGAAGGTTCTTTGGCACAGCCCGAATGGTGAAGAGATCACTTGGGAGGCCGAGGGCGAGATGCGGAAGAAATTCCCTCATCTATTTGAAGGTACGCCTAGTAAAAAATTTTAATTCGGGGACGAATTTCTTTAAGGGGGAAGATTGTAACACCTTAGAATGCGATTAGTGGCTAATTATACTTTAATGTGGGGGTTTTAGTAAAAAGTTTACCAAAACGGTTTTCTAATATTTTATATGAATTAATAAATATTTTATTAGAATTTAATTTGGGCTTGCACACACATGTGCATGTAAACTAGGGCTAAGTTTGAGGTTAAACCATATTTAGGTAGCCATGATGAACTAACCCATTTAATTAGGATAATATGAAGTTGATTAAGTGTATTAGTTTCTTTTTATATTTTAAATATAATTAGTTTGTTTAGGGGGTTGACTTGTGAATTGGAGAGACAGAGAGAGAGCATGATGAGCATGAAGCATGCTTGGTAATTATGATGGAGAGAGAGGGAAATGATTGACTCTCACCTCTCAACTGTTTTTCAAACCACTCATTTCCAACACCCATCATATCTCTCTCCCTCTCATTCTTTTCCCTACACACACACACACAGCAGCAACAGCAGCAACAGCAGCAACACACACACCCCTTCTCTTCTTCTTCTTCTTCTTCTTCTTCTCTTTTTTCTTCTTCTTGCATCCAAGCTCCAACCTTATTCAAAAGTCCATTTTTCTTCAAAAATCTCTTGTGAAACACCTCTTTGCTGGTTCTTGAGGCAAGATCATCAAGTTTGAGACACCACTAACCCACTTTGAGATATAAAACTCACCCTAACCACTTCTTTACTAAACTTATAGTTATTTAGCTTAAAATCTTGTTTGAGTAGTGAATTGGGCTAACTTTGTGTTTTGTGTGGAGTTTTGGTTAAATGGGATTGTGATGGCTTGTGTAGTGTTATTAGAGTTGTTTAAACCAAGTAGTATCCCTAGATTTCGCTAAAACACCTTAATGTCGCAAATTTGAGTTTTAATTCGGTTTTGAATCAAGTTTTAGGATATATGAGATCTGCTATACCTGTGATTATTTACTCATTTAGCAAACACATATAGAATAGTGTACAGGGTAGCTAGGGTTTTATGTTGAATTTTGAGGCCGTTTACCTCCCAAAAATCTGGTGACGACCCGTTGTTTTCCGGCCTCTTGAAGGAGTTGGGTGTTAGTGCTTTGCAGAGTGGTGTCTTTGGGTGTTTGTCTGTGTTTGGTATTGTTTACTTTCTTGGTTTTTGCTCCAGGCAAAATCTGGAACCAATAACCTATGGTTTAGTGTGTTTTGTGACTTGCGCGACACGTACGCTTCGAGTCTGAGTTTAGTGGATTCTGTATATCGCAACATGTTGGGGTAGTTCTGGGTTCAGCACACACGTCTAGTATTTTGAGTGCACACGCGTTAACCTATGACACTAGCTTTCTCGTATAGTTTTGGTACCACATTTTGGCAGGATTTTAGCCATATGTGTTTTGCTTTCTGTAATTCTTGGATCGATCGCGGAGACATCAGACGCGGCACGGAAAGAGAAAGCGGTGATTGGACCAAGCTAGTTGAGGCATTCCGGTGTGTAGATGTACACATCTACGGGGAAATTATTTGGATGGCGCAAGGCACCCGATAGTTTTAAGAACCTCTAGTAGTACTGGCATTTATGAGTGTAGTTCCTAGTTATTTATCTCGCCGCATTGCATGATCCTATATATATGTGTGTGTGTGTGCGCACGCGCGCGCGCGAGTTCATCGCATAGGACACATGCACCATTACCTTGGACTTATGCAGCACGAGCACTATTCATGCGGACACACACGCCTTGGTAATTGCTATGCCACAAACACTAAATAACTTGTTTAAACCAGCATCTAGAACAATTTCACCATATATGACGTGTAAACCTGTACTAATGCATTTAAATTCCAAAGGATGAACAAGTAGGATTGCTAGTCATATGCATGTACCTCACTACATCATCGTTCATGCATAGTCTTTTAGTTATATATTGCAGTTCGCATTGTTGATACCATAGGCATTCCTTATCGCTGACATGTGTACTTATGGTGATTTTTCTTGAGGATTTCAGCACTTGAGATTTATGAGATTTTGGGAAAAACCGCAAGGATTTAAAAAACCTGATATTCATTTTAAATATAGCAAGTTGCGGTTTTCTCGTGTTATGATACATGTGTCGTCCACCATAGATTTTCTGTTAGTTTTCGAGATCCGTTTCGAGGAGTAGGATGAACCGTATCGGGTACAAGGTGGGCCCGGTAAGGTACCCCGGGGCAAGAAGTTCAAGTTGTGGACGATGAGCCTGGCAGGGGCAGACTACCTACCGGTGATTGTTGGCGCGGCGGATATCCAGAGGATACCGACCGTGGTCGTGAGACTTTGAGATAGTGATACTTTGAGACATTGAGATATTCATTTGAGATGTTGATGCTTGACACGGATTTCTATTGATTTCATTGATATTTCTTCAGATATTTCACATAAGTTTTTCTATGATGAAATTAATGATTTTTTCATATCAAACATACTCAGATCTCGTGTCAAATTGCATTCATGTTGCATACATGCTAGTACATCATGCCATATCAGTATTATAGGGGTGTGACACATTTGCGTACATTCTTACGATAGCTTTTGTAGATGTTACTTATTACTCACGAGTTGGCAACTCACCCCCGTTGTGCCACAGCCTTTTTGCAGGTCCGATCCGTCAGCACTGTAGCGGCAGACGCACTTCCTCCATTTGCTCCTTTTGCTTGGATTTGAGGCTTTTGCTCGTAGGTGGGTTGTGAGAGTATTTTGTTTCCACCTTGTATATTTATTGTATCTAGTTTACTCCATCTACTGTATCTGCCACTTGTACTTATGTAATATGGCCTAGAGACGAGACATGTGAGATTTATGTACATATATGTTGTTCTCTGGGTCGAGCTCACTTGAGCCGATGTGATGCTTTATTACTTGTGACTTTATATGCCTATTTTGCACAGTGATGATATTTATTGCGTGTGATGTTGAGACCGCTTTTGGCGAAGAGCTAGCCCCTGCTTGGGGATCCCTTATTTTATATTATGTATATTCCTGTTTTGTACCCGTTTAGGGTCAGTTTTTGCAAAGGAGACTCGGCCGATTTTTTTTGGAAAATGTGATGTTGCTTTTAAAGGTTTTTTATGCGACTTAATTGGTTTTCCTTCACCAAATCCGAAGTCGATAACCAAACATGGTAAAAGTATTAAAATCCTGTGATCTGATCGAGGAGGTGAATACTTGAGCACGGAGTTCCTGGATTTTCTAAAAGAGAATGGGATTCTCTCTCAGCATACTCCTCCGTATACAGCGCAGCACAACGGTGTATCGGAATGAAGAAATCACACCCTATTAGATATGGTGCGCTCTTTGATGAGCACTGCTGAGTTATCTATTTTCTTTTAGGGGTATGCGCTTGAGACAGCGGCATATCTATTAAATCGAGTTCCCACCAAATTAGTGCCTACCACTCCATATGAGATATAGAATGGGAAAAGGCCACAGCATAATTTTATTCAGATATGGGGTTGTCCGGACTATATGAAAACATAAAATCCGGACAAGCTCGAGGCAAAATCAGTTCTGTGTAAGTTTGTAGGATATCCCAAACATTCGCGAGGGTATATCTTCTACCATTCCGAGGAACAAAAGGTGTTTGTTTCTCGACATGCCACCTTTTTAGAAAAGGGTTTTCTTATGAAAGAAATTAATGGCAAGGAGGTAGAACTGGAAAAAGTTCCAACTATACAAACTACGACAGAAGATTTGGTGGAACCAGAGGATTCGGTAGTGCCCAACGAACCCCGGCCTCTCCGCAGATCTAGTAGGGTTCCTCATCCACCTGAGAGATACTAAGGTTTTATCATTGATGGTGCAAGCGAAGATTGCATCATGGAGGATGATGACCCAACTAGTTTCGAGCAGGCCATCACGAGTGGGGACTCGGTAAGGTGGATGCATGCAATGCGGTCCGAGATGGAATCCATGTACACCAACAAAGTATGGACTTTGGAAGATGCTCCTAAAGGGGTAAAATCCATTGGGAGTAAGTGGATCTTCAAGAAAAAACTTGGTGTAGATGGGAAAGTGGAGACTTTCAAAGCTAGACTTGTTGCAAAGGATTTTTGTCAACAACCAGGTGTGGATTATGACGAAACCTTTTCACCAGTGGCTATGCTTAAATCCATCCGGATCATGCTTGCCATTGCTACATCCCATGACTACGAAATCTGGCAAATGGAAGTTAAGACCGCCTTTCTGAATTGTGATTTTGAAGAGAGCGTGTACATGACTCAGCCAGAAGGCTTCGTAGACAGTGGGAGCAGCGGAAAGGTGTGCAAGCTGCTTAAATCCATCTGCGGGTTAAAGCAAGCATCTCGGAGTTGGAACATCTGTTTTGATGTCATTATCAAAGAGTTTGATTTCTTCAAAACACAGATGAACCTTGTATATACATAAAGGTGGCAGAGAGTAAGGTTGTCTTCCTCGTATTGTACGTGGATGACATACTCTTAATAGGAAATGATATTCCTATGCTGCAATCGGTCAAGCTCTTTTTATCACAAAGGTTCTCAATGAAAGATCTAGGGGATGCCTCCTACATCTTGGGGATTAAGATCTATAGAGATAGATCTAAACGGATACTGGGATTATCCCAATCCAGGTACATTGACACCATACTAAAACGGTTTAGTATGGAAGAATCTAAGGGTGGGTTTTTACCCACGATCTTAGGACTCACTCTCTCCAAAAAGATGTCTCCCAAGACTGATTTGGAAGAGCTCGTATGCAAGGGATACCCTATGCTTCGGCAGTAGGCTCTATCATGTACGGGATGCTATGTACCAGACCTGATGTAGCATACTCACTAAATGTAGTGAGCCGGTATCAAGCAGATCCTGGAGAGAGTCACTAGACAGCTGTGAAGAGCATTCTCAAGTACTTGAGAAGGACTAAAGAGAAGCTCTTGGTGTATGGTAACGGAGAACTCCAAGTTCAGTCCTTTACCGATTCGAGCTTCCAGAATGATAAGGACGACTCTAAGTCGCACTCGGGATTTTTCTTTACCCTCAATTGAGGGGCGGTATGCTGGAAGAGTTCCAAGCAGGAAACCATGGCAGACTTGATGATGGAGGCTGAATACATCGCTGCCAACGATGCTGCCAAAGAGGCTGTCTGGATAAAGAAGTTCATAACTGAACTTGGAGTGGTTCCATCCATTGAGTATCCAATACCTTTGTATTGTAATAATAATGGAGCGGAGTCTTTGGCCAAGGAACCCACCCATCAGTGATCCAGGCATATTCTGAGGCGGTATCACCTGATTCGGGAGATAGTTGATCACCGGGAGATCAAGGTCAGGAGAGTTGACACGAAGAACAACACTGTGGATCCACTCACGAAGGCCATTCGCCAGATAAAGTTCGAGAGACTCTTCGGGATGCTGGGTATGCAATACTACAGCAGCTGGCCCTAGTGCAAGTGGGAAATTGTTAGTTATATGTATGCCTTGGAGGCCATTATTGCACATATGTTGTATATTATAGTGGATGCTTCGACATATATAGAGAGGACTTTCTTGCTCGGCATGATAGTATGCTGTCTGGTTGCTCTTTATCTTAACATGTATACTTGTCTCTTACTGTGTTATGGTTACATATTGGTAAAGCCCTTAGGATGTGTACTTGACTACCAGGATTATGATGCAGATTATACTGGTGTGGCCATGGTAGTCTATAAGTTCATCCTTTAATGTTCCTTGTCATGGGTGTATCGAGACAGGGCATCGATATATCAGAGTAGACTAGCGAATACGCTTCTCGACCCATGAGATGGGCGATGGATGATCCCATATCCATTGGTGTTTGACATCAGAGATGGTATACAGGTGCTCAGTGGAGACAGGGTGGGTACACTGGACGGACACGCCGAGAACTCCCAGATGGTATTATACCTCACGTCAAATGGCAGTTCTCTGGTGACACTGGTACAGGTTGGTCTGTAGACCCAAGATCGTCATAGAGTCTTGTGTGATTCCCACTGTGCTTTAATTTCCACCTTACCACGTTCAAGAGGACGTGCAAAACGGTGGTTTTTGGGTACAGTCCCGAGTCACATGGAGGCAATGAGCGATAGGAGGGGTTTTGTCTCTCCCGGTATTGGGGGTTGATGTTGCGCTGTGCTCGATTGGTCATAACAGGGAAGTCCCTGGACAGGGCTGATTTAGAGATTTACTGGTAAGAGTTATCAGTAGTTTCTCGACCCGTTATGAGCCTCATATCGGCATGACTTATCGGTTATTGGGGTCTGACTTTTACCACCCCTAGACTAGATATGCGACATATCAGACGAAGAGACCGGACTGTACGGTAGTGTTACTGTCAGGCTTTTGCAGGAGTTAGAGCGGGCATGCTTGCTGATCTTCTGATCATTCAATATCCGGGTAGCCGTTACGTCCAGCTAGTACCGCTGACGGCTTGTGGGTGCTTGATGTGATCACCACCTGCTGCCGGTGTATTGATGAGTGTTAGAGTCCCATAAAGGAGTTTTCTAGCCCAGGCGAAAAGATGTGGTGTGCATATGAGATATGCGCGGGGACCCGACTAAATGCACGTATGTGATACCGTATATTAATCGTGCGTTTTACTATTGGTCGGGTCATATGAGATATGACCGGTTTGTTAAATCAAGTGTTGATTTAACATTGACTAAATAGCTCCCTTTGTTTAAACCCTTTTTCTTTCTTATATGCGTGCATGTATGCATATGTTTATGTTGATGCACATGTTGATGTGCATGCACACATACATGCATACACTTGTGTGTATCATGGTTGTTTATACACAAGTGGTAGCAATGCAAGACTCACATGGTATAATTATCTTTATATTTATTTATTGAGCTAATAAGGAAATAGAATTAATTCATGGTTGATATTTATCCTCATCCTACACTTAACCTTGCATTAACCATGAGTTAATCTTCTATGGCTCTCATTGCTCAATGATAAACATCCAGATATTTTTTAACCCATGGTTACAAGTGAGAATGATTTAACATATATTATTATTTCATTCTCATTTTATCATCTTATCTTTGATCTCTTGTAGCTCTTGTTCTTTCCATCATCTTCTTCCTCCTCTCTTTTGCTCTCTTGAGATTTCTTGTGAGTGAGAGAGTGATAAAGATAGGGTTTTGAAGTGAGAAAACAAACCACATCATCATTCTACACTAGTCTAGCCAATTAGTTTAGAGTGTTAGTTTCTTCTTCATCTTTTGATCAAGTGGAGCTAGGATCTTAGACAAAGAGGACTCCGTGTGGATCATCGTGGACTTGGACGATCACTAGCAACCCCGTTCCAACTCTCAAGGAGCCAAGGAGTCAAGTAAAGACAACTACAAAGGTTGTAATTGTAGGGTTACTAGGCACTGTCACAAGGGTCTATAAGGCATCAACCATGCCCGATTTAAAATTTAGAAGTGTCGAACAACCTAAAGAGAGGATCTTTGCTAGATAATTAGGGTTAAACATGCAAGTAAACATCTTTACATCTCAGAGAGAGGGATTACAACCTTTGTAGTCTGCTCCTTCACTTCATAAGCTCCGAGTAGTAGTCCCTTCGCCGCGATCCATGAACTCTCGGACTCAAGAGAGGCTCCAAAAGCCGAACGATCTATGCTTGCTTGAAGTCTTCCTTTTCGAAGATGATCTACCTTGAAGTTTCTTTAACTCAAGCTCTCACTTCTCCAATCAAGTATTAATGAAGCGAACACCCTAATCTTATTGGCTAGATTAAATGAGGATGATGAAGTAGGAATTATGCTCTCTTTTATTATCAATTTCTCACACTAATCCATCACAAAACCAAAAACTAGAAAGCTTTTCAAAGAGGAAGAAGAAGATAATGTCTTTTGTGATGAATAATGAATTGTTGTTTTTAATTAAAAATGCAACCCATGGTTAATAATGAAAGGGCTAACCATTGTAGAGATTTAACTAGGGTAAAGGATTTGCGTTGGGTTAGGAAATATCTTCACAAATATCAACACATAATATCTTAGCTTAAAACAAAACAAAAGTTTCTAGAAGCTTCAAGAAAGTGCTAACCCAAATCAAATCCTAACTATGTTTAATCTCCACTAATCATGTTGCATTAGTAATCATAACTTATTACAATATTAAATATCACATATATAATATATTTTTGTAACAAAAGAAAATAATACAATTAACATATATCGCATATATATCAATGTATTATCCGGTGAGAAAATGAATCAATGAAGCGAGCTAATATTAGATAATGTAATGTAATATATCACATATATAATTATACATTAAATTATCGAATCAACACTTGATCCGACAATCCGGTTATATCGCATATAACCGACTAATATATCATGTACCGATTCATCGAATCAACACTTGATCCGATGACCCGGCTATATTATATATACTCGGCCGATATCATATATCGCGAGAATAGAATACGGTATCTCATATCGCATTATTCTCGGTCCCGCACATATCACATATGTGCTCCTACTCCGTTTTGCCTCAGTCAAGAAACTTCTGTGTAGGACTCTAAAGAATCATCAATACGCCGGCAGTAGGTGATGATCATATCAAACACCCACAAGCTGCAAGCGGTCAGCTAAACGTGATAGCCACCAAGGTATTGATCGATCAGAAGATCAACAAGCAAGCCTGTACATTCTCCTGTGAATCCAATCAGTAACACTACCGTACAGTCCGGTCTCTTCGTCTGATATGTTGCATATCTAGTCTATGGGTGGCATACGTCAGACCCCAGTAACCGATAAGTCGTGTCGATGTGAGGCTCATAACAGCTCGAGAACCTACTGATAACACTTACCAGTAGTACTCTATATCAGCCCTGGCCTGGGACTTCCAGTTATAGCCAGTCGAACACAGCACAACATCAACTCCCTATACCGGGAGAGACGAAACCCCTCCTATCGCTCATTGCCTCCATGTGATTCGGGACTGTACCCAAAAGACACCGTTTTGCACACCTTCTTGGACGTGGTAAGGTGGAAATCAAAACACAGTGGGAATCACACAAGACTCTATGACGATCTCGGGTCTACAGACTAACCTGTACCAGTGTCACCAGAGAACTGCCATCAAACGTGAGGTATAATACCATCTGGGAGTTCTCGGCGAGTCCGTCCAGTATACCCAGTCTCCACTGAGCACCCGTACACTATCTTTGATGTCAAACACCGATGGATATGGGATCATCCATCGCCCATCATATGGGTCAAGATGCATATACGCTAGTCTACTCTGGTGTATCGATCCCCTGTCTCGATACACCCTCGACTATGAACTATTATAGGATATACTCATAGACTACCGTGGCCCCACTAGTATGATCTCATCATAGTCCCAGTAGTCGAGTATATATCCCAAGGGCTTTATCAACATGTGAGAGCAAGAAAGTAAACTAATATAAGTCAACATGTTAAGACAAAGTGAAACTAAATAGCATACTATCATGATGAGCAAGAAAGTCCTCTCTATATATATCCAAGCATCCACTATAATATACATCATATGTACAACAATGGCCTCTAGGGTATATATATAACTAACAATCTCCCACTTGCACTAAGGCCAGCTGTTGTAGTATCTCATACCCAGCATCCCGAAGAGTCTCTCAAACTGTGTCTGGGGAATGGCCTTCGTGAGTGGATCCGCAGTGTTGTCCTTCGTATCAACTCTCCTGACCTCGATCTCCCGGCGATCAACTATCTCCCGGATCAAGTGATACCGCTTTAGAATATGTCTGGACTTCTGATGGGACCTGGGTTCCTTGGCCAAAGCTACAGCTCCATTGTTAACACAATATAAAGGTATTGGATGCTCAGTGGATGGAACCACACCAAGTTCAGTAATGAACTTCTTCATCCAGGCAGCCTCTTTTGCATCATCGTTTGCAGCGATGTATTCAGCCTCCATCGTCGAGAATTCAATGGTTTCCTGTTTTGAACTCTTCCAACACACCGCCCCTCCATAAAGGGTAAAGACAAATCCCGAGTGCGACTTAGAGTCGTCCTTATCACTTTGGAAGCTTGAATCGGTAAAGGACTCCACCTGGAGTTCTCCGTTACCATACACCAAGAACATCTCCTTAGTTCTTCTCAAGTACTTGAGAATGTTCTTCACAGCTATCCAGTGACTCTCTCCAGGATCTGCTTGATACCTACTCACTATACTTAGTGAGTATGCTACATCGGGTCTGGTACATAGCATCGCATACATGATAGAGCCTACTGCCGAAGCATAGGGTATCCCTTGCTTGCGAGCTCTCTCCAAATCAGTCTTGGGAGACATCTCTTTGGAGAGAGTGAGTCCAGAGATCATGGGTAGGTTCCCACGCTTGGATTCTTCCATACTAAACCTCTTTAGTATGGTGCCAATGTACTTAGATTGGGACAATCCCAGTATCCGTTTAGATCTATCTCTTTAGATCATAATTCCCAGTATGCAGGAGGCATCACCAAGATCTTTCATTGAGAATCTTTGTGATAAGAAGAGCTTGACCGATTGCAGCATAGGAACATCATTTCCTATCAAGAGTATGTCATCTACGTACAATACGAGGAAGACGATCTTACTCTCTGCAACCTTCTTGTAAATACAAGGTTCATCTACGTTTTTGATGAAGTCAAACTCTTTGACTACAACATCAAAGCAGATGTTCCAACTCCACGATACTTGTTTTAACCCATAAATGGATTTAAGCAGCTTGCACACCTTTCCGCTTCTCCCACTATCTATGAAGCCCTCTGGCTGAGTCATGTACACGCACTCTTCTAAATCACCATTTAGAAAGGCGGTCTTAACATCCATCTGCCAGATTTCATAGTCATGGTATGCAAAAATGGCAAGTAAGATCCGGATGGACTTAAGAATAGCCACTGGAGAAAAGGTTTCGTCATAATCCACACCTGGTCGTTGACGGAAACCCTTTGCAACAAGTCTAGCTTTGTAAGTCTCAACTTTTCCATCTACACCAAGTTTCTTATTAAAGATCTGTTTGCTCCCAATGGGTTTTACCCCTTCAGGAGAAACTTCTAAAGTCCATACTTTGTTGGTGTACATGGATTCCATCTCAGATCGCATTGCATCCAGCTACTTCACAGAGTCACCATTCATGATGTCCTGCTCGAAACTAGTCGGGTCATCATCTTCCATGATGCAATCCTCGCTCCCACCATCAACAAGAAAACCGTAGTATCTATCAGGTGGATGAGAAACCATGCTAGATTGGCGGAGAGGCTGGGGTTCGTTAGGAACTACTGAATCATCTGGTTCCATTAAATCTTCAGTTGTAGTTTGTGGTGCTGGAACTTCTTCCAGCTCTACCGCTTCGCCTCTAATTTCTTTTACAAGAAATTCCTTTTCTAAAAAGGTGGCATGTTAAGCAACAAACACCTTTTGTTGTTCACCGTGGTAGAAAAGATATCCATACGAATTACTTGGATATCCCACAAACTTGCAAAGAAAAGATCTTACCTCGAGCTTGTCCGGATTTTTCTTTTTAACATAAGCCGGACAACCCCATATCTTAACTCGTTTAAGAGATTGTCTCTTCCCATTCTATATCTCATATGGAGTGGCAGGAACTGATTTGGTTGGAACTCTCTTCCATAGGTATATGGCTGTCTCAAGCGCATACCCCTAAAAGGAAATAGGTACTCAGCATTTCTCATCATAAAGCGCACCATATCTAATAGGGTGCGATTCCTCCGCTCCGATACACCACTGTGCTATGGTGTATAAGGAGGAGTAAGCTGAGAAGGAATCCCATTCTCTTTTAGATAGTCCAGGAACTCATTGCTTAAGTATTCTCCTCCTCGATCAGATTGAAGGATCTTAATACTTTTGCCCGTTTAGTTCTCTACTTCGTGCTTATATTCCCTGAATTTCTCAGAAGCTTCAGACTTGTGTTTCATCAGGAACACATGTCCGTATCTTGAGAGATCGTCAGTGAATGTAATGAAGTAGGAAGAACTGTTCCTGGCATGTGTAGACCTGGGTCCATATACATCACTATGTATCAGCCCCAAGAGTTCTGTAACTCTTGCTCCGTTTCCACTAAACGGAGTTTTGGTCACTTTGCCTTTGAGACATGACTGACAAGTATCATAAGATGATAATTCGAACGTATTCAGATATCCATCTTTTAGTAACTTAGCTAATCGTGTCGCATTGATATGACCAAGTCTACAATTCCATAAGAAGGATTCGTTCATTTCTGAACTTTTCCTCTTGTGTGTGTTTTGTATATTAAGGACTGTAGTTTGATTGAGAACGTATATGCCATTATGTAACGAGCCTGATCCAATCAACTTTTGATTTAGGAGGATGTTCATAACATTATCCTTTATTACAAAATTATATCCTTCTTTACTTAATAAAGAAACTGATATAATATTGCACATCATGTTCGGTATATAATAGCACTCGTTCAGAATCAATGTATTACTACTTGGTAATACAAGGTGATATTCGCCAACAGCTTTGGCTGCAATATCAGCACCATTCCCTACTCTTACGGAATGATCACACATTCCCAATTCTCTACCTTTACGCAGCCCACGTAACATATTACATATGTGGGATCCCGATCCGGTATATAATACCCAGAACGTAGAGTGAACTGAGAAACAGTTCTCGATAACTAACACACCCGAAGAAGATGCATCAACATGCTTATTCTTCATTTGAGCGGTGTGAGAATCCAGATATTCTCCTATTTTCTGCTCAGTCTTATAACACTTATAAGAAAGAACGGGACCAACGTTCCCCTGCTCAGTATAATAAGCGGGTTCAGTCAATACATCCATATTATTATCTTGATTAAGGCCTGACATGGTCGCTATCTGGAGAGAGAGAGAAGGAAACACTTTAGCGTATGCTCTTGCAAGATTAGATTGGTTATTATCTTATCTAATCAGGATGTCTCCCACTGTTTTTATCAAATCTTTCTTCAAACCCTAAAAGGAAAGACTAGCCGGGATTAATTACACCTTACAAGTTCACCAATTTTTCAGCCAGATCAGTGTTGGTACTTTGAGGGAGGTTCCCCGTGCTTTCGCACGGACCTGATTAAAATAAACCTCGTTTTCCTATAGGCATAACCCCGTTAACACCTTTCTAGACACCTACTTGATCGGCTAATTGTCCTGTGTAAGATTTTTCCCAGGAGTAACTCTTACTCGCAGTGGGTATCGGGATCCAACTATCTCATAGGAGGTATGCAATCTCATTGCAAATTTCAACACTTGAAATTCCCGATAATACTTTTTCCCCTAGCAACTCATGACCTTGGCTAAGGTCAACAAATCATAAGTGCTAGCTAAGTTCAACCCGTCATTTCCCGATTGAATTAAACCCACCCGTACGACCCTTGGCTAAGGTCAACAAAGTCATACGACTACACTAACTCAATCACATCTCATGTTTTAACAGATAAATACTAATTAGCTACCGTACACTACGCCTTGGCTAAGGTCAACAAACGCAGCACGAATACTAACTAGTGTCTATCTGAAATGACGGAGGGCTACACAGGTTTTTTAGAAAACCATGAGCGTAATGAACTTGATATCGTCGTAGAATCGAGTGATTTTGAAAAGGAGTGTTTTTGTAGGCTTTCACTAGTTTTGCTAAAGAGGTCACTTCCGATGAAGAGATCTCGGCTCTTTCCTCATCGAATAAGGTGCGGGATATTTCATAAATACCGCTGTGCAAAGAAAGAACTATAGAAGCAATCAAAAACTAATCCGTAAGTTTGTAGCATCTACCAGTTTTGCTAAAAAGGTCACTCCAGGTGAAAGGATCTTGGCTCTTTCCTCATCGAATAAGGTGCAGGGTATATCATATATACCGCTGTGCAAAGCAAGACTGCAGCTACCCTTTTTATAAAGTTTTTATTCTACAACATCCTTGTAGGTTTCTTTTCTTTTATTAATCTTATTAATAAATCCTATCAATTATGCTTCCTAAGCATCACAGAAGAAACGAAAGCAGTAATATTTATATATCAACATATAAATATAGTATAAGCATTCGTCTCAGGCAGTAATATGATCTCATCACAGAACATTGCAGCAGAAGATAACATATGAAATATTGGATATACTAGGACGTCCGTGTTTTACATCAAGCCTGTATAAAACACGGATTCCACAGTCGCGATGAATAGCCAAAACCCATATCTCTAGACCCCTACGAGAGCGGTAAGCAACACTGCCAATTCTAGGGTTAGGAGACCCGGTCTCAACTCTTCGAGATGGCCTCCCTCTGGACCCTAGAACCCGGTTACTTGTGCTCCCCTCCTCGGGTCTACCTAATGCGGAAAAGTAAATAATATACAATGGTGACAACAACCTCAACCCGGAAGTGCCCCAATAAAAGAATATTACATACAAATGAATTTTACATGAATGAAAATCAAAACCCTCATCTCACATAAAACCCCCGGCTATTCAGAACACGACGATCCAATATAACATATCACAGTAACACATAATATCTCATATCATGAACGTAAGTAAGTATGCATATCCCGATTGTCGTTGATGTATAACAACGAAGCCGGCGATACATCACATACTACGCTTACGGTTACAGAAAAGAAAGTGTAAAACTACAATATTTGGAATCCACAATTACTTTAGACATCTTAAATGCGAAATATCACATACTTCGCATTTCATGCCTAACTATATGAATTCCACATATTGTAACAACCCTAATTTTCTTATACATTTTTTTCCTATAAAATTTTTTTTCAAATATTTTTTCAAAAATCCATAAAGGGGTATTTATTGTCTGAGCACAAGATTTAAGTAATTAATTAGCAATTTAATTACAAGGAGGAGCTTGTAGCTCATTGGTAATACCTTGCATTGCTGAACCAAGCCACCAAAGTTCAAATCCCATGCCCCACATTATTTTTAATATTTATTTTGTTTTAAATTTTTCTTCAATGTTGTGTCTTTTCATCTTCTAAACCCCCATGTACACTTCAAATTCCTAGATCGGTTTCAGAGACCTTTGGAATCCCCATTTACTCCATTTTAATGATTTTTTAATATATTTTTACATTAAAACCTTTCATATACCCTATTTACTCCAATTTTTAATGATTTTATATATTTTTACATTAAAACCTTTCATATACCCTATTTACTCCAACTTTTAATGATTTTATACATTTTTACATTTTTATTTAAAAACCTTTCACCTACCCTACCCTAGCCTACCCTATAAATAGACCCCCGTACTCTCTACCCTCTCATCCCAAAACACTAGGTTTACTCTCTCAAAATTGTTACAAGAAGAGTGTACTTTGAAATCGAGTTCGCGGCGAAGCTCCGACAAGATTTCGACGGGAATTCCGGCGACGTTTTTAGAAACAACCGGCGACGAAGCAACGCCTCGGCAACTTCTTTAGTTCCCCTATACTCTTTAGTATAGATCGAAACCCATAAGTCCCGTTCTTTTCCTCTTTCTACTTCTCAAAAATACAAATTTATGAAACCCGACGGAAATCGGAACAAACCGATTTCCGATTCGGTTTTTCTATAAAATCTCACTTGTCACTAATTGCATAATACCTAAACTTATCCATGTTGACTATTAATCACATAACAACTAATTTGGACAAAGTTTCGCACATGAAATGATAGCTTTTGCAATATCGTATTCTTTTTCGCTTTAATACCATGATGTTTATTTTTCTTCTTCTAATCAATTCCATCACTCATAAACATCTCTATCTTGACCATTAAACTTGTAAAAGTCAATTTGAATAAGTTTTCACACATGAAATGATAACCTTTTCAATTTACCGTATTTTCACTTTAATACCATGAAGTTTCAATTTCACATTTAACCCCTTAACCTTAATATACATTTAAAGTAGAGCACGAGGTAATGACCTACCTCCACACACACGCAAATACAACCCTAAAATGATATCATCAAAATTTAGAATACGATAAAACGAAATTTTCATTAAAATACCATAATCTTCATAAAACCATTCTTAAAGGTTTTAGATTGTTACACTTTTAAGTAAATACTTCTTACTAGGAAAGTACGATAAGTTGTGGACATCGATCGTTTATCTAAACTGACTTTGTGGTGTCTAGGCTAGGCAAGTGAGCTTGGGTAACTTTAAAAGGCCCGCCTCATGATTCGTGAGCGGATCCCTCCCTCCTCACTTGTACTTACCTGGCCACAATTGACGGTGAAGAGGCGATTTGAGACTTCTAACGACTTGTCGTTTAGACCATTTAGAAATAGGCTAGTTGGCTTAGGAAACCCTAGAATCTAAAATACGGAAAATTACACTTTTCAAATAAATACCTTTTATTTTATAAAACCGTTTTCTAAAAGATTAGTGTTTTACGATCTTTGCAAAGCGCCGCTACAACCCATCTTTGGGGAACCCGTTCGGGATCGTGCGGTTTATCATGCACCCTCGGGCTAGTAGTGCGAGATTCAGACCTCCACAAGGAGCATTCGGTCTCGAAAGGTTTAAAATACGACATCTTATGAAAATGAGATTTTTGGAATATAAAATATTTATTAAAAATTATTTTTGTATAAATATATGTATATTTATCATTTAAATATCTATTTTATTATAATATAAATTTTCCACCTTTCCTAAAAATCACAAGAATAAATTTTACACTAAAATACCATGAACTTCAAATAAATCAATATTACAGATAAATACCCTTATTTATAAAACTAGGATATTTTCACTAGAAATATCACAACATAAAATCCACCCTCATTACAACCCTAAAGACGAATAATAAATACTTGAGGCGTATTTTGAAAAGTATATAAAAGTATTTTTTACATAAAACCCCTCAAGCTTATAAATTACCCTAAGGACCCTAGCAATTATAAGACTTCGATTCACATTTCTGATTGTCTAAATCGGGTTTGAGTCTGATTAATCTGACTTGAATATGATTCAATTCAATCTATAATCTACAAGTTTCCAATTCAATATGAACACATGAATCCATGAATACAATTATCAGTTTATACAACTTGACTGAACCGAACCATGGATATATATTCCTGTTACATGGTTCCCAGTATTCCAATTACATGACTCTACGGTTATAACCGTTTCCTGATATTATGGTTTCGGTCGGTCAGTCAACCAATCATACAACCAACACAAATTACAAGATAACAACACAAACAAGAAATCGCGGGGTTTAAGGGGTAGATTGGTACGGAAGGTGTTAAAGGTGGTACGAGACGGTAAGATTAAGACACCTAACACGAATCCAATTGTCGTTGTTCCGGGTTGTATAACGGAGCCTTGTACTTCCATTTGCCCTAGTCTCTGGCATACTGAGACCCCTTCGTATACACCGGTATCCTTCTGTAACAAGCTACAAATAACAGCGTTAACCCGACATTACAATAATATAACAATTTAATACGACTATAAAGTAAACTCTCTCTCACTCTCTCTTACTCTCTATCTATTATCCTCTTATCTTTGGGACTTACCGAGCGATTTGTTCGCTGACGACATTCTGTTTCTCTCTTCTTTGAATATCGTCAGGTGGTTTGGACCCGGCGGAGATCGAGCCATCTCAAGAAGACTTGGAGCAATTTGCCGAAGATCCTGCACTTTAGTTCATTGTACACCTTTTTCTTTTTGTACTTTTCATTTCCTGTTATGCCACTGTTTAGGCATCTTTTATTCCAGTTGTATTTCCTTTCATGCATTGTACGAAGAATGTTAATAAATAAAAGTTGTTGTTCTTTTCATTTCTTGTCTCTTGTGTATTTATTTTATATTGCTTAGATACACTTAGCGTATGTACTTCTGAGTATATACGTAGCGGACCTCGTCGCTCCTACTTCGCCGTACACTGGGAAGCGAGACGTGACACATATTGTATCAAATTCCAGATAAATAGACAAAGTTAAACTTTCCGATCGAATAATCAAACACCCAAGAATTTCCAAATAGCTCAACAGTTGAGCGGAATTCAAAAATCCCAGAACATGTCACAGCCCCAATAAACCAGCCGTAGAAGGGTCAAACCAACGCCTCACATGTGGCAACGCTAAACTACCACAAACCCTAGGGTTCAGTGGCAGTTTTGACGGTCACATAATCGAGTTAAGGTTACGTTCTTTTAGAGGGTCCACAGATATGCTTGCATGTTTTTCCGAAAGTTTCAAATTCGAGAAAAATTCAACACTTGAAAATTTTTCCGTGTCGGGAAAAAGTGAGTTATTGATATCCGTTCGAACATTTTAACACGTTCTAAATTATCCGGAAAACAAAACGAAGTTAAACTTTCTGATCGAATACAAAAGATCTCCAGAAAACTCAACACTTGAGTAAGATTAAAAATTCCCAGAAGCATGTAGTAATAGCTACGGATGAACCCTAGAAAAAAACAATCACTGACACCCAAGTACTGCGGCGGAACCGCCGCCAAAAGCATGTTACGACCGCGATTCCGCGGCGCCATTAGGGCTACAGTGACCCGTATTTCACAGTAATCCATAAAATTATCTGCTTGATTTTTTTAGTATTTTTAATATGGAAAAAAACAAAATTTTAGAAAATTTCCATAGAGGGGTCCAAAATAGACGTTTCGGGGTTCGATCGGACATTTAACTTCGTATACACGTTGCCTAATGCTCTAGCTAGGCTCTGATACCACTGTAGGATTACTAGGCACTGTCACAAGGGTCTATAAGGCATCAACCATGCCCGATTTAAAATTTAGAAGTGCCGAACAACCTAAAGCGAGGATCTTTGCTAGATAATTAGGGTTAAACATGCAAGTAAACATCTTTACATCTAAGAGAAAGGGATTACAACCTTTGTAGTCCGCTCCTTCGCTTCATAAGCTCTGAGTAGTAGTCCTTTCGCCGCGATCTATGAACTCCCGGACTCAAGAGAGGCTCCACAAGCCGAACGATCCATGCTTGCTTGAAGTCTTTCTTTTCGAAGATAATCTACCTTGAAGTTTCTTTAACTCAAACTCTCACTTCTCTAATCAAGTATTAATGAGGTGAACTGTTAGTTATGTGTATGCCCTAGAGGCCATTATTGTACATATGATGTATATTATTGTGGATACTTGGATATTTATATACAGAGAAGACTTTCTTGCTCGATATGATAGTATGCTATCTGGTTACCTTTATCTCACGTATTGATAAAGCCCTTAGGGTATTTACTTGACTACCAGGAATATGATGCAGATCATACTAGTGGGGCCAGGGTAGTTCACAAGTACATCATTTAATTATTCCTAGTCGAGGGAATATCGAGACAGGGCATCGATATTCCAGAGTAGACTAGCGTACGCCTCTTGACCCATATGATGGGCGATGGATGATCCCACATCCATTAGTGTTTGACATTAGAAATGGTATACGGGTGCTCAGTGGAGACTGGATAGACTGAACAAGACTCACCAAGGACTCGTAGTATACCTATCGTCAGATAGCAGTCCTCTGGTGACACTGGTACAGGTTAGTCTGTAGACTCGAGATCGTCATAGAGTCATATGCGACTCCCACTATGCTTTGATTTCCTCCCTACCACGCTCAAGAGGAGTCGTGCAAACAGGTGGATTTTGGGTACAGTCCCGAGTCGTATCGAGGCAATGAGCGATAGGAGGGGTTTCGTCTCTCCTGGTATTAGGGGTTGATGTCGCGCCATGCTCGATTGGCAATAACTGGAAGTCCCTGGCCAGGGTTGATATGGAGATGTACTGATAAGTGTTATCAGTAGTTTCTCGACCTGTTATGAGCCTCAAATCAGCATGACTTATAAAGTTACTAGGGTCTAATATATACCACCCCTAGACTTCATATGCGACGTATCAGACGAAGATACCGGACTGTACGGTAAGTGTTGCTTGCAGGATTGTTGAGGTTGTGATGAGTTCACTCGTCGGACACCTTTTCGTCATGTACCTGGGTAGCCGTTATGCACAGCTAGTGCCGCTGACGTGCTTGTGGTTAAACCCACTACCGGCGTACTGTCCAGTCTTTAGAGTCCCGCACAGAGGGTTCCCTCGTTCAGGCGAAAGATGTAGAGACCGTAAGTTGTTACGGCAGCCGTAAGGTATTGCGGCAGGGTTTCGATTATGTTCGTGTAATTGTTACAGGAATAATAATCGGAACGATAATAATGGTAGGCTTTGGTTTAAGCTGGATACCGGTATTATATTATTGGATTATTGGTATTCGTATTTTTCGGAATTCGGATACAGGTATACGGTATACGGGACGCGGTATACGGAGGAGGGATATTCTTATAATTGTTACAAGAATACCTACTAGAAGATGCCACCTCATAATACATTATTTATTTTATGAAAATGAATAAATGAGGTGGAAATTAAGAAAGTCTAAGCATGGTTGTAAGAATGGCTTGTATTATATTTTATTATTTTGGAGTTACTATTGAAGCATGGTGCTAATTTTATAATGCATGCTTCAATTATTTCATTTGTGCCATATCCTTCATCATGCTTGATTTTCTTCTCATTATCAAAAACACTTTCTCTCTCCTTCTTCTCTCCTCCTCCTTCATCCTAAGCTTTACCCTTCACATGTGATGTGAATCAAAAGCTTAGGGTAAAAGATAATTCAATACACTCATCTCTACATCATCCTAGCGATCTCTTCTAGCAAACTTGATCTCTAGGTTTAATTCTTGTGAAGAGTTTTTAGCTTGCATGATAGCTCTCGCGTAGATCATCTAGGTCTTGAGGTGGCCGGAGATCGAGGACATCGGCAATATCCAAAGGAGCTAAAGAGTTCATCAAAAGAGAAGGCAAGGAGCAAAGGAGTTGCACCAAAAAGAAGACCCGAAGGACCGTATCATCGAGCTATAATCCCTAATATAGTAGATAAGATCCCTAGTTAAAATTTTCTAGTTATGGTTTAGACAAGATCTTTGGAAAAGTGTGTGTTGTATGCAAAGAAAATTTTCGTTTACCGCTTCCGCCGCTTCACAAGAGTTGTTGGAGCATGCAACATTCACTAACATGGTATCAGAGCCAACTAAACCATAAGTAGATTGTTAGCCAAAAGTTAGAACTTCGATCGACGCATTTTTTTCCCGAAAAACGCATTTTTTCCCGAAAAACACATTTTCTGTCCCCGTTTTCTGTCGATTTTTAAAGTGTTCAAAAAATTATTTATGTGGCCTTAAAAATACATGCAGGGTTTTCTAAGCACACTGTAGAAAAACGAGACTCTAACTCGCCAGGAACGCCGCGGATCCGTGGCCAAACTCAGTGTTTGGCCGCCGATCCGCGGCCGAGTCGTGGCCGAGTTGACACGTTTTTCATCAGTTTGCTTAGATTAAGGAAATAGTGTTTTTGGGATATCTGTAATTTTCACAAAGATTGTTTGTGTGCTGGAACATGTCAAATGTTGGCTTGGTTTAAAATTATCGATCGAAATTCTAAAGTGCTTGGCTAATTGGATCTTCTTGGTTAATGATATGGGTGTTTGAAACGTCGACTAATTGCTATAAGTCAATTAGTCGGGGTTGCATACTTCTGTAATGATATCATGAGATGGTATGTGTATATGAATATGTTGGATCGTCGTGATGAATGGCCGGGGGATGTAAGAAGAGCGTTTTTCTTTTCTTTCATTCAATGTAATTTGTAAAAAGCCATGTAATATTATTTTGCGGGGCACATCCGGGATGAGATTGTAGCCACCATTGTATAACTTCTTTTTACTGTTTTTTCTCTTAGGATAGACCAAAGGTGGAGTGCACAAACTACCGGGTTTTCGAAGTGCCGAGTGGCCTACTCACTTTGTTGAGGGAGGTTGCTCCACTTCAGGAATTTGGCGGGTATTTTGCCGCACCCGTAGGGGTCTAGGGTGGGGTTTTGGTTATTCATCACGACCGTGGAACCTGTCTTTCATTAAGGCTTGAATGAAATGCGGAATTCCTAGTATATCCAATGTATTCATCTGTGATCTGAAATGGCTATATTTATATATGAGATATATAATAAATGTTGCTTATGTTTTGTACCCGCGCTAGTCCAGCCCCCGCTCTGCCGTTAGTTAAGTAACCTAACGGTGCATGACGGGGTCCCGTGGCGAATGCGGATGGCATAAGCGTACGTTCTATTTTCGTTTCTTTTCTGTGATGTTTAGGAAACTTAAATGATGGGACAGCATTAATGTGATTAATGTCATAAAAAAAGAAACCTAAAGATGTTGTAGAATCAATTTTTCAAAAAGGGTAGCTTTAGTTTTTGCTTTGCATAGCGGTATTTCTTGTAGAATATCTAGCACCTTATTCGATAAGGAAAGAGCCGAAATCCCTTCACCGGGAGTGACCTTTTTAGCAAAACTAGCAAATGCTACAAATCACTCGGTTTAGTTTTTGATTGCTTCTATAGTTCTTGCTTTGCATAGTGGTATTCCTTGTAGAATATCCAGCACCTTATTCGATAAGGAAAGAGCCGAGATCCCTTCACCGGGAGTGACCTCTTTAGCGAAACTAGAAAAGTCTCAAAAACACTCCTTTTCAAAATCACTAGTTTCTACAACGATATCAAGTTCATTACGCTCATGGTTTTTCTGAAAAACCTGCATAGCCCTCCGTCATTTCAGATAGGTACTATTTAGTATTCGTGCTACGTTTGTTGGCTTTCGTCAAGGCGTAGTGTGCGGTAGCTAATTAGTGCTTATCTGCTAAAGCATGATATGCGATTGGATTAGGGTAGTCGTACGAATTTGTTGGCTTTCGTCAAAGGTCGTACGGGTGGGTTTAATTCAATCAAGAAATGTACGGGTTGAGCTTGACTAGCGTCCTTTGGTTTGTTGGCTTTGGTCAAGGTCATAGGATGCTGGGGGTAAAAGTATTATCGGGAATTTCAAGTGTTGAAATCTGCAATAAGTTTACATACCTTCTATGAGATAGTTAGATCCCGATACCCACTGCGAGTAAGAATTACTCCTGAGAGAATTTTACACATAACAATTAGCCAATCAAGTAGGTGTCTAGAAAGGTGTTAACGGGGTTACACCCCCGGGAAACTAAGGTTTACTCTAATTAGGTCCGTGCGAAAGCACGGGGAACCTCCCTCAAAGTACCAACACTGGCCTGGCTGAAAGATTGGCGAACTTGTAAGGTGTAATTAATCCCGGCTGATCTTACCTTTTACGGTTTGAAGGAAGATTTGATAAAAATAGTGGGAGACGTCCTGATTAGATAAGATAATAACCAACCTAATCTTGCAAAGAGCGCACGCTGACATGTTTCCTTCCATCTTTCACCAGGAAGCAACCAATGTCACGCCTTAATCAAGATAATAATATGGATGTATTGACCAAACCCGCTTGTTATACTGAGCAGGGGAACGTTAGTCCCGCTCCAACTTATAAGTGTTATAAGTCCGAGTAGGGGATAGGAACATATCCGGATTCCCACGCTACCCAAACAAAGAATAAGCATGTTGATGCATCTTCTCCGGGTGTGTTAGTTACAGAGAACTGCTTTTCAGTACACTCTACGTCCTGGGTATTAGATACCGGATCGGGATCCCACATATGCAATATGTTGCATGGGCTAAGGAAAGGCAGAGAACTAGGAAAAGGTGATCATTCCCTAAAAGTAGGGAATGGTGCAAATGTTGCAGCCAAAGCAATTGGTGAATATCACCTTGTATTACCAACAGGGAATACATTGATCCTGAACGACTGTTACTACGTACCCTCTATGATATGCAATTTAATATCAATCTCTTTATTAGATAAAGAAGGATATAACTTCGTAATAGAGAATAATGTTATGAATATTTACCTAAATCAAGTGTTGATTGGGTTTCGTGCGTTATGTAACGGATTGTACGTTCTAAATCAAAACACAGTTCTTAACGTACAAAACACACACAAGAGGAAGAGTTCAGAAATGAACGAACCCTTCTTGTGGCATTGTAGACTAGGTCATATCAATGTGGCACTACTAGCTAAGTTGCATAAAAATGGATATTTGAATCCGTTCAAGTTTTCACCTTATGACACTTGCCAGTCATGTCTCAAAGGCAAAATGACCAAAACTCCGTTTAGTGGACACGGAGAAAGAGTTACGGAACTCTTAGGACTGATTCATAGTGATGTATGTGGTCCTATGTCTATACATGCCAGGAATGGTTCCTCGTACTTCATTACATTCACTGACGATCTCTCAAGATACAGACATGTGTTCCTGTTGAAACACAAATCTGAAGCTTTTGAGAAATTCAAGGAATATAAATCCGAAGTCAAGAACCAAACGGGTAGAAGTATTAAAATCCTTCGATCAGAACACGGAGGAGAATACTTGAGCACAGAATTCCTTGAATATCTAAAAGAGAATGGGATTCTCTCTCAGCTTACTCCTCCATATACACCACAGCACAACGGGGTATCGGAGCGGAGGAATCGCACCCTATTAGATATGGTGCGCTCTATGATGAGCACCGCTGAGTTACCTATTTCCTTTTGGGGGTATGCGCTTGAGACAGCCATACATCTATTGAATATGGTTCCTACCAAATCAGTGCCTACCACTCCATATGAGATATGGAAGGGGAAGAGACCACATCTTAACTATGTGAAGATATGGGGTTGTCCGGCCTATGTCAAAAGGCACAATCCGGACAAGCTCGAGGCAAGGTCATGTAAGGTTACTAGGCACTGTTACAAAGGTCTATAAGGTATCAACCATGCCCGATTTAAAATTCAGACGTGCCGAACAACCCTGACCAAGATCTTAGACTAAAGATTAGGTGAAACAAAGCAAGTAAACAACTTTACTTCTAAGAGTTTGGGATTACAACCTTTGTAGTCTGTTCCTTCACTTCTAAAGCTCCGTGTTGAGGTCCCTTCGCTGCGATCATCGAGTACCCGGACTCTAGAGAGGCTCCAAGAAGAGAAAGATGCAATCTTGCTTCCGATCTTCAATAACAAAGATGATCTACCTTGAAAAAACTCAAACCCAAGCTCTTGCTTTGCTAATCAAGTATTAGCAAAGCAAACACCCTAATCTAAGTGGCAAGAATAGATGAGGATGATGAAGTAGGAATTTAGCTCTCATTTGTTTTCGATTTCTCACTTATTTTCATCACTTTTGAAAAAGCTAGAAAGCTTTTCATCAAAGAAAGAAGGAAGAAGAAGAAGAATATCTTTTGTGATGAATAATGAATCAAGTGTGTGGTTAGAAATGCAACCATGGGTTAAGAAAGAAAACTTAACCCTTGTAGAGATTTAACTAGGGTAAAGGGTTGGGTTGGGTTAAGAAAATATCTATGCAAAATATCCAAGTCAAAGTCAAAGCTTCAAGAAGCTTCTTGAAAGCTTCATGAAAGCTTAACCCTAATCCAAACCCTAACCATATTTAAACTCCACAAAATATGTTGCATTTATAACCATAACATTTTACAATATTATATATCACATATACAATATTTATTGTAACAAAATAAAATAATACAATTAACATATATCGCATATATATATCAATGTATTACCCGAGTGAGAAAAAGAATCTTTAAGTGAGCTTATATTAGTTAATGTAATTTAATATATCAAATATATAATTTTACATTAAATTATCGAATCAACACTTGATCCGATAATCCGGCTATTTCACAAATAACCGACTAATATAATATGTATCAGTTCATCGAATCAACACTTGATCCGATGACCCGGCTATATCACATATACCCGGCTGATATGTCATATCGCGAGAATCTAATACGGTATCGCATACACGTATTATTCTCGGTCCCGCACATATCACATATGCGCTCCTACTTCGTTTTTCCTGAGACAGGAAAGGAAACCTCTGTGTAGGACTCTAAAGAATCGGCAATACGCCGGCAGTAGGTGATGATCATATCAAACACCCACAAGCTGCAAGCGGTCAGCTAAACATAACAGCCACCCAGGTATTGAGCAATCAGAAGATCAACAAGCAAGCCTGTATATTCTCCCGTGAATCCAACCAGTAACACTCCCGTACAGTCCGGCATCTTCGTCTGATATGTCGCATATCTCACCCAGGGGTGGTAAACGTCAGACCCCATTAGCTTGATAAGTCGTGTCGATATGAGGTCCATAACGGTTCGAGAAACTAATGATAACACTTACCAGTGAATCTCAGAAACCCTGGCCATGGATTTCCAGTTATAGCCAATCGAACACGGCGCAACATCAACTCCCTATACCGGGAGAGACGAAACCCCTCCAATCGCTCATTGCCTCCATGTGATTCGGGACTGTACTAAAAAAGCCATCGTTTTGCACGCCCTCTTGGACGTGGTATGGTGGAAATAAAAGCACAGTGGGAATCACACAAGTCTCTATGACGATCTCGGGTCTACAGACTAACCTGTACCAGTGTCACCAGAGAACTGGCATCTGACATGAGGTATAATACCATCTGAGAGTTCTCGGCGAGTCCGTCCAGTGTACCCATCCTCCACTGAGCACCCGTATACCTTGTCTGATGCCAAACATCAATGGATATGATATCATCCATCGCCCATCATATGGGTCAAGAAGCGCATACGCTAGTCTACTCTGGAGTATCGATGTCCTGTCTCAGTACTCCTACGACTAGGAACATTTGAAGGATGTACTTGGCGACTACACTGTCCTCACTAGTATGATCTACATCATAATCCTGGTAGTAAAGTATTCATCATGAGGGCTTTACCAACATGTGACTGTTAGTTATATGTATGCCCTAGAGGCCATTACTGTACATACGATGTATATTGTAATGGATGCTTGGACATATATAGGGGGGACTTTCTTGCTCGACATGATAGTATGCTATCTGGTTGTACTTTATCTTAACATGTACTCTGATTGTCTCCATGTTCCATGTTGATAAAGCCCTTAGGATATGTACTCGACTACTAGGACTGTGATGAGATCATACTAGTGGGGCCACGGTAGTCGACGAGTACATCCTATAACTGTTCCTAGTCGAGGGTGTATCAAGACAGGGCATCGATACACCAGAGTAGACTAGCGTATACGCATCTTGACCCATATGATGGGCGATGGATGATCCCATATCCATCGGTGTTTGACATCAAGGATGGTGTACGGGTGCTCAGTGGAGACTGGGTATACTGGACGGACTCGCCGAGAACTCCCAGATGGTATTATACCTCACGTCAGATGGCAGTTCTCCGGTGACACTGGTACAGAGTAGTCTGATGACCCGAGATCGTCATAGAGTCGTGTGTGATTCCCACTGTGCTTTGATTTCCATCATACCACGTCCAAGAGGGTGTGCAAAAAGGTGGCTTTTGGGTACAGTCTCGAATCACATGGAGGCAATGAGCGATAGGAGGGGATTCGTCTCTCCCGGTATAGGGAGTTGATGTTGTGCTGTGTTCGATTGGCTATAACCGGAAATCCCTGGCCAGGGTTGCTGAGATTTACTGGTAAGTGTTATCAGTAGTTTCTTGAACTGTTACAGACCTCATATCGACACGACTTATCGAGCTACTGGGATCTAACGTTTACCACCCCTAGGCGAGATATGCGACATATCAGACGACGAGACCGGACTGTACGGGAGTGTTACTGATTGGATTCACAGGAGAATGTACAGGCTTACTTGTTGATCTTCTGATCGCTCAATACCCGGGTGGCCGTTACGTTTAGCAGACCGCTTGCGGCTTGTGGGTGTTTGATATGATCATCACCTACTGCCGGCGTATTGACGAGTCTTTAGAGTCCTACACAGGGGTTTCCTGGCTCAAGCGAAATGGAGTAGGAGCACATATGTGATATGTGCGGGACCGAGATTAATACGATATGAGATACCGTATTCTATTCTCGCGATTCGTGACATTGATCAGTTGTATGCGATATAGCCGGGTTATCGGATCAAGTGTTGATTCGATAAGTTGTTACACATGATATTAGTCGGTTATAGCCGGGTTATTAAATCAAGAGTTGATTTAATAATTTAATGTATGATTATATATATTTGATATATGACATTACATTAACTAGTATTAGCTCACTTAATATTTATTTTCTCACTTGATTGTGCATAAGTGTATATGTGATATATATTTGTGTACAAATGATTATGTCATGCTTGATGATACATCAAAGATGGGTGTATAAGACTTATACCAAGATTAGGGTAAAGATTAGGGTTTTGTTTATATCTTAAGAATAACAAAAGAGAAAGACTTTGTCAAAGTTCTCAAGCTTTCATGAAGCTTGTGGAAACATTGACAAAGTCAACTCTTTTGTCATTCTTTAGGATATTTAGTTAACCCAACCCTTAACCATATACCTTGGTCAATTCTCTACATGAGTTAAGTATGATAGCTTAACTCACCCATGGTTACATTATTGAGGATAGATAATTCATATGATGATATTATTCTTTCTTCTTCATCATCAAGCTCCTTGAAAAAGCTTTCAAGCTCTAATGGTTCTATGAGAAAACGTGTGAGAAAATCAATTCTAAAGTGAGCCCACCTCCTAATTCTTCATCCTCTACCACTTGCCATGTAGTAGAGTGTGTTCTCTTTACAAAGTTCATGACCTAGTGAAGGAATAACTTGAGTTAGTGTCTCCCCGACGTAGATCATCTTCGGCCTCGAAGTCATCGAAGCAAGCACGTTCATTCTTCTTATGGAGCTTTTCTGGAGTCCGGAGTTCACGATCACAGCGGAGGGGACATCTACACGGAGCTATTGAAGTGAAGGACCGGATCTACAAAGGTTGTAATCCCTCTTACTTAGTGTTAAAATGTTTAACATGCATGTTTTCGCCTAAACTCTAGTATAAAGATCCGGCTTTGGGTTGTTCGGCACGTCTAATTTTTGAATCGGACATGGTTGATGCCTTATATACCCTTATGGCAGTGCCTAGCAACCCTACAGTGACATAGAAACAATCAAAGTACATGTTAAGATAAAGAGTAACCAGATAGCATACTATCATGTCGAGCAAGAAAGTCCTCCCTATATATGACCAAGCATCCACTACAATATACAACTTATGTACAGTAATGGCCACTAGGGAATACATATAACTAACAATCTCCCACTTGCACTAAGGCCATCTGTTGTGGTATCACATACCCAACAATCAGCTGTGGTTGAAGTATCTCATACTCAACCATCCCATAAAAATCTCTTCTGGGAAATAGGCCTTTGTGAGTGAATCCACGCTGTTGTCTTCTGTGTTTACTCTCCTAAGCTCGATCTCCCTGGAGATCAACCATCTCCATGATCAGGCGATACGGCCTAAGAATATGTCTAGATCTCTGATGGGACGGGGGTTTCTAGGCATAAACCACAACTCCATTGTCACACAATGGCAGGAACGAAGTTCATCTCATGAACTAAAATATATCCAGACTGTCTCTTTGGTCGCATCTTTGGTAACGATGTATCTTGCCTTTAATCGTCTAGTAAGTCACGGTATCTAGCTTAGAACTCTTCCAACATACCGTCCCTCCACTGAGGGTAAAGACAATGCCTGCGACTGACATTCAGCCGTCCTTATCACCCTGGAACCTTTCCAGTGATTCTCCCCAGGATTAATTGATACCATCTCACCACAACTAGTGAGAATCCTAACATCCAATTAGATCTATCTCATAGATCCATAACTCAGGATTTAGAAGGTATCACCTTGATCCTATATGGAGAATCTTTGTGATAAGAGGAGATTGACCGAGCGTAGCATAGGAAACTCCTTCCCTATCAAGAGTATGTCATCCACGTACTCTACGAGGATCACCACCATACTCTCTACTACCTTTTTGTATATACAAGGTTCATCTACCATTTTGATGAAGTCAAACTCTTTGACTGCTTCATCAAAACAGACGTTCCAACTCCGCGATGCCTGATTTATCACAAAAAACATCTTGCTCACGTTTCCGCTGCTCCCACTGTCTACGAAGCCCTGTGGCTGTGTACTTATAGACGCTCTTTTCCAAATCATCATTTAGAAAAGCAGTCATGGCACCCAACCACCAGATATCGTAGTCATGGTATGTAGCAATGGCAAGTAGGATCTGGATAGACTTAAGCATAGCTTCGAAAGTCTCAACTTTTCAATGTTCACCAAGTAATCTTCTCAAGATATACTTTCTCCTGATGGGGATTTAACCCTTCAGATAAAGCAACCAAAGTCCATACTTTGTTGGTGTATAAGGATTCCATCTCAGATCGCTAAGCATCCAGCCATTCTTATAGAGTCCCCACTCCTGATGGCCTGCTCGAAACTAGTTGGGTCATCATCTCATGATGCAATTCTCGCTCCCACTGTCATAGAGAAACCGAAGTATCTCTCAGGTGGATGAGGAACCCTACCAGATCGGCGGAGAGGCTGAGGTTCGTTGGAAACTATTGAATCCTCCGGTTCTACTAAATCATTAGCTCCAGTTTGTTTTAGCTGGAACTACTTCCAGTTCTACCTCGTGACCACTAATTTCTTCAAAGAAATTCCCTTTTACTCAAAAAGTGGTATGCCGAGAAATAAAACATCTTTTGTTCCTCGGTGTGATAGAAGATATTCCCTTGTGAATGCTTGGAATATCCAACAAACTTCCACAGAACTGATCTTGCCTCGAGCTTGTCCGGATTTTGCTTTTGACATAGGCCGGACAACCCCAAATCTTAACTTCTTTAAGAGATGGGCTCTTCCCATACCATATCACATATGGAGCGGTAGGCATCTGATTTTGTTGGAACCCTATTCAATAGGTATGCAACTTCTCAAGTGCATAACTCCCAAAAGGAAATAGGCAACTCAGTAGTACTCATCATAGAGCACACTATATCACATAGGGTGCGATTGCTCCGCTCCGATACACCGACGTGCTGTGGTGTATACGGAGGAGTAATGTTGAGAGAGAATCTCATTCACCTTTAGAATAGTCCAGGAATTCCGTGCTTAAGTATTCTCCTCCTTGATCTCATCAAAGGACATAATACTTATACCCATTTTTGGTTCTCTACTTCTAACTTATATTCATTGAATTTTTCAAAAGTTCCAGACTTGTGTTCCAACAGGAACTTATGTCTGGATCTTGAGAGATCATCAGTGAATATAATGAAGTACAAAGAACCGGTCTAGGCATGTGTAGACAGGGGACCTTCATACATCAACATGTATCAATCTCAAGATTTAACTAACTTTTTCTCTATTTCCAATAAACGGAGCTGTGGTCATCTTATCTTTGTAACATGACCGGCAAGTTTTACAAGATGTAAATTCAAACTAATTTAAATATGCATCTTTATATAACTTCAGCTAGTCGGGTCGCGTTGATATGACCTAGTCTACAATGCCTCAAGAAGGATTTGTTCATTTCTGAACTCTTCCTCTTGTGTGTTTTGTACGTTAAGAACTGTGGTTTGATTTAGAACGTCTATGCTTTTAGATAACGTGCCTGAATCGATCAACTCTTGATATAGGAAATGTTCAAAACATTATCCAAAAATACAAAATTATATCCTTCTTTACTAATAAAGAAACTGATATGATGTTGTATATCAGGTTCGGTATCTAATAACATTCATTCAGATTCAATGCATTCTGGTAATGCATGGTGATAACTGCCAACAGACTTGGCTGCAACACTTGCATCATTTCCAACTCTTGAAACTTTATCACCCGTTCTCAGTTCTCTACCTATCTGTAGCCCATGTAACAAATTACATTTGCGGGATCCTGATCCGGTATCTCATACCCAGGACGTAAAGGATAATGAGAAACAGTTCTCGATAATGAACACACCCGAAGATGATGCATTAGCATGCACTTTCTTCGTTTGGGCGGCACGGGAATTCTGGTAATCCGCTATTTCCTGCTCTGTCTCATAACAATTATTATAAGTTGGAGCGGGACCAACGTTCCCTAGCGCAGTATAACAAGCTGGTTCGGTCAATACATCTGTATTATTATCTTGATTAAGGCGTGACATGGTCACTACCTGGAGAGAGATAGAAGAAAATACTCAGTGTATGCTCTTGCAAGATTAGATTGGTTATTAATATATCTAATCAGAATGTCTCCCACTATTTTAGTCAAATCATCCTTCAAACCCTAAAAGGAAAGACTAGCCGGGATTAATTACACTCTACAAGTTCGCCAATCTTTCAGCCAGGCCAATGCTGGTAGTTTGAGGGAGGTTTCCCGTGCTTTCGCACGGACCTAATTAAAATAAACCTCGTTTTCCCAGAGGCATAACCCCGTTGACACCTTTCTAGTCACCTACTTGATCGGCTAATTGTAATGTGTAAAACTCTCCCAGGAGTAACTCTTACTCGCAGCGGGTAACGGGATCCAACTATCTCATAGAAGGTATGCAATCTCATTGCAAATTTCAACACTTGAAATTCCCGATATTTCTTTTACCCCTAGCGTGCTATGACATTGACGCATGCCAAACAACCTATAGTCCACTAGTCAAGTTCAACCCGTGCATTTCCTGATTGAATTAAACCCACCCGTACGACCCTTGACGCATGCCAAACAACGTCGTATGAATACCCTAATCCAATCGCATCGTATGCTAGCAGATAAGCACTTAGTTAGCTACCGTACACTATGCCTTGACGCATGCCAAACTACCGCAGCACGAATACTAAGTAGTACTTATCTGAAATGACGGAGGGCTGCGCAGGTTTTTAAGAAAACCATGAGCGTAATTAACTTGATATCGTTGTAGAATCGAGTGATTTTAATTGGAATGTTTTTTAGGCTTTTTCTAGTTTTGCTAAAGAGGTCACTCCCAGTGAAGGGATTGTCGGCTCTTTCCTTATGGAATAAGGTGCAGGATATTACACAAATATCACTATGCAAAGCAAAAACTATAAAAACAATCAAAAAACAAACCGAGTTTGTAGCATCTGCTAGTTTCGCTAAAGAGGTCACTCCCGGTGAAGGGATCTCGGCTCTTTCCTTATCGAATAAGGTGCTGGATATTCTATAAGGAATACCGCTATGCAAAGCAAGAACTAGAGCTACCAGTTTTTGAGACAAGATTCTACAACATCTTTAGGTTTCTTTTAGTTTCATTAATCTCATTAATGAAGTCCTATTTTATTATGCTTCACAAGCATCACATTTGAAACGAAATCAGCAATATAACATATATCTCATATATATAATATAAACATTCATCTCAGGCAGTAATATGATCTCATCACAGAACATTGCAGCAGAAGATAACATATGAAATATTGGATATACTAGGATTTCCGTGTTTTATGCGAGCCTGTATAAAACGCGGATTCCACGGTCGCGATGAATAGCCAAACCCACATCCCTAGACCCCTATGAGAGCGGCAAGACACACTGCCAATTCTAGGGTTAGGAGACCCGATCTCGACTCCTCGATATGGTCTCCCACTGGACCCTGAAACCCGGTTACTTGTGCTCCCCGCCTTAGGTCTACCTAATGCGGAAAAGTAAATAATATACAATGGTGACATCATCCTCAGCCCGGAAGTGCCCCAATAAACGAATATTACATACAATGAATTTTACATGAATGAAAATTAAAAAAAACCTCATCTCACATAAAACCCCTCGGCTATTCAAAACGCGACGATCCAATATAACATATCACAGCAACACATAATATCACATATCATCAACCCAAGAAAGCATGCGTATCCCGATTGTCGTTGATATATAGCAATGAAGCCGGCGATACACCACATACTACGCTTACGGTCGCAGAAAAGAAAGTGTAAAAGTACAACAGTTGGAATCCGCAACCTACTTAGAAATCTCATGCCTAACCAAATGAATTCCTTAGACATCGCATGTCTAACAATTATAAACCCCGCATTTTAGTCTCAATATCGAAAAATCTTTTCAATATCAAGTCGGGCAATTCAACAAGATTCCCGACATCCTGATCGAATGCTCGTCGCAAACTTTAGTAGACGGTCGCACCCCCGGATGCCGTCGACGAACTGCACTAAGGCGGAACACCGCTGTCGCGAGCACTCAGATGGATGCTTTTGGCGATGGGGTTCTCCTACAGTCACTTGGTCGGGGCTATGCGGCGTGGCTATCTATTAAGTTTACCCGGCGAGTATCCGCGTACGCTACGTGATTGCGACGGACTTTTGATCACATCAAAATCCCGTGGAAACCGATCAAATGAGACTAAATTGCTGGATTTATAACATTCAATTTAGTTATCTCATAACTACTTGTGGATTCCAAATATTGTATCACATTCAGATAAATAGACGATGTTAAACTTTCCGATCGAATACACAAACACCCAAGATTTCCTAAATAGCTTAACACTTGAGCGGAGTTCAAAAAATATCCATCACATACCACGGTACTGATGGTCCAGCCGTAGAAGGGTCAAACCAACACCTCACATGTGGCAACGCCGTACTGCCCCAAACCCTAAGGTTTAGAGGCGGTTCAGACGGTCATATAATCGAGTTAAGGTTTGTGTTCTTCTAGAGGGTCCACCGCGTTACTTGCATGACTTAAAACGTTCTTTAACTAAGGAAAAATCCAACACTTTAAAATTTTCCGGGTCGGAAAAAAGTGAGTTATTGATATCCATTCGAACATTTTATCACGTTCTAAATTACCCGGAAAAAACTTAAACGAACTCAAACTTTCCGATCGAATCAGAGAATACAAAAGATCTCCAGAACACTCAACACTTGAGTAATATTAAACATTCCCAGAAGCATGCAAAAGTACCTACGGATATTACTGTAGCAAAATCTAACCCTAATTCCCCTTTTTGGCCGCGGAACCGCCGCACAAGGCAGGGTATTGCCGCGGTTCCTCGGCGCATTAAAAGGATTATGGGCTCGTTTATCACAGTAATCCATAAAATCACCTGCTGAATTTTTTGAGCATTTTTAATACATAAAAAATCAACATATTTAAAAATTTCCAGAGATGGATGTAAAATGTGGTTTCGGGGTTCGATCGGACTTTAAATTTCGTCTAGACTTCGCTAAAAGCTCTAGCTTGTCTCTGATACCACTGTAAGGTTAATAGGCACTGTCACAAGGGTCTATAAGGCAACAACCATACCCAATTTAAAATTTAGACGTGCCGAACAACCCTAACCAAGATCTTAGACCAGAGATTAGGTGAAACAAAGCAAGTAAACAACTTTACTTCTAAGAATTTGGGATTATAACCTTTGTAGTCCATTCCTTCACTTCTAAAGCTCCGTGTTGAGGTCCCTTCGCTGCGATCATCGAGTACCCGGACTCTAGAGAGGCTCCAAGAAGAGAAAGATGCAATCTTACTTCCGATCTTCAATAACAAAGATGATCTACCTTGAAAAAACTCAAACCCAAGCTCTTGCTTTGCTAATCAAGTATTAGCAAAGCAAACACCCTAATCTAAGTGGTAAGAATAGATGAGGATGATGAAGTAGGAATTTAGCTCTCATTTGTTTTCGATTTCTCACTTATTTTCATCACTTTTGAAAAAGCTAAAAAGCTTTTCATCAAAGAAAGAAGGAAGAAGAAGAAGAATATCTTTTGTGATGAATAATGAATCAAGTGTGTGGTTAGAAATGCAACCATGGGTTAAGAAAGAAAACTTAACCCTTGTAGAGATTTAACTAGGGTAAAGGGTTGGGTTGGGTTAAGAAAATATCTATGCAAAATATCCAAGTCAAAGTCAAAGCTTCAAGAAGCTTCTTGAAAGCTTCATGAAAGCTTAACCCTAATCCAAACCCTAACCATATTTAAACTCCACAAAATATGTTGCATTTATAACCATAACATTTTACAATATTATATATCACATATACAATATTTATTGTAACAAAATAAAATAATACAATTAACATATATCGCATATATATCAATGTATTACCCGAGTGAGAAAAAGAATCTTTAAGTGAGCTTATATTAGTTAATGTAATTTAATATATCAAATATATAATTATACATTAAATTATCGAATCAACACTTAATCCGATAATCCGGCTATTTCACAAATAACCAACTAATATAATCTGTATCAGCTCATCGAATCAACACTTGATCCGATGACCGGGCTATATCACATATACCAGGCCGATATCTCATATCGCGAGAATCTAATACGGTATCGCATACACGTATTATTCTCGGTCCCGCACATATCACATATGTGCTCCTACTCTGTTTTGCCTGAGCCAGGAAACCTCTGTGTAGGACTCTAAAAAATCGTCAATACGCCGGCAGTAGGTGATGATCATATCAAACACCCACAAGCTGCAAGCGGTCAGCTAAACGTAACAGCCATCCAGGTATTAAGCAATCAGAAGATCAACAATTAAGCATGTACATTCTCCCGTGAATCCAACCAGTAACACTCCCGTACAGTCCGGTCTCTTCGTATGATATGCCGCATATCTCGCCTAGGAGTGGTAAATGTCAGACCCCATTAGCTTGCTAAGTCGTGTCGATATGAGGTCCATAACGGTTCGAGAAACTACTGATAACACTTACCAGTAAATCTCAGCAACCTGTAGGGTTGCTAGGCACGCGCATAAGGGTCTACGAGGCATCAACCATGCCCGATTAAAAATTTAGCCGTGCCGAACAACCCGAATACGGATCTTTAAACTAGAGATTCGGCGAAAACTAACATGTTAACAACTTAACACTAAGTGAGAGGGATTACAACCTTTGTAGATCCGGTCCTTCACTTCATATGCTCCGTGTTGTGGTCCCTTCGCTGCGATCATCGGGTTCCGGACTCTCGAGAAGTTCCACGAAGAGAAAGATGCAACCTTTGCTTCCGATCTTCGATACTAAGATGATCTACCTTGAAGTTTCTTTAACACAAGCTAACACTCATGAAATGATGTGAACACCCTCATCTAAATGGCAAGGGAAGATGAGGATGATGAAGTAGGATTTTTGCTCTCTTTATTTATCTTTTTCTCATATTTATTCATCACTTTAGAAAAATCTAGCAAGCTTTTTCATGAAAGAATGAAGGAAGAAGAAGAATAGTGATCCATTTTCATTTGTGATGAATAATGAAAGGATTAATATGAAGAATAATGCAACCATGGTTGACTTAACCATTGTAGAGAATTAACCAAGGGTTAGGGTTTGGGTTGAGTTAAGAATGAGTCACTTGTAAATATCTTTTCCAAAACAAAAAGAAAACCTTCTAGAAACATCTAGAAAGCTTAACCCTAATCCAAACCCTAATCATGTTTAAACTCCACTAAACAAGTTGCATTAGTTATCATATCATGTTACAATATTATATATCACATATATAATATTTATCGTAACAAAATAAAATAATACAATTAACATATATCGCATATATATCAATATATTATCCGAGTGAGAAAAAGAATCTTTTAGTGAGCAAATATTAGTTAATGTAATTTAATATATCATATATATTATTATACATTAAATTATCGAATCAACACTTGATCCGACAATCCGGCTATATCGCATATATCCGACTAATATTTATCCGTACCGATTCATCGAATCAACACTTGATCCGATGACCCGGCTGATATCAAATATCACGAGAATACAATACGGTATCTCATATCGCATTATCCTCGGTCCCGCACATATCACATATGTGCTCCTACTCCATTTTTCCTGAGCCAAGAAACCTCTGTGTAGGACTCTAAAGAATCGTCAATACGCCGGCAGTAGGTGATGATCATATCAAACACCCATAAGCTGCAAACGGTCAGCTAAACGTAACAGCTACCCAGGTATTGAGCGCTCAGAAGATCAACAAGCAAGCCTGTACATTCTCCTGTGATTCCAAACAGTAACACTCCCGTACAGTCCGGTCTCGTCGTCTGATATGTCGCATATCTCGCCTAGGGGTGGTAAACGTCAGACCCCAGTAGCTCGATAAGTCATGTCGATATGAGGTCTATAACTGTTCGAGAAACTACTGATAACACTTGCCAGTAAATCTCAGCAACCCTGGTCAGGGATTTCCGGTTATAGCCAATGGAACACAGCACAACATCAACTCCCTATACCGAGAGAGACGAATCCCCTCCTATCGCTCATTGCCTCCATGTGATTCGGGAGTGTACCCAAAAGCCACCTTTTTGCACGCCCTCTTGGACGTGGTATGATGGAAATCAAAGCACAGTGGGAATCACACAAGACTCTATGATGATCTCGGGTCGACAAACTACTCTGTACCAGTGTCACCGGAGAACTGCCATCTGACGTATGGTATAATACCATCTGGGAGTTCTCGGCGAGTCCGTCCAGTGTACCCAGTCTCCACTGAGCACCCATACACCATCCTTGATGTCAAACACCGATGGATATGGGATCATCCATCGCCCATCATATGGGTCAAGATGCGTATATGCTAGTCTACTCTGGTGCATCGATGCCCTGTCTCGATACACCCACGACTAGGAACAATTATAGGATGTACTCGTCGACTACCGTGGCCCCACTAGTATGATCTCATCATAGTCCCAGTAGTCGAGTACATATCCTAAGGGCTTTATCAACATGTAATATAGAGACAATCAGAGTACATGTTAAGATAAAGTACAACCAGATAGCATACTATCATGTCGAGCAAGAAAGTCCTCCCTATATATGTCCTAGCATCCACTACAATATACATCGTATGCACAGTAATGGCCTCTAGGGCATACATATAACTAACACAACCCTGGCCAGAGATTTCCAGTTATAGCCAATCGAACACAGTGCAACATCAACTCCCTATACTGGGAGAGACGAAACTCCTCCTATCGCTCATTACCTCCATGTGATTCGGGACTGTACCCAAAAGCCACCGTTTTGCACGCCCTCTTAGACGTGGTATGATGGAAATCAAAGCACATTGGGAATCAAACAAGACTCTATGACGATCTCGGGTCTACAGACTAACCTATACCAGAGTCACCAGAGAACTGCCATCTGACGTGAGGTATAATACCATCTGGGAGTTCTCGACGAGTCCGTCCAGTCTAACTAGTCTCCACTGAGCACCCGAATACCTTCTTTGATTTCAAACACTAATAGATATGAGATCATCCATCGCCCATCATATGGGTCAAGAAGCGCATATGCTAGTCTACTTTCGAGTATCGATGCCCTGTCTCGGTACTCCAACGACTAGGAACATTTGAAGGATGTACTTGGCGACTACACTGTCCTCACTAGTATGATCTGCATCATAGTCCTGGTAGTCAAATACTCATCCTAAGGGCTTTATCAACATGTGACATAGAGACAATTAGAGTACATGTTAAGATAAAGAGTAACCAGATAGCATACTATCATGTCGAGCAAGAAAGTCCTCCCTATAGATGTCCAAGCATCCACTACAATATACAACGTATATACAGTAATGTCCTCTAGGGAATACATATAACTAACAGGTCGGTTCTATGCAAGTTTGTAGGATATCCCAAAAATAAACAAGGGTATATCTTCTACCACACCGAAGAACAAAAGGTGTTTGTTTCTCGGCATGCCACCATTTTAGAAAAGGAATTTCTTGCGAAAGAAATTAGTAGCAAGGAGGTAGAACTAGAAGAACTTCCAGTTGCACAAACTGCAATAGAAGATTTGGTGGAGCCAGAGGATTCAGTAGTTCATGACGAACCCCACCCTCTCCGCCGTTCTAGTAGGTTTCCTCATCCACCTGAGAGATACTACGGTTTTCTTGTTGATGTTGGGAGCGGGAATTGCATCATAGAAGATGATGACCTAACTAGCTTAGAGCAGGCCATCACGAGTGGGGACTCTGTGAAATGGCTGGATGCGATGAGATCTGAGATGGAATCCATGTACACCAACAAAGTATGGACTTTGGAAGTTGCTCCTGAAGGGGTAAAACCCATTGGGAGCAAATGGATCTTTAAGAAGAAACTTGGTGTAGTTGGAAAAGTTGAGACTTTCAAAGCTAGACTTGTTGCAAAAGGTTTTCGTCAACGACCAGGTGTGGATTATGATGAAACCTTTTCTCCAGTAGCTATGCTTAAGTCCATCCGGATCCTTATTGCCATCGCTGCATACCATGACTACGAAATCTGGCAAATGGATGTTAAGACCGCTCTTCTAAATGGTGATTTAGAAGAGAGCGTATACATGACTCAGCCGGAGGGCTTCATAGAAAGTGGGAGCAGTGGAAAAGTATGCAAGCTGCTTAAATCCATTTACGGGTTAAAGCAGGCATCGCAGAGTTGGAACATCTGTTTTGATGAGGCAGTCAAGGAGTTTGACTTCATCAAAAATATAGATGAACCTTGTATATACAAGAAGGTTGCAGAGAGTAAGGTCGTCTTCCTCGTATTGTACGTGGATGACATACTCTTGATAGGAAATGATGTTCCTATGCTGCACTCGGTCAAGCTCTTCTTATCACATAGATTCTCAATAAAAGATCTAGGTGATGCCTCCTACTGTTGGAGATAGTGCCCTCAGAGTCAATTATTGGATCACAGGCACGTGATTGCAATGATTGAGGGAGGACCTATCCCGGTAGGACAGTCTTACTCGAGATCATAGTATGCTATCTGGTTTATCTTTATCATCGTGTACTGCTTTAGGTGACCTGACATGTCGCTATTACACGTTGATAGAGCCCCTAGGATTCTTTCTTGACTACCAGCAGTATGATGGCGATCATATACGTGGGAGCCGGTAGTCTATAAGCACATCCTTAAAAGGTCCCTAGTCGTAGGAGTTTCGAGACAGGGCATCGATACTCCATTAGTAGACTAGTGTATACAGTCGAGACCCCGACGAGGGGCGGTGGCCGGTCTCACAAGCCACTGGTGTCAGTTGGTTCACCTAAGATGTATACAGGTGCTCATTGGGTTATGAGTACACCGGACAGGACTCGCCGGGAACATGCTAGTTGGTCTTATACCTGATGTCAGATAGCAGTTCCCTGGTGACATGTGTACAGGTTAGTTCATCGACCTGAGGATCGTCATTTGTCTCGTGTGAGTTCCCACTGTGCTTTGATTACTACCCTACCACGGCTCAAAGGAGTCGTGCAAACAGGTTTTAGTTGGGTACAGTCCCGAGCCACATGGAGGCAGTGAGCGGATCTTCAGGGGTTCGTCTCTCCCGGTATTGGGGGTGAGGTCGCGCTGTGTCTAGGAGAGCCATTACGCAAAGCCCTCGGCCGAGGCAGGAGATTTACTGGTAGGTATTCCAGTAGTATCTCAGGGCGTTCTGGGCTACACTCCGACACGACTTGTACCGCTTTTGGGGGTCTGACTTTTACCAACCCCCTAGGCCCGACATGCGATGCTCATAGACGAACGGACCGGACTGTACGGATATTGTCACTGACAGGCTCAGTAGGGTGTCAGGATGAGTTCGCTCATCGACGTCACTTTTGGTCAATAGCTGGTGGCCCGTCACGTATTGGCTTATACCTCTGACGTGCTAGTGGTTAAATCCACAGCCATAGTATTGACGAGTCTTTAGAGTCCACCACACTTACAGTTACTCAAGCTTTCGGGCGAAACGCTGTAGAGGCCGTATGGAGATATGGCAGGGTCCGATCAGATACGTGCGGTATTGCACGGATCAGGATCGGACAGTTTTGTACTAGTGGCCGTATAGTTATATGGCAGGGTTCGATCTGATACGTGCGGTATTGCACGGATCAGGGTCGAACGGATATTACTAGCCGGCTTTGGCTTAAGCCGGTCCTAGTTTAGTACAGTGTAGATTTTGTCTCATTGCATTTGTATCCGGTCAGAATACAGATGCGGGTGTGTATGCACTGTATCGGGGTTTTCCTGTAATTTATTACGGGACCAGTTTTCTGGAGTTGCCATTTTGCATTCCGTTCCGGCCGGTTTTCCTTTGTTCCTTCCCGGCCGGACTTTTCCGATGGAGGGGGTAATTTGCAGTTTTGCAAATTACATTTGTGGAGGGGGTTTCATGCATTATGAGGCATTATGATGGTTTAAGCATCTTTTCTTTTTCCTTCATAATGGTTAGCATTTATTGTGATTGGATTTGAAAAGGATTAGATTAGAAATGAGATGAGTGTTGATGTGAAACTTGCTTTTGATGTGGTCACCTCTTTGATCTCCTGCACTCACCTCCCTTGTTGAAACCCACCCTATTCTTGTGTGGCCGGCCACTTGAGGAAAGATGAGGGAATTCATTTTGTAGAGTGATATCTTCATCTCATTTCATTTTTCCTTTGCTAGAAAAATGATTCCACACATCTCTCCATAGTTCATTCTTTGATTCCTCCATCATGGCAACTACTTACCCCAAATGAGACAAGCATCATCTACACTACATTCTACAGCAAATCTTGGGCACGTAGACTTGCCAGCTTCGTGCCCGAGTTGCCTCGGTATTGAGGTGGGAGCCCGTAAAAGACGCAGGCGATGTGGTGCCCTTCCGGCGAGGAGGCGACGATATGGAGACTAGACTTTCCGCGGGAGATTGGGACGATGACGAGAAGACCGGAGGACTCGGATCACTCGGTATAATTCTCTTCCCATCTCTTGTTAGCTAGCATTAGGTTAATGGTTACGATCCGGGTTTCATTGTCCGCGGTAGCGCCAGTTTCCAAGTAAGGAAAATTTTTGATTCCGCATTTTGGCCTCGGATAGACGGCCGGGGCGCTGCCGTGGCGCAACATGGTATCAGAGCCACGCCATTAACCTTGCCTAGCTTGTTCTAGTGTGTTTTACATTTCCGATCGAACAAAATCCCAAAAACCACATTTTGCTTGCATCAGTTTTCTGTTGAATTTTTTCTTGCTCCAAAAAATTTTCAGGTTACAGAAAAGTGATCTACCAGAAGATATAAGAATTCTGCAGAAATACGATAAAGTGAATCGTCTGCCAGAGCGCGGAACCGCGGCCAAAACCCCCATTGGCCCGCGGTTCCGCCGCACTGTAGTGAGATTAGGTTATCATATTTCTTCAGTTTCTTTCTGGGATCAAAATAGGGGTTTTGGAATAATTACATTGGGCCCAGAATTTCTTGATCTGCTACAGTATTGCTTGGGGCCCACTTGTTAATTGTTTAATCGATCGGATATTTTAAACACATTATTTCACAGTATTTACATTATATCTGCGACCGTGAATGTCACTTGATCGGTAAATCCCGTCTAACTGCTATAGCCCGGTTAGACGGATTTGCGAACGTGACTTTCACGTTGATGTTCTATGTTTATGCTGTGTTATTGCGGATCGGTCGTGGGGGATAGCCTGGATGCAATGCTAGTACAGTTTTGTTGTTTTATGTACATTTGATATTATGGGGCGAGCGTCCGACATGTGGACTGCCGTCACTGCCTGTTTGTATTATTCTTTTGGGGCACGACCTGGTTGCGGTCGATGTACCCGTTGTATGTATATTTTACTTTCTGTACTAGGATTACCCCGCGGAGGGGTGCACGGATAGCCGGGTTCTAGAGGGCAACGGGCCCGCATCTCATGGCATTGAGACGGAGGGGGCTTCACTCTAGGATTGGCGGGCTATTCGCCGCACTCGTAGGGGGTACAGGTTGACCCAGGAGGAGTGCCCAAGTTACCGGATTCCATGAAGTGCTGGGTGGTCCATTCACGGTGCTGAAGGGGGCTGCCTCGCTTCAGGTTTTGGCGGGTGACTTGCCGCGCCCGTAGGGGTCTAGGATTTCATTGCACAGGCTATCCACACGACCAGGGGAACGTCGGGTTTCAGCAGCGGCTCTGTGAAACCCGGGGATCCCAGATATCTGTATTGTTCTGTGATGCTGTACATTTCTGTGATGTTGCTTTTTATCACGCCTTGAGCGAATATAATATATTGGTATATATATTAGTAGATGTTGTATATGTTTTGCATCCGCGCTAGTCCAGTCCCCGCTCTGTCGTTAGTTAAGTAACCTAACGGGTGATGACGGGACCCAGTGGCGAATGCGGATGGCATATACGTACATCAGTATATTTTCGTTCTTTGTGGTGTGATCAATTGATGGGACTGCGTTGATTCGGATCAATGCAAGACAAACAAACCTATTCTGATGTTGTTGGAACATTTTTCAAAAAGCTGTTATTGAAAGGACGTTCACTTTTGTTTTGCATCGTGGTATTCGTTTGGAATATCCTGCTCCTCAGCCGACGAGGCAAGGGCCGAGATCCCTTCACCGGGAGTGACCCCTTAGACAGAAGTTTGCGTCAGGGCATTAACTTCACTATAGCCGATTACTTTTGCTTTGCATCGTGGTATTCAGTTGGAATATCCTGCACCTCATTCTACGGGGAAAGAGCCGAGATCCCTTCACCGGGAGTGACCTCTTTAGTAAAGGTTTTCGTCACTATATTTTTATAAAAGGCTATGCAGTTCCTTCAACGATATCAAGTTCATTACGTTAAAAGTTTTTCGCCAAAAACTAGACGTAGCCCTCCGTCATTTCTTACAAGTATTACTTAGTATTCGTGCTACGTTTGTTGACTGTGTCAAGGCGTAGTGTGCGGTATCTAAGTAGTGTTTGTTTGCAGCATATTAATGGGATTGGTTAGGACAGTCGTGCGGCCTTGTTGACTGTGTCAAGGGCTCGTACGGGTGGGTTTAATGCAATCCAGGATAATGACGGGTCGAACTTGACTAGGAATCTTTGATTTGTTGACTGTGTCAAGGTCACTTGGGTCCTAGGGGTAAAAATCACATCAGGAGTTTCAAAAGAACTGAAACTTGCCAGATATGCGCATACCTTCTGAAGTGTGGTGACGTGAGTGGATTCCGTCACGTTATCATGCGATGATAGTTGGATCCCAATTCCCACTGATGAGTTAGTTTACTCCTCGGGTGACCCCGACTAATTCTTCTTTCAGGTTTGGAGGAGAATTTGAGGTACAGTGGGAGGTTTCCAGATTAGACAAAGTGATAACCATTCTGATCTAGGTTAGAGTGCATGCTGAGTGTTTCTTTTCTCTCTCTCTTTGGCAGCGACCATTGACCCGACCCTGGACTATGACTCAGTGACCAAGTTGACCGAACCTTCTTAACACAGGCTTTTGGATTGTCTGAGTTGCAGACCTCATTGCCACTCCTACTTTTACCCTTTTCTCCAGGACACCCCGCATTACTGCGAACGTCCACTTCCATTGGACAAAACCATCGTATGGTTATATACGAACTCGAAGGACTTCGAGGATGGTTTCTGGTTCTGGAGAAAACGAATAGGATTATTCAGTTGTCTTTTCTTTTCACCTTCTCTCATTGCGAGTACTCCTTGGTTTAGGAGATAGTACACCAATTACGCAAATTGGATAGTCTTCTTCCAAACCTTAGGCTGGTGCCGACCGGTAGGGAATGAAGGAAACCAATTAGCATAACGATGGTGTACAGAAGGTATTAAGATTAAGACAAAGCAAGGGATTAGTAAGAGGGCAAAGTAAATTGCGACTGCTATTCACGACCGAACCAAGTATTTCTTCGCCAATCCTAAATCACCTTTGTATTTCTCCAGGACACTCCGTATCACTACGAAGATCCACAGTTTATTTGGATACTCCATCGTATGGTTATATACGAACTCGAAAGGAACTTGTTCCAGTTCGGGGATGGATTCTGGTTCAGGAGAAATAGGAATAAGGTTTATTCGGTTGTCTTTTATTTTCACCTTCTCTCGCTTTGCGAGTGCTCCTAGGATTAGGACAGTACACCTTTTATGCTTATTGGATAGTCTTCTTCCAAACCATAGGCTGGTGCCGAACGGTAGGGAAGGAAGAAAACCAATTGGCCTAAAGGGGTGTGCAGAAGGTAATGACTAAAGACATATAAAGGGATTTGGAGAGGTGGCAAAGAATTATACGGTTATAATTGTGAATCTGGATAATGGAAGAGGCATTACTAGGAATACCAGGATACCCCATCGAAACATTTCAATATTTCAGTTCAACTGTGTACTGTTAAAAGAAAACTGATTTCCTGATTAGACACTTGCTCCAGGGTATGTATTTACCAGGTTTGATTCTCACATCTGTATGGTTTTACAGATGATGAGTGGGAGTAAGTTATTGGGAATAGGGTGATCATCCTATATCGGGATTCGTTGTAATCGGTGATATTTGAGGAGATCATCTGGGCTGTTTGTCGGTCGGCAAATATTTGGTTTTGAATATCCGCTGTTGTGCACCAATTTCAAATTGATATATCTGTACGTCTATTTTCATAGAGTGAGATATACCTTTTGATATTATGTCGATGACATTTACCTATATCAGTGGATGGTTAGGTAAGGAGCATTAAACAGCAGTGTAATTCTTCTTAACCATAAGTACAGTTTTCAACCTATGACACACAGTGAAAGAGTTATTAGACTCAGCGGACTTATACAGAGTATTGTATGTTGTCCAGTGTCCATTATGACAGAGGGGTTAGTCATCATACTATATTCTGTTTACTTTTAACTTCTCTAGTTCTTAGACATGTGTTTCGTGGAAACACAGGGTCTAAGTTTTGAGGAGTTATAGGTATTTGAATAGAGTAGAGAACCAGGTATAGCAAGTATCGTGATTCTTCAAAGTGATCGAAGATGTAGATACTTGTGTATGGTATTCAGTTGATAGTAATGATAAAGAGAAATTGCTTCTCTCTTTCAGGTTACTCATAATTGGAAGCATTCCTAAGTTGAGTAACGCTGATCGGCCTCCTTCCATTTAGTTGACATGCACTGGAGACAGCTGCATGATTTGAATCTGGTTCCAATTAAATCAGTGCCTCTGTTTCTATATTGAATATAGAACAGTTCATATCTTGACATTGTTAAGGTACGGGGAGTTGTCCGGCTTATGCTTAAAACCAGACACTGGACAACTCAAGGCACATTTCTGTAATGGTTGTTTGTGGGTTGACCCAGGCTATGACGAGGGTTGACTTTCTACCATCTGGCAGATCAATAGAAATATTGTTCTAGACTCGCCACAATTTTATTAAAAAATGGATTTTTTCAAAAACAGTAGTGGGAGTATGGTAGAACTGGAAGTGATTCCAGAACCGCAAACGATTACTGAAGATTTGATAAGAACCTAAAGATTCAATCTTGTTTGACATTCCATTGGCCACTCCACAGATATGATGGGTAACCTCAGGCACTCGAGAGGTACTTCGGTATGCTCAAGGACGGTGGCAGGGAGATTCTTGTTTACCTAGACTTACCATTGCTGTTGTTCCAGACTGTGAGACCCGGCATGAGGATGAGTATAGCGTCGTTCTAAACTAGCTTTAGAAGTGCACGTCTATATGACTCTGGCAGAGGGTTGTCGTAGTCAGTGGGAGCAGCGGAAGCATTGGTGGTCATCAGGCTTATGTCTATTTATAGACTAAAGCAGTTACAGCGGAGATAGATCATCTATTTCTGATGTGACAGTCATAGTTTTGACTTCATCAGAATAGGGGATGGATCTGTTGAGAAGGTAGTAGGGTGTGATATCCTGGTATTTGGATGACATACACAGAGTAGGAAAGGAAACTCCTATACTACGATCGGTTATACTTTGGTTGTCACACAGTGGTTTCTCCACACAGGACTTGGATATTATATCAGACATTCTGGTTACTAGATCTATGGTTTTAGATCTAGATTTGGGTGGTTTCCCAATCTGGGTACCTTGACAGCATTCTATGAGTATTTAGAATGGACGACTCCTGGCATGGTAGTGTACCTACAGGTAATGGAGTCACCCTCTCTAAAGGTGTCTTACAGACTAAAGGGGAGAAGGATGTGCATGATTGGCAGATCACTTGCTTAGGCAATTGAGTCAATCATGAGATATCAAGTACCACACCAGATGTTGTTCTTGCACTAGATGCAATAAGTTGACATTGATCCAATCCTGGAGAAACAGTCGGAAGCAGTTTAAGAACATAAGTGGATGTTCTAGGGATATGATAACGACAGCCTCTTTTGGGAGACAGTTATCATTCCAGGCTTCCAAGGTGACATGGACGACAAGGAGGTTGTCAGAGTCATAGTTTTCCTTCTGACGAGGGGCAGTATTTTGGACAGGTGGTCCAAGGCAATACTGAGGGTGGCATGGCACAGGATACTGATTAAGTTCAGTTGACGATACAGTCTAAGAAGTTTGGATTTGGAGTTCATTTATGAGCTAGGTCCCATCAGACATCCAGACATTCTAAGACAGGTATTGCTCATTTCGGGAGATGGCTTTCTCCGCGAACTTGAGATATAGAGAGACATAGAAAGAAACTTCTCTGCGGATCCACTCACTGAGGCTATTCCTCGAACGCAATAGTTTCACAAACGGGTTTTGTGAGACTGACTAGTAGAGGAGTTGGGTGTTCGGTATCACACGGGCTGTGAGTATGCGACATCGCAATAATTAGCCTTGAGTGCAAGTGGGAGATTGTTGGAGATAGTGCCCTCAGAGTCAATTATTGGATCACAGGCACGTGATTTCAATGATTGAGGGAGGACCTATCCCGGTAGGACAGTCTTACTCGAGATCATAGTATGCTATCTGGTTTATCTTTATCATCGTGTACTGCTTTAGGTGACTTGACATGTCGCTATTACACGTTGATAGAGCCCCTAGGATTCTTGCTTGACTACCAGCAGTATGATGGCGATCATATACGTGGGAGCCGGTAGTCTATAAGCACATCTTTAAAAGGTCCCTAGTCGTAGGAGTTTCGAGACAGGGCATCGATACTCCATTAGTAGACTAGTGTATACAGTCGAGACCCCGACGAGGGGCGGTGGCCGGTCTCACAAGCCACTGGTGTCAGTTGGTTCACCTAAGATGTATACAGGTGCTCATTGGGTTATGAGTACACCGGACAGGACTCACCGGGAATATGCTAGTTGGTCTTATACCTGATGTCAGATAGCAGTTCCCTGGGGACATGTGTACAGGTTAGTTCATCGACCTGAGGATCGTCATTTGTCTCGTGTGAGTTCCCACTGTGCTTTGATTACTACCCTACCACGGCTCAAAGGAGTCGTGCAAACAGGTTTTAGTTGGGTACAGTCCCGAGCCACATGGAGGCAGTGAGCGGATCTTCAGGGGTTCGTCTCTCCCGGTATTGGGGGTGAGGTCGCGCTGTGTCTAGGAGAGCCATTACGCAAAGCCCTCGGCCGAGGCAGGAGATTTACTGGTAGGTATTCCAGTAGTATCTCAGGGCGTTCTGGGCTACACTCCGACACGACTTGTACCGCTTTTGGGGGTCTGACTTTTACCAACCCCCTAGGCCCGACATGCGATGCTCATAGACGAACGGACCGGACTGTACGGATATTGTCACTGACAGGCTCAGTAGGGTGTCAGGATGAGTTCGCTCATCGACGTCCCTTTTGGTCAATAGCTGGTGGCCCGTCACGTATTGGCTTATACCTCTGACGTGCTAGTGGTTAAATCCACAGCCATAGTATTGACGAGTCTTTAGAGTCCACCACACTTACAGTTACTCAAGCTTTCGGGCGAAACGCTGTAGAGGCCGTATGGAGATATGGCAGGGTCCGATCAGATACGTGCGGTATTGCACGGATCAGGATCGGACAGTTTTGTACTAGTGGCCGTATCGTTATATGGCAGGGTTCGATCTGATACATGCGGTATTGCACGGATCAGGGTCGAACGGATATTACTAGCCGGCTTTGGCTTAAGCCGGTCCTAGTTTAGTACAGTGTAGATTTTGTCTCATTGCATTTGTATCCGGTCAGAATACAGATGCGGGTGTGTATGCACTGTATCGGGGTTTTCCTGTAATTTATTACGGGACCAGTTTTCTGGAGTTGCCAGTTTGCATTCCGTTCCGGCCGGTTTTCCTTTGTTCCTTCCCGGCCGGACTTTTCCGATGGAGGGGGTAATTTGCAGTTTTGCAAATTACATTTGTGGAGGGGGTTTCATGTATTATGAGGCATTATGATGGTTTAAGCATCTTTTCTTTTTCCTTCATAATGGTTAGCATTTATTGTGATTGGATTTGAAAAGGATTAGATTAGAAATAAGATGAGTGTTGATATGAAACTTGCTTTTTATGTGGTCGCTTTTGATGTGGTCACCTCTTTGATCTCCTACACTCACCTCCCTTGTTGAAACCCACCATATTCTTGTGTGGCCGGCCACTTGAGGAAAGATGAGGGAATTCATTTTGTAGAGTGATATCTTCATCTCATTTCATTTTTCCTTTGCTAGAAAAATGATTCCACACATCTCTCCATAGTTCATTCTTTGATTCCTCCATCATGGCAACTACTTACCCCAAATGAGACAAGCATCATCTACACTACATTCTACAGCAAATCTTGGGCACGTCGGCTTGCCAGCTTTGTGCCCGAGTTGCCTCGGTATTGAGGTGGGAGCCCGTAAAAGACGCAGGCGATGTGGTGCCCTTCCGGCGAGGAGGCGACGATATGGAGACTAGACTTTCCGCGGGAGATTGGGACGATGACGAGAAGACCGGAGGACTCGGATCACTCGGTATACTTCTCTTCCCATCTCTTATTAGCTAGCATTAGGTTAATGGTTACGATCCGGGTTTTCATTGTCCGCGGTAGCACCAGTTTCCAAGTAAGGAAAATTTTTGATTCCGCATTTTGGCCTCGGATAGACGGCCGGGGCGCTGCCGTGGCGCAACACCTACATCTTTGGGATTAAGATCTATAGAGATAGATCTAAACAGATACTAGGATTGTCCTAATCCAGGTACATAGACACCGTACTAAAGAGGTTTAGTATGGAAGAGTCCAAGCATGGGAATGTACCCACGATCTCTGGACTCACTCTCTCTAAAGAGATGTCTCCCAAGACTGATTTGGAGAGAACTCGCATGCAAGGGATACCCTATGCTTCGGCGGTAGGCTCTATCATGTATGCAATGTTATATACCAGACCCGATGTAGCGTACTCACTAAGTGTAGTGAGTAGGTATCAAGCACATCCAGGAGTGAATCACTGGACAGCTGTAAAGAACATTCTCAAGTACTTGAGAAGGACAAAGGAGATGTTCTTGGTGTACGATAACGGTGAACTCCAAGTGGAGTCCTTTACCGACTCAAGATTCCAAAGTGATAAGGACGACAGTAAGTCGGTCTCGGGTTTTGTCTTTACCCTTAACGGAGGGGCGGTGTGTTGGAAGAGTTCCAAGCAAGATACCGTTGCAGACTCGATGATGGAGGCTGAATACATCGCTGCCAACGATGCTGCCAAAGAAGTTGTCTGGATGAAGAAGTTCATTGCTGAGCTTGGTGTGGTTCCATCCATTGAGCATCCAATACCTGTGTATTGTGATAACAATGGAGCGGTGGCTTTAGCCAAGGAACCCCGGTCCCATCAGAGATCCAGACATATTCTGAGGCGGTATCACCTGATCCGGGAGATAGTAGATCGCCGGGAGATCGAGATCAGGAGAGTTGATACGAAGGACAACGTAGCGGATCCACTCATGAAGGCCCTCCCTCAAACGCAATTTGAGAGACTTTTTAGGATGTTGGGTATGAGATACTACAACACATGGCCTTAGTGCAAGTGGGAGATTGTTAGTTATGTGTATGCCCTAGAGGCCATTATTGTACATATGATGTATATTATAGTGGATACTTGGATATTTATATACACAGAAGACTTTCTTGCTCGACATGATAGTATGCTATCTGGTTACCTTTATCTCACGTATTGATAAAGCCCTTACGATATATACTTGACTACCAGGAATATGATGCAGATCATACTAGTGGGGCCAGGCTATTTCACAAGTACATCCTTCAATTGTTCCTAGTCGAGGGAATATCGAGATAGGGCATCGATATTTCAGAGTAGACTAGCGTATACGCCTCTTGACCCATATGATGGGCGATGGATGATCCCACATCCATTGGTGTTTGACATCAGAGATGGTATACGGGTGCTCAGTGGAGACTGGGTACACTGAACAGGACTCACCGAGGACTCCTATATGGTAGTATACCTATCGTCAGATAGCAGTCCTCTGGTGACACTGGTACAGGTTAGTCTGTAGACCCGAGATCGTCATAGAGTCTTATGCGACTCCCACTGTGCTTTGCTTTCCTCCCTACCACGCTCAAGAGGAGTCGTGCAAACAGGTGGATTTTGGGTACAATCCCGAGTCGTTTAGAGGCAATGAGCGATAGGAGGGGTTTCGTCTCTCCCGGTATTGGGGGTTGATGTTGCGCTATGCTTGATTGGCAATAAGTGGAAGTCCCTGGCCAGGGCTGATATGGAGATGTACTGATAAGTGTTATCAGTAGTTTCTCGACCTGTTATGAGCCTCAAATCAGCATGACTTATAATGTTATTGGGGTCTGACATATACCACCCCTAGACTTCATATGCGACGTATCAGACGAAGAGACCGGACTGTATGATAATTGTTGCTTGCAGGCTCGTTGGGGTTGTGATGAGTTTGCTCGTCGGCCACCTTTTCGTCATGTACCTGGTAGCCGTTATGCACAGCTAGTACCGCTGACGTACTTGTGGTTAAACCCACTGCCAGCGTACTGTCGAGTCTTTAGAGTCCCACACAGAGGGTTCCCTCGTTCAGGCGAAAGATGTAGAGGCCATAAGTTATTACGGCAGCCGTAAGGTGTTGCGACAAGGTTTCGATTATGTTCGTGTAATTGTTACAGGAATAATAATCGGAATGATAATACTGGTAGGCTTTGGTTTAAGCCGGATACCAGTATTATATTATTGGATTATTGGTATTCGTATTTTTCGGAATTCGGATACGGGTATACGGTATACGGGATGCGGTATACGGAGAAGGGGTATTCTTGTAATTGTTACAAGAATACCTTCTAAAAGATGCCACCTCATAATATACATCATATGTACAACAGTGGCCTCTAGGGCATATATATAACTAACAGTACTCTCTTAACTTATTGCTATATTACTTGTAGTATGTGATACTACTTCGTGTAACCCTAGCTTTTCTAGTTCGATTCCTAAGTTAGATTGTTTAGCACCCTCTAAAATATTAAATTATGGCATGTGTGATGCTACCAAACCCTAGTAGTGGTGTTAAAGAATCCCTACAGTTTATCAGGTGGTGATGGGCTTCTTACCGACACTAAATATCGCGTTATTAGGGGGTCTGACTTTATCCACCCCCTAGACTCGATATGCAATACTCATAGATGAATGAACCGGACTGTACGGATATTGTCACTGTCAGGCTCGGTAGGGTTTCAGAATGAGTTTGCTCGTTGGCCTCCCTTTCGCTCAATACCTGGGTAGCCGTTACGTACAGCCAGTGCCACTGACGTGCTTGTGGTGAAACACACTACCAGCATATTGACGAGTCTTTAGAGTCCCACACAGAGGGTTTCCTGCTTCGGGCGAAACGTTGTAGAGACCGTATGGTTTTATGGCAGGGTTCGATCATATACGTGCACTTGTGCACGAATCATGATTCGGACGGATAATACTAGTGGGCTTTGGTTTTAGCCAGATCTTAGTACTATATTGTTGGATTATTTTTGTCTCGTTGTATTCGTATTCGGTCGAAATACAGATGCGGGTATGTATATATGGATGAGAGGTATTCTTGTAATTCGTTACAAGATTACTTTAGAGGTTGCCATTTCTTTTTTTTTTTTGTGATAAACATCTAGTTTAAATGTTTATTGTGTGGAAAGTGTGACTCATTGTTTTAGCCTTTATTCATGCATGTGCACTTAGAGACTCATGGTGTTATGATGGTGATTTTTGGAGTGTTATGAGATATTTTGTGGTGAGACAATGAAAGATGGCAGATCTTTTATTGGTTGTTTTTCTTTAGTTGATTTATATATAACTCACAACAGAATACCTCAAAATAACTTAGCCATTTTTTCACTTCCTCTTTGCTTTGCTTCACACTTTCACCATGGCATCTTCTTCTACCTCCACCCTACATGTCTCATGTGTTGAGAAACCTAGGATGTATTGAGATAAAGTAATCACAAACTCTCTACTTCATCTTGGCTATCTAGGTTTGCAAACTAGATACTCGAGTTGCTTTGGTTTTGAGGTCGGAGCCCATAATACAAACTCTCGAGGTGGATCATCTTCGATGGAGGGAGACCGGAGATCAAACTTGATCAAGGAGGCCGTGAGGAGCTTAGGATAGAGGTTGAAGACCGAAGAACACGGATCATTCGGTATAATCACTCTAACCCTTTGCATGATTTTGTTATCTAGGGCTTATGGGTCGATCCGTAGACTCGGGTTCCGTTAGCGCCGGTTTATTAAATTTTTGTTCCGCATTTGGCCATGGATTGATGGCCGGGGCGCTGGCGTAACCCAACATATAATACCCGGCCTGGCCGGTTCTTTAGTGATGTTCTGGCTTCGTTTTTGTTTGGTGTTCCAGGCTCTGGGTTTTGGTGTTTCAGGTATTGTTTGGTTTTACTAATATTGCATGTGATGTTATCTTTCTGTAAAAGCAATTCGGAGTGCTTCGTATTCATAATTCTAACATCGTTTTGGGTTATTTAGACGAAGTTAAAAAGTTTGAATGAATATCAATAACCCAATTTTTACCCCTCTCTGGAAATTTTCCAAAAGTTGGAATTTTTTGGGTTTAAAAATATTCAGAAAATCATGCAAGTAATTTTGTGGACTCTCTAGAAGAACAATACCCAAACTCGACTCTTTGACCGCGGAACTGCGGCCAAACCCTAGGGTTTGCGGCAGTTCCGCAGCGCTATGAGTGAGGCATGGGTCGGCCCTTCTACGGTTGGTCAATAGGTGTTGTGGCATGTTCTGGGTACTTTTAAACTGTGCTCAAGTGTTGAGCTCTCTGGGAAATTTTGGGTGTTTGTTGATTCGATCGAAATGTTTAACATCGTCTAACTATCTGTGAATTGTGATACAATATTTGGAATTCACAATAATTAGTTTTGTGAAAACTGATTTGAATTTTATAAACCTAGAAATTTAGTCTCAGTTGATCGGTTGCCACGGGATTTTGATATGGATGAAAAGTTCGTCACAATCACGTAGTGTACGCGGATACTCGTCGGGTAACGTTACTAGATAGCCACGCCCCATAGCCCCGACCAAGTGACTGTATGAGAACCCCATTGCCAAAAGCTTCCTCTCGAGTGCTCGCGGCCGCGGTGTTCCGCCTCAGTGCACTTCGTCGACGACATCGGGGGTGCGGCCGTCTACTAATGTTTCCGATGAGCATTCAATCATCTTGTCAGGAATCATGTTGAATTGCCCGACTTGTTATTGGAAAGTATTTTCAATATCGAGACTAAAATGCGGTGTTTATAATGTTATGCATGAAATTCGGAATATGAGATATTCCGGGTTTATGATGTCTAAGGAATTCATGTGGTTATGCATGAAATCTGAAGCATGTGATACATTGGGTTTATGATGTCTAAGGTGGTTGCGGATTCCAATTGTTGTAGTTTTCACTTTCTTTTCTGCGACCGTAAGTGTAATATGTGGTGTATCGCCGGTTTCGTTGCTATATGTCAACGATAATTGGAATACGCATATTTATTTACGTTGATAGCATGTGATGTTATGTGTTGCTGTGATATATTATATTGGATCGTCGTGTTTGAATAGCCGGGTTTTTTGCGTGAGATGGGAGTTTTTCATTTTCATTCATATAAAAACTTGTATGTAATATTCTTTTATTGGGGCACTTTCGGGTTGAAGATGTTATCACTATTGATGTATATTATTTACTTTTCCGTATTAGGATAGACCCAAGATGGGGAGCACAAGTAACCGGGTTATAGGGTCCAGTGGGAGACCATCTCGAGGAGTCGAGACTGGGTCTCCTAACTCTAGAATTGGTAGGGTTGCTTGCCGCTCTCGTAAGGGTCAAGGGATGTGGGATTGGCAATTCATCACGACCGTGGAATCCATGTTTTTTACTGGCTTAATTTAAAACACGGACTTCTACTGCTGATATTCTGTGATATGATCACTTTATATGATGAGATGAATGTTGTTATTATATATATGATATATAATAAACGTTGCTTATGTTTTGCACCCGCGCTAGTCCCGCCCCGCTATGCCGTTAGTTAAGTAACCTAACGGTGTATAACGGGACACTGTGGTGAATGCGGATGGCATAAGAGTACGTTCTATTTTTGTTTCTTCTGTGATACTTAGGAAGCATAAATGATGGGACTTCATTGATGAGATTAATGAAAATAAAGAAACCTAAAGATGTTGTAGAATCCTATTTTCAAAAAGGGTAGCTCTAGTTCTTGCTTTGCATAGTGGTATTCCTTATAGAATATCCAGCACCTCATTCGATGAAGAAAGAGCCAAGGTCCCTTCACCCGGAGTGACCTCTTTAGCAAAACCTAGAAGATGCTAGAACACACTCGGTTTTTTCTTTTGATTGCTTTTCTAGTTCTTGCTTTGCATAGTGGTATTTATGAATATCCAGCACCTCATTCGATGAGGAAAGAGCCGAGATCCCTTCACCGGGAGTGACCTCTTTAGAAAAACTAGTAAAAGTCTGAAAAAACACTCCTTTTCAAAATCACTTGATTCTACAACGATATCAAGTTCATTACGCAAAGGGTTTTCTTAAAAACCTGTCGTAGCCCTCCGTCAATTCAGATAACTACTATTTAGTATTCGTGTTGCGTTTGTTGCAAAGTGAAATAATACCGGTAAATACATAGACTAATATATGTATTAATATATTAAATCAACATCGAATTTAATATTCATCTTTTCAAAAGACCACCTAGCATTATCAAATATCCAATTACTGTCAGTGCAGTAAATGCACTAGTTTTAGTCGAACCTGAGCGCGTACCAACGTACCATAACTACATCATTTCGTCAAAACCAGGAAACCCTCTGTGTAGAACTCTAAAAACTCGACAATACGCTGGCAGTTGGTTTAACCACAAGTACGTCGGTGGCACTAGCTGTACGTAATAGCTACCGAGGTATTGAACGAAAGGAAGATCAATAAGCAAGCCCGTCCGAACCCCTACTCAGCATGTAAGTGACATTTACCATGCAGTCTGATCCGTTCGTCTGAAAGAATCGCATATCGGGTCTAGGGGTGGTTAAAGTCAGACCCTTAATAACGTGATACATCGTGCCTGTAGGGTTGCTATGAACGCTCACAAGGGTCTACGAGGCATCAACCATGCCCGATTAAAAAATTAGCCGTGCCGAACAACCCGAATACGGATCTTTAAACTAGAGATTAGGCGAAAACTAACATGCTAAACACTTTAACACTAAGTGAGAGGGATTACAACCTTTGTAGATCCGGTCCTTCACTTCATAAGCTCCATGTTGAAGTCCCTTCGCTGTGATCATCGTGCTCCGGACTCTCGAGAGGTTCCACGAAGAGAAAGATGCAGTCTTGCTTCCGATCTTCGATACAAAGATGATCTACCTTGAAGTTTCGTTAACACAAGCTAACACTCACTAAAATTGAGTGAACACTCTCATCTAAAGGGCAAGGGAAGATGAGGATGATGAAGTAGGATTTTTGCTCTCTTTATTTATCTTTTTCTCACATTTATTCATCACTTTGAAAAAGCTAGTAAGCTTTTTCATGAAGAAAGAAGAAGGAAGAAGATGAACAATATGATAGAATTCCTTTTGTGATGAATAATGCAAAGAAGATAATGATGAATAATGCAACCATGGTTAACTAAACTCAAGTAGAGAATTAACAAGGGTTAGGGTTTGGGTTGGGTTAAAGCATGAGTCATTTGAAAATATCTTTCACAAAACAAAACCAAAACCTTCTAGAATCATCTAGAAAGCTTAACCCTAATCCAAACCCTAATCATGTTTAAACTCCACTAAACATGTTGCATTAGTTATCAAATCATGTTACAATATTATATATCACATATATAATATTTATCGTAATAAAATAAAATAATACAATTAACATATATCGCATATATATCAATGTATTACCCGAGCGAGAAAAAGAATCTTTTAGTGAGCTAATATTAGATAATGTAATTTAATATATCATATATATTATTATACATTAAATTATCGAATCAACACTTGATCCAACAATCCGGCTATATCGCATATAACCGACTAATATTTATCCGTACCGATTCATCAAATCAACACTTGATCCGATGACCCGGCTGATATCAAATATCGCAAGAATAGAATACGGTATCTCATATCGCAATATCCTCGGTCCCGCACATATCACATATGTGCTCCTACTCCGTTTTGCCTGAGCCAAGAAACCTCTGTGTAGGACTCTAAAGAATCGTCAATACGCCGGCAGTAGGTGATGATCATATCAAACACCCACAAGCTGCAAGCAGTCAGCTAAACGTAACAGCTACCCAGGTATTGAGCGCTCAGAAGATCAACAAGCAAGCCTGTACATTCTCCTGTGAATCCAAACAGTAACACTCCCGTACAGTCCGGTCTCGTCGTCTGATATGTTGCATATCTCGCCTAGGGGTGGTAAACGTCAGACCCCAGTAGCTCGATAAGTCGTGTCGATATGAGGTCTATAACAGTTCAAGAAACTACTGATAACACTTACCAGTAAATCTCAGCAACCCTGGCCAGGGATTTCCAGTTATAGCCAATCGAACACAGCACAACATCAACTCCCTATACCGGGAGAGACGAATCCCCTCCTATCGCTCATTGCCTCCATGTGATTCGGGACTGTACCCAAAAGCCACCTTTTTGCACGCCCTCTTGGACGTGGTATGATGGAAATCAAAGCACGGTGGGAATCACACAAGACTCTATGACGATCTCGGGTCATCAGACTACTCTGTACCAGTGTCACCGGAGAACTGCCATCTGACGTGAGGTATAATACCATCTGGGAGTTCTCGGCGAGTCCGTCCAGTGTACCCAGTCTCCACTGAGCACCCATACACCATCCTTGATGTCAAACACCGATGGATATGGGATCATCCATCGCCCATCATATGGGTCAAGATGTGTATACGCTAGTCTACTCTGGTGTATCGATGCCCTGTCTCGATACACCCTCGACTAGGAACAGTTTATAGGATGTACTCGTCGACTACCGTAGCCCCACTAGTATGATCTCATCATAGTCCCAGTAGTCGAGTACAGATCCTAAGGGCTTTATCAACATGTAATATAGAGACAATCAGAGTTTATGTTAAGATAAAGTACAACCAGATAGCATACTATCATGCCGAGCAAGAAAGTCCTCCCTATATATGTCCTAGCATCCACTACAATATACATCGTATGTACACTAATGGCCTCTAGGGCATACATATAACTAACAATCTCCCACTTGCACTAGGGCCATCTGTTGTGGTATCGCATACCCAACAATTAGCTGCGGTTGAAGTATCTCATACTCAACCATCCCATAAAAGTCTCTACTGGGAAAAAGGCCTTTGTGAGTGGATCCGCGCTGCTGTCCTCTGTGTCTACTCTCCTAACCTCGATCTCCTTGGAGATCAACCATCTCCATGATCAGGTGATACTGCCTAAGAATTATATCTGGATTTCTGATGGGACGGGGGTTCCTAGGCATAAGCCACAACTCCATTGTCACACAATGGTAGGAACGAAGTTCATCTCATGAACTTATATATATCCAGACTGCCTCTTTGGTAGCATCCTTGGTAACGATGTATCTTGCCTTTAATCGTCTAGTATGTCACAGTATCAAGCTTGGAACTCTTCCAACATACCGTCCCTCCACTGAGGGTAAAGACAATGCCTACGGCTGACATTCAGTCGTCCTTATCACCCTGGAACCTTTCCAGTGATTCTCCTCAGGATCGATTGATACCATCTCACTACAACTAGTGAGTATCCTAACATCCAATTAGATCTATCTCATAGATCCAAAAACCCAGGATTTAGGAGGTATCACTTTGATCCTATATGGAGAATCCTTGTGATAAGCGGAGATTGACCGAGCGTAGCATAGGAGACTCCTTCCCTATCAAGAGTATGTTATCCACGTACTCTACGAGGATCACCACCATATTCCCTACTACCTTTTTGTATACACAAGGTTCATCTACCATTTTGATGAAGTCAAACTCTTTGACTACCACATCAAAACAGATGTTCCAACTCCGCGATGCCTGTTTTATCACATAAAACATCTTGCGCACGTTTCCGCTGCTCCCACTATCTACGAAGACCTCTGGCTGTGTACTTATAGACGCTCTCTTCTAAAATATCATTTAGAAAAGCAGTCATGACACCCAACCGCCAGATATCGTAATCATGGTATGTAGTCGTGGCAAGTAGGATCTGGATGGACTTAAGCATAGCTTTGAAAGTCTCAACTTTTCCATGTACACCAAGTAATCTTCTCAAGATATACTTGCTCCTGATGGGGATTTAATCCTTCAGATAAAGCAACCAAAGTCCATACTTTGTTGGTGTATAAGGATTCCATCTCAGATCGATAAGCATCCAGCCATTCTTACAGAGGCCCACTCCTGATGGCCAGCTCGAAACTAGTTGGGTCATCATCTCATGATGCAATCCTCACTCCCACTGTCATAGAGAAACCGAAGTATCTCTCAGGTGGGTGAGGAACCCTACTAGATCGGCGGAGAGGCTGAGGTTTGTTGGAAACTATTGAATCCTTTGGTTCTACCAAATCATCAGCTGCAGTTTGTATAGCTGGAACCTTTCCAGTTATACATAACAGACCTTGCCTCGAGCTTGTCCGGATTTTTCTTTTAGACATAGGCCGGACAACCCCAAATCTTAACAAACTTAAGATATGGGCTCTTCCCATTCCATATCACATATGAAGTGGAAGGCAGCTGATTTGATTTGAACCCTATTCAATAGGTATGCAGCTTCTCAAGTGCATAACTCCCAAAAGGAAATAGGAAACTCAGTAGTACTCATCATAAAGCACACCATATCAAATAGGGTGCTATTGCTCCGCCCCGATACACCGACGTGATGTGGTGTATTCGGAAGAGTAATGCTGAGAGAGAATCTCATTCTCCTTTAGAATAGTCCAGGTAGTTCCGTGCTCAAGTATTCTCCTTCTTGATCTCATCAAAGGACATAATACTTATACCCGTATTTGGTTCTCTGCTTCTAACTTATATTCTGTGAATATCTCAAAAGGTTCGGACTTATGTTTCAACAGGAACACATGTCTGAATCTTGAGAGATTATCAGAGAATGTAATGAAGTACAAAGAAACGGTCTTGGCATGTGTAGACAGGGGACCTTCATACATCAGCATGTATCAATCCCAAGAGTTCACTAACTCTTTCTCTGTTTCCAATAAACAGAGCTGTGGTCATCTTATCTTTGTGACATGACCGGCAAGTTTCACAAGATGTAAATTCAAACTAATTTAAATATGCATCTATATGTAACTTCAGCCAGTCGGGTCGCATTGATATGACCTAGTCTACAATACCTCAAGAAGGATTCATTCATTTCTGAACTCTTCCTCTTGTGTGTGTTCTGTATACTAAGAACTGTAGTTTGATTTAGAACGTCTATGCTTTTAGATAACGCGCCTGAACCGATCAACTCTTGATATGGGAAATGTTCAAAACATTATCCAACAAAATTATATCACTTCTTTACTAATAAAGAAACTAATATGATGTTGTATATCAGGTTCGGTATCTAATAACATTTGTTCAGAATCAATGTATTCAGGTAATACAGGGTGCCAGTGACCAACAGACTTGGCTGCAACACTTGCACCGTTTTCTGTCTCATGAAACTTATCACCCTTTCTCAGTTCTCTACCTATCTGTAGCCCATGTAACAGATTACATATGCGGGATCCTGATCCGGTATCTCATACCCAGGACGTAAAGGATACTGAGAAACTGTTCTCTGTAATGAACACACCCGAAGATGATGCATCAACATGCACTTTCTTCGTTTGGGCAGCACGGGAAATCTGGTATTCCCCAATTTCCTGCTCTGTCTTATAACAATTATAAGTTGGAGCGGGACCAACGTTCCCCAGCTCAGTATAACAAGCGGGTTCGATCAATACATCCGTTTTATTATCTTGATTAAGGCGTGATATGGTCGCTACCTGGAGAGAGAGAGAAGAAAACACTCAGCGTATGCTCTTGCAAGATTAGATTGGTTATATAATATATCTAATCAGGATGTCTCCCACTGTTTTAATCAAATCTTCCTTCAAACCCTAAAAGGAAAGACTAGCCGGGATTAATTACACGCTACAAGTTCGCCAATCTTTCAGCCAGGCCAGTGTTGGTACTTTGAGGGAGGTCCCCCGTGCTTTCGCACGAACCTAATTAAAGTAAACCTCGTTTTCCCATGGGCGTAACCCCGTTAACACCTTTCTAGACACCTACTTGATCGGCTAATTGTAATGTGTAAAACTCTCCCAGGAGTAACTCTTACTCGCAGCGGGTATCGGGATCCAACTATCTCATAGAAGGTATGCAATCTCATTGCAAATTTCAACACTTGAAATCCCCAATAATATTTTACCCCTAGCGTCCCATGACCTTGACGCAGGCCAACAAACCACAGTGCGCTAGTCAAGTTCAACCCGTCATTTCTTGATTGAATTAAACACACCCGCACGACCCTTGACGCAGGCCAACAAAGTCGCACGACTACCCTAACTCAATCTGCATCATATGCATAAGCAGATAAATATTAGTTAGCTACCGCACACTACGCCTTGACGCAGGCCAACAAACGTAGCACGAATACTAACTACTAGTTATCTGAAATGATGGAGGGCTACGACAGGTTTTTATGAAAACCCTTTGCGTAATGAACTTGATATCGTCGTAGAATCGAGTGATTTTTAAATGGAGTGTTTTTTAGGCTTTTCTAGTTTTGCTAAAGGGGTCACTCCCGGTGAAGGGATCGTCGGCCCTTTCCTCATCGAATAAGGTGCAGGATATTTCATAAATACCACTATGCAAAGCAAGAACTATAGAAGCAATCAAAAGACAAACCGAGTTTGTAGTATCTGCCAGTCATTGCTAAAGGAGTCACTCCCGGTGAAGGGATCTCGGTCCTTTCCTTATCGAATAAGGTGCTGGATGTTCTACAAGGAACACCGCTATGCAAAGAAAGAACTAGAGCTACCAGTTTTTAAACAAGTTTCTACAACATCTTTAGGTTTCTTTTATTTCATTAATCTCATTAATGAAGTCTCATTTTGTTATGCTTCACAAGCATCTCTTTTGAAAACGAAATCTACAATATAACATATATCTCATATATATAATATAAATATTCGTCTCAGGCAGTAATATGATCTCATCACAGAACATTGCAGCAGAAGAACATATATGAAATATTGGATATACTAGGACGTCCGTGTTTTCAATACGAGCCTGTATAAAACACGGATTCCACGGTCGCGATGAATAGCCAAACCCACATCCCTAGACCCCTACGAGAGCGGCAAGCAACACTGCCAATTCTAGGGTTAGGAGACCCGGTTTCGTCTCCTCGAGATGGTCTCCCACTGGACCCTAGAACCCGGTTACTTGTGCTCCCCGCCTTGGGTCTACCTAATGCAGAAAAGTAAATAATATACAACGGTGACATCTTCCGCAACATGGAAGTGCCCCAATAAAAGAATATTACATACAAATGAATTTTACATGAATGAAAAATGAAAAACTCTCATCTCAGATAAAAACCCCGGCTATTCAAAACGCGACGATCCAATATAACATATCACAGCAACACATAATATCTCATATCATCAACGTAAGCAAGTATGCGTATCCCGATTGTCGTTGATGTATAGCAACGAAGCCGGCGATACACCACATACTACGCTTACGGTCACAGAAAAGAAAGTGTAAAACTACAACAGTTGGAATCCGCAATCTCTTTAGACATCGCATGCCTAACCAAATGAATTCTTTAGACATCGCATGCCTAACTATTATAAACCCCGCATTTTAGTCTCATTATCGAAAACTATTTTCAATATCAAGTCGGGCAATTCAACAAGATTCCCGACGTCCTGATCGAATGCTCGTCGCAAACTTTAGTAGACGGCCGCACCCCCAGATGCCGTCGACGAAGTGCACTAAGGCGGAACACCGCTGCCGCGAGCACCCGAACGGATGCTTTCGGCGACGGGGTTCTCCTACAATCACTTGGTCGGGGCTATGGGGCGTAGCTGTCTATTAAGTTTACCCGGCGAGTATCCGCGTACTCTACGTGATTGCGACGGACTTTTGATCACATCAAAATTCCGTGGCAACCGATCATCTGAGACTAAACTGCTATGTCTATAATATTCAAATCAGTTATCTCATAACTACCTGTGGATTCCAAATATTGTATCACATTCCAGATAAATAGACAAAGTTAAACTTTCCGATCGAATCATCAAACACCCAAGATTTCCCCAATATATCTCAACACTTGAAATCAGTTTAAAAACATCCATCACATGCCACAGTACCAATGGTCCAGCCGTAGAAGGGTCAAGCCAACGCCTCACATGTGGCACGCCGTACTGCCCCAAACCCTAAGGTTCAAAAGGAAGTTCAAGACGGTCACATAATCGAGTTAAGGTTTGTTGTCTTCTAGAGGGTCCACCGAGTTACTTGCACGACTTAGAACATTCTTAAACACGAGAAAAAATCCAACTTTTGAAAAATTTTCCGACAGGGGAAAAAGTGAGTTATTGATATCCGTTCGAACTTTTTAACAGTTTCTAAAAGTTATCCGGACAAACTAAACAAAGTTATAATATCCGATCGAAACAACGAGTCCCCAATACACCCCAGAAAACTCAACACTTGAGTGAAAAATAAAAATTCCCAGAAGAATCAGCAAGTACCAACTGTTATTACTGTGCAAAAACTAACACTTAATCCCCAGATACGGCCGCGGAACCGCCGCCAATACCCTAGTTTGGCCGCGGTTCCGCGGCGCTTTGAGCGATTCAGTGTGTCGTTTTTCACACGTGTCCATAGTGTTGGAGATAGTGCCCTCAGAGTCAATTATTGGATCACAGGCACGTGATTGCAATGATTGAGGGAGGACCTATCCCGGGACGACAGTCTTACTCGAGATGATAGTTTGCTTTCTGGTTTACCTTTATCATCGTGTACTGCTTTAGGTGACCTGACATGTCACTATTGCACGTTGATAGAGCCCCTAGGATTCTTGCTTGACTACCGGCAGTATGAGGGCGATCATATACGTGAGAGCTGGTAGTCTATAAGCACATCCTTAAAAGGTCCCTAGTCGTAGGAGTTTCGAGACAGGGCATCGATACTCCAGAGTAGACTAGTGTATACAGTCGAGACCCCGACGAGGGGCGGTGGCCGGTCTCACAAGCCATTGGTGTCAGTTGGATCACCTAAGATGTATACAGGTGCTCATTGGGTTATGAGTACACCGGACAGGACTCGCCGGGAACATGCTAGTTGGTCTTATACCTGACGTCAGATAGCAGTTCCCAGGTGACATGTGTACAGGTTAGTTCATCGACCTGGGGATCGTCATTTGTCTCGTGTGAGTTCCCACTGTACTTTGATTACTACCCTACCACGGCTCAAAGGAGTCGTGCAAACAGGTTTTGGTTGGGTACAGTCCCGAGCCACATGGAGGCAGTGAGCGGATCTTCGGGGGTTTCGTCTCTCCCGGTATTGGGGGTGAGGTCGCGCTGTGTCTAGGAGAGCCATTACACAAAGACCTTGGCCAAGGCAGGAGATTTACTGGTAGGTATTCCAGTAGTATCTCAGGGTGTTCTGGGCTACACTCCGACACGACTTGTACCGCTTTTGGGGGTCTGACTTTTACCAACCCCCTAGGCCCGCCATGCGATGCTCATAGACGAACGGACCGGACTGTACGGATATTGTCACTGACAGGCTCTGTTGGGTGTCGGGGTGAGCTTCCTCATCGACGTCCCTTTTGGTCAATAGCTGGTGGCCCGTCACGTATTGGCTTATACCTCTGACGTGCTAGTGGTTAAATCCACAGCCATAGTATTGACGAGTCTTTAGAGTCCACCACACTTACAGTTACTCAAGCTTTCGGGCGAAACGCTGTAGAGGCCGTATGGAGATATGGCAGGGTCCGATCAGATACGTGCGGTATTGCACGGATCAGGATCGGACCGTTTGTACTAGTGGCCGTATGGTTATATGGCAGCGTTCGATCAGATATGTGCGGTATTGCACGGATCAGGATCGGACGGATCTTACTAGCCGGTTTTGGTTTAAGCTGGTCCTAGTTTAGTACAGTGTAGATTTTGTCTCATTGCATTTGTATCCGGACGGAATACAAATGCGGGTGTGTATGCACAGTGTGGGGTTTTCCTGTAATTTATTACGGGACCAGTTTTCTAGAGTTGCCATTTTCCTTTCCGTTCTGGCCGGTTTTCCTTTGTTCTTTCCCGGCCGGACTTTTTCGATAGAGGGGGTAATTTGCAGTTTTGCAAATTACACTTTGTGGAGGATTTATTTGCATAAGGATTAATTATGAAAGCATCTTTGCTTTTCTTGCATTCATTGTGATAAGAAAGGATTAGAAATGATTTGAGGTTGATGTAAGTTTAGTGATGATTATGTTTGGATGTGGTCACCCTCCTCCTTTTACTACACTCACCTCCCTCTTGCTTCATATTGTTATCCTCCACCATTTCTAAATGTGTGAGATAATTATCATGGTTGTAAAAAGAGAAGAGAGAAAAAGAAAAGAGAAGAAGAGAGTTTCATCTTCATCCTTGAGAGGTTTTCATTTCATTGATCTCATTTCATGTTAAGAAAAATGCAAGCACCATTTTTCTTGTCTTGTTTCCTCCATCATCCACAAATGGCAACCAAACCCCAAAAGAGAGACTATGATTCTACACTACACTTCCTACAGCATATCTTGAGCATGTCGAGTTGCCGGCTTCATGCGCGAGTTGCCTCGGTATTGAGGTGGGAGCCCGTAAAAGTACTCGGCTTCGTGGTGCCCTTTCCGACGAGGAGGAGACGGACGGAGATCCCGCGAGGAGATCGGAGTGGAGATGAAGACCGGAGGACTTTGATCGTCGGTACATCTCTAACACTATCTTGCTAGTTAGCTTAGACTAGTTTAATGGTCACGATCCGGGGTTTTGTGCGCGGTGGTGCCGGTTTGCAAAGTCCGCAAAAATTTAAGTTTACCACCGTTTCCGCGTTTGGTCGTCGGATTGACGGCCGGGGCGCCGCCGTGCACTTACAGTGGTATCAGAGCCTCGCCATTAACATAGTCTAGCTTGGTGTAATGTGTTTTTCTGTTTCGATCGATCGAATGTTCCAAAACTGCATTTTAGTTCGAATCAGTTTCTGTTGAAAATTTTTGGTCTCGAAAAATTTTTCAGGTTGTAAAATATTGATGTACTGGAAAATCTAAGAGTTCTGTAAAAATTTGACGAAGTAACTCCACAGTTGGAGCGCGGAACCGCCGCGAAACCCCCCCTTGCGCGGCCCTTCCGCCGCGCACTATTCACATCACTTCACCAAATTTTTTCAGAGGCCTTCTGGGCTTAAAATATGGGTTTTGGAATATTAAAATTGGGCCCAGGATTTCTGTGAGTGCTACAGTTTTGATTGAGGGCCCACTTGTTAATTTTTGATCGATCGGATATTTTAAACACATTTTTCACAGTATTTACATTATATCTGCGACCGTTAATGTCACTCGATCGGTAAATCCTGTCTAACTGCTATAGCCCGGTTAGACGGATTTGCGAACGTGACTTTCACGTTGATGTTCTATGTTTATGTTGTGATGTTGCGGATCGGTCGTGGGGGATAGCCTGGATGCAATGCTAGTACTGTATTGTTGTATTATGTACATTTGATTTTGCGGGGCGAGCGTCCGACATGTGGACTGCCGTCACTGCCTGATTGTATTATTCTTTTGGGACACGACCTGGTTGCGGTCGATGTACCCGGTGTATGTATATTTTACATTCTGTACTAGGATTACCCCGCGGTGGGGTGCACGGATGGCCGGGTTCTAGAGGGCAACAAGCCCGCATCTCATGGCATTAGGACGGAAGGGGCTTCACTCTAGGATTGGCGGGCTATTCGCCGCACTCGTAGGGGGTACAGGTTGACCCAGGAGGGGTGCCCAAGTTGCCGGATTCCGTGGAGTGCTGGGTGGTCCATTCACGGCGCTGAAGGGGGCTGCCTCGCTTCAGGTTTTGGCGGGTGACTTGCCGCGCCCGTAGGGGTCTTGGATTTCATTGCACAGGCTATCCACACGACCAGGGGAACGTCGGGTTTCAGTAGTGGCTCTGTGAAACCCGGGGATCCCAGATATCTGTTTTGTTCTGTGATGCTGTACTTTTCTGTGATGTTGCATATTATTCACGCCTTGAGCGAATATAATATATTGGTATATATATTAGTAGATGTTGTATATGTTTTTCATCCGCGCTAGTCCAGTCCCCGCTCTGTCGTTAGTAAGCTAACCTAACGAGTGATGACGGGACCCAGTGGCGAATGCGGATGGCATATACGTACGTCAGTATATTTTCGTTCTTTGTGGTGTGATCAAATGATGGGACTGCGTTGATTCGGATCAATGCAAGTTAAAAACAAACCTAATCTGATGTTGTTGGAACACTTTTCAAAAAGCTGTTATTGCAAAGACGTTCACTTTTGTTTTGCACCGTGGTATTCAGTTGGAATATCCTGCTCCTCAGTCGACGAGGCAAGGGCCGAGATCCCTTCACCGGGAGTGACCCCTTGGACAAAAAGTTTGCGTCAGGGCATTAACTTCACTGTAGCCGATTACTTTTGCTTTGCACCGTGGTATTCAGTTGGAATATCCTGCACCCCATTCTACGGGGAAAGAGCCGAGATCCCTTCACCGGGAGTGACCTCTTTAGCAATGGTTTTCGTCACTATAATTTTCAAAAAGCTATCAGTTCCTTCGACGATATCAAGTTCTTTACGTTAAAGGTTTTCGCCAGAAACCATTCGTAGCCCTCCGTCGTTTCATATGGATGGTCAATAGTATTCAAGCTGTGTATGTTGGCCAAAGTCAAGGCACAGTGTTTGGTAGCTGTTGGGTATTCATATGCAGCATAGATAGATGCGTTGGTTTGGGACAGCCGTACTGCCATTTTGGCCAAAGTCAAGGGTAGGTACGGGTGGATTCAAATTAACCTGGAGAATGACGGGTAGAACTTGACATGTGACTTATGATATGTTGGCCAAAGTCAAGGTCATAAGAGCATGGGGCAGAAATCCACATCGGGAGTTTCAAAAGTACTGAAACTTGCCAGATATGCGCATACCTTCTGGAGTGTGATACCGTGAGCGGATTCCGTCACGTTGTCATGCGATGAGAGTTGGATCCCGATTCCCACTGATGAGTTGGTTTACTCCTCGGGTGACCCCGACTAATTCTTCTTTCAGGTTTGGAGGAGAATTTGAGGTACAGTGGGAGGTTTCCAGATTAGATAAATTGGTAACCATTCTGATCTAGGATAGAGTGCACGCTGAGTGTTTCTTTTCTCTCTCTCTCTTTGGCAGCGACCATTGACCCGACCCTAAGACTATGAATCAGTGACCAAGTTGACCGAACCTACTTAACACTGGCTTTTGGATTGTCAGAGTTGCAGACCTCATTGCCACTCCTGCTTTTACCCTTTTCTCCAGAACACCCCGTATTACTACGAACGTCCACTTCCATTGGACAAAACCATCGTATGGTTATATACGAACTCGAAGGACTTCGAGGATGGTTTCTGGTTTTGGAGAAAACGGATAGGATTATTCAGTTGTCTTTCCTTTTCACCCTCTCTCAGGTTGCGAGTACTCCTTAGTTTAGGAGTAGTACACCTATTATGCAAATTGGATAGTCTTCTTCCAAACCATAGGCTGGTGCCGACCGGTAGGGAATGAAGAAAACCAGTTAGCCTAAACGGTGTACAGAAGGTATTAAGTTCAGACAAAGCAAGGGATTAGTAAGGGGGCAAAGTAAGTTGCGACTGCTATTCACGACCAAACCATGTATTCCTTCGCCAATCCTAAATCACCTTTGTATTTCTCCAGGACACTCCGTATCATTACGAAGATCCCATTTTATTGGATAATCCATCGTATGGTTATATACGAACTCGAAAGGAACTCGTTCCAGTTCGGGGATGGATCCTGGTTCAGGAGAAATAGGAATAAAGTACATTCAGGTGTCTTTTATCTTCACCTTCTCTCGCATTGCGAGTGCTCCTAGGATTAGGACAGTACACCCATTATGCTTATTGGATAGTCTTCTTCCAAACCATAGGCTGGTGCCGAACGGTAGGGAAGGAAGAAAACCATTTGGCCTAAGGGGTGTGCAGAAGGTAATGACTAAAGACATATAAAGGGATTTGGAGAGGTGGCAAAGAATTATACGGTTATAGTTGTGAATCTGGATAATGGAAGAGGCGTTACTAAGAATACCGGGATACCCACCGAAACACTTCAATGTTTCAGTTTCACTGTGTACAGTTAATAGAAAACTGATTTCCCAATTAGACACTTGCTCCAGGGTATGTATTTACCAGGTTGGATTCTCACATCTGTATGGTTTTACAGATGATGAGTGGGAGTAAGTTATTGGGAATTGGGTGATCATCCTCATTATATCGGGATTCGTTGTAATCGGTGATATTTGAGGAGATCACCTGGGCTGTTTGCCGGTCGGCGAATATTTGGTTTTGAATATACGCTGTTGTGCACCAATTTCAAATTGATATATCTGTACGTCTATTTTCATAGAGTGAGATATACCTTTTGATATTATGTCGATGACATTTACCTAGATCAGTGGATGGTTAGGTAAGGAGCATTAAACAGCGGTGTAATTCTTCTTAACCATAAGTACAGTTTTCAACCTACGACACACAGTGAAAGAGTTGTTAGACTCAGCGGACTTATACAGAGTATTGTATGTTGTCCAGTGTCCATTAGGACAGAGGGGTTGGTCCTCATACTATATTCTGTTTACTTTTAACTTCTCTAGTTCTTAGACATGTGTTTCGTAGAAACACAGGGTCTAAGTTTTGAGGAGTTATAGGTATTTGAATAGAGTAGAGAACCAGGTGTAGCAAGTATCGGGATTCTTCAAAGTGATCGAAGATGTAGATACTTGTGCATGGTATTCAGTTGATAGTAATGATAAAGAGAAATTGCTTCTCTTTCAGGTTACTCATAATTGGAAGCATTCCTAAGTTGAGTAACGCTGATAGGCCTCCTTCCATTTAGTTGACATGCACTGAAGACAGCTGCATGATTTGAATCTGGTTCAATTAAATCAGTGCCTCTGGTTCTATATTGGATATAGAACAGTTCATATCTTAACGTTGTTAAGGTACGGGGAGTTGTCTGGCTTATGATTAAAACCAGACTCCGGATAACTCATAGGCACGTTTCTGTAATGGCTGTTTGTGGGTTGACCCAGGCTATGACGAGGGTTGACTTTCTACCATCTGGGAGATCAGTAGAAATATTGTTCATGACTTGCCACAGTTTTATTAAAAATGGATTTTTTCAAAAACAGCAGTGGGAGTATGGTAGAACTGGAAGTGATTCCAGAACCGCAAACGATTACTGAAGATTTGATAAGGAACCTAAAGATTCAATCTGATTTGACATTCCATTGGTCACTCCGCAGATAAGGTGGGTAACTTCAGGCACCCGAGAGGTACTACGGTAGCCTCAAGGACGGTGACAGGGAAGTTCTGGTTTACCCAAAATTGCCATTGCTGTTGTTCCAGGCTGCGAGACCCGGCAGGAGGATGAGTATAGCGTCGTTCTAAACTTGCTTTAGAAGTGCACGTCTATATGACTCTGCCAGAGGGTTGTCGTAGTCAGTGGGAGCAGCGGAAGCATTGGTGGACATCAGGCTTATGTCTATTTACAGACTAAAGCAGATGTAGCGGAGATAGATCATCCATTTCTGATGTGACAGTCATAGGTTTGACGTCATCAGAATAGGGGATGGATCTGTTGAGAAGGTAGTAGGAAGTGATATTCCTTTACTACGATCGGTTATACTTTGGTCGTCACACAGTGGTTTCTCCACAAAGGACTTGGACATTATATCAGACATACTGGTTACTAGATCTATGGTTTTAGATCTAGATTTGGGTGGTTTCCTAATCTGGGTACCTTGACAGCATTCTATGAGTATTTAGAATGGACGACTCCTGGCACGGTAGTACACCTGCAGGTAATGGAGTCACCCTCTCTAAAGGTGTCTTACAGACTAAAGGGGAGAGGGATGTGCATGATTGGCAGATCACTTGCTTAGGCAATTGAGTCAATCATGAGATGTTAAGTACCACACCAGATGTTGTTCTTGCACTAGATGCAATAAGTTGATATTGATCCAATCCTGGAGGAACAGTCGGAAGCAGTTTTAGAACATAAGTGAATGATCTAGGGATATGATAATGGCTGCCTCCTTTAGGAGACGATTATCATTCCAGGCTTCCAAGGTGACATGGACGACAAGGAGGTTGTCAGAGTTATATTTTTCCCTCTGACGAGGGGCAGTATTTTGGACAGGTGGTCCAAGGCAATACTGAGGGTGGCATGGCGCAGGATACTGATTAGGTTCAGTTGACGATACAGTCTAAGAAGTTTGGTTTTGGAGTTCATTTATGAGCTTGGTCCCATCAGACATCCAGACATTCTAAGACAGGTATTGCTCATTTCGGGAGATGGCTTTCTCCGCGAACTTGAGATATAGAGAGACATAGAAAGAAACATCAAGGCGGATCCACTCACTGAGGCTATTCCTCGAACGCAATAGTTTCGCAAACGGATTTTGTGAAACTGACTAGTAGGGGAGTTGGGTGTTCGGTATCACACGGGCTGTGAGTATGCGACATCGCAATAATTAGCCTTGAGTGCAAGTGGGAGATTGTTGGAGATAGTGCCCTCAGAGTCAATTATTGGATCACAGGCACGTGATTGCAATGATTGAGGGAGGACCTATCCCGGGACGACAGTCTTACTCGAGATGATAGTTTGCTTTCTGGTTTACCTTTATCATCGTGTACTGCTTTAGGTGACCTGACATGTCACTATTGCACGTTGATAGAGCCCCTAGGATTCTTGCTTGACTACCGGCAGTATGAGGGCGATCATATACGTGAGAGCTGGTAGTCTATAAGCACATCCTTAAAAGGTCCCTAGTCGTAGGAGTTTCGAGACAGGGCATCGATACTCCAGAGTAGACTAGTGTATACAGTCGAGACCCCGACGAGGGGCGGTGGCCGGTCTCACAAGCCATTGGTGTCAGTTGGATCACCTAAGATGTATACAGGTGCTCATTGGGTTATGAGTACACCGGACAGGACTCGCCGGGAACATGCTAGTTGGTCTTATACCTGACGTCAGATAGCAGTTCCCAGGTGACATGTGTACAGGTTAGTTCATCGACCTGGGGATCGTCATTTGTCTCGTGTGAGTTCCCACTGTACTTTGATTACTACCCTACCACGGCTCAAAGGAGTCGTGCAAACAGGTTTTGGTTGGGTACAGTCCCGAGCCACATGGAGGCAGTGAGCGGATCTTCGGGGGTTTCGTCTCTCCCGGTATTGGGGGTGAGGTCGCGCTGTGTCTAGGAGAGCCATTACACAAAGACCTTGGCCAAGGCAGGAGATTTACTGGTAGGTATTCCAGTAGTATCTCAGGGTGTTCTGGGCTACACTCCGACACGACTTGTACCGCTTTTGGGGGTCTGACTTTTACCAACCCCCTAGGCCCGCCATGCGATGCTCATAGACGAACGGACCGGACTGTACGGATATTGTCACTGACAGGCTCTGTTGGGTGTCGGGGTGAGCTTCCTCATCGACGTCCCTTTTGGTCAATAGCTGGTGGCCCGTCACGTATTGGCTTATACCTCTGACGTGCTAGTGGTTAAATCCACAGCCATAGTATTGACGAGTCTTTAGAGTCCACCACACTTACAGTTACTCAAGCTTTCGGGCGAAACGCTGTAGAGGCCGTATGGAGATATGGCAGGGTCCGATCAGATACGTGCGGTATTGCACGGATCAGGATCGGACCGTTTGTACTAGTGGCCGTATGGTTATATGGCAGCGTTCGATCAGATACGTGCGGTATTGCACGGATCAGGATCGGACGGATCTTACTAGCCGGTTTTGGTTTAAGCTGGTCCTAGTTTAGTACAGTGTAGATTTTGTCTCATTGCATTTGTATCCGGACGGAATACAAATGCGGGTGTGTATGCACAGTGTGGGGTTTTCCTGTAATTTATTACGGGACCAGTTTTCTAGAGTTGCCATTTTCCTTTCCGTTCTGGCCGGTTTTCCTTTGTTCTTTCCCGGCCGGACTTTTTCGATAGAGGGGGTAATTTGCAGTTTTGCAAATTACACTTTGTGGAGGATTTATTTGCATAAGGATTAATTATGAAAGCATCTTTGCTTTTCTTGCATTCATTGTGATAAGAAAGGATTAGAAATGATTTGAGGTTGATGTAAGTTTAGTGATGATTATGTTTGGATGTGGTCACCCTCCTCCTTTTACTACACTCACCTCCCTCTTGCTTCATATTGTTATCCTCCACCATTTCTAAATGTGTGAGATAATTATCATGGTTGTAAAAAGAGAAGAGAGAAAAAGAAAAGAGAAGAAGAGAGTTTCATCTTCATCCTTGAGAGGTTTTCATTTCATTGATCTCATTTCATGTTAAGAAAAATGCAAGCACCATTTTTCTTGTCTTGTTTCCTCCATCATCCACAAATGGCAACCAAACCCCAAAAGAGAGACTATGATTCTACACTACACTTCCTACAGCATATCTTGAGCATGTCGAGTTGCCGGCTTCATGCGCGAGTTGCCTCGGTATTGAGGTGGGAGCCCGTAAAAGTACTCGGCTTCGTGGTGCCCTTTCCGACGAGGAGGAGACGGACGGAGATCCCGCGAGGAGATCGGAGTGGAGATGAAGACCGGAGGACTTTGATCGTCGGTACATCTCTAACACTATCTTGCTAGTTAGCTTAGACTAGTTTAATGGTCACGATCCGGGGTTTTGTGCGCGGTGGTGCCGGTTTGCAAAGTCCGCAAAAATTTAAGTTTACCACCGTTTCCGCGTTTGGTCGTCGGATTGACGGCCGGGGCGCCGCCGTGCACTTACACATAGAATTCCCTGCTGATTTTTTTAAGGATTTTTAATTTGGAAAAAATCACAGTTTTGAAAAATGTCCAGAAACTAGGGTATATCGGGTTTTCCGGGTTCGATCGGACTTTAAACTTCGTCTAGACTTCGCCTAAAGCTCTAGCTTGGCTCTGATACCACTGTAGGGTTGCTATGCACGCTCATAAGGGTCTATGAGGCATCAACCATGCCCGATTAAAAAATTAGCCGTGCCGAACAACCCGAATACGGATCTTTAAACTAGAGATTAGGCGAAAACTAACATGCTAAACACTTTAACACTAAGTGAGAGGGATTACAACCTTTGTAGATCCGGTCCTTCACTTCATAAGCTCCGTGTTGAAGTCCCTTCGCTGTGATCATCGTGCTCCAGACTCTCAAGAGGTTCCACGAAGAGAAAGATGCAGTCTTGCTTCCGATCTTCGATACAAAGATGATCTACCTTGAAGTTTCGTTAACACAAGCTAACACTCACTAAAATTGAGTGAACACTCTCATCTAAAGGGCAAGGGAAGATGAGGATAATGAAGTAGGATTTTTGATCTCTTTATTTATCTTTTTCTCACATTTATTCATCACTTTGAAAAAGCTAGTAAGCTTTTTCATGAAGAAAGAAGAAGGAAGAAGATGAACAATATGATAGAATTCCTTTTATGATGAATAATGCAAAGAAGATAATGATGAATAATGCAACCATGGTCAACTAAACTCTTGTAGAGAATTAACAAGGGTTAGGGTTAGGGTTGGGTTAAAGCATGAGTCATTTGAAAATATCTTTCACAAAACAAAACCAAAACCTTCTAGAATCATCTAGAAAGCTTAACCCTAATCCAAACCCTAATCATGTTTAAACTCCACTAAACATGTTGCATTAGTTATCAAATCATGTTACAATATTATATATCACATATATAATATTTATCGTAACAAAATAAAATAATACAATTAACATATATCGCATATATATCAATGTATTACCCGAGTGGGAAAAAGAATCTTTTAGTGAGCTAATATTAGATAATGTAATTTAATATATCATATATATTATTATACATTAAATTATCGAATCAACACTTGATCCGACAATCCGGCTATATCGCATATAACCGACTAATATTTATCCGTACCGATTCATCGAATCAACACTTGATCCGATGACTCGGCTGATATCAAATATCGCAAGAATAGAATACGGTATCTCATATCGCAATATCCTCGGTCCCGCACATATCACATATGTGCTCCTACTCCGTTTTTCCTGAGCCAAGAAACCTCTGTGTAGGACTCTAAAGAATCGTCAATACGCCGGCAGTAGGTGATGATCATATCAAACACCCACAAGCTGCAAGCAATTAGCTAAACGTAACAGCGACCCAGGTATTGAGCGCTCAGAAGATAAACAAGCAAGCCTGTACATTCTCCTGTGAATCCAAACAGTAACACTCCCGTACAGTCCGGTCTCGTCGTCTGATATGTTGCATATCTCGTCTAGGGGTGGTAAACGTCAGACCCCAGTAGCTCGATAAGTCGTGTCGATATGAGGTCTATAACAGTTCGAGAAACTACTGATAACACTTACCAGTAAATCTCAGCAACCCTGGCCAGGGATTTCCGGTTATAGCCAATCGAACACAGCACAACATCAACTCCCTATACCGGGAGAGACGAATCCCCTCCTATCGCTCATTGCCTCCATGTGATTCGAGACTGTACCCAAAAGCCACCTTTTTGCACGCCCTCTTGGACGTGGTATGATGGAAATCAAAGCACAGTGGGAATCACACACGACTCTATGACGATCTCGGGTCATCAGACTACTCTGTACCAGTGTCACCGGAGAACTGCCATCTGACGTGAGGTATAATACCATCTGGGAGTTCTCGGCGAGTCCGTCCAGTATACCCAGTCTCCACTGAGCACCCGTACACCATCCTTGATGTCAAACACCGATGGATATGGGATCATCCATCGCCCATCATATGGGTCAAGATGCGTATACGCTAGTCTACTCTGGTGTATCGATGCCCTGTCTCGATACACCCTCGACTAGGAACAGTTTATAGGATGTACTCGTCGACTACCGTGGCCCCACTAGTATGATCTCATCATAGTCCCAGCAGTCGAGTACAGATCCTAAGGGCTTTATCAACATGTAATATAGAGACAATCAGAGTACATGTTAAGATAAAGTACAACCAGATTGCATACTATCATGTCGAGCAAGAAAGTCCTCCCTATATATGTCCTAGCATCCACTACAATATACATCGTATGTACAGTAATGGCCTCTAGGGCATACATATAACTAACAGTGCCAGTATCTAGCCCAATACCATCCGAAAAACTACTGATCTGCCAGCCAATAAATCTCATCTGCCATGGCCATGGAGTTATGGTATTAGCCACCAAACACTGTGCGACATCGACTTCCTTTATCGGGAAAGACGAATCTCTTCTATCACGCCTCCAAGTGCTTCGAGACTGCATCCAAAAACTATCTATTTGCACGACTCAATAGAGCCATGGTAGAATAAAAATCAAAGCACAGTGGGAACATACTTAAGACAAATGATGATGTCAGGTCAGCGGACTACCTGCACTAATGCCACCAGAGAATATCTACCTAACGTTAAATATAATACCAACTAGCATGTTCCCGGCAAGTCCGTCCAGTGTAACTCATAACCCAGTGAGCATCTGTATACAATCTTTAGTGACTGACTAACACCAATGGCTGTGAGACAAGCCATCGCCCCTCGTCAAGGTCAAGAAATGTATCCACTAATTTACTCTGGAATATCGATGTCCAGTCTCGATATTCCCACGACTAGGGACATTTAAGGATATGCTCATAGACTACCCAACCCCTACAAGTCTGATCGATGTCAGAATGTTGGTAGTCAATCAAGAATCATGTAGGCTCTATCAATATGTAATAGTCATATGATATACAATACAAGACATGTACATGATGATAAAGACATATCAGATAGCATACTATCATCTTGAGTTTAAGACTGTTCTACCCATATAGGTCCTCACTCAATCATTAATCGTCTGCCTGTGATTGCAATAATTGCATTGAGGGAACTATATCCAACACATGCTTCATCAACATTCGCTCCTTCATGAACATTTTGACAGACTGCTTTCATCGAGGATAATTTGTTCCATTTAATCGAATACATATGATATGAGTAGGAGCCATATGAGGAATGTAGACTTCCTTTTGCTTCAAGGAGGTAGCGGAAGCAACGAACTCAACCATCGAAGAACAGTCACTAACAACCCCACAAACTCCATAACAAAAAACTCCGAGAATCAACAACCACAAACACCTCAAAGGGAATAGCAACACAAAACAACAATCAAATCGTGATTTGTCTCAAAAGACTCGAATCAATGATCTACAACCCACCACCCTACTTAAACACAAAATGGGGGGCCTAACACCCTAGATCGACACTGTTCATATTGTCCGATAGCACGATCTAAACAACGAAACTTTGTGGAATGGACAAAAAAATTGAAAGTGTTTCTTAGCATCTCTACTAGGTTTCCACATGCATCAAGTATAAAATTTTAAAAAATCTAGAGGTCTAAGCTACACTAACCTAGAATCGAACTAGAGAATTAGGGTTTCAAAGCATATAAACAAACTTTACACTAAGTGAATAGAGAATACAACCTTTGTAGACCGGTCATTCACTTCTGAAGCTCTAAGTAGTAGTCCCTTAGCTCCAAGTAGTGGTCCCTAGAACTCTTCTTAGGCACCACTTGGTGAAAGGAACGAGCTTACTTCGTCGTCTTCGAGGCCGAAGATGATCCGCCTTGAAGTTTCTCTAACTCAAGCTACCTCTTCACTAATGCAAGAATTAGTGAAGCAAACAACCTAATCTTATGGGCTAGATGAGAGTAGGTTGATGAAGTAAGAATTTTGCTCACTTAAGAAAACTCTTTCTCTTTTTCTTTTCTCACCTCACTCAAAACTAGAGGGCAAAAATGAGATGAAGAAGATGAACTTGTGTTGAACTTGGGTGAGGAAAATATCTCAAAGATATAATGTAAAGAGTTAACCATGGCTAAAGTTAATGGTTGGATTATAAAATATCTAGAGTAAAACCAAAATTAGTGGGATGAGTCAAGGCTTCTACATGCTTCTACAAGCATCTCAAGCCACGCTCATTTCCACCTAATTTTGAATTACTCTTAATAAATAATTCCCCTAATTATCTTAAGGTTTGGTGTGAGTCTCATACACCCATGTCCAATGTATCATCCACCATGACACAATATATAAATATATATAAATGCATTTTAAAGAGAAGAAAATCTTTAGTGAGCATTATATTAGTTAATATATATTTATATATCAAATATATTAATATATATCAAATTATTAAATCAACACTTGATTTAATAATCCGGTTATATCATATATAACTGGCTAATATCATTTACATGTATATCACATTATCGAATCAACACTTGATTCAATAACCCGGTCATATCACATATAACCGACCGATATAATATATCGCGAGATTAAAATACGGTATCACATAAATGTATTTAATCAAGCTCCAGCACATATCACCATATGTGCCCTACTTCATTTCGCTTGAGCTAGAAAAGCTCTGTGTGGAACTCTAAAGACTCGTTAATACACTAGCAGTAAGTAATGATCACATCAGTCACCCACAAGCCGTCAGCGGTACTAGCTGGACGTAACGGCTACTCAGGTATTGAGCAAATAGAAGATCAAAAAGCAAGCTTGTCCAAACTCCCACAAAGCCTATAAGCAACACTTACCGTACAGTCTGGTCTCTTCGTCTGATATGTCGCATATCAAGTCTAGAAGTGGTAAACGTCAGATACCAGTAACTTGATAAGTCATGCTGATGTGTGGCCTATAACCGTTCGAGAAACTACTGATAACACTTACCAGTAAATCTCATCAGCTCTAGCCAAGGACTTGTTGTTATAACCAATCGAGCATAACGCAACATCAACCCCCAATACCGGAAGAGACAAAACCCCTCCTATCGCTCATTGCCTCCATGTGACTCAGGACGTACCCAAAATTCACCTGTTTGCACGCCTCCTTTAAGCCGTGATAGGGAGGAAATCAAAGTATGGTGGGAACCACACAAGACTCTATGACGATTTCGGGTCTATAGACTAACATGTACAAGTGTCACTAGAGAACTGCTATCTGACGATATGTATAATACCAACTAGTAGTTCTCGGCGAGTCTTGTTCTGTGACTCATTCTTTAATGAGCACCTGTGTACAATATTTGATGTCAAACACTAATGGATGTGGGATCAACCATCGCCCCATACAGAGTTAAGAAACGTACACACTAGTCTACTCTGGAATATCGATACCCTATCTCGATACTCCCTGGACTAGGAATTGTTAAAAGATGTGCTTACGGACTACCTAAGCCCCACTAGTATGATCTGCATCGTATTCCTGGTAGTCGAGCTAACATCCTAAGGGCTTTATCAATATGTATCAGAGAGACAGTATAACAATACAAGTATACATGTTAAGATAAAAAAAACAACCAGATAGCATACTATCATGTCGAGCAAGAAATTCATCTATATATATATATATATATATATATATATATATATATATATATGTCCAAGAATCCACTATAATATACAATAATGGCCTCTAGGGCATACGTATGACTAACAATCTCCCATTTGCATTAAGGCCAATTGTTGTAGTATCTCATACCCAACATCCTAAAAAGTCTCTCAAATTGCGTCTGGGGGAAGGCCTTCATGAGTGGATCCACTGTGTTATCCTTCGTGTCAAATCTCCTGACCTCGATCTCCCGGCGATCAACTATCTCCCGGATCAGGTGATACCGCCTAAGAATATGTCTGGATCGCTGATGGGACCGGGGTTCCTTGGCCAAAGCCATAGCTCCATTGTTATCACAATACAAAGCCACAGCTCCACTGTCATCCTTATCACTCTGGAAGCTCGAATCGGTAAAGGACTCCACCTGGAGTTCTCCGTTACCATACACCAAGAACATTTCTTTAGTCCTTCTCAAGTACTTAAGAATTTTCTTCATAGCTATCCAATGTTTCTCTCCAGGATCTGATTGATACCTACTTACCACACTAAGTGTGTAAGCTACATCCGGTCTGGTATATAACATCGCATACATGATTGATCCTACTGCATAAGTATAGGGTATCCCTTGCATGTAAGCCCTCTCCAAATCAGTCTTGGGAGAAATCTCTTTAGAGAGAGTGATTCCTGAGCAAGCGGGTAAATTACTACGCTTAGAATCTTCCATACTAAATCTCTTTAGTATTGTGTCAATGTACCTAGATTGAGACAATCCCAACGTCCATTTAGATCTATCTCTATAGATCTTAATTCCCAGGATGTAGGAGGCATCGCCCAGATCTTTCATGGAGAACCTTTATGATAAGAAGAGTTTGACTGAGTGTAGCATAGGAACATCATTTCCTATCAAGAGTATGTTATCTACGTACAATACAAGGAAGACAACCTTACTCTCTACAACTTTCTTGTATATACAAGGTGCATCTATATTTTTGATGAAGTCAAACTCTTTGACTACCACATCAAAACAGATGTTCCAGCTCCGCGATGCCTGCTTTAATCCATAGATTAATTTAAGCAGCTTTCACACCTTTCTGCTGCTCCCACTGTCTACGAAGCCCTCTGGCTGTATCATGTACACGCTCTCTTCTAAATCACCATTTAGAAAAGCAGTCTTGACATCCATTTGCCAGATTTCGTAGTCATGGTATGCAGCAATGGCAAATAGGATCTAGATGGACTTAAGCATAGCCACTGGAAAAAGGTTTCATCATAATCGACACCAGGTCGTTAACGAAAACCTTTGCTATAAATCTAGCTTTGAAAGTCTTAATTTTTCCATCTACACTAAGTTTCTTCTTAAAGATCCACTTGCTCCCGATGGGTTTTATCGATTTAAGAGCAACTTCCAAAGTCCATACTTTGTTGGTGTACATGGATTCCATCTCAGATCGTATTGCATCCAGCCATTTCACAGAGTCTCCACTTCTGATGGCCTGCTCGAAACTAGTTGGGTCATCATCTTCCATGATGCAATCCTCGCTCCCACCGTCAATGCGAAAACTGTAGTATCCTTCAGGCGGATGAGGAACCCTACTAGACCTACGGAGTAGCTGAGGTTCGTTGGAAACTATTGAATCCTCTGGTTCCACTAAATAATCAGTTGTAGTTTGTGTAGCTGGAATATCTTCCAGTTCTACCTCATTGCCACTAATTTCTTTTACAAGAAATTCCTTTTCTAAAAAGGTGGCATGTTAAGCAGCAAACAGCTTTTGTTCCTCACTGTGGTAGAATAGATATCCATGTAAATTCTTTAGATATCCCACAAACTTGCAAAGAACTGATCTTGCCTCGTGTTTGTCCAGATTTTGCTTTTTGACATAGGCCCGACAACCCCATATCTTAACTCGTTTAAGATATGGTCTCTTTCCACTCCATATCTCATATGGTGTTTTAGGAACAGATTTGGATGGAACTTGATTCAATAGGTATGCAGCTGACTCAAACGCATAGCCCCAAAAGAAAACACGTAACTCAGCAGTACTCATCATAGAGCACACCATATCTAATAGGGTGCGATTCCTCCGCTTCGAAACTCCATTGTGTTGTGGTGTATACGGAGGAGTAAGCTGAGAGAGAATCCCATTCTCTTTTAAATAATTTCGGAATTCTGTGCTTAAGTATTCTCCTCCCCGATCAGATCGAAGGTTTTTAATACTTTTACCCGTCTGGTTCTCAACTTCACACTTATATTCCTTGAATTTCTTAAAAGATTCAGATTTATGTTTCATCAAGAACACATATCCGTATCTTGAGAGATCATCGGTGAATGTAATAAAATATGAAGAACCATTCCTGGCATATATAGACATAGGACCGCATACATCACTATTTATCAGTCCCAAGAGATCATTAGCTCTTTCTTCGTATCCTGTAAACGGAGTTTTGGCCATCTTACCCTTGAGACATGACTGGCAAGTTTCATAAGATATAATTTCAAAATGATTCAAATATCCATCTTTATGAAGTCCCATCATTTATATTTCCTAAACATCATACAAGAAACGAAAATAGAACGTACGCTTATGCTATCCGCATTCGCCACAGGGCCCCGTCATGCACCGTTAGGTTACTTAAGTAACGGCAGAGCGGGGGCTGGACTAGCGTGGGTGCAAAACATAAGTAACGTTTATTATATATCATATATATATATATATATATATATATATATATAATATAATATAAAGTATTCATCTCACGCAGTTATATGATCACATCAAAGATAATAGCAGCAGAAATCAACATATGAAATATAGGATATAGTAGGAGGTCCGTGTTTTAAATTAAGCCAGTAAAAAACAAGAATTCCACGGTCATGATGAATAGCCAAACCCACATCCCTAGACCCCTACAAGAGAGACAAGCAACCCTACCAATTCTAGAGTTAGGAGACCCAGTCTCGACTCCTCAAGATGGCCTCCCACTGAACTCTAGAACACGGTTACTTGTGCTCCCCGCTTTGGGTCTTTCCTAATGCGGAAAAGTAAATAATATACATCAATGGTGACATCATCCTCAACCCAGAAGTGTCCCAACAAAAGAATATTACATACAGTTTTTACATGAATGAAAATAGAAAAACTCTCATCTCACGCAAAACCCCTGGCTATTCAATCACGACGATATAATATAACATATCAGAACAACACATAACATCACATGTCATCAACGTAAGTAAATATGCGTATCCCGAAAGTCGTTGTCGTATAGCAACGAAATCGGCGATACACCACATATTACACTTACGATCGCAGAAAATACATGAAACATACAATAATTAGAATCCGCATATCCTTAGACATCATAAACCCGAAATATCTCATATCTCGGATTTCATGCTTAACCCGTTAAATCATGTATTTATGTCTTGTATTGAAAACACTTTTTAATAGCAGCTCGGGTAATTCAATAAGATTCCCGATGAAATGATCGAATGCTCGTCGGGAACTTTAGTAGATTGCCGCACCCCGATGCCGTCAACGAAGTGCACTTAGGCGGAACACCGTAGCCGCGAGCACCCGACCGGATGCTTTTAGCAACCGGGTTCTCCTACAGTCACTTGGTCGGGGTTATGGGGCGTGGCTATCTAGTAGTGTTTCCCGGCGACTATCCGTATACTATACGAGATTACGACGGAGTTTTGATCTAAATCGAAACTTCATGGAAATCGACCAAAAGAGACTAAAATGTGAGATTTACAAAACCCAAACTAGTTTCACAAAACTAATTAATGTAGATTCCAAATATTGTATCACATATCATATATATCGAGACGATATTAAACATTTCGATCGATATCTCAAACACCCACAAATCACATAGACCTCAACAATTGAGTCTCACTTAAAATTACCAGAAAACCCATAATAACAAAATGGAGCAGTAGAAGAAAATTCACCTCACAACTCTATAATGTTGCGGCGGAACCGCGGCCAAACGAGGGTTTGGGTCGCGGTTCTGTGGCTCGTTGATGGATTTGGGGACTCGAATTTCTTAGGGCTCCATAATTAACCTGGACGATTTTCTGAATATTTTTTATCTCGAAAAAATCAACTTTTGAAAAAATTTACAGAAAGTAGTGATTTTACGGGCTTCGAAGTTCGAACGAACACTTTAACGTCGTTTAGACCAAATCAAATGCTTTAGATTGGCTCTGATACCATGAAAGTGTTTCTTAGCACCTCTACTAGGTTTCTACATGCATCAAGTATGCAATTTTAAAAAATCTAGAGGTCTAAGCAACACTAACCAAGAATCGAACTAGAGAATTAGGGTTTCAAAGCATGCAAACAAACTTTACACTAAGTGAATAGAGAATACAACCTTTGTAGACCGGTCCTTCACTTCTAAAACTCCAAGTAGTAGTCCCTTAGCTCCAAGTAATGGTCCGTCGAACTCTTCTTAGGTTCCACTTGGTGAAAGGAATGAGCTTGCTTCATCGTCTTCGAGACCGAAGATGATCCACCTTGAAATTACTCTAACTCAAGCTACCTCTTCACTAATGCAAAAATTAGTGAAGCAAACAACCTAATCTTATGGGCTAGATGAGAGTAAGTTGATGAAATAGGAATTTTTCTCACTTTAGAAAACTCTTTCTCTTTTTCTTTTCTCACCTCACTCAAAACTAGAGAGCAAAAATGAGATGAAGAAGATGAACTTGTGTTGAACTTGGATGAGGAAAATATCTCAAAGATATAATGTAGTGAGTTAACTATGGCTAAAGATAATAGTTGGGTTATAAAATATCTAGAGCAAAACCAAAATTAGTGGGATGAGTTATGGTTTCTACATGCTTCTACAAGCATCTTAAGCCATGCTCATTTCCACATAATTTTGAATTACTCTTAATAACTAATTTCCCTAATTATCTTAAGGTTTTGTGTGAGTCTCATACACCCATGTCCAATGTATCATCCACCATGACACAATATATAAATACATATAAATGCATTTTAAAGAGAAGAAAATCTTTAGTGAGCATTATATTAGTTAATATATATTTATATATCAAATATTTTAATATATATTAAATTATTAAATCAGCACTTGATTTAATAATCCGGTTATATCACATATAACAGACTAATATCATTTATATGTATATCACATTATCGAATCAATACTTGATTCAATAAATCGGTCATATCACATATAACCGATCGATATAATATATCGCGAGATTAGAATACGGTATTACATACACGTATTTAATCAAGCTCCCGCACATATCACCATATGTGCCCTACTTCGTTTTGCTTGAGCTAGGAAACCTTTGTGTGGGACTCTAAAGACTCGTCAATACGCCAGCAGTAGCTAATGATCACATCAGTCATCTACAAGCCGTCAGCGGTACTAGCTGGATGTAACGGCTACCCAGGTATTGAGCGAATAGAAGATCAAAAAGCAAGCTTGTCCAAACTCCCTCAAAGCCTATAAGCAACACTTACCGTACAGTCCGGTCTCTTCATCTGATATGCCGTATATCAAGTCTAGGGGTGGTAAACGTCAGATACCTATAACTTGATAAGTTATGCAGATGTGTGGCTTATAACCGTTTGAGAAACTACTGATAACACTTACCAGTAAATCTCATCAACCCTGTCCAGGAACTTGCTGTTTGTAACATTTCAAAAAAAAATATTATTTTTGGGGAATTTTTATAATTTAATAATAAAATATTGAATATTTTAAATAAAGCGGTATAATTAAATACCGATAAATTGGGAAAATTTTTGAAAATTATAGAAATTACTTAAAAGAGGGTGTTTTATGTGAATTATACAAATTTTAAGTTTTTATGATTAATTATATGCTAATTTAGTGCTAATCACGATTAAAAATCGCTAATCGGATTTTTAGCATATTTTGTGCAAAATATGCACCGTATCATTTTACACTTATTACATATGTTTTCCATGGATTTCCTTCATGTTTTAAAGCATGATTGTTGATTTATAGGAAAATAGAAGAGGAAAAGAAAAGAAAAGAAAAGGATGAATAGAATATTAGGTATGGATGAGAGAGGGAAGGTGAGGGGGTTATCTTTGACTTGCATCTCACCATTTCCATCATTTTCCTCTCCCCTCTCTTTACTTGTTGCTGCTGCTGCCTCCTCCTCCACCCTCTTCAACCCTCTCAAATCATCACAATAAACACCTCAAAACCCATTACCCTTTTCATTAAAAAGATACACAAGCTCAAGAAAAGCACATTGGACCAAGAAAGCAAGGACTTTGGCCACTTGGGGCAACTCAAGAATTTTCTTGAGTTTCCAAATGAGATATTTTCTGAACCTTTAGCTTAGTTTTTCCATTACTTTTACTCCCATGTTAGATTAGAACCGATATCGTGTGGTTTGGGTGAACTTTGAAAACTCTAGTTAGGGTTTAGGGAAATTTTGGGTAGTGATGTGTAATTGAGCTCAGTAGAAGCCACACAAACCCCCTAGTGCTAGAATTCAGACCTAAACCAAAGACTAGAATCCCGGAATACGGATTTAGAAAAGCCGATATCAGAAAATTGTTGATTCTGTGAGGGTTAATTGAAATCTACTATCACTCGGAAACTCTGAAAATTATTTTGCAAACACATAGAGATGTGCAGGCACCCAGGAAGCTAACCCCAAAACCCCAGCCCCTATCTCCTAATTATGGCCACAGATTTAATCTGTATGGTCGCAAATTGCGGCCTGAGTCACACCATTTTGATCCGTATTGGTTCTGTAGCTTTATTTCATGTAAACTAGACACTTGGTATATGCAAAATTGACCAATTTGACTTAGGGTGAAATATGGGACCATTTTCAATAGTGGCTGTTTTGATTCGGGTTTCGTTTTGCATATTTTGAATTCTGGAATTCTAGTATTTTGTTTTACCTCGATCACTTGACGTTTGTACGACGATATCGAGGATTGTTTGATGGTTTTGAAAGCGTAGTCCATAGGTTCTAACCTATAGGCCTTAGCGTGTCGTTTAGTTTTCTCGATGTAATTTTAAGGTGCATTTGCGATTGTGATATCTTGTTGGTACCTTCTCGAGGGCTTCATACGAGGAAGAAGATGAAGGCGACATCGACACCGACACGCAGGATGCAAGGTGAGTAGATTATATCTACTGGGGAAGTCGGGTGGATGGCACATAGCACCCCCGCAGTTCGATACGTAGTATACTGGATATATACTATATTTATATATATGATAGCGTTATGTGTGACATGGATATTCTAGATGTGATTAAGTATACTATGGATAGAGTAAGGTTTAGAAGTAAACTAGTATAGTTTCCTAGATGCGAACTCTAGAATAGGTTTACACCCACACGCACACATGCTTGCTTGTTATACTTATACCTGGACGATGAGGATAGTGTATGATATTTGGAGATGAGTCGATGAGATTGGGCATAGTGCCATGAGATCGGTGATATAATGTGATTCGTATTTGGGATATGACATGAGATTTTAGCAGGCCTTTGGAAGTGTGTTCGACTCACGCATTTATATTTACATAGATGGTATCGGTTTGTACTAAACTTAGATCAGTACCCGAGTTCATGTGATATGATGATAAAGATACCGGTTAATTGATGAGATAAATATGATATTGACCCATACCCAGATTTGGGATGCCATACGATGATTTACCATATGAGCTTTATATTGATGATAAGATCCGCACTCGTGACTCGAGGATGTCATATGATATTGTATCGTACGCGGTACCTTTGAGTCGAGATCACCAACTATTATATATATATATATATATATATATATATATATATATCGACTCAGATTTAAGTAGTTTCCATACCCTTCCCGACTAGCTTGTTAGATAGATCTGTAGTTGCATAGTAGATGCTAGACTAGACCCGAGTCATACCTATTTCAAAAAATAACGAATCGGGAGTATTGTAAAGACAGGCAAAGGGATTCTAAGGATATTTTCAAAGGACGCATATTTTCTTAAAAACACCGCAGCCCTTATTTTTCCTAAAAACCCCGATTCGTCTTCTTTCAAACAGCAAAACAGTATGACATAGATACATTGATGTAGATACTGCACTGTTGTGTTTATTATTCATTGCCGCATATTCTTGCTTTTCGCATCGCATTGCATGTTCAAATATGTTTATTGTTATATTAAAACCATGTTGTTAGGACACCAGTACCATTATCGATGATGCATATGTTCCACGTACACCTGTTTGCCGGCTCACACACTTCATCATCGATAATTGCCATGTCACTACACAGTAGGTTTGTTGCATCAGGATATGACCCTTGCATGATATACTGATATGCTTACATTTCCCTTATATATCGCATACATCATGCTTATGATTATACGCATTGAGATATTTGTTTTCATGAGATTTCTGGATTCGGGAACCGTGGTTATTTCAAAGGAGAATATGTATTGTTTTAAAAATCCGGTTTCCTCTTGATATGATATTTCAGTGCGTCCACCATGTGTTTTCTTGGTTCTGAGACGTGTGACATGTGAACCCGAATCGAGGAGCTGGATGAGGCCGATTGCGGATACATGGTGGACCCAGTATGGTTCCCCGTGGCGAGAAATATTTTTCGTAGAGCAGACGATGAGCCTGACAGGGTGGCGAGTACCTACCGGTGATAGTATTTGGACCCGGCAGATATCCGGAGGATACCGACCGGAGTCGAGAGATGATATGGGCCAATCCGGACTGACGGAGCCCGTGGGCCGATCCGGACTGACGGAGCCCGATATATGAGGGTTTACGTGCCGATGCTGGGCACAGATTTCATGATGTTTTCGAGTGTTGATGCTAGACACTCAGGTTCCATGATTTTGATATGTCACGAGGGACACGTGTTGATTTATATTCTCATACTTTCATGCATATGCTTTTATGACTTTTACATGCATGATGTTGTTATGTCATTGGTTGACACGTGGACGAGATCCACATACATACAGACATTGATTACATAGTTGGATGATATCCACATACTCATAGACTTTATGTTATAATTGACACTGATTACATTGATCATACCTCATATTTATGATATGTTGTAACCTGAGGCACTGACTCGAGCACGTGGGATTACACTTATGTATAGATGTTTACCCTGGCCACCTTTTCGTGCTTCAGACTTATTCATTTTGAGGATATATTATTACTGATCGTTTGACTTAGGATGAGTCATACATACGATTTCTGCTATGCGATATTTTCTATTCACGAGTTGGCAACTCACCCCCGTTGTGCCACAGTTCTTGTAGGTTTTCCCGTACAGGTTTCATTGCGGCTCTTCTGGCACACTGCTTCCTTTCTGGGTGATTGCTTTGGTAGGTGGGTTCACTCGCATCATGACCACCATTGTACATATATATTTTCAGTTGTATCTAGTGAATTCCATCAACCAAACTTGTATATTGTTTCAGACTTAGAAAACCAGTTATGTATTATTTCGACCTTAGAGTCGCGCGTTGTAGTATTATGGTTTTCATGCTGATTTTGAGTTTTCCTTTGGGTTTTGATCCTCGCCCTTCGTCGTTGTATATTATACTGCTTACATGGTTGTGACCGTCGATTGACGAAAAGCTAGCTCCCGTTTGGGGATGCCCTTTATCATTGTATATATATTATTCATGTTGTGCCCCGTTTGGGGCCAGTATTTACAAAGGAAACTCTGCCGAAATTTTCAGAAAAGACTAGAGATTTTAAAAATGCATATTCGGCTTACGTATTTAAAAACCTTGTTTTTTAAAGAAAAATGTGTTTTCTTCACTTCTTAAAACTAGTTTTCCTTATTTACTCCTTAAAAATGGTTTTAGATTTCTGGGTTTTTGGCTTACTTGAATTAGATGGGGTCCTATATGCTTCATATGATTCAAGGGTCAGTCACGTGCTATTTTGGGATGTGACAAAGTTGGTATCAGAGCGCTAGGTTAACCTTGGTTCGAGTCTAAGTTTGACTATGCGGAGCCTGGAATGTTTATATATATACGGAACTTAGGCATGACCTTACGGAACTTAGACTTAGTCGAGGGGGTATTATACCCGAACTTTCGTCGCGTAGGATGACCCTTGGTTGATGGAGTAGGTAGCTTGAGTAGAGTGACGTACCGTACGTATGTTCCGCGGCATACTTACTATACGCTACTCCGCTTAAGAAACCTTAGGATGTACATTTCCTTGGACAATATTATATTCATTCCTATGATCTATCCTCATCGATATTGGTTATGATTTTGCTGCCACGATTACACGGGCAGAGAGAGCTACGGCTAGAGTTGCGTCAGCTTGAGCTCGTCACGGACGAGGACTGACCAGGGCGTGATTCCAGAGACGTACGATTGCATAGAGAGGCGTCGTTTTAGTGTGTTTTCGTGCCATGAGCGTCTGACGGATCGCTTTTACGAGATTACTCGGACGTGCAGATTAGCACCAGAGGGTTGAGTCACTGATAGGGGTCAGCCAGAATGTAATGACCATTGATGTATCGCTTATTCATGATGATTGAGGCGTTGTTCAGCGTACGGACAAATGAGCCAGTTGTTGCCGCAAATGATAAGATATGGCCCAGATGTTGGAGCTACTGCAGCATGAGTATATACTTAGAGATATGATGGAAGGTCGCTAGTTACCCGAGGATGAATGACTAGGACATGTGGTTCGTTCGCTTACCCCGATGCGAGGTCATCAGATTGATTGATTCCAGTTAGAGACGACATCACGCATTTTCGTTGGTAGTCGATAGAGGCGATCGAATGTCAGAACCCATATTCCAAGTTTAAAGTATTCGGAAAGACATGCAAGCGATTCTATGAACCCTCTAGAAGAATGAAATCCTAACTCGACATAATGACCGTGTGAAAACCTTTGAACCTTAGGGTTTGCGGCAGTTCCGTGGTGCCACTAGTGAGGCTTGGGTTTGCCCTTCTACGGCTGATCCACTGATACTGTGGTATGTACTCGATACTATTAAACTATACCCAAGATGTTGAGCTCTTGGGGGATTATGAGGTTTTGACGAATCGATCGAATGGTTCGACTTCATTCGGATGCTATGTGTTGGGACACATTGCTTGGGAGACTCCAGATACGAGTATAGCCATTGGAGCGCAGTCCATGCAGCCACGAGAAAACGAGTCCGAATCAGTCGACATTGGAGCAGAGTGGAGTAAAGAGTTCACACGAGATTTCGACGAGATGACGTTCCACTCCGCTGACATCAGAGATGCGATACGCATGCAGAGGCGTTGTATATGGATATACCTTCCAGAAGGAGTCGCGATGAGTGTGCATCCATTCCGAAACAAGAAACAGATATAGTAAAGATGATAACTTCCGGGCAGTTCGGCAGGAACGAGAATTGAGAGAGACCTCGATAGGACCCTTCTGGAATACTATACGAGAAGACTTGGACCCAGGAGTGGTCATATTGCGCACACACAGCAGGCCATAGTTCGGCATCGTCGATGAGATAGTTGACAAGGTTCGGATAAAGGACCTCAACCAGGTGCGTTGTAATTTGAGAAAGAATGGATCGCGAGATTGGTAATCCACAGAGAAGATAAGGGCCCAGAGACAGAGGACGCCAGACCGTGAGCAAGAGGCAAGTAGATATCTTGCGCTGCTAGCATTGGATGCACCGACACCTTCTCGACTTTGAAGGAGGATATATCGATGACGGTATATATGATTTGTGATTTGGTGATTCGATTATCATGTATCTGTCAACTTGGATTTCGGTGTTTTTGGGCGATCTATTCGCATGATTCAGTCTCGATGACTTAGTTCCATGATATTTGTTTTCGTGCACCATGGTTGCACCTACTGGATATTCATATTTGTGCACAGTTATTGCACCTAATATCGTTTTTGTTCCTTGGTTGCACATGCTTATGACTTCATGGATTTCTTACCGTTGGGTTGATTTTGTGCACATGGTATGCACACGATTTTGCTTTTTGCACTCGGTATAGCTTATATATGCTTGTAATGCATTGATATGTGTTTTGTGCACGCAGTTGCACACGTTTATGATTTTCTTTACACCTGGGTACACTCAGTGTTGCTGCTTACGCATTTGAGTTATTGTTAGGTATTTGTGCACAGGATGCACCGTATTTGTATTTCTTGCCCAGGATGCTCCAGTTTTATACTTCGTGCGTTTGTCGCACCAGTTTTATGTTTCGTGCGTTTATCGCACCAGATTTATATTTCGTGTCTTTGTTGCACCGAATTTATATTTTGTGCACTATGGTTGCACCTGACTTCGATTTGATGCCATTCGATATGTTGATTTTGATTTCATGCTTATGTCATGCATGCGATTTGACTTATGCTTTCGGCATAATTTTCATACACTTTTCGTGTTTTGATTTTATTTGTGCACGCTGATGCACATGGTTGTGAGATTATATACCGCGGTATACATGTTTTTGATTAAGCCGTATTGTATACCGTCGATATTGATTCTAATATTGATGTTGATTTCTTGCACTCCGTGCATTTGATTTGGATTTTGCGCATGCTCGATGCTTGATATTGGATTTAGTGATTTCGTGCATGTTGAATGCGCATGATTTAGATTTTATTCGTGCATGATGGATGCACCTGAATTGAATTTTCGCGCGTGTTGAGCGCATGTTTTGAGATACGATTTTGGTGCACACCCGATGCACTGAATCGGGATTCTCCGTGCATGTCAGATGCACCTGATTTTGCTGTCAGGCACACACGTTGCCTATGAGAGATGTTTCGTGCACACCCGTTGCACCTAGATGTGGTTTCTGTGCACATGTATGGCACATATATGGATTTTGATTTTCATGTGCACCAGACGCACAGGGTATTCTTATATACATTTGAGGATTGAAGATTTCGGAGCCCCGACGACTTGGACTTTTTATTGAAATGTTTTAGAAATTGGGGGTTTAAATTTAAATTCAGGGACCGAATTTCTTTAAGGGGGGAAGATTGTAACATTTCAAAAAAATAAAATAGTATTTTTGGGGAATTTTTATAATTTAACAATAAAATACTGAATATTTTAAATAAAGCGGTATAATTAAATACCGATAAATATGGAAAAATTTTGAAAATTATAGAAATTACTTAAAAGAGGGTGTTTTATGTGAATTATGCAAATTTTAAGTTTTTATGATTAATTATATGCTAATTTAGTGCTAATCGCGATTAAAAATCGCTAATCGGATTTTTAGCATATTTTGTGCAAAACATGCACCATATCATTTTACACTTGTTACATATGTTTTCCATGGCTTTCCTTCATGTTTTAAAGCATGGTTGTTGATTTATAGGAAAATAGAAGAGGAAAAGAAAAGAAAAGAAAAAGATGAATAGAATATTAGGTATGGGTGAGAGAGAGAAGGTGAAGGGGTTATCTTTGACTTGCATCTCACCATTTCCATCATTTTACTCTCCCCTCTCTTTACTTGTTGCCGCTGCTACTTCCTCCTCCTCCACCCTCTTCAACCCTCTCATATCATCACAATAAACACCTCAAAACCCATTACCCTTTTCATTAAAAAGATGCATAAGCTCAAGGAAAGCACATTGGACCAAGAAAGCAAGGATTTTGGCCACTTAGGGCAACTCAAGAATTTTCTTGAGTTGCTAAATGAGATATTTTCTGAACCTTTAGCATAGTTTTTCCATTACTTTTACCCCCATGTTAGATTAGAACCGATATCGTGTGGTTTGGGTGAACTTTGAAAACCCTAGTTAGGGTTTAGGGAAATTTTGGGTAGTGATGTGTAATTGAGCTCAGTAGAAGCCACACAAACCCCCTAGAGCTAGAATTCAGACCTAAACCAGAGACTAGAATCCCGGAATACGGATTTAGAAAAGCCGATATCGGAAAATTGTTGATTCTGTGAGGGTTAATTGAAATCTGCCATCACTCAAAGACTCTGAAAATTATTTTGCAAACACATAGAGATGTGCAGGCACCCAGGAAGCTAACCCCAAAACCCCAGCCTCTATCTCCTAATTCTGGCCGCAGATTTAATCTGTATGGCCGCAAATTGCGGTCTGGGTCCCACCATTTTGATCCGTGTTGGTTCTGTAGCTTTATTTCATGTAAACTAGACCCTTGGTATATGCAAAATTGACCAATTTAACTTAGGGTGAAATATGGGACCATTTTCAATAGTGGCTGTTTTGATTCGGGTTTCGTTTTGCGTATTTTGAATTCTAGAATTCTAGTATTTTGTTTTACCTCGATCACTTGTCGTTTGTACGACGATATCGAGAATTGTTTGATGGTTTTGAAAGCGTAGTCCATAGGTTCTAACCTATAGGCCTTAGCATGTCGTTTGGTTTTCTCGATGTAATTTTAAGGTGCATTTGCGATTGTTATATCTTATAGGTACCTTCTCGAGGGCTTCATACAAGGAAGAAGATGAAGGCGACATCGACACCGACATGCAGGATGCAAGGTGAGTAGATTATATCTACGGGGAAAGTCGGGTGGATGGCATATAGCACCCCCGCAGTTCGATACGTAATATACTGGATATATACTATATTTATATATATGATAGCGTTTTGTATGACATGGATATTCTAGATGTGATTAGGTGTACTATGGATAGAGTAGGGTTTAGAAGTAAACTAGTATAGTTTCCTAGATGCGAACCCTAGAATAGGTTTACACCCACACACACACATGCTTGCTTGTTATACTTATACCTGGACGATGAGGATAGTGGATGATATTTGGAGATGAGTCAATGAGATTGGGCATAGTGCCATGAGATCGGTGATATAATGTGATTCGTATTTGGGATATGACATGAGATTTTAGCGGGCCTTTGGACGTGTGTTCGACACACGCATTTATATTTACATAGATGGTATCGGTTTGTACTAAACTTAGATCAGTATCCGAGTTCATGTGATATGATGATAAAGATACTGGTTAATTGATGAGATAAATATGATATTGACCCGTACCCAACTTTGGGATGCCGTACGATGATTTACCGTACGAGCTTTATATTGATGATAAGATCCGCACTCGTGACTCAAGGATGTCATATGATATTGTATCGTATGCGGTACCTTTGAGGCGGGATCACCGAATATTATATATATATATATATATATATATATATATCGACTCAGATTTAGTTAGTTTCCATACCCCTCCCGACTAGCTTGTTTGATAGATCTGTAGTTGCATAGTAGATGCTAGACTAGACCCGAGTCATCCTATTTCAAAAACTAACGAATCGGGAGTATTTTAAAGACAGGCAAAGAGATTCCACGGATATTTTCAAAAGACGTATCTTTTCTTGAAAACACCGCAGCCCTTATTTTTCCTAAAAACCCTGATTCGTCTTCTTTCAAACGGCAAACCAGTATGATATAGATACATTGATGTAGATAATGCACTGTTTTGCTTATTATTCATTGCCGCATATTCTTGCTTTTCGCATTGCATTGCATGTTCAAATGTGTTTATTGTTATATTAAAACCATGTTGTTAGGACACCAGCACCATTATCGATGATGCATATGTTCCACGTACAACTGCTTGCCGGCTCACATACTTCATCATCGATAATTGCCATATCACTACACAGTAGGATTGTTGCATCAGGATATGACCTTTGCATGATATACTGATATGCTTACATTTCCTTTATATGTCGCATACATCATGCTTATGATTATACGCATTGAGATATTTGTTTTCAAGAGATTTCTGGATTTGGGAACCGTGGTTATTTCAAAGGAGAATATGTATTGTTTTAATAACCCGGTTTCCCTTGATATGATATTTCAGTGCGTCCACCATGCGTTTTCTCGGTTCTGAGACGTGTGACATGTGAACCCGAATCGAGGAGCTGGATGAGGCCGATTGCGGGTACATGGTGGACCCGGTATGGTTCCCCGAGGCGAGAAATGTTTTTCGTGGAGCAGACGATGAGCCTGGCAAGGTGGCGAGTACCTACCGGTGATAGTATTTGGGCCCGGTGGATATCCGGAGGATTCCGACCGGAGTCGAGAGATGATATGGGTCGATCCGGACTGACGGAGCCTATGGGCCGATCCGGACTGACGGAGCCCGATATATGAGGATTTACGTGCCGATGCTGGGCACAGGTTTCATGATGTTTTCGAGTATTGATGCTAGACACTCAGGTTCCATGATTTTGATATGACGCGAGGGACACGTGTTGATTTATATCCTCATACTTTCATGCATATGTTTTTATGACTTTTATATACATGATTTTATTATGTTATTGGTTGACACGTGGACGAGATCCACATACATACAGACATTGATTATATAGTTTGATGCTATCCACATACTCATAGACTTCATTTTATAGTTGACACTGATTACATTGATCATACATCATATTTATGATATGTTGTTATCTGAGGCACTGACACGAGCACGTGGGATTACACTTATGTATAGATGTTTATCCTGGCCACCTTTTCTTGCTTCAGACTTATTCATTTTGAGGATATATTATTACTGATCGTTTGACCTAGGATGAGTCATACATACGATTTCTGCTCTGCGATGTTTTCTATTCACGAGTTGGCAACTCACCCACGTTTTGCCACAGTTCTTGCATGTTTTGCCGTATAGGTTTTATTGCGGCTCTTCTGGCACACTGCTTCCTTTCTGGGTGATTGCTTTGGTAGGTGGGTTCACTCGCACCGTGACCACCATTGTACATATTTATTTTCAGTTGTATCTAGTGAATTCCATCAACCAAACTTGTATATTGTTTCAGACTTAGAAAACCAGTTATGTATTATTTCGACCTTAGAGTCGCGCGTTGTAGTATTATGATTTTCATGCTGATTTTGAGTTTTCCTTTGAGTTTTGATCCTCGCCCTTCGGCATTGTATATTGTATTGCTTGCGTGGTTGTGACCGTCGATTGACGAAGAGCTAGCTCCCGCTTGGCGATGCCTTTTATCATTGTATATATATTATTCATGTTGTACCCCATTTGGGGCCAGTATTTACAAAGGAAACTCTGCCGAAATTTTCAGAAAAGACTAGAGATTTTAAAAATGCATATTCGGCTTATGTATTTAAAAACCTTGTTTTTTAAAGAAAAACGTGTTTTCTTCACTTCTTAAAACTAGTTTTCCTTATTTACTCCTTAAAATGGTTTTAGATTTCTGGGCTTTTGGCTTACTTGAATTAGATGGAATCTTATAGGGTTCATATGATTCAAGGGCCAGTCACGTGCTATTTTGGGACGTGACACTGTTATAGTCGATCGAGCATAGCGCAACATCAACCCCCAATACCGGGAGAGACGAAACCCCTCCTATCGCTCATTGCCTCTATGTGACTCGGGACTGTACCCAAAATCCACCTGTTTGCACGACTCCTTTGAGCCATGGTAGGGAGGAAATCAAAGCACGGTGGGAACCACACAAGACTCTTTGACGATCTCGAGTCTACAGACTAACCTGTACAAGTGTCACCAGAGAACTGCTATCTAATAATATGTATAATACCAACTAGGAGTTCTCGGCGAGCCATGTTCGGTGTACCCATTCTCTAATGAGCACCTGTGTACAATCTTTGATGTCAAATACCAATGGATCTGGGATCAACTATCGCCCCGTATAGGGTCAAGAAACGTACACACTGGTCTACTCTGGAATATCGATGCCCTGTCTCAATACTCTCTCGACTAGGAACTGTTAAAGGATATGCTTACGGACTACCCAAGCCCTACTAGTATGATATACATCATAGTCCTGGTAGTCGAGCTAACATCCTAAGGGCTTTATCAACATGTATCAGAGAGACAGTATAACAATACAAGTATACATGTTAAGATAAAGAGCAACCAGATAGCATACTATTATGTCGAGCAAGAAATTCCTCTATATATATGTGTGTGTGTGTGTGTGTGTGTGTGTGTGTGTGTGTGTGTGTGTGTGTGTCCAAGCATTCACTATAATATACAATAATGTACAATAATGGCCTCTAGGGCATACAAATGACTAACAAAAATCACCAAGGGCTACTGTAGCTACTACATCCAAAACAACTTAAAGTCACTTTAGTGCTAAGATCTTCAAAGTCGAGACTTGGATTTGCTCTAGATCTCAAGTCGAAGCTCATATATGAAAGATTGTGATCGGCATCAGAAAGGAGGTTGTAGGCATCGGCGAGGTCATTAAATTGAAAAAACGAAGATCAATGGTTCAGATTTGAACCACGGCAAGATCAATGGCAGGTTCAATCGGCGGTGGTCTTCATCATCGATCAAAGATCAAAGGCTCATATCTGAAATCAATGGTGGTTCGAGGAGATCCGGCGGCTGATGGTGGCGAGGTGTCTTGATGGTGATGGAGGATGGTGATATGGTGTGGTGGAACTCGGGTACTTGGAAGTAGTGGTGTTGGTGCAAATGTTGTAAAACACGTATTATTTTTCTATTCGTTTGGTTAGCAGGTAGCGTATAATCAGATTATACGGTGATTAATCGTTTTACAAAAATTATACGGGCATAAATAAATAAATACACACAGAAATATATATAAGAAAAATATAAGAAGTATTTATGAAACAAGAAACTTGGCTTAAAATTTAGTCATGCTTGCAACTATTAGATATTAAATATGTCCGTGGCCTAATGGTAAGGCATCCGAATAAAATTAAATGAGAAAGATTGTGGGTTCGAGTCTCATTGGGCATACAGTATATTTTTTACGATATATATTATGTAATTTGCGCACAAACAATCTCAACAAAAAGAAAGTAATCTCAAGTTCTCAAACGATAATTTATTTTTTTCTTGAGAAATATCATAAAGCCTTTTTTAAGATAGTAAAGATTTTCAAAAATATTTAAATAACTAACTAATTGAAATTTTAAAATATAAGAAGCCCTAAGAAAACCCTTCAAAACCTATTATTTTAACTAATTCTTTAAAAAAATATCTCAAATCTTTATCCATGATGTCGAAATACACAAACGTCACGTGCTAAATACAAACGTCACGTGCAAATCATTTCCAAATTAGTATTTCATTTAAATTATGAAAAAAATAGAATTTTTGACTTAAAAACTCAATTCAGTGTTTCAGTTAAATTAAAATTTCTATTTTTAATTATATATTTACTAACTTTTTGGGGACGTGAATCGCACGTAATTATATAAATTTTATGTAAATTTTTGTATTAACTTAATTATGTGCATCACACTTGCAAAATAATAATAATATAGCAATATATCATTACATGTATCTTACTTATAAAATAATAATGATGTGGCATTTAATTACGTGCATTGCACATAAATCAATGGTATTTTTTGTTTGATTTCTTTGAAGAAGAAAAAAACCATGTCACCGATCAATTTCAAAATTAAATAATCTCTTCTTTTTGCCCTATAATAGTGGTGGTGGAGATTATATAGTTATATAGACTGATATTTTGCAAGTGGGATACATGTGTATATGATCATGAAATTAAAGTAACCAAAATGAAAACCCAACCCATGAAAATGATAATCTATGGATCCAGCTCGAATCAAAAAGAAAAAAAAGATCGCGTGTTTTCCTTCTCTCTCAAAATTTTCCAACCCACTCTTTACAAAAGAAATCCCAAATTTCCCTCTCTTCCAAAATTTCTAGAACCAAATCTTCGATCCTTCTTTCATGTCCCTCTCAAAACTTTGTGGATCTTCGATGTTGTTATTTACTGATCTTCAAACGACGCTATTTCCTCACTCAAACCATGATTCATCGCCCTTGCTCGCTGATCTGCATGGATCTTCGACCCACGCTTCAATCCATCGCCGTCGCTCACTGAACACCACAGATCTTTGACTCATACTTCAATTCATCGCTTTTGCTCGCACAAAGCCCTAATCAATCCCCTTTCCTTGTGCAAAGCGCAAATCGATCCCCTTTCCTTGTCCACCTTCGTCGTTTCTCATCGATTTTTGCAACCTTAGAAATCATACGCCCGATTAACCGTTTTAAACCCATTATACATTGTTTAATCATTTTTTACCATATAATGGAACGATTAATACAATTTTTATGCGGTTAAGTACCGGTTGCGATTATACGGCAGTATAATCGGCTGAATATACCATTTTTTTTAACACGGGTTGGTGCTTAGCTGATAGGTTTGCTTGGAAGAAGAAGAAGAAAAGAAGAGATCAGTGAAAGTGGTGGTGGATAGTAAACCCTATCTTATCATCTTTTTATATAGGCATATTGTTTATTACAAATATACCACTAAACGGTGTTTTAAATGTGAAACGCCTTGGCGCCTCAGGCACCGGACGAGACGATCTGAACTGCTATCGCATCAAGTATCTAAACGATCGTCTCAGCGTCCAAGACGAGACTTTGAGGGAAGCATCTAAGTGAATTTTATTCTAAAAAATTAAAATGAAATAAATTTCTTGTTATTTCAATCTCAATTTTTTATATATATACTTGTTTCTCCTTAATTATAGAGTCTTTTATGATAACAGAATTAAACCAAAAATGACGAAAAAACTAGGTTTTTAATTCTAAATTGTAAATGATGGAGGTCCTTTTCGGGTCTTGATTGATACGAAAAATTGTGTTTGTAGTTAACCGCAATCAATAACGGTGTCGCGTGTAGCTAGACCGAGATGAGTACGGGTCGTCCTCAGGGAAACGTTGAATCTTTTACTCTTACTTTAGACGTGTTGAAAAAGAGAGGAGGAATAAAGAATTTTGTGAAAAAATTTCTAGATCTACGTTAAGCAAGAATGCAAAATATATAGATCTAGATTATTTTAAGGATGTAGTTAATATAATAAGAGGGCTTGTAGGGTTTGTTAGGATTTAGTAGTTATGGACGATTAATTAAAAGTTACCCTTTTTATCCTTTAATAGATTTAAAACTAGAACGACGGTGATGCGTGTAGATTAGGGTTTCTGGAGGGAAAAGGAATCCCACTCTTAACCCTTATCTCGACACGGAACTCCGTTCATATCTAGCCTTTACCAAAACAATCATTAATCTAATCTCTAATCGCGGTCGGAACTAGCAAAGAATTGTTAGCGCGCCCGATTAGGATGTTAATGATTCTTTTGATAAAGTTCATAAACTTTATAGGACTTAAAAAGGGTTTAGGGATGTTCATCATCCATTAGCCTACCCTAATCCTATGAACCCTAACAAACGGAAAATTACTCGCGCATGTTGGGAGAAAAAGAGATGGAGAGAAAATGCATAATTAAACTATGAAGAAATAGAATAAGAAAAAGAAAGCTACCTTTATTAATCAACAATATTCATTACACTTTGATTCCTTAGAAAATAATTACAAGTACTAGTTGCTTCTCGGTCTCTTCTAAGGAGGTAGATGAACTGTTAATGATCAGCCTGGATGCGTGAGCCGTCTGGGACTTCGTGATCTCGTCGGCTTGATGATTTTTCCAAGAAGCTCTCGGTCCTTATTTATAGTCCCAGAGCCGGAACCCTAGCTTCCTAATTTGGAAACTAGTTGTTATGATCCTAACCAAAAAAATCCAGAATCCCAACTCCCTTAAAGTGCGGCGGAACCGCGGCCGTTGGATGGGTTTAACCGCGGATCCGCGGTCTTATGGTGGGATCTTGGCCTTAAATTTCTTGTGGCTTTTTCTGGTGACACGTGGTGATCTTTTGAATCTCTGAAAACTGAAAATATTTTCTACGTCGCTGCCAGAATTGATTTCTTTAGTTTACTTTCTTAATTAGGTAGGTTTGTTTTGCCAACTTTGATTTCCTCGATTTCAGCCCTGCAAATTCTGCACAATATCTCAACAAATAATATTTAGTAGAGTTTGTTATATTGAGATATTAACTTAACCATTAAGAATTGGTCAAAGGTATTTAATAAGGTAAGCATATTTAATTGGGCCAAATGTTACATGGATAATATATGCTTACTTTTTCCTACCAAATGTTAATTATAATATATAAACACATGAAAATAGTATTTTTACAGATAAACCCTCATATGTATCATATATTATAATAAACACCTTTCATTATATAGAAATAGTAGGAAAATTGTCATATTAAATGTGCAGTTTTATCAACTGAACAAATACCCCCAAACTTATCTTTGATCGTCCCGAGCAAACTAGTTTATTCAAGAGAAGGAGAAAAAGATAGGAGAAAGCTAAGCACACTTTCGTAGGCAACATGATTGCACTGAGCACGTGCAACAAGCCGTTAAACCTCTAGGTGTCCCTAGTAGGAGGAGTGTTGTCTCTTGAGGGTTTTCAGCGGATTACACCCACAAAATCCTATAATAAAAGAGAGATGGTGAAAATTACATATAAAGATAAGAACTATAAAAGAAAGACTTTGAAAATTAGAGTTTCCAACTAATACTAGCTTTTCAGTTGTCATGAGCCCTATCTTAATAGTCATGAAAAAATGTTAGAAATCACATTATCCCTCAATAAAACATCGTCTTTATTCTTCATTCCTACCCTTTCATCCAAATATCAATCATATAACCCTACGTGTGTGTAATGAACATCCCTACACTCGGAGAATTCAATTCAATTCAAGCTATCATACTCTTGTCCATCTACCTCAGTACTTTTTTAACTTGATGAATATTTATGGATTTGCTCACACATTTTCATGCGACCGTTAATACTTCTTGAGCTACTAACCGACCGATTATTTATCTGCTTGCTGATTAGGTGATAGTATTTTTCTCGTCTTGCACCACCTAAGGCTTAGCAGTGACTCCCAGACCAGTTGGTCTAAGGCACTAGGTGATGAAGCACCCTCTCTATATTTTATTTGTTCAGTTGATAAAACTGCACATTTGTTATTACATTTTTCCTAACATTTCCATATTAAAAAAGGTCTTTATTATAATATATCATACATATGAGGATTTATCTGTAAAAATAATATTTTCCATGTGTTGATATATTATAATTAGCATTTGGAAAGAAAATGTATGCAAATAATATCATTGACCAAATCCTAGTAGAACAAAGTCTACTAAATATTATTTGAGTTGTTGTGCAGAATTTTTCCAAGAAATCAAGTTGTTAAAGAAAACTTGCCTAATTAAGAAAGAAAAACTTGGAGATCAAGTCTGGCAGCAACCACGAGAAGATTTCCATGTTACAAAGGTTCCAAGGATCGCCAAATGTCACACACAAGAAGACCCGGAAATTTGATCAACGGCTCTGATCAAATGGCCGCGGATCCGCAGTAAGATTTATAAGTTAGGGGCTGCGCAATTTTTGGAAGATTCTCTACTACTATTTACCTAATTTGGAAGCAAAGGTTTCTGGCTTTGGACTATAAATATGGACCGAGAGCCTCTTGGAAAAATCATCAAGCCGACGAGATCACGAAATCCAATACGGCTCACGCATCCAGGCTGATCATCAACTGTTCGTCTACCTCCTTGGAAGAGATCGAGAAGCAAATTAGTCTTTGTAATCATTTTCTAAGGATTCAAGTGTAATGAATATTGTTGATTAATAAAGGTAGTTCTTTTTCTTATTCTATTTCTTCGTAGTTTAATTATGCAATTTCTTTCCATCTCTTTTTCTCCCAACATGCGCGAGTAATTCTCCGCTTGTTAGGGTTCGTAGGATTAGGGTAAGCTAATGGATGATGAACATCCCTAAACCCTTTTTAAGTCCTATAAAGTTTATGAACTTTATCAAAAGAATCATTAACATCCTAATTGGGCGCGCTAACAATTCTTTGCTAGTTCCGACCGCGATTAGAGATTAGATTAATGATTGTTTTGGTAAAGGCTAGACATGAACGGAGTTCCGTGTCGAGATAAGGGTTAAGAGTGGGATTCCTTTTCCCTCCAGAAACCCTAATCTACACGCATCACCGTCGTTCTAGTTTTAAATCTATTAAAGGATAAAAAGGGTAACTTTTAATTAATCATCCATAACTACTAAATCCTAACGAACCCTATAAGCCCCCTTATTATATTAACTACATCCATAAAATAATCTAGATCTATATTCTGCATTAGTGTTTAACGTAGATCTAGAGACCATTCATCAACATTCTTATTTCTTCCTCCTTTCTCAACACGTCTAAAGTAAGAATAAAAGATTCCACGTTTCCCAGAGGACGGCCCGTATTCATCTCGGTCTAACTACATGCGACACCGTTATTGATTGCGGTTAAACTACAAACACATAACTTTTTTCGAACCAATCAAATGGCGCCGTTGCCGGGGATACGTGCGTAATTTTTTATTCTTACTATTTTTGTTGAATTCTTATACGATCAATATCATAAATAAAACAAAACTGCAAATTGTATATTTAACGATTATTATGTGAATTTTGCAAGGGAATCTGGAGTCACATACTTAAGGATACAGAGAGACAGAGACATTCATCAAGATCCAGAAGAAGACAGGAGGCCACATAGCAAAACTCATCACCTGGTCCCTCAAGTAGGCGGCGGAACCGCGGCCGGAAGTGCACATCGGCGGCGGAAGCGCGGCCAGTTAGGAGATCTAGGGATTCAGTCTTCTCTGGTAAGATTCCAACCTCCTTCTCTCTCCTCTGAAATCCATTAAAATATCTTTTCTGCAGGATTCTTTGCAAAATATCGCCGCTCAAAAATCTTTTTGCAAAGTTTTGTTTTGCGGTTTGTTTTTGCATATTTTAATACGGATTTTTAAGGGGCAAGACCAAAATTCAGATTAGGTGGGGATTTCATCACCCTTCCTAAGCCCCATAAATCACAAACCGAGCATCTGCATCAACCCTACATTAATTTAAAAAATATCTAGACCAGACTATAAGGCCTGTCGCGCTCAATAAGGACAGAGGAAGGTCGTGGGTAATCTATCGCTTATCCGCATTACTTTTGTGGTGTCTAGGCAAGTGTGTCGAAGGCTAGTGGTTATTAATTAGGCCCACTACTTACATAGTGGAGTACCTTCCCACTTACCTGGCACTTACCTGGCTACAAAGGTAGTAAAGAGACGGTAGAGGATTGATCATACGGCTTGTCCTTTGGAAGTCTAGGAGCGGTCTAGATATTAGACCTAGGTAACCATAGTTCTAAGGTTGTTTGTGCATTTTTGTGTGATTTGTCTAAATCCGTCATTTTTCAAAACAAACCAATTATTTTCTCCCCTTTTTACCCCTTCCCCTTCTTCTCTTCTTATAATGGATGACCTAAACAGAAGAACACTTGTCGAGCTTTGCTGTCCACAACCAGATATCTCTTATTTTTGTAATCCCTTCGGTATACCATCCGGCTCTTCCATGTCCTTAAGAGATCATATAGAACAAAAGGGAAGAAACAGTTGGCCACCTCAGTCTAGGTCTTATCAACCGTATCCTAATCCTACACCTGTTTCAGTTCATACCCAGAGTGAGGAAGCCCCTAGACGAATGTCCATTGCTGAGCACATAGTTAGGGCTAGAGGCCAAAGTTTCAACCTGGACCAATATCAATCATCACCACCACTGTCCAAAGAAGAGTTTGATAGGCGGTTTGTGGCATATAAGATGTCTATTGAAAATAGCCAACCAACCAACCCATATCAATATTCTTCTTATCATAATATTGATCCTACTCCTACCCAAGTTTCGCAACCATTCTATTCCTATCAATCCAATCCGACTTTTTCACCTTCTCTAGACAGTCCTTCTAATCAGTCATTTGGGAGTTTTAATTATCCACAGGAATTTCAATCTTATACTGAAACCCCTTATCAACCCAAGACTAGTCTGGAGCAGACATTAGAAAAATTTCTGGAATTGTCGAACCGAATTAGGAAGGAAACAACAGAGTGGATGCAAGCAAGGAATTTCAAACCTGCCCAAAATTTTTCAGTATATGATTCGGGCATAGGACAAAATGAGAATTTGGGTAGTGAGATAGAACTGTACACCCTTCCTAATCAAACCTCCCCATTCCAAACTGAAATCCACAACTCCAGTTTCATAGATTCATCAAGTACACCAAATAGAATGTCTGATAAGTTGTGTGACTTTGTAGTGTTTGATTTACCCGACTGTGAAGGGTCCATTTCAAGGGAAACCAGACCCAACCCTTGTGATCTCTACACCTCCACTCTTGAACCAAAACTGATTGAAAACCATACTTTTGATGAGGTGTTTGAGAATTTTAACCTTCACTTGAATAAGGTGATTGACGTTAGAGATATATTGATTGATGAACCCGAAATTTTGAATGATTTTGTCCCACCAATTCATCAAATCCTTTCACTTCCTTGTAATCATCATCTTGAGCCTTTAATTCTTCCCGAACCCCAAATATGTCTTGAAGTTGATGATAATGGTATACCCGAAGATCAGACCGAAATACAGCCTCCATCTTCCGCATCTGGTTCAGCAATACTCGACACACCAATTTGTTTACCCATTTCACCTTCTACTTTCTCCGGTTCTTCTTCTGTTCCTATAGTTTCAGTGAATTTTGATGAATCACAATCCTTTAATTCAATTTCAATAATACCAGAAGTTCAAATTGATTTGGATATTTTTGAAAATGAGATAGATGAGTTTTTCGAGTCCTCTACCTCAATAATTTTTGAATCAAGTAGGATAAATTCTGGCACAAAACTCTCTGACAGCAAAGTGTTCAATCACACCATTGATAAAAGTTTTGAAGAACTTTTTGCTGACGAACTTGAATTTTTAAACAATACGGATTTTGTGATTGATCAATCTCCGCCTATAGAGGTTGAACCGTCACCATTCCTTCTTCCTAATCATTTACATTCATCCTCATTCTTTCTTTTCTCTAATTTCAAACCCTTTCCAGACCACCTCTTATCCCTTCCCCATTTTTTCTTGACTCGATACAACACATTCTTCCACCAACCTATACGCTATACTGATAAAATCTTTGAATGGTTGGTGTTAACTTTTGGTCTTTGTAAAGTCTTATTTTGACCAAATGACTCACCCCTTCTTAAAATGCTTCATATTGTCTAACTCATGTTTGAGGGGGGTATATTTTTGGCTCTTGAACATAACTTTTGTCCTCAAATTTATGAGCTAAAAATAAGTTTGGGGGAGGATTTTCACTTTCATATATTCTTGCCCCCATTAATAATATCCTCCCAAGCTTACAGGTTTTTGTGATCTAACAGATAGCAACAGTGAGGACACTGTTGAAAACAAGTTTGGGGGAGGTTTGTGCTTATTTACACATCAATTTGCATCATATTTTGCATAAGCACAACATTTTGAAAAAAAAATTTAAAAAAATTATAACAAAACAGTAGAAAGTGAAAAATTGCATCCAAAAGATAGGAATAGTTTAAGGAAACCAAGAAAATTAGAAGTTTTCTTAAACGAACTAGTAATAAGTAGTTATGAGCCGTTGTCCCAAGGGTGAGTAAGATGAAGGAAGTCACTAATCTGAGGATAAAAATAAGTCTGAAAAATAGTTTCTATTCTGAAAGCCAAACATTTGAATATTAATACCCTACTATATGCACTTACACACGTCTTGAAACTCGGGATAGTAGAAGATACCTTGAAATTCTCTTGTCTAAAAGCCAAAGTATGAAGGAAATAATAAATGAAGAAAAATATAAAAATGGTGAAAAGAAAAATGAACACTGGTTTTGTATCGCCAAGGCAGCAATAAAAAAATATAGCGAGGGTGTCTCTTCACCTAGCGCCCTAAGGCCAACTGGTCTGGGAGTCACAGCTAAGCCTTAAGTGGTGCAAGACGAGAAAAATACTATCACCTAATCAGCAAGCACATGAGTAATCGGTCGGTTAGTACCTCAAGAAGTATTAACGGTCGCATGAAAAGGTGTGAGCAAATCTAAGTATTCATCAAATTAAAAAGTACTAAGGTAGATGGACAAGAGTATGATAGCTTGAATTGAATTCTCCGAGTGTAGGGATGTCCATTACACACACGTAGGGTTATATGATCAATGTTTGGACGAAAGGTAGGAATGAAGAATAAAGACGATGTTTTATTGAGGGATGATATGATTTCTAACATTTTTTCATGACTATTAAGATAGGGCTCATGACAACTAAAAGCTAGTGTAGTTGGAAACTCTTATTTTCAAAGTCTTTCTTTAATGGTTCTTTTCTTTATATGTAAATTTCACCATCTCTCTTTTATTATAGGATTTTGTGGGTGTAATCCAATGAAAACCCTCAGGAGACAACACTCCTCCTACTAGGGACACCTAGAGGTTTAACGGCTTTTTGCACGTGCTCAGTGCAATCGTGTTTGCCTACGAAAGTGTGCTTAGTTTTCTCCTTTCTTTTTCTCCTCTTGAATAAACTAGTTTGCTCGGGACGATCAAAGATAAGTTTGAGGGTATTTGTTCAGTTGATAAAACTGCACATTTGTTATTACATTTTTCCTACCATTTCCATATTAAAAAAGGTCTTTATTATAATATATCATACATATGAGGGTTTATCTGTAAAAATAACATTTTCCATGTGTTGATATATTATAATTAGCATTTGGTAAGAAAATGTATGGAAATAATATCATTGACCAAATCCTAGTAGAACAAAGTCTACTAAATATTATTTGAGTTGTTGTGCAGAATTTTTCGAGGAAATCAAGTTGTTAAAGAAAACTTGCCTAATTAAGAAAGCAAAACTTGGAGATCAAGTCTGGCAGCAACCACGAGAAGATTTCCATGTTACAAAGGTTCCAAGGATCGCCAAATGTCACACACAAGAAGACCCGGAAATTTGATCAACGGCTCTGATCAAATGGCCGCGGATCCGCAGCAAGATTTATGAGTTAGGGGCTGCGCAATTTTTGGGAGATTCTCTACTTCTATTTACCTAATTTGGAAGCAAAGGTTTCTTGCTTTGGACTATAAATATGGACCGAGAGCCTCTTGGAAAAATCATCAAGCCGACGAGATCACGAAGTCCAAGATGGCTCACGCATCCAGGCTGATCATCAATTGTTCGTCTACCTCCTTGGAAGAGATCGAGAAGCAAACTAGTCTTTATAATCATTTTCTAAGGATTCAAGTGTAATGAATATTGTTGATTAATAAAGGTAGTTCTTTTTCTTATTCTATTTCTTCGTAGTTTAATTATGCAATTTCTTTCCATCTCTTTTTCTCCCAACATGCGCGAGTAATTCTCCGCTTGTTAGGGTTCGTAAGATTAGGGTAGGCTAATGGATGATGAACATCCCTAAACCCTTTTTAAGTCCTATAAAGTTTGTGAACTTTATCAAAAGAATCATTAATATCCTAATCGGGCGCGCTAACAATTCTTTGCTAGTTCCGACCGCGATTAGAGATTAAATTAATGATTGTTTTGGTAAAGGCTTGATATGAACGGAGTTCCGTGTCGAGATAAGGGTTAAGAGTGGGATTCCTTTTCCCTCCAGAAACCCTAATCTACACGCATCACCGTCGTTCTAGTTTTAAATCTATTAAAGGATAAAAAGGGTAACTTTTAATTGATCATGCATAACTACTAAATCCTAACGAACCCTACAAGCCCCCTTATTATATTAACTACATCCATAAAATAATCTAGATCTATATTCTGCATTAGTACTTAACGTAGATCTAGAAACCATTCATCAACATTCTTATTTCTTCCTCCTTTCTCAACACGTCTAAAGTAAGAATAAAAGATTCCACGTTTCCCAGAGGACGACCCGTACTCATCTCGGTCTAGCTACATGCGACACCGTTATTGATTGCGGTTAAACTACAAACACATAACTTTTTTCAAACCAATCAGGTCTCCTTCAGATGTTGTCTACCGTCGATCTCCCGATAGGTTTGGAGGTGATCTCCCGTTGCGTGTGGGTCTCAATGGGTTTTGAAGAGATTGGTGATTTGAGGAGTTTAGCGCTGAGTACCTGCAAAGAAGTCCCGAGGTGGTTTGGTACCACCGAGGACCCTCCGACTATCAAGTTAGTACTAGATCCGTGCAGAGTAACGACTAAGTGGAGTAAAAAATGGCTTACTTGACCCCTCTGTGATAGGGGTTTATATAGCGGTGGTAGCAAGCAGCAGCAGGCGCGAGAATCTCTCCAGCAGTTATGCTCCCGACGTCACGCCCGCGTAGAGAGCGGATTGCCTATTAATGGGGATCGTGATGGCATGGAACGTGGGATGTTGCTGGCGGAGAATCTGCGCATGGCGAGATTTGCGGAGCGGCGGTTACGCCTGTGAGTGGTGGAGTTGGTCGGAGGACCGAGGAAGACGGCCTCGGCTAGGGAGCTCGTGGACGAGCGAGAAAGTCGAGGAGTCTTGGTCTTGTGGCAGCTCGGGGCGAGCTGAGGGGCCATGGAGGCCGATTTGCAGGGGGCCCTAAGGAGGGCCAGCTCGTACTTGCAGGTCGGGTACAGGGATGACCTGGTCGGCCCCTGTGGGCCCTTTCTTCTGAGTTCTGGGATACGTCATTGATTGATCAAATCTTCATGTGTATTTAGAAATGTTTCACAACCAAAGAAATTTATACCACAATCAATTGACGGTGTCTATTGTAGTTTCGTCAATGAGAGCGGATCGTCCACTGAGAAAGTGTGATTTGTTCGTTATCGTTTTAGTTGAGTTGAAAATTAAAAGATATAAGAAAATAATTCAATATTTGTGAAATTTAGTTTCAAGAATCATCAAGAAATAGATCTAAAATCAAGAAATGATAGAGATTAAGAAAATGTCCAAATAGTTTGAATTATCAAGATTTGTACAGAGGCTTGTAGGAATCGATCCAATTAATAGTGATGATGAATACTAATGATTACAAATTCTTATCTATTGAAGATTTGTTGCTAGATCGATGACAAGCAATGAGGTTTAGGGATCTATTGAAGAAACTAAGGTTTGTCCATCATTATCCCTTGTCCTTTCATTGATTATCATTCAAATTCTAGTCTCTAGCAAATTAAATCACCGATCGTTGATCTCTAATTTAGAGCGAAAACATTCAAGAAAGCGATCTCGCTCAAATTAGGTTTTCGATGATTCAATTTTCTAAAATTTACAAAACTCATAAGACTTAAGAATCGTTCAAGAATTTAATCATCATCATCTACCTATTTTCTCGATTCCGCTTCAAGCGGAGTTTTCATTCAAACATCATGAAAAAGAAAAGAATCAAGAATCTATAACTCTTCATAATGCAAGAATGTAAAGAAAAGCAAAATTAAGAATTTTCACCTTTTATTTATCAACGTTTAGGTACAATTCACTTAAAGATTACAAGATTTGAGAAAGAACTAAATCGTCGAAACTAGCTTCGCTTCGGTCTTCTTGAGTCGCGGATCGTCGTGGATCTCTTTCTCGGATGAAGATCAGTGTTTCTTCAAAGGCTCGTTGAAGGCTTACTTGATTTGGTACTCGATGAATCTTAATTTGGCTCCAAGTGTGTCACCTCACTTGATTTGAATTGACTTGGATTTTGCTAGAATTTTTACCATAATTGATGAACAACAACCAACAACCCTTGTAATGAAGCCCTAGGTCTTTTTTTATAGCTTTCCCTTTAGCTTCCCCTAGAAGCTTAGCTTATCTTCTACTAGAAACTAGGTTGTTATGAAGCTTGCATGAGAAGCTTGGTAGGTATTAAGCTTGCACAAGAAGCTTGGCTGTTAGAAGGAGAAGCTTCTGAAGAAATCTACACAATTCGAAGCGTCTTGGAGAAGCTTGGCCGTAAAAAGGAGATATCTGCAAAAAGTTCCCACCGTCGATGAGTTAACTTGGCCGCGAATCCGCGGCGGATCGGCCTGACTCGGCCGCGGATCCGCTGCCTTTGAGGTGATCTCTACATAATATTTCCAGGGTAATTCTGATGCTGGCTTTATGGCACTTTTCTGATGTCTGGAATATTTTTATACTTTCTTGTTCACTGCCAGATCTCAAGTCTTGGACTTGGTGTATTTTATCAGCACTTTTAGCAGTCCCGGCTCTTTAACCTAGAGAATTTCCTGTACAAAATCTTGAGACAAGTGTTGATACACAAAAGATCATGCGTGTAGTAATAAACACACAATTTTCCTCATAATGCTGGTTATAATGAATAACACATGTTATTTGATATTTCGTAGACGGATTGCTAATATGTGCTATATTTATACCAAACACCTTTAGATGATTACAAAGAGTAGGGAAATTGATGTGTTAAAAATGCAATATTTTCGACTGATCAAATTCCCCGAAACTTAATTTTGGTCGTCTCGAGCAAACTTGTTTTATTCAAGAGAAGGAAAAAATATAAAGAAAAAGAAAAACTAATTAGCACACTTTCGTAAGCAACACGATTGCACTGAGCACGTGCAACAAGCCTTTAAACCTCTAGGTGTCCCTAGTAAGAGCAGTGTTTTCTCCTGAGGGTTTTCAGCGAATTGCACCCACAAAATCCAATAATAAAAGGAAGACCGTGAAAGTTGCATATAAATATAAGAATTATAAAAGAAAGACTTTGAAACTTAGAGTTTCCAACTACACTAGCTTTTCAGTTGTCATGAGCCCTATCTTAATAGTCATGAAAAGATATTAGAAATCACATAATCCCTCAATAAAACATCATCTTTATTTCATTCCTACCTTTCTCCCAAATATCGATCATATACCCCTACGTGTGTGTAAAGAACATCCCTTCACTTGGAGAATTCAATTCAAGCTATCATACTCTTGTCCATCCACCTCAGTACTTTTTAATCGGTGGATATTTAGATGAATTTGCTCACACATTTTTCATGCGACCGTTAATACTTCTTGAGGTACTAACCAAACGATTACTCATGTGCTTGCTGACTAGGCGTAAGTAGCATTTTTCTCGTCTTACAACACCTAAGGCTTAGCAGTGACTCCTAAACCAGTTGGTCTAAGGCACTAGGTGATGAACCAACCTCACTATATTTTTTTATTGCTGCCTTGGTGTTTACAAAACCAGTGTTCATTTTTTCTATACCATTTTATATTTTATTCATTTATAATTTTCTTCATACTTTGGCTTTTAGACAAGAATTTCAAGGTATCCTCTACTATCCCGAGTTTCAAGACGTGTGTAAGTGCGCATAGTAGGGTATCAACGTTTAAATATTTGGCTTGCAGAATATGAACTATTTTTCAGACTTATTTTTATCCTCAGATTTGTGACTTCTTTCATCTTACCAACCCTTGGGACAATGGCTCATAACTACTTATTACTATTTCGTTTAAGAAAACTTCTAACTTTCTTGGTTTTCTTAAATTTTTCCAATCTTTTGGATGTAATTTTTCACTATCTAATCTTTTATTATTAAATATTTTTATTTTTAAAAAAAATAAATTTTTATATGTTTTATATGCTTTGTGCTTATGCAAAGTATTATGCAAAGTAATGCGCAAATAAGCATAAACCTCCGCCAAACTTGTTTACAACAGTGTCCTCACTGTTGCCATCTGCTGGATCACAAAAACCTGTAAGCTTGGGAGGAAATCTATTAACGGGGGCAATAAATATGATCGTGAAAATCTCCCCCAAACTTATTATTTTCACTCACCTCCATTCTAAAGATGTGATAAAATTACCAAATCATGGAGGTGAGGTGGAGGAAAATCAGTCATTATAAAACGGCTCCTGTAAGAACAGCAGTTCCTCCGTGGGGTCAGTGGAAAAATACGGTTTTAATTTATGTCCATTTACTTTGAAAATTGTACCGTTTTCAACCTTTTCAACCTCAACTGCCCCGTGCGGGTATACATACCGCATAACAAAAGGTCCTTTCCACCGAGATCGTAGCTTGCCCTCATGAAGATGGAGTCGTGAATCATAAAGAAGGACTTGTTGACCAGGTGTAAAAGTTTTTCTCAAAATATTTTTATCGTGAAATACCTTAGTCCGATTCTTTACAATTACAGTATTATCGTAAGCTTCATCGCAGAGTTCGCTTAGCTCGTTCAATTGCAGCTTCCAAAAGTTGCAGGCTTGATTTAAGTCAAAATTAAGTTCTCTAATGGCCCACATTGCTTTGTGCTCAATCTCGACCGGAAGGTGACAAGCCTTTCCAAACACTGGTCTGTAAGGAGACATATCTAGATCGGTTTTATATGCAGTTCAGAATGCCCAAAGAGCATCCGTCAATTTGGTTGACCAATCTTTTCAATTTTTAGAAACTGTTTTCTTTAAAATTTATTTGATTTGTCTGTTTGAAACATCAGCTTGCCCGCTTGTTTGGGGATGATAGGGTGTGGAAAGTTTGTGGTTAATTGCATATTTCCGCATCAAAGTCTCGAAAGACCGGTTGCAGAAATGCGTCCCGTTATCGCTAATGATAGCGCGTGGGTATCCAAATCGCGAAAAGATGCTCTCTTTAAGGAACCTAATGATAACCTTTTTGTTATTAGTGCGACAACGAATAGCTTCCATCCATTTTGAGACGTAATCAACCGCAAGCAATATGTAAAAATTCCCAAAGGAGTTGGGTAAAAGACCCATAAAGTCAATACCCCAAACGTCAAAAATTTCAACCACCAAGATGGGTTGAAGTGGCATCTCATTTCTCTGGGAAATTCTACCTGTATGTTGACATTGTGCATAGGTTTTGCAATGATCAAATGCATCTTTGAACAAAGTCGGCCAATAAAAACCGCATTGCAAAACCTTTTCCGCCGTCTTTCGAGGACCGAAATGACCCCCACATGCCTGGTCATGACAAAAAGATAGAACACTATTGAATTCATCATTAGGGACACATCTGCGAATGATCTAGTCATGACAATACTTAAACAGATAGGGTTCATCCCAGTAAAAGTGTTTTACTTGGGATAGAAATCGATGTTTGTCCTATTTTGACCATTCGCTGGAAATAAGTCCCGTAGCAAGATAATTCACAGTATCCCCGAACCAAGGTTCGTTGGATACATTCAAGAGTCTTTCGTCTGGAAAAGAATCATTGATCGACAGGGTCACAGGTGAAGAAGAAATGCGTGAAAGATGGTCGGCTACCACGTTTTCACATCCTTTCTTATCTTTAATAACAAGATCAAACGTATTAACCTACCTTTAGCATCCTTCTTCGCCAAAAGATGTTTCGAGGCGGAGTGGTCAGTGTACACAACAATAGGTGAGCCAATCAAGTAAGGCCTGAATTTTTCTAATGCGAATACAACTGCCAAAAGTTCTTTTTCGATAGTTGTATAGTTAATTTGAGCATCGTTCAGAGTCTTACTTGCATAATAAATCACGTGTGGCATCTTTTCAATGTGCTGTCATAAGACTGCACCAACTGCAAAATCTGATGCATCACACATAAGCTCAAAAGGGTGGTTCCAATCTGGAGAAGATAGATCGGGGGCTATAGTGAGAGAGTGTTTGAGTGAGTCAAATGCAGCCTCACAATCTGAGTCAAAGTGAAAGGTTGTGTTCTTAGCCAAGAGAAGAGTTAAGGGTCTAGTAATTTTGCTAAAATCCTTAATGAATCTCCAATAAAAGCCTGTATGGCCAAGAAAGGATCGTATATCCTTGACACATTTGGGATGAGGAAGGTTTTGAATGACATCTATTTTAGCTTTGTCAACCTCAATGCATTTCCGTGAAATGACATGTCCAAGCACAATTCTCTCTTGGACCATGAAATGGCATTTTTCCCAATTCAAGGTTAAGTTCTTCTCTTTACAACGAGTAAGATCTACGTCAAGATGTAATAAGCAATCAGCAAAAGAATCTCCAAATATCATGAAATCGTCCATGAAAATCTCCAGAAAATTCTCGACCATGTCCGAGAATATCCCCATCATACACCGCTGAAATGTAACGGGAGCATTACATAACCCAAAGGGCATGCGTCTATAATCAAAAGTACCAAAAGGACAAGTAAATGTGGTTTTGTCATGATCTTTTTTGGAAATAGGGACCTGGTTATAGCCAGAGTATCCGTCCATGAAGCAGTAATATTCACGTCCAGCTAAGCGTTCTAACATCTAGTCAATAAAAGGTAGAGGAAAGTGGTCTTTTCTTGTTGCGGCATTGAGTTTTCTATAATCAATACACACACGCCACCCAGTTTGAGCGCGTGTCTGGATTAACTCATTCGCCTCATTTGTTATGACTGTGATGCCAGATTTCTTAGGGACTACATGAATTGGACTTACCCATTGGCTATCGGAGATTGGGTAAATGATACCATTGTCAAGGCATTTAACGATTTCTTTCTTCACCGCGTCCTTCTGACGGGGTTTAACCGTCTCTGTGGTTCTCGGGTTGGCTTGGCTTCATCCATCAGATGTATATGATGTTCAACAATTAAGGGACTAATCCCTTTGATGTCAACCATAATCCAACCAAACGCCTACCTATTAGATCTCAATACTATTAAAAGCGCATTCTCTTGCTCTGAGGCTAGAGAAGCGGATATGATCACAGGTAAAGACTCATTCTCACCTAAATATGCATATTTAAGATGAGAAGGTAAGAGTTTGAGATCTAATGCTGGCGGAGAAACTATAGAAGGTAGGGTAAAAGAATGATATTCAGAGTCACAAAGAAGCTCGTAGCCTGCAAAAGATGCAAACTCGGAAAGTGATGAGTCGAAAGTTTCAAACTTAGGAGTGGAAAGAGTGTCCCTACTAAGATGTGCAAGATCAAACATTGATGTGCTAGTGTCGTCGATATTTTCAAAGCAAAGTTCATCAACTTCGCAACTTTCGGGAGCAATCTCGTGGATAGAACAGACATCAAGTATGTGAGTAGAGGGTTCAGACGGCAGACTTCTAATTTTATAAATGTTCAGTTCAATTGTCATTTTTCCGAAATATAAGTTCATTGAACCATTTCAACAGTTAATGATAGTATTGGAAGTGGCAAGGAATGGTCGACCTAGAATCACCGGAATTTGGTTCTGTGGGTTTTCTACAGGTTGTGTATAGAGAACAATAAAGTCCACAGGGAATATGAATTCCCCGACTTTTATCAACACATCCTCCAGTTCACCCCTAGGTTTGGTGATTGATCGGTCTGTTATTTGGAGAGTGCAATGAGCTGGTTTCAACTCTCCAATCCCTAACTGCTCGTAAACAGAATATGGAAGCAGGTTAACACTTGCGCCCAGGTCAAGTAAAGCATGGTTAATGTTTTTACCCCCAATAGAAATTGAGATTGTAGGACATTCTGGGTCCTTATGTTTCTTTGGTAACTGCGGGGTAAAAGCAGTGCTAACATTATTAGTCATGAAAACCTTCTTTGGCACTTGAGTCTTCCTCTTCCTAGTGCACAAGTCTTTGAGAATTTCTCATAAGTGGGGACTTGTTAAATAGCATCTAGGAGAGGAATATTGATGTTAACATGTTTGAACATTTCCATAATCTTCTCCATATGTGGACTCGATTTATTTCCCCTTAACCGATTCGGATAATGAGCTTTAGCAATAAAAGCTGGGTCCAACATTGGAGAAGGTGGTGTGTGTGGAACTAACCCCAGAATAGAAGTGGGGATCGTCTTTGGTGGACTAGAAGAAGTATGCTGAGGTGTCGAGCCTAGGGGAAAAACAAAGAATAGGCTCACAAGAATGTGGTGGGGTAGACGAACAAGGATCAGAAGTAGAAGTAGATGTGGAAGGAAAAGTGGAAGTGAAAGCCGGGGTGTTATTGATTAATTCATCATGATTATCAATCTCTTCCCCAACTTGATTATTCAGCACTCTTCCAGATCTCAACGTTGTAATAGCATTCACATTGTAGTATTGTGAATGCCCAGGATTCGGTAGGGGTTGAGACGGAAGTTTCCATTCCTCTCTAGCACTCATTTCAGCTTTTAATTATGCAATTTGTGCTTCCATCGATTTTATACTCCCAGCTTGGGAGGCAGAGTTTTTCTTTATATCATCGACAGAAGACTGAACCTCAGCCGAAACTTGCATGAAATTTTTCAGAATCAAATTCATGGTTTGTGCAAGTGAAGAGGATTCATCAGTACCGGTCAACTACAAAGGATTATACGGTGCAGATGTGTTGACCGGATTTTGAAAGTTTTGAGATTGGTAGGGGTGCTGACTTATTTGAAGTGGTTGCTGTTGTGGTGGAGGGCCCCTTTGGAAATTGTTTTGGGTTGGAACCGTGTTTTGAGTTTGTGATTGGTTCTAAGAAAAATTAGGGTGATTCCTCCAACCCTGATTATAAGTGGAAGAATACGGATCATTTCTAGGTCTTTGTTGGAAAGCAGCATCGGTATGCTCTTGACCTTGAAACGGAGAATTCAATGGACATTCTTCCGTAAGATGAGATGGATCAGAACAGCATCCACAGACAGTTTTGGAGAGTGACATCTGATTTAGGGAGGCTGCTAAAAATTTATGTTCCATAGCTTCGAGTTTCTTTTGCATTGCTGCCATTTCAGCTCTAACTCCTATGGAAATATCAAGTTGATGAATACCACCCCTAGACGATGACTGGTTTACACTCTCCCACTGTAAAGTTCTTTCAGCGAAATTTTCTAAAAATCCCCGGGCTTCACCATCATCTTTATTCATGAAGGTGCCTTGACACATGGATTCAAGGGTCTGTTTTGTTATAGGATTAATGCCCTCATATATGATTCTGCACAGATCCCATCTAGGAATTCCGTGATGAGGACATTAAACTAACAGATCCTTGAAGCGTTCAAAACACTTCGAGAATGGATCATTTGGAAGCTGGGTAAATTGATTTAATTCGCTACAAACTCGAGCAGTCTTATGATTAGGGTAGAATTTTTTTAGGAAAGCTGTTACGAATTCTCCCCAGTTCGAAATAGAATGTCCGGCTATGTTATAAAACCACTTCTCGTCTATATCACACAAAGTGAATAGGAGAAGACGTAATCTCATAGCATCCACAGAAAGCTGTGAAGTACCCATCATAGCGCATACATTTTCAAATTTGATAATAAAGACGTATCCGTCTTCAGACTCGAGACCATGATATTTTGGTATAAGATTGATGTATTGTGGTTTGATTTCAAAATTGTTCTCATTGGTTGGTGGAATGGTGAGACGGGTCGAAAGAGGACCTCACAGAGGGTAACATCTCTCTTGGAGAGAGATGCGGGGCAGATTCTGCACACCTGCAGACGGTGGCAGAGTAGTGTTAAAGAAGATTGATGGAGAACCTTCCATCGAAGTGGGTGTGGTAGTGGGTGAAGAAAAAGTAGACGTAGAATTACCGACTTCGGAGTCGATAGGAAGAACGCGAACCAAACGGGCACTAGAATCCCGAGTCCAGCCGAGCATGCGCTAAATGGTTTAGCATAAGTGGCAGCGTTGTGATAATTAAGGAAAAGATGGGTTGGTATTTGGTTTGAAAAAGACGGATTTTTTGAAAAATTCACACAAAACAATGCACAAGCAACCCTAAATCTAGTGGTCGCCTAGGTTAAGTCTCTAGACCGCTCCTAGACTTCCAGAAGACAAGTTGCAAGATAGATCCTCTACTAACTCTTTGCCCCTCCTGTGGCCAGGTAAGTGCCAGGTAAGTGGGAGGTTCTCCACTACGTAAGTAGTGGGCCTAATTAAGTAACCACTTGCCTTAGACACCACAAAAGAAACGTGAATAAGCAATAGATTACCCACGACCTCCTTCTGTCCTAATTGAGCGTGACGGTCCTTAGAGTCTTATCTAGATATTTTTTAATTAATGAGGGTGATACGGATGCAAGTTTGTGATTTTTGGGGCTTAGGAAGGGTAATGAAATCCCCACCTAATCTGAATTTGGTCTTTGCCTCTTAATTTCAGTGTTAAAAATGCAAACAACTAAGATCAAACATGCAACATTTTTTCTTTTTGCGGCGCTGCGAATTTTTGCAAAGAATCCTGCAGAAATTGGTTAATGGACAGAGCAGGAAGGAGATAAGAAAGATAGAAGCATACCTGAGAAGTTTGAAGCAGTGAAACAACTTTCCCGCCACGGATCCGCCGCAAGATGCTACCAAACGCCGTGGTTCCACAGTCAGTTAATGAGTTCCCTGCACAAAAATTAGTACAGATGCTTCTATTGCCTCACTGAACTCCCTAAGATGCTCTAAAAAATTTTCCTCTCGCTCCACAGATTCCAGATCTCCTTACAACAAATCACAACAAATCATTAAGCGCTTGTTGCGAATTTTGATCTAAAAATTCTGATGGAATAATAAATTTTCCAACTCAAATTACAAAAAACGAACAAATTAGCACATTATGCCCGGCAACGGCGCCATTTGATTGATCAAATCTTCGTGTGTATTTAGAAATGTTTCACAACCAAAGAAATTTATACCGCAATCAATTGACGGTGTCTACTATAGTTTCGTCAATGAGAACGGATCGTCCACTGAGAAAGTGTGATTTGTTCGTTATCGTTTTAGTTGAGATGAAAATTAAAAGATATAAGAAAATGATTCAATATTTGTGAAATTTAGTTTCAAGAATCATCAAGAAATAGATCTAAAATCAAGAAATGGTAGAGATCAAGAAAATGTCCAAATAGTTTGAATTATCAAGATTTGTAAAGAGCCTTGTCGGAATCGATCCAATTGATAGTGATGATGAATACTAATGATTACAAATTCTTATCTATTGAAGATTTTTTGCTAGATCGATGACAATCAATGTGTTTTAGGGATCAATTGAAGAAACTAGGGTTTCTCCATCATCATCCTTTGTCCTTTCATTGATTATCATTCAAATTCTACCCTCTAGCAAATTAAATCACGGATCGTTGATCTCTAATTTGGAGCGAAAACATTTAAGAAAGCGATCTCGCTCAAATTAGGTTTTCGATAATTTAATTTCCTAAAGTTTACAAAACTCATAAGACTTAAGAATCGTTCAAGAATTTAATCATCATCATCTACCTATTTTATCGATTCCGCTACAAGCGGAGTTTTCACTCAAAAATCATGAAAAAGAAAAGAATCAAGAGTCTATAACTCTTCATAATGCAAGAATGTAAAGAAAAGAAAGATTAAGAATTTTTACCTTTTATTTATCAACGTTTAGGTACAATTCACTCAAAGATTACAGGATTTGATGAAGAACTAAATCGTCGAAACTAGCTTCGCTTCGGTCTTCTTGAGTCGCGGATCGTCGTGGATCTCTTGCTCGTATAAAGATCGGCCTTGCTTCAAAGGCTCGTTGAAGGCTTACTTGATTTGGTACTCGATGAATCTTGATTTGGCACCAAGTGTGTCACCTCACTTGATTTGAATTGATTTGGATTTTGCTAGAATTTTTACCCTAATTGATGAACAACAACCATTTTAATGAAGCCTTAGGTCCCTTTTTATAGCTTTCCCTTTAGCTTCCCCTAGAAACTTGGCTTATCTTCTACCAGAAGCTAGGTTGTTATGAAGATTGCATAAGAAGCTTGGTAGATATTAATCTGGCATAAGAAGCTTGGTGTTAGAAGGAGAAGTCTCTAGAGAAATCTACACAATTCGAAGCGTCTTGGAGAAGCTTCACCGTAAAAAGGAGACCTCTGCAAAAAGTTCCCACCGCCGACGAGTTAACTCGGCCGCGGATCCGTAACGGATCGGCCTGACTCGGCAAGTGATCTCTGCATAATTTTTCCAGGGTAATTCTGATGTTGGCTTTATGGCACTTTCCTGATATATGGAATATTTTTATACTTTCTTGTTCACTGTCAGATCTCAAGTCTTGGACTTGGTGTATTTTATCAGCACTTTTAGCAGTTCCGGCTCTTTATCTGGAGAATTTCCTGCACAAAATCTTGAGACAAGTGTTGATACACAAAAGATCATGCGTGTAGTAATAAACACACAATTTCCCTCATAATGCCGGTTATAATGTATAACACATGTTATTTGATATTTCATAGACGGATTGCTAATATGTGATATATTTATACAAACACCTTTAGATGATTATAAAGAGTAGGGAAATTGATGTGTTAAAAATGCAATATTTTCGACTGATCGGTCATCTGCCCCGTGTCCTAATCTTAGGGGTCGTCAATATTGAGTATCACCATTAGCCCCCCACTCTTGTCCCGACTAGCTAACGGGTCGGGTCAAGAGTGGACTGCCGGGCCGCCCGGGGTGAGCTCCCTCCTATGGTTCGTCGGGATTGCCCCCAGGCTGTCAGCTGTCTTTTCTGTCAGCGAATCTGGGCGAGATCTCTGCATTTAAGGAAGGTGCGCCGGTTCGTGCATCCTTCCATTGAAGTGACGGTCTACGTGTCAAGTATCGGTTGGCCGACGCGACGTGTGCAGACCTGGTACGCTTGAAGGGGTGCAGTCCAGTATGAGAACGACAAGTGGAACAATCGAAGCCATTAGACGCGAGGAGGCATTTTGGCGGGAAATGAAGGGCGCCGTTGGATGAGGTCGCTCGCGGTGATAAATAGGGGTAGGGCCCGTTCCAGGTCCCCTACTCCTTCATATTTCCCCGTTCTAAATCCTGGTTGCTCGGCACTCGTCTTCTTTCTTCCGCTTTCGTTTCCCGAGGACCCTTCTTCTCAAGGTTAGATGTCTTCCTTTGTCGAGTCAGTAGATGTCGTTGGAGTAGGTTCTAGGGACCCTTTAGGTGATCCTGAGTCCTTCCGGGGAGCAGGGGTCGAGCCCTCTTCCCGGGATCGTGCGGCGGGGGCAGCCCCCAGGGAGGAGGCGGTAGATGCTGCCCCCGGCGCCTCGTGTTGGGTGAGGCATGAGGACGAGCTCACCAATGCTCGAGCTCGCTTCCACATCCCCCCGCGTTATACGCTTCGTCTGGCCAAGGAGGGAGAGAGGGCAGACCAAGTACGGGGCAGGGAGGTCGCCCTGTATTTGGAAGCTTTTTGGGGTGGAATGCGCCTGCCCTTCTCTCCCAAGGTCGTCGAAGCGCTGAAATTTTTTGGGTTAGCCCCTGGCCAATTAGTGCTAAACTCGTGGAGGATTCTCCTTGGGTTCCTGATCCGCCTGAAGTTACAGGAGATTCCCTTCAGCCTCTCCCTCCTTGATTCTTCCCTCTTCTTCAAAAATCACCCTGGTGGTCGAGCGGGCGACCCGAGATGGGTCTACCTTTCTTTTAGAAAGTGACAGGGGAAGTTCTTCTTCGTTTCCCCCCCCCCCCCCGAGGGCGAGGATTGGCCCATGCCTACAAAGCGGTTGAGGGAGAAATGCTTGCCGGGAAACCAGTCCAGTGACCCCGTCGCGGTAAGAGTGGCGTCGTGGGAGCCCATCCCCCGTTTCGACGTGCTGCTGTCTGAGAGGGTCCTGAGTTGGGCCGGGCTCAGCCCCGTTGAGTTCGTCGATAAGTTTAGGCTTGCTTTTTGGCTTGTATATTGCTTGTGTCGCTGACTTCTTTGCATTTGGTTTTGTGTAGGACTCATGGACATGGACTCGCTCCGATCTTCCATGCGCCAGCCGAGGAAGGTCGCGAAGGCTAGGGACGCCATCTCTTCTCGCTCAAAGCCTGCCCCAGCTCCTTCTCCTGCGGTGGTCGTGTCCCGTGAGCGTTCGGGGGTGGATCCCACCCCGGGGCCTAGCAGAGTGTCGGGCCAGAAGCGGGCTCGGATTCTGGAGGACCCGGCCTCGGAGGAGGAGATCGGCTCTCCCTCAGAGCCACTCAAGAGGAGTTCCCAGAGATATTCCCGGGGCCCGTCTTCTCCGATCATGGTAAAGGAAAGGGACCTCCAATTTGCAGTGCCCTCAGGGCTATCCGTCGCGGATAGCCTGCTGCATGAAATAGAGACATCGGCCGGGGATAGGGTCCCCGAGGGGACTTTCAGGGCTTAGCTAGCGTCCATCGCCCAGGAGTCCGTGAAGGTGAGTGTTTGGTTTTTTGGTGAGATTCGGTGCCTTCTTCATCTTTCTGATCTCTTTCCTATCTTTTAGGTTCTCCAGCACGTTGCCCTCACCATACGCATAGAGGCCGAGGTGATAGCCCCGGCGATGAAGGCTGCGGGCCAGCTCGCCTCTCTGGAAGAGAGCTCCAAGCGGGAGCTGGAGGCGGTGATGGCGAGGGTCGCCGCCTTGGAAGGCGAGGTGGAGGCCGGGAAGCGGGAGGTCGCCCAGTACCGTGAGGCCACCGTGGCTGCCGAGGCCAAACTCGAGGACGCTCAAGTGCTTGCCAGCAACCAGAAGAAGACGGTGAAAACCCTCCGGAAGGAGCTGGGGGCGGCGGCCGAGTCGGCGAAGTCGATGGACCTGAGAGCAGCGAAGTTGGCCGACCTCTCGGCGGCGAAGGCGGTGGAGGTCTACAAGAAGTCGAAGGACTTCTATGATGACCTGGCCATTGCCACGACTCTCATCTAGCACGAGGCCCTCGACCCCGTTAAGGCCCGGATGCCGGGGTTCGCCGACGAAGAGCTCCGGGCCGAATACCCCCTCATGGATGCCGATGAGCAGGGGCAGGAGATTCCTGGCAAGGAAGTCGCCAAGGACCCAGCTCGTCTCATGGTGGATGTCGAGGGCCCCGAGGTCGCTCCTGGCCCCAAGGCCTAAAGCCCCCGTCTTCCTCCTCTTTTCATTTTGTTGCTTCTAGAATTTTGTAAGCCTCTGGGCATTTTGTAAGGTTGGGGAGCCCAAAATACCCTTTATAAATACTTTGCCATTTAGTAATAAAACTTTTTCTTTGGTTACATCGGTTTGGACTTTGTCTTTTGTTCATGAAGAATGCTTGTAAAATATCTCTGCTTACACTGTTGGGCTTCCATGTCAGGTCGGCCATCTGTCTAGCAATCGCTCGTCGAGTTGATTTCGATCACTTGCCAGGCGTGCCAAGCACTGCCGAGAAGGAGGCGTCTCTATGGCCCCGAAGTCGAGGGGGATCGCTCAGACTTGGATGGACCTGATGCCCCTTATTGGGGCCTCGGATTCTTTGCATGTAATGGGCAGAGGGTTGTCCGTCGTATTTTTGCCGCGCATGAATGTGAAGCTTCTCGGTTGTCTCTTGGCACGGGCCTTTCACTTCTGGCATTGCGAGCAGCGACCCCTAGCTGGGGCTGGTCGAGCGAGGGTCGGGCTTGACTGCCTCTAGAAGGACTTTGGGTCCTTAGCATTGGGGGCTGTAAGATGTTAGTTATATGTATGCCCTAGAGGCCATTACTATACATAGGATGTATATTGTAGTGGATGCTTGGACATATATAGGGAGGACTTTCTTGCTCGACATGATAGTATGCTATCTGGTTGCTCTTTATCTTAACGTGTATACTGATTGTCTCTCTGTTACATGTTGGTAAAGCCCTTAGGATGTGTACTTGACTACCTGGACTATGATGAAGATCATACTAGTGGGGACATGGTAGTCCATAAGTACATCCTTCAAGGTCCCTAGTCGTGGGTGTATCGAGACGGGGCATCGATATACCAGAGTAGACTAGCGTATACCTTCTCGACCCATACAGATGGGCGATGGATGATCCCATATTCATTAGTGTTTGACATCAGAGATGATATACGAGTGCTCAGTGGAGACTGGGTACACTGGACGGACTCGCCGAGAACTCCCAGATGGTATTATACCTTACGTCAGATGGCAGTTCTCTGGTGATACTGGTACATGTTAGTCTGTAGACCCGAGATCGTCATAGAGTCTTGTGTGATTCCCACTATGCTTTGATTTCCACCTTACCACGTCCAAGAGGGCGTGCAAAATGGTGGTTTTTGGGTACAGTCCCGAATCACATGGAGGCAATGAGCGATAGGAGGGGATTCGTCTCTCCCGGTGTAGGGAGTTGATGTTGCACAGTGTTCGATTGGCTATAACCGGAAATCCCTGGCCAGGGTTGCTGAGATTTACTGGTAAGTGTTACCAGTAGTTTCTCGAACTGTTATAGACCTCATATCGACACGACTTATCGAGCTACTGGGGTCTGACGTTTACCACCCCTAGGCAAGATATGCGACATATCAGACGATCAGACCGGACTGTACGGTAAGTGTTACTATTTGGATTCACAGGAGTGTGAGCGGGCTTGCTCGTTGATCTTCTGATCGCTCAATACCCGGGTGGCCGTTACGTTTAGCAGACCGCTTGCGGCTTGTGGGTGTTTGATATGATCATCACCTGCTGCCGGCGTATTGACGAGTCTTTAGAATCCTACACAGAGGTTTCCTGGCTCAAGCGAAACGAAATAGGAGCGCATATGAGATATGTGCGGGATCGAGAATAATGCGTGTATGTGATACCGTATTCTATTCTCACGGTGAATGTATCGATTAGTTGTATGCGATATAACCTAGTTATCGAATCGGGGATTGATTCGATAAGTCGATACATTGGATATTAGTCGGTCATATGCGATATGACCGGATCGTTAAATCAAGTGTTGATTTAATGATTTAATGTATAATTATATATTTGATATATTACTTTACATTAACTAGTATTGGTTCACTTAAGATGGATTTTCTCACTTGATGTGCACATTGTATATATGATATAATTTTTGTGCACTTGTTTGTATCATGTTTGATGATACATGCAAACTTGGGTATATGTTTAGTTTAAACTATGATTAGGTTAATGGTTAGGGTTTTTATTTACTCATTTATTTACTTTATTCTATTTTGGAAAAAGAAAATAAAATGGTGGCTTGTTTGTTTTATCTTTGAAGCTTCAAGAAGTTTTGACCATTTTGTTTCTTTTGCTTAACCTAACCATTCAGCTAACCCTAGTTTATTCTCTACACTTAACCATGGTTACATAATGATAACAATCACTTCATTTTTCTTTTTGGAATGGAATTTATAATTCTTTTTCATTCTCTTCTTCTTCTTCTTCTTTAAGATGAAGAAAGAAAAACTTTGCTTGAAAAATGTCAAGTGATGATTCCAAGTGAGAAATCCAAATCCAAAGTGAACCCACTTCCTATTTCTTCATCCTCTACCACTTGCCAAGTAGTATAGGGTGTTTTCTTCACAAGTTTCATGACTTGGTGAAGTTGGAGTTCGAGTTAGAGTTGCCTCGACGTAGATCATCTTCGGCATCGAAGTCAACGACCTAGCCCGATCATTTCTCCGACGAAACCATCGCTAGGGTCCGGGATCGTGGTGATCGCAGCGAAGGGACGTCAACACGGAGCTTAGGAAGTGGAGGACCAGATCTACAAAGGTTGTATTTTCGTTCACTCTTAGTTAAGTTGTTAACTAGTTATCGTTTTCGCATTAAACTCTAGTCAACGATCCGTATTAGGGTTTCTCGGCACTTGTAAAATTTGAATTTGGCACGGTTGATGCCTTGTGAGACCTCTTGAGTGTGCCTAGGAACCCTACATAAGAAGCCTACTAAGGATGACCAGGCAGTGAAGCTGCGCGGTTACCTCTTGGCGAGGGCTTTGTTCTCTGGCGTCATAGGTAGGGAGCTACCAGCCGGAGATGACCGAGCAGGGTTGCTGCTCGGTTGCCTCTTGTGAGGGCTTTGATCCTTAGCGTTGGAGAGGCTGTAAGAAGCCCACTAAGGATGACCGGGCAGTGAAGTTGCGCGGTTGCCTCTTGGCGAGGGTTTTGATCTCTGGCGTCGTGGGTAGGCAACTACCAGCTTGGGATGAATGAGCGGGATAGCCACTCGAGTGCCTCTTGTGAGGGCTTCGATCCCTGGCGTCATGGGTAGGGAGCTACCAGCCGGAGATGACCGAGCAGGGTAGCTACTCGGTTGCCTCTTGCGAGGGCTTTGATCCTTCAGGACGGGGATCGAGCAGGGTTACTGCCCAGTGCCTCTTGGCGAGGACTTTGATCCCTGTCGGTTGTGGTAGGAAGCTACCAGCCGGGGATACCCGAGCAAGGACTCGAATGACTCTAAGAGGACTTTGGTCCTTAGCGCGGGAGGGACTATAAGAAGCCTACCAATGACCCTTAGCCGGGCAGGGTTACTGCTCGGTGCCTCTTGGTGAAGGATTTTGTCCTGAAGGATAGCCGAGTGAAGGATCCTCGAGCTCGACTTCCTCTGGGAGGGCTTTTGATCCCTGTCAGTCATGGTAGGAAGCTACCAGCCAGGGATAGACGAGCAGGGTAGCTGCTGAGCTGCCTCTAAGGAGGACTTGGATACTTAGCGTTGGAGGGGCCGTGGGAGGCCTGCTAAGGATAACCGGGCAGTGAAGATGTGTGGTTGCCTCTTGGCGAGGGATTTGATCCCTACCGTTGTGAGTAGGGAAGCTACCGGCCAGGAATAGCCGAACAAGGTAGCTGCTGAGCTGCCGCTAAGGAGGACTTGGATCCTTAGCGTTGGAAGGGCCTGCTAAGGATAACCGGGTAGTGAAACTGCGCGGCTGCCTCTTGGCGAGGGCTTTGATCCCTGGCGTTGCGAGTAGGGAAGCTACCGGCCAGGTATAGCCGAGCAGGGTAGATGCTCGGATAATTCTTCATAAGGTTTAGCCCGACCATCCAGTTGTAGGCATAGGGAACAGGAACGGTCGCGGCGACCGTGCATGTAGCATATGCATTGAATGTGGGGGAGGCGAAGCGCAGGGTCACGTCGTTTCGATTCATCCAGAGAAGGCTTGATGATCGCCGCGTGGCAGCGACTTGTTGGGCGAAAGCGGGCGACTGTTGAACTCCGTTGGGGCGCAGTGGGCTATATAAGGCTGAAGGAGCACTGGTCCTTCCTTCCTTCATGAATAGATCATCGAGAATGCAAAACTTCCCTTTTACCATCCCTGATATCATCCACTTCGAGGACGTATACCTTTATGACCAGAACTGCTTCAAGGACACGGTGCAGTTGGTCTATGGGAGCATCGAGGACCACTTCGGTCGGCTGTTTCCCCGACGCTCCTCCCTGCTGCAGCTGCTGATGTACTCCATCTGGAGGGCGTTGCCGGGGCTTTACAACCACATGTTCGAATAGCTCTATGACGAGGCCGTGGGAAAGCTGCAGTCTCTGAGGCGCTTCGGCCTGATCGCCACGAACCGGCTGGCTCTCTCGGAGGCGCTCGTCCGCAAGTGCTAGGAGCCAAGGCTCGGGGTTGACGCGCACGGAGGGAACCAAGAGCAGAGGTTGGATCTCGTGAGGCCTCGGCTGGTGGAGATCTTTACCGAGTATCACGAGCAGTGCACTCTGCACCCCCTTCCCCAGTTGTTGTAATTTTCTCTTCTTCTTTTTTCTTTTTGTATGTATGGCTGAGGAGCCCATAATACCTTTTTTGAATAAATGAGATCTTTCCTTCTTTTCACAGTATTCCATTGATCTTTATTAAATTAACAACAGACCCTAGGAAAAGTTTACATTGCCCTAGAAGAAAAGAACATGCTAATAGATGACCTTATTGGCGCGGCCCAAGCTCCCCGGAGGCTTGTTAGTCTCCGTGCTCGGCACCGGGCACGGGGCCCCCTGAGCGCCGGATTGATCATCTGTTGAAACGAGCATGATCTTGTTAGGTTAACCTAGCACCTCATAAAGGGTTTGGAAGCATCACATGTACCAAAGATGGAATTTTTAGGGTGCTAAGTTAACAAACAAAGAATCGTTCCTAGAAAAATTAGGGTTTCAAAATTTGCATATCATCTCATGAAAGAAAAGCTAGGGTTTTGAGAGTATAACCTTTGTAGCACCCTATGCTAGACTCCTTGGCAACTTGGGGTTTGGAAAAGCTCCGCTTGAACTCCTCTAGGTCACCGATGATCCACCCGGAGTCCGCTTTGTCCAAGCTAGCAACTTCGCAAGATCAAGAATGAAAATCGAAGCTAACACTCTAAACAAGTGGGCAAGACTTGTGTAGAATGATGTTGTGGTGGCTTTTCTCACTTCAAAATCCTATCTTGATGAATAATTTGCTCACTAGATAAATCTAGAGAGCAAAGCATGAAGGAGGAAGAAGATGGTGGCCTTTTAGAATATGAGATAAGAAAACCTCTCTTTGAAAAATAGAAAATATATCTTTATATATTTTTTATCTCTCATCTCAAACCATAGTTGAAAAATTATTGAACTTGAGTTAAAAACCAAAAGGAAAAGTAATCCATGGTTAAATGGTAGGTGAGTATGGTTAGGTCAAGAAGAGTGTAGAAAGCATCCATGAATTATCCTTTTCTTTTCTTTTGTTTTTAAATCAAATGCAATAATAATTTATATAGAAATCAAACCATGGTGTGAGTCTTATATTGCCACCATTTTCATGTATGTACAACCATGAAGGATGTATGTATGTATGTGTGTGTGTATGTACATCCATATGTGCATGAATCTAAAAGAAAGAAAACATACATGCATGCATACATCCATCATGTACAAGAAAAGATTTTAAGTGAGAAAACTAATGGTTAAATGATAAATCAACACTTGATTTATCAATCCGGCCATATCACATATGACCCCACCAAAAGCAAGCCGCCCGATCATTACACGGTATCCCATACGCGCATTTTAATCGGGTCCATGCGCATATCGCATACGCGCACCACAACGTTTCGCCTGGACTAGGTAACTCCTTTGTGGGACTCTAAGACTCGTCAATAGGCCGGCAGTGGGTGATGATCATATCAAGCACCCCTAAGTCGCAAGCGGTCGGCTAAACATAACGGCGACCCGGGTATTGAACGATCAGAAAAGAACAAGCGAACCTGCTACAACTCTCGTCGAGCCAACCGGCAACACTACCTGTGCAGTCCGGTCTCCTCGTCTGATATGTCGCATATCAATTCTAGGGGTGGTAAACGTCAGACCCCAATAACCGATAAGTCGTGCCGATATGAAGCTCATAACGGGTCGAGAAACGATTGGTAACACTTACCGGTAAATCTCTAATCAGCCCTGGCCAGGGACTTCCCTGTTACGACCAATCGAGCACAGTGCAACATCAACCCCCAATACCGGGAGAGACGAAACCCCTCCTATCGCTCATTGCCTTCATGTGACTCGGGACTGTACCCAAAAACCACCGTTTCGCACGCCATCATGGACGTGGTAAGGTGGAAATCAAAGCACAGTGGGAATCACACAAGACTCCATGACGATCTCGGGTCTACAGACTAACCTGCACAAGTGTCACCTGAGAACTGCCATCTGACGTGAGGTATAATACCATCTGGGAGTTCTCGGCGAGTCCGTCCAGTGTACCCAGTCTCCACTGAGCACCCGTATACCATCTCTGATGTCAAACACCAATGGATATGGGATCATCCATCGCCCATCTCATGGGTCGAGAATCGTATATGCTAGTCTACACTGGTATATCGATGCCCCGTCTCGATACACCCACGACTAGGGACCTTGAAGGATGTACTCATGGACTACCATGCCCCCACTAGTATGATCCGCATCATAGTCCAGGTAGTCAAGTACACATCCTAAGGGCTTTACCAACATGTAACTATAAGACGGTATAAAGAAACAAGTATACATGTTAAGATAAAGAGCAACCAGATAGCATACTATTATATCGAGCAAGAAAGTCATCTCTATATATGTCCAAGCATCCAATATAATATACATCATCTGTACAATACTGGCCTCTAGGGCATACATACAACTAACGACAGAGCAGGACAGGGCTAGTGCGGGTGTAAAACATAAGTAACATCTATATAATATATCATAAATACTATATACTGTATCCATCAGAACATATCAAATGATCACATCACAGATATCGCAGCAGAAACATAGATATAATATGGGATATACCAGGACGTCCGTATTTAGTATTTAGCCAACAATAGAAAATACGGATTCCACAGTCGCGATGAATAGCCAAGCCCACACTCTGGACCCCTACGAGAGCGGCAAGCGACCCTACCAATCCTGGAGTTAGGAGACCCGGTCTCGACTCCTCGAGATGGCCTCCCACTGAACCCCAGAACCCGGTCACTTATGCTCCCCTCCTTGGGTCTATCCTAATACGGAAAAGTAAATAATATACAACACTGGTGACATCAACCTCAATCCGGAAGTGCCCCAAAAAAAAGAATATTACATTTGAATTTTACATGAATGAAAAATAAAATCTCATCTCACATAAAACCCCCCGGCTATTCAATCGCGACAATCCTGCACATCATATCTCAGCAACACATAATATCTCATATCATCAACGTAAGTAAGTATGCATACACCGATTGTCTTCAACGTATAGCAACGACAATCGGAAATACCACTACATACTACACTTACGGTCACAGAAAAGAAAGTGTAAAACTGCAATATCTGGAATCCACATTCTCTTTAGACATCGTAAATGCGAAATATCACATACTTCGAATTTCATGTCTAGCTATATGAATTCCACACATTGCATCACATTCCAGATAGATACACAGTATTAAAGTTTTCAAACGAACGATCAAATACCCAAGATTCCCTAGAGCTCAACACTTGAGCGGAGTTCAAAAACCCGGAGTGTGACAAAGTAGTGGCGGTCCAGCCGTAGAAGGGTCAAGCCAACGCCTCACATGTGGCACGCCATACTGTCCCAAACCCTAAGGTTCAAAGGGCAGTTCAAGACGGTCACATAATCGAGTTAAGGTTTGTTGTCTTCTAGAGGGTCCACCACAAAACTTGCACGTATCTCCAAAAGATTTAAACCCCGTGAAAAGTGAGCAAATGATACTCATTCAAACACTTCAATACTTTCTAATTTATCCGGAAAAGAAATAAGAAATGAAAATTCCGATCGAATCACCGACTCCAAAACAATCTCCAGAACAAACAGCACTAAATTCAGATTAAAAATTCCCCAAAAATATACAAGCAGAAAAGAACAATTACTGTACAAAAACGACACTTTGATTCATCCGTACGGCCGCGGAACCGCGGCCCAACCAGGCTATTGCCGCGGTTCCGCGGTGAAAAGTACTGTTCATGGCATCGTTTTTCACATGTGTTCTTAGATTTCCCTGCTGAATTTTTTAAGGATTTTTAATTCTGAAAATATCCAGAGTTTAAAAATTGTCCAGAAAGTGTCCCGTAATGTCGTATTTTGGTTCGATCGGAGTTTTTACTTCGTATAAGTGTCGCCTAATGTTCTAGGTCAGCTCTGATACCAATGTTGGGTTAACCTAGCACCTCATGAAGGGTTTGGAAGCATCACATGTACCAAAGATGGAATTTTTAGGGTGCTAAGTTAACAAACAAAGAATCGTTCCTAGAAAAATTAGGGTTTCAAAATTTGCATATCATCTCATGAAAGAAAAGCTAGGGTTTTAAGAGTACAACCTTTATAGCTCCCTACGCTAGACTCATTGGCAACTTAGGGTTTGGAAAAGCTCCGCTTGAACTCCTCTAGGTCACCGATGATCCACCCGGAGTCCGCTTTTTCCAAGCTAGCAACTTCGCAAGATCAAGAATGAAAATCGAAGCTAACACTCTAAACAAGTGGGCAAGACTTGTGTAGAATGATGTTGTGGTGGCTTTTCTCACTTCAAAATCCTATCTTGATGAATAATTTGCTCACTAGATAAATCTAGAGAGCAAAGCATGAAGGAGGAAGAAGATGGTGGCCTTTTAGAATATGAGATAAGAAAACCTCTTTTTGAAAAATAGAAAATATATCTTTATATATTTTTTATCTCTCATCTCAAACCATGGTTGAACAATTATTGAACTTGAGTTAAAAACCAAAAGGAAAAGTAATCCATGGTTAAATGGTGGGTGAGTATGGTTAGGTCAAGAAGAGTGTAGAAAGCATCCATGAATTATCCTTTTCTTTTCTTTTGTTTTTAAATCAAATGCAATAATAATTTATATAGAAATCAAACCATGGTGTGAGTCTTATATTGCCACCATTTTCATGTATGTACAACCATGAAGGATGTATGTATGTGTGTGTGTGTGTGTATGTACATCCATATGTGCATGAATCTAAAAGAAAGAAAACATACATGCATACATACATCCATCATGTACAAGAAAAGATTTTAAGTGAGAAAAATAATGGTTAAATGATAAATCAACACTTGATTTATCAATCCGGCCATATCATATATGACCCCACCAAAATCAAGCTGCCCGATCAATATACGGTATCCCATACGTGCATTTTAATCGGGTCCATGCGCATATCGCATATGCGCACCACAACGTTTCGCCTGGACTGGGTAACTTCTTTGTGGGACTCTAAGACTCGTCAATACGCCAGCAGTGGGTGATGATCATATCAAGCACCCCCAAGTCGCAAGCGGTCAGCTAAACGTAACGGCCACCCGGGTGTTGAACGATCAGAAGAGAACAAGCGAACCTGCTACAACTCCCGTCGAGCCAACCGGCAACACTACCAGTGCAGTCCGTGTAAGTGCACGGCGGCGCCCCGGCCGTCAATCCGACGCCGGAATGCGGAAGCGGTGATTTACTTTAACTTTTCAAACCGGCACCACCGCGCACTATAAACCCGGATCGTGCCATTAAACTAGTCCTAGCTATCTAGAGAGGGGGTAGAGAGATATACCGAGCGATCCGTGTCCTTCGGTCTTCTCGTCGTCGTCCCGATCTCCCGTGGAATGTCCGGTCTCCACCTCGTCGCCGGAAGGGCACCACGTCGTCGGCTTCTTTTACGGGCTCCCACCTCTATACCGAGGCAACTCGGACACGAAGTTGGCGAGTCGACGTGCCCAAGATTTGCTGTAGAAAATAGTGTAGTGCCATGTCTCATTTTGGGGTTTATGGAGGTTGCCATTTGGTGGAAGAAAATGAACTATACTTTGGAGGTGGAACTATGGGATTTTTGTGAAGCTAAAAGACCAAAAATACCCTCATAAAATATTACGACAGCCCCTCTAAAGGAATGGCCGACCATGGCAATAGCCATATGAGAATGGAGTGAAATTAGAGAGTGAGTGAGTGAGAGAAGTCAAAGGGGATGTGTGTCAATGATGCAAGAAAAGAATGATGATCAAAAGCAATGATCACAACCACATCCACACTCAACCATCATCAAAACCATGTCACACAAAAGTCAAGCCATGATGGATAAATCAAGTCAATGGATGGTGCACCCATCATGATGCAACAAAATGCAAAGACCACCCTCCACAATGCTTATTTGCACAAATGCAAATAAACCCTCCTCCACCAAACTTCGGCCAATGAAAGATACAAAGAAAATTGGCCGAAACGGAAAGTAAACTGGCAACTCCAGAAAACTGGTCCCGTAATAAATTACAGGAAAACCCCGATACTGTGTATACACACCCGCATCTGTATTCCGACCGAATACAAATGCAATGAGACAAAATCTACACTGTACAATACTAGGATCCGGCTTAAACCAAAGCCCGCTAGTATTAACCGTCCGATCCTGATCCGTGCAATACCGCACGTATCTGATCGAACCCTGCCATATCCCCATACTGCCTCTAGTACTAACCGTCCGATCTTGATCCGTGCACTACCGCACGTATCCGATCGAACCCTGCCATATCTCCATACGGCCTCTAGAGCGTTTCACCCGAAAACTTGAGAAACTGTCTGTGGGGGACTCTAAAGACTCGTCAATACTATGGCTGTGGATTTAACCACTAGCACGTCAGAGGTATTAGCCATACGTGACGGGCCACCAGTTATTGACCGAAAGGGACGTCGATGAGCGAACTCATCCTGACACCCTACTGAGCCTGTCAGTGACAATATACGTACAGTCCGGTCCGTTCGTCTATGAGTATCGCATGGCGGGCCTAGGGGGTTGGTAAAAGTCGGACCCCTAAAAGCGGTACAAGTCGTGTCAGAGATCAGCCCAGAACACCCTGAGATCAACTAGCATGTTCCCGGCGAGTCCTGTCCGGTGTACTCATAACCCAATGAGCACCTGTATACATCTTAGGTGAACCAACTGACACCAGTGGCTTGTAAGACCGGCCACCGCCCCTTGTCGGGGTCTCGACTGTATACACTAGTCTACTCTGGAGTATCGATGCCCTGTCTCGAAACTCCCATGACTAGGGACCTTTTAAGGATGTGCTTATAGACTACCAGCTCCCACGTATATGATCGCCCTCATACTGCTGGCAGTCAAGCAAGAATCCTAGGGGCTCTATCAACGTGCAATAGTGACCTGTCAGGTCACCTAAAGCAGTACACGATGATAAAGATAAACCAGATAGCATACTATCATCTCGAGTAAGACTGTCCTACCGGGATAGGTCCTCCCTCAATCATTGCAACCGCATGCCTGTGATCCAATAATTGACTCTGAGGGCACTATCTCCAACAGTTCGTTCTCCTCGTCTGATATGTCGCATATCAAGTCTAGGGGTGGTAAACGTCAGACCCCAATAACCGATAAGTCGTGCTGATATGAGGCTCATAACGGGTCGAGAAACTACTGGTAACACTTACCCGTAAATCTCTAATCAGCCCTGGCCAGGGACTTCCCTGTTACGGCCAATCGAGCACAGTGCAACATCAACCCCCAATACCGGGAGAGGCGAATCCCCTCCTATCGCTCATTGCCTCCATGTGACTCGGGACTGTACCCAAAAACCATCGTTTTGCACGCCCTCATGGACGTCGTAAGGTGGAAATCAAAGCACAGTGGGAATCACACAAGACTCCATGACGATCTCGGGTCTACAGACTAACCTGCATAAGTGTCACCTAAGAACTGCCATCTGATGTGAGGTAAAATACCATCTGGAAGTTCTCGACGAGTCTGTCCAGTATACCCAGTCTCCACTGAGCACCCGTATACCATCTCTGATGTCAAACACCAATGGATATGGGATCATCCATCGCCCATCTCATAGGTCGAGAAGCGTATACGCTAGTCTACACTGGTATATCGATGCCCCATCTCGATACACCCATGACTAGGGACCTTGAAGGATGTACTCATGGACTACCATACCCCCACTAGTATGATCCGCATCATAGTCCAGGTAGTCAAGTACACATCCTAAGGGATTTACCAACATGTAACTATAAGACGGTATAAAGAGACAAGTATACATGTTAAGATAAAGAGCAACCAGATAGCATACTATCATATCGAGCAAGAAAGTCATCTCTATATATGTCCAAGCATCCAATATAATATATATCATCAGTACAATACTGGTCTCTAGGGCATACATACAACTAACAGATCTGGCCAATGGTCAGCTCGGCGGGAGGAAGACGCTGCTCCTGCTCGCAGTCGGCCTGCCGTTTGTCCCTCGGGTAGGCGGTGAGGTGCCCCGATCGGATGAGCTCCTCGATGTAGTCCCAGAGTTGCTTACAATCCTCCGTGGCATGGCTCGGCGTCCGGTGGAAGGCACAGTAAAGGCCCCGGGTTCTCTTCGAGGCCTGACGCAGGATTGGAGGGAACTTGAAGAACCCCTCGCACTGGGCCTCCTCTAGTAATACTGTGAGGGAGACGTTGAGCGGGTGTACTCCTGAAACTTCGGGTGATAGGGCTGTTGACGCTCCGGCCTCTCTTCCCGAGCCATCTTCTTCTGGTCGGTCCATTCTACTCGAGGGAGGTTTGCGTTTACCTCAGACTCCAGCTGAACCTCGCGCTCGGTCCACGCCTTGACCTCAGCCATGGTCTTAGGCTGTGCCAACACAAAGGAGTTAACCACTCCTTGTGCCTAAGCCCAGATCTGAGCATCATGATGACGGTCTCGTCCCGGTGCTCGGGGACCTCGAGGAGGGTGTTGTAGAAGCGGGTGATGTAAGCTTTGAACGTCTCCTTGTCCCCGCTCTTTATCGTGAAGATGTAGCCGGCCGTGCCCTTCTGCCGACAGTTCCCAATGAAGTGGCCGAGGAACTGAGTAGCCAGCTCATCGAAGGTCGAGATTGAGCGAGGCTCAAGCCCTCGGAACCAGTCCTGACCTGCGCGGATGAGGGTGGCTAGGAAGGCCCTGCACTGGGCGGCGGCGGAATGGTCCAGGAAGCTCATCCCCGCGATGAAGGCATCCAAATGGTCTTTGGGGTCGGTTTTCCCGTCGAACAGAGAGACCTTCGGGGGCTTGTTGCGTGAGGAGACGTGGACAGCGAGCAGTTCCTCGGTAAACGGTTTGCTGAGCGAGTCGGCGGCGTACTCAGCCCCGTCTCCCGAGAGGTGACCTTCCCGACGCATGCCCTCGATCTTCTTCTCGAGGGCGTCGAGTCGGCCTTGGTACCCCGAGGACTCGGCACCTCATGATCCCTAGCCTCTGCTGTGGTATACCTGCGTCTGGGCGCGGCCCTGGTTCCTCTCGATGAGGTTCCTCAGATCCCCGGGCGAAGTGGCTCTCGAGCCGTCGTGGTGAGCCCCTTCTGTGCGACCCCGTCGAAGGAGGGGGCATCGGTTATGCCTGTGGACAGGCAAGGTGACCGATATCTCCTCAGGGGGATAAGGGTCGCAAGGAGGCTCGAGGTAAGGCGCTATGGTGGCGGACCTTGGTGTGGAGCCGTAGGGCGCCCAACGGGCCTCAAGGAGTATCGGCCCGTGAGATCTGTGGTCAGGAGTCATAGCCTGCCGGTGGTTAGCCGTGCCGATGAGGACAGAGCATTCTGGAGGTGGAGGAGCGGCGATCTGGGGCCCAGGCCCGGCCGTTTGGACGCGGACGAGCGCCTCTACTAGGGACTGTAGCCGATCTATTCGGCTGGCGAGGGCATTGATGATGGCCTCTGGAGGAGGTTCATCCGTGCCTCCGGTGAGGGGGAGGCGGCGGCTGGTACCCAGATCTTCAGGATGGTTACTTGCCATGTGGACGGAGATCGGAAGGCCAACTTTGTTTTTGTGGATTTTGCTTTCCCACAGACGGCGCCAACTGATGGAGGTCCTTTTCGGGTCTCCTTCAGATGTTGTCTTCCGTCGATCTCCCGGTAGGTTTGGAGGTGATCTCCCATTGCGTGTAGGTCTCAATGGGTTTTAAGGAGATTGGTGATTTGAAGAGTTTAGCGCCGAGTACCTGCAAAGAAGTCCCGGAGTGGTTTGGTACCACCGAGGACCCTCCGACGATCAAGTTAATATTAGATCTGAGCAGCGTAACGGCTAAGTGGAGTAAAAAATGGCTTACTTGACCCCTCTATGATGGGGGTTTATATAGTGGTAGTAGCACGCAGCAGCAGGTGCGAGAATCTCGCCAGCAGTTATGCTCCCGACGTCACGCCCGCGTAGAGAGCGGGTCGCCCATTAATGGGGATCGTGATGGCGTAGAATGTGGGATGTTGCTGGCGGAGAATCTGCGCATGGTGAGATTTGCGGAGCGGCGGTTACGCCTGTGAGCGGTGGAGTTGGTCGGAAGACCGAGGAAGACGGCCTCGGCTGGGGAGCTCGGGGACGAGCGAGAAGGTCAAGGAGTCTTGGTCTTATGGCAGCTCGGGGCAAGCTGAGGGGCCGCGGAGGCCGATTTGCAGAGGGTCCTGAGGAGGGCCAGCTCGTGCTTGCAGGTCGGGTACAAGGGTAGCCTGGTCGGCCCCTTTGGGCCTTTTCTTCTGAGTTCTGGGATACGTCATCTGCCGTGTATCCTGATCTTGGGGGTCGTCAATATTGAGCATCACCAGTAAAGTTTTTTATTCTTTATTTACATATTCTTTCTCTAAATCTCAAACCAATCTAGTAAAATTATGTTGGCGGTCTAAATATTTGTTACCTTACTTAACTCAGGTCGTCGCCTTTTTAGCGTCTCTTGCCTCAGGTGAGAGACAAGTTTTGTCGTCTTGAAGTCACCTTTCATTTTTAAAAACATTGCCCCTACATCACAACCATCTATTACACCATCTAATCTAACATATAGTATACATATGCATTGTAAAAACATGACTAAAATAGAATTGCAAAAAAAAGTTCATTAATGAAGATTTCTACATATAACTTAAAATTAACGAAGATTTTCAGTAGAGACTGTAGAGATTATGAAATAATTGAACAGTTAGAAATTATAAAAATAAATTTTATACATTTTTATTAGAGAGAGCATTCATGATAGTACTCGATATTGGCGATCCCCAAGATCATGACACGTGGCAGATGACGTGTCCCAAGACTCAGAAGAAAGGGCCCACGGGGCCGACCAGGCCACCCTACACCTGACCTGCAAGCACAAGCTGGCCCTCCTCGGGGCTCCCGGCAAGTTAGCTTTCTCGGTCCCTCGGCTCGCCCCGAGCTGCCACAGGACCAAAACTCCTCGGCCCCCTCGCTCGTTTCCGAGCGCCCGCCAAGGCCGTCTTCCTCGGCCCTCCGACCAGCTCCACACTGATAAGCGTAACCGCCGCTCCGCGAATCTCACCAAGCACAGATTCTACGCCAGCAACATCCCACGTTCCACGCCATCACGATCCCCATTAATAGGCGATCCGCTCTCTACGCGGGCGTGACATCGGGAGCGTAACTGCCGGCGAGATTCCCGTGCCTGCTGCTGCGTGCCACCACCGCTATATAAACCCCCATCACAGAAGGGTCAAGTAAGCCATTTTTTACTCTTTAAGTCATTACTCTGCTCGAATCTCATCACTAACTTGAGCGTCGGAGGGTCCTCGGTGGTACCAAACCACCCCGGGACTTCTTTATAGGTACCCGGCACCAACTCCCTCACTTCATCTCTTCCTCCAAAAACCCATTGAGACCCACACGTAACGGAGGATAATCAAATAAGTCCACTGCGAAATCAACGGAAGACAACATCTGACGGAGGCCTGAAAAGGAGCTCCATCAGTTGGCGCCGTCTGTGGGAAAAAGCTCCACAAAAACAAAAGTTGGCCTTCCAATTTACGCCCACATGACAACCGATTCCCCTAAAGATCCAAATGCCCGATGTCGCCTCCCTCGGAATAGAGACGCGGGCGAACCCTCACCTAAGATCGTCGGTCTCCCCGCTGGCTGCCGTCTCACAGGCTCCGGCAACCGCCCGAGCAAAAGGGCTAGGAGCCGAGAGCCCATCACCTTTAGCGATGAGGATCTCCACGGCATATCTGTGCCCCATAGCGACCCGCTGGTGATCGTAGCACGAATTCACCGATACGAGGTCCACCGAATACTCGTCGATTCGGGAAGCTCGAAGGACATCCTCTTCCACGACTGCTTTTTGTGTATGGGGCTTGCCCCAGCGGACTTGAGACCGAACTCCCACGTCCGCTCGGGGTTCACCAACCTCTCCATCCCGGCACAAGGGGTGGTCACCCTGTAGTTCACGATCGGGGAGCCTGGCCACACGCGCACACTGCCTATGGACTTCATCATGGCGAGGGTCCCATCGGCCTTACAATGCCGAGAAGCTCAAGCTATACCAAGGAGGTCAAAACTAGCGAAGTGTCGCACCCCGGCCACCCCTCGAGATTAACCTTTAACAAAATGGTGTAAAGCGTTGTCTAAAATTCCTACCCATACGAGTAAAGAAATGTCGAATCTTTTTCCCCTGGAAGAGCCCCCTTTACAACGAAAAAGCCCTCCCAGAGGCGGTCGAGCGCGAGGTTCCCTCGCTCGGCTATCCCCTGCGGGCAGCTTCCCTGCCGTAACGCCGGGGATCAAGAAGACCTCTCAGAGGCAGTCGAGCCCGAGGCTCCCTCGCTCGGCTATCCTCTGCGGGCAGCTTCCCTGCAGCAACACCGGGGATCAAGAAGCCCTCCCAGAGGCAGTCGATCCCGAGGTTCCCTCGCTCGGCTATCTTTCAGGACAAAATCCCTCGCCAAGAGGCACCGGGCAGTAACCCTACCCGGCCAAGGGTCCTTGGTAGGCTTCTTACAGCCTTATAGCTCTTCCCGCGCCAAGGACCAAAGTCCTCCCAGATGCAGTCGAGTCCTTGCTCGGCTATCCCCGGCTGGTAGCTTCCTACCAAAACCGACAGGGATCAAAGTCCTCGCCAAGAGGCACCTGGCAGTAATCCTGCTCGGTCCCTGTCCTGAAGGATCAAAGCCCTCGCAAGAGGCAACCAAGCAGCTACCCTGCTCGGTCTACTCTGGCAGGTAGCTCCCTACCCTCGACGCCAAGGATTAAAAGCCCTCACAAGAGGCACCAGAGCGGCTTCCCCGCTCATTCATCCCAGGCTGGTAGTTGCCTACCCACGACGCCAGAGGTCAAAGCCCTCACCAAGAGGCAACAGCGCGGCTTCACTGCCCGATGATTCTTAATGACCTTCCGCGGCCCTTCTCGCGCTAAGGCCCAAAGTCCTCCCAGAGGCGGTCGAGCCATTGCTCGGCTATCCCCGGCCGGTAGCTTCCTACCACCACCGACAGGGATCAAAGCCCCCGCAAGAGGCAACTAAGCCCGGCTGGTATCTCCCTACCCCAACTCCAGCGATCGGTGAAACCGCGCAAAAAAGCACCTGCACAACTATCCTGCCTAACCCCACACATCCGGGAATCGATGCTCAAAGGTGCCTTATGGCCATCAGAGGATCCAAGACACCGGGGAGGGACGTCAGGTTAATCCAAGCCTAAGCGATCTCCTATCGACCTCGGGGGCCATGAGGACACCTCCGCGGCAGCGCTTGACACGCTCGCCGTCTAGTGATTGAAGTCAACTCGACAGGAGATCGCCAGACAAATGGCCAACCTGAGACGAAAACACGACAATACAAGAAAAGATATCCTACGAACGTCCTTCACAAACAAAATACAAAATGCAAACCGGCGAATCAAGGATTTTCTTTTATTGCCAAAATCAAGGTCTTTACAAAGGGTATTCTGGGGGCCCCCCGCCCTACAAACCGCCTGGAGGCTTACTTCGTGTAGGGTTCCTAGGCACACCCATGAGGTTCTACAAGTGATCAAACATGGCCAATTCAAATTTTTCATGTGCCTACAAACCCTAATACAGATCGTTAACTAGATGTATAGGCGATGCAAGCAAGTAAACGAATTTATTGCTAAAGGAAAGTGACTACAACCTTTGTAGATCCGTTCCTCCACTTCCTAGGCTCCGTGATGACGTCCCTCCGCTGTACGAATCGGAATCCTAGACTCTTGCGGTGGTTTCATCGGAGAAAAGATCGAGCTAGGTCGCCGATTTCGATGCCGAAGATGATCTACGTCGAGGCAACTCAAGATCAAGCTCCAACTTCACCAAGTCATGAAACTTGTGAAGAAAATACCCTATACAACTTGGCAAGTGGTAGAGGATGAAGAAATAGGAAGTGGGTTCACTTTAGAATTGGATTTCTCATTCTTTTTCACAATACACCATTAAAGGATGCAAGGTTTCTTCTTTGTTGAAGAAGAAGAAGAAGAAGAAAAGAATTATGATAAGTTATTTTTAAAATTGAAAAAAAAATGATACTTATCATAATTTCAACCATGGTTTAGTGTAGAGAACTAACTAGGGTTAAGTTGAATGGTTAGGGTTAGGAGAAGAGGACAAGAATGGTTACTTTAGTCAAAGATGCATGAAGTATCAAGAAGTTTCTTGAATGAAAGCAACCATTTTTGTTTTCCTTTTCCTTTTTAACCAAAATAAATAGATAAATAAATAAGTGAAATGAAACCCTAACCATTCACTAAACATGGTTTAAGTCTTACACAAATCCAAGTTTGCATGTATCATCAAACATGATACAAACAAGTGCACAAAAATATATCACATATACAACTTGTGCATTTCAAGTGAGAAAATCCATTTAAAGTGAACCAATACTAGTTAATGTAAAGTAATATATCAAATATATAATTATACATTAAATCATTAAATCAACACTTGATTTAACGATCCGGTCATATCGCATATGACCGACTAATATTCAATGTATCGGCTTATCGAATCAATCCTCGATTCGATAACTAGGTTATATCGCATACAACCAATCGATACATTCATCACGAGAATAGAATACAGTATCACATACACGCATTATTCTCGGTCCCGCACATATCTCATATGCGCTCCTATTTCGTTTCGCTTGAGCCAGGAAACCTCTGTGTAGGACTCTAAAGACTCGTCAATACGCCGGCAGCAGGTGATGATCATATCAAACACCCACAAGCCGCAAGCGGTCTGTTAAACGTAACGGCCATCCGGGTATTGAGCGATCAGAAGATCGACGAGCAAGCCCGCTCACACTCCTGGGAATCCAACCAGTAACACTTACCGTACAGTCCGGTCTGTTCGTCTGATATGTCGCATATCTCGCCTAGGGGTGGTAAACGGCAGACCCCAATAGCTTGATAAGTCATGCTGACGTGAGGTCCATAACATGTGTGAAACTACTGATAACACTTACCATTAGATCACTGCAACCCTGGCCAGGGATTTCCTGTTATGGCCAGTCGTGCATAGCGCAACATCAACCCCCAATACCGGGAGAGACGAATCCCCTCCTATCGCTCATTGCCTCTGAATCGGGACAGTACCCAAAAACCACCTGTTTGCATGACTCAGTAGAGCCGTGGTAAGGTGGAAATCAAAGCACAGTGGGAGACACACAAGACTCTATGACGATCTCGGGTCAACAGACTAAGCTGTACCAGTGTCACCAGAGAACTGCCATCTGACGTGAGGTATAATACCATCTGGGAGTTCTCGGCGAGTCCGTTCAGTGTACCCAGTCTCCACTGAGCACCCGCATACCATCTCTGATGTCAAACACCAATGGATATGGGATCATCCATTGCCCATCACATGGGTCGAAAAGATATACGCTAGTCTACTCTGGAATATCGATGCCCCGTCTCGATATTCCCACGACTAGGAACATTGAAGGATGTACTCATGGACTATCCAGGCCCCACTAGTATGATCTGCATCATAGCCCTGAAAGTCGAGTACACATCCTAAGGGCTTTATCAACATGTAACAGACAGACAGAAAGTATACATGTTAAGATAAAGAGCAACCAGATAGCGTACTATCATGTCGAGCAAGAAAGTCCTACCTATATATGTCCTAGCATCCACTACAATATACATCCAATGTACAGTAATGGCCTCTAGGGCATACATATAACTAACAATCTCCCACTTGCACCAGGGCCATCTATAGCAGTAGTTGTAGTATCTAATACTCAACCATCCCCTAAAAGTCTCTCTTTGGGAAAAGGCCCTCGTGATTGGATCCGCCGTGTTATCCTCTAAGTCTAATCTCCTAACCTCGATCACCCTGGAGATCAACTATCTCTATGATCAGGTGATGCTGCCTCAGAACATGTTTAGGTCACTGATGGGACCGGGGTTCCTGGGCCAAAGCCACACTTCCATTATCACACAATGGTGGGAACCTAGTTCATCTTATGAACCGCTATACACCCAAACTGCCTCTTTGGTAGTATCTTAAGTAGCGATGTGTCCAGCCTTAATCATCTAGTATGCCACGGTATCTAGCTTGGAACTCTTCCAACATACCGTCCCTTTACTGAGGGTAAAGACAATGCCTGCGACTGACATTCAGTCGTCCTTATCACCCTGGAATCTTTCCAGTGATTCTCCCCAGGATCGATTGATACAATCTTACTGCAGCTAGTGAGAATCCTAACATCCATTTAGATCTATCTCATAGATGAAAACTCAGGATTTAGGAGGTATCACTTTGATCCTATTGTAGAATCCTTGTGATAAGCGGAGATTGACCGAGCGTAGTATAGGAAACTCTTTTCCTATCAAGAGTATGTTGTCTACGTACAATACGAAGATCATTACCATACTCCATACTACCCTTTTGTACATACAAGGTTCATCTACCATTTTGATGAAGTCAAACTCTTTGACTACCACATCAAAACAGATGTTCCAACTCCGCGATGCCTGCTTTATCCTGTAAAGCAACTTGCACACGTTTTCGCTGCTCCCACTGTTTACGAAGCCCTCTGGCTGTGTTCTTATAGACGTTCTCTTCTAAAACATCATATAGAAAAGCAGTCATGGCACCCAACCACCAGATATCGTAGTCATGGTATGTAGCAATGGCAAGTAGGATCTGGATGGACTTAAGCATAGTCCTTGGAAAAGGTTTCATCATTATCCATGCCTGGTTGATGATGAAAACCTTTAACAAGTCCAGCTTTGAAAGTCTCAACGTTTCTATCTACACCAAGTAATCTTCCCAAGATATACTTGCTCCTGATGGGGATTTAACCCTTCAGATATCGCAACCAAAGTCCATACTTTGTTGGTGTATATGGATTCTATCTCAGATCGCTAAGCATCCAGCCATCCTTACAGAGTCCCTACTCTCGATGACCTGCTCGAATCTAGCTGGGTCATCATCTCATGATGCATTCCTCATTCCCACTGTCATCGAGAAATCGAAGTATCTCTCAGGCAGGTGAGGAACCCTGCTAGATCGGCGGAGAGGCTGAGGTTCGTCGGGGACTATTGAATCCTATGGTTCTGTCAAATCAGCTGTAGTTTTGTATGGCTGGAACCTTTCCAGTTCTACAGAACTGACCTTGCCTCGATCTTGTCCGGATTTTGCTTTTGACATAGGTCGGACAATCCCAAATCTTAACTCACTTAAGAGATAGGCTCTTCCCATACCATATCTCATATGGAATGGTAGGCTCCGATTTGATTCGAACCCAATTCAATAGGTATGCAGCTTCTCAAGTGCACAACTCCAAAAGGAAATAGGTAACTCGGTAATACTCGTCATAGAGCACACCATATCTAATATTGTGCGATTGCTCCGCCCCGATACACCGTTGTGCTGTAGTGTATTCAGAGGAGTAATACTGAGAGAGAATCTCATTTTCCTTTAGAATAGTCCAAGGATTCCATACACAAGTATTCTCCTCCCTGATCTTATCATAGGACATAATACTTATACCCGTATTTTGGTTCTCTACTTCCAACTTATATTCTGTGAATACCTCAAAAGCTTCGGACTTATGTTTCAACAGGAACATATGACTGAATCTTGAGAGATTATCAGAGAATATAATAAAGTACAAAGAACCGGTCCTAGCATGTGAAGACAGGGGAGTTTACATACATCATCATATATCAGTCCCAAGAGTTTACTAACTCTTTCTCTGTTTCCAATAAACATAGCTATGGTCATCTAATCTTTGTGACATGACTGGCAAGTTTCACAAGATGTAAATTCAAACTGATTTAAATATGCATCTAAAATGTAACTTCAGCCAGTCGGGTCGCATTGATGTGACCTAGTCTACAATGCCTCAAGAAGGATCCGTTCATTTCTGAACTCTTCCTCTTGTGTGTGTTCTGTATACTAAGAACTGTAGTTTGATTTAGAACGTCAATGCTTTTAGATAACACGCCTGAACCGATCAACTTTTGATATAGGAAATGTTCAAAACATTATCCATCAATACAAAATTTTATCATTTCTTTAATAAATAAAGAGATGGATATGATTTTGTATATCAGGTTCGGTATCTAATAGCATTTGTTCAGAATCAATGTATTGGTAATACAGGGTGACAGTGACCAACAGACTTGGCTGCAACACTTGCCCCGTTTTCTGTCTTATGAAACTTATCACCCGTTCTCAGTTTTCTACCTTTTTGTAGCCCTATGTAACAGATTACATATCTGGGATCCTGATCCAGTATCAAATACCCAGGATGCAGAGGATACTGAGAAACAGTTCTTTGTAATGAACACACCCGAAGGAGATGCATCATATGCACTTTCTTCGTTTGGGCGGCATAGGAATTCTGGTATTTCCCTATTTCTTGCTCTGTCTTATAAAAATTATAAGTTGGAGCGGGACCAACGTTCCCCAGCTCAGTATAACAGGCAGGTACGGTCAATACATCCATATTATTATCTTGATTAAGGCGTGATATGGTCGCTACCTGGAGAGAGAGAAAGAAGAAAACACTCTGCGTGCGCTCTTGCAAGATTAGATTGCTTATATATTTTATCTAATTAGGATGGCTCCCACTGTTTTTATCAAATCTTCCTTCAAACCCTAAAAGGAAAGACTAGCCGGGATTAATTACACTCTACAAGTTCGCCAATCTTTCAGCCAGGCTAGTATCGGTACTTTGAGGGAGGTTCCCCGTGCTTTCGCACGGACCTAATTACAGTAAACCTCGTTTTCCCAGAGGCGCAACCCCGTTGACACCTTTCTAGACACCTACTTGATCGGCTAATTGTAAAGTGCAAAACTCTCCCATGAGTAACAATTACTCGCAGTGGGTATCGGGATCCAACTATCACATAGAAGGTATGCAATCTCATTGCAAATTTCAACACTTGAAACTCCCGATAAAGATTTTTACCCCTAGCACCTATGACCTTGGCTAAGGTCAACAAATCATAGGTACTAGTCAAGTTCTACCCGTCATTTCATGATTGGTTAGACCCACCCACATGACCCTTGGCTAAGGTCAACAAAGCCACATGACTGTCCTAACTAATCGCATCATATGCGGTGTAGGAAGACATCACTTAGCTACCGCACACTACGCCTCGGTTATGGTCGACAAACGTAGCACGAATACTAAGTACTCTACTTCCTAAAATGACGGAGGGTTGCGAATGGTTTTTATGAAAACCTTTAACGCTTTGAACTTGATCTCATTGCGGAATCAAATGGTTTTTAAATAGAATGTTTTTTAGGCTTTTCAAGTTTTGCTAAAGGGGTCACTCCCGGTGAAGGGATCGTCGGCCCTTTCCTCGTCGAATAAGGTGCGGGATATATCATATATATCACTGTGCAAAGCAGAAACTATAGAAGCAATCAAAAGACAAACCGAGGGTCGTAGCATCTGCCAGTTATTGCTAAAGGAGTCACTCCCGGTGAAGGGATCTCGGTCCTTTCCTCATCGAATAAGGTGCTAGATGTTCTACAATGAACACCACGATGCAAAGCAAGAACTGTAGCTACCTGTTTTATTTTGAAATTCGATTCCACAACATCAATTAGGTTTATTTTCTTTCATTAATCACATTAATGAATATCCCATCATTTAAGTCCACCTAAACATCACAGATAAATATAACGTACGCTTATGCCATCCGCATTTGCCTCGATGTCCCGTCTGCACCGTTAGGTTAGGTAACTAACGCCAGAACGAGGCAGGGCTAGCGCGGGTGTAAAACATAAGCAGCGTCTATATATAATATATCATATATACTATATACAATATCTATCTGAACATATCACATGATCACATCACAGATAACGCAGCAGAATATATCATATGAAATATTGGATATACTAGGACGTCCGTGTTTTTAATACGAGCCAGTATAAAACACGGATTCCACGGTCGTGATGAATAGCCAATCCCATACCCCTAGACCCCTACGAGAGCGGCAAGCAACCCTACCAATTCTAGGGTTAGGAGACCCGGACTCGACTCCTCGAGATGGTCTCCCACTGGACCCTAGAACCCGGTTACTTGTGCTCCCCTCCTTAGGTCTATCCTAATGCGGAAAAGTTAATAATATACAAATGGTGACATCATCCGCAACCTGGAAGTGCCTTAATAAAAGAATATTACATACAAGTTTTTACATGAATGAAAATGAAAAAACACTCATCTCACATAAAAAAACCCCGGCTATTCAAACACGACAATCCAATATAACATATCTAGCAACACATAACATCACATGTCATCAACGTAAGTAAATATGCGCATCCCAATTGTCGTTGACATATAGCAACGAAACCGGCGATATCACATATTACACTTACGGTCACAGAAAAGAAAATGTAAAACTACAACAGTTGGAATCCGCAAACTCTTTAGACATCGCATGCCTAACCAAATGAATTCTTTAGACATCGCATGCCTAACAATTATAAACCCCGCATTTTAGTCTCATTATCGAAAACTCTTTTCAATATCAAGTCGGGCAATTCAACAAGATTCCCAACATCCTGATCGAATGCTCGTCGCAAACTTTAGTAGGCGGCTGCACCCCCGACGCCGTCGACAAAGTGCACCAAGGCGGAACACCGCTGCCGTGAGCACCCGAACGGATGCTTTCAGCGACGGGGTTCTCCTACAGTCACTTGGTCGGGGCTATGGGATGAGGTTGTCTATTAAGTTTACCCGGCGAGTATCCGCGTACGCTACGTGATTGCGACGGACTTTCGATCACATCAAAATTCCGTGGCAACCGATCAAGTGAGACTAAACCGCTATATTTATAACATTCATATTAGTTATCTCATAACTATTTGTGAATTCTAATTATTGTATCACATTCCGGATAAGATAGAAAATGTTAAACTTTTCGATCGAACAATCGAACACCCAAGTTTTCCCGAAACAGCTCAACACATGAAATAAGTTTAAAAACATTCATTTAATGCCTCAGTACCAACGGTCCAGCCGTAGAAGGGTCAAGCCAACGCCTCACATGTGGCACGTCGTACTGCCCCAAACCCTAAGGTTCAAAGGGCAGTTCAAGACGGTCACATAATCGAGTTAAGGTTTGTTGTCTTCTAGAGGGACCATCGCGTTACTTGCACTACTTAGAACGTCATTAAACTATGGAAAAGTCCAACAATTGGAAATTTCCCGGCAGGGGAAAAAGTGGGTATTTATATCCGGTCGAACTTTTTAACATATTCTAAAATTATCCGGAAAAACACATAGACAAAGTTTGATAATCTGATCGAATCTACGAACTCTCAATACAACCCAGAAAACTCAACTCCTGAGTTCAGATTAAAAATTCCCAGGAAAACCAGCACTGCAAAATAGGAATTACTGTGCAAAATTCAATGCAAGAGGAGACTAAACGGCCGCGGAACCGCCGCATTAGCCATGCTAATGCCGCGGTTCCACCACGCTTTGATGGAATCAGGAGTACGGGCTTCACAGTAATTCTTAGAAACTCCTGTTGATTTTTCTGCATATTTTTAATTCTCAAAAATCCCCAATTTCAAAAAATGTACAGAGAGCAATTTGAGATTAGGGTTTCGGTTCGATCGGACTTCTAACTCCGTCTACGCATCGCCTAAGGCTCTAGCTAGGCTCTGATACCACTGTAGGGTTCCTAGGCACACCCATGAGGTTCTACAAGTGATCAAACATGGCCAATTCAAATTTTTCATGTGCCTACAAACCCTAATACGGATCGTTAACTAGATGTATAGGCGATGCAAGCAAGTAAACGAATTTATTGCTAAAGTAAAGTGACTACAACCTTTGTAGATCTGGTCCTCCACTTCCTGGGCTCCGTGATGACGTCCCTCCGCTGTACCAATCGGAATCCTAGACTCTTGCGATGGTTTCATCGGAGAAAAGATCGGGCTAGATCGCCGACTTCGATGCCGAAGATGATCTACGTCGAGGCAACTCAAGATCAAGCTCCAACTTCACCAAGTCATGAAACTTGTGAAGAAAACACCCTATACTACTTGGCAAGTGGTAGAGGATGAATAAATAGGAAGTGGGTTCACTTTAGAATTGGATTTCTCACTCTTTTTCACAATACACCATTAAAGGATGCAAGGTTTCTTCTTTGTTGAAGAAGAAGAAGAAGAAAAGAATTATGATAAGTTATTTTTAAAATTGAAAAAAAAATGATACTTATCATAATTTCAACCATGGTTTAGTATAGAGAACTAACTAGGGTTAAGTTGAATGGTTAGGGTTAGGAGAAGAGGACAAGAATGGTTACTTTAGTCAAAGATGCATGAAGTATCAAAAAGTTTCTTGAATGAAAGCAACCATTTTTGTTTTCCTTTTCCTTTTTAACCAAAATAAATAGATAAATAAATAAGTGAAATGAAACCCAAACCATTCACTAAACATGGTTTAAGACTTACACAAACCCAAGTTTGCATGTATCATCAAACATGATACAAACAAGTGCACAAAAATATATCACATATACAACTTGTGCATTTCAAGTGAGAAAATCCATTTAAAGTGAACCAATACTAGTTAATGTAAAGTAATATATCAAATATATAATTATACATTAAATCATTAAATCAACACTTGATTTAACGATCCGGTCATATCGCATATGACCGACTAATATTCAATGTATCGGCTTATCGAATCAATCCTCGATTCGATAACTAGGTTATATCGCATACAACCAATCGATACATTCATCGCGAGAATAGAATACGGTATCACATACACGCATTATTCTCGGTCCCGCACATATCTCATATGCGCTCCTATTTCGTTTCGCTTGAGCCAGGAAACCTCTGTGTAGGACTCTAAAGACTCGTCAATACGCCGGCAGCAGGTGATGATCATATCAAACACCCACAAGCAGCAAGCGGTCTGCTAAAAGTAACGGCCACCCGGGTATTGAGCGATTAGAAGATCGACGAGCAAGCCCGCTCACACTCCTGTGAATCCAACCAGTAACACTTACCGTACAGTCCGGTCTGTTCGTCTGATATGTCGCATATCTCGCCTAGGGGTGGTAAACGTCAGACCCCAATAGCTTGATAAGTCATGCTGACGTGAGGTCCATAACATGTGTGAAACTACTGATAACACTTACCAGTAGATCACTGCAACCCTGGCCAGGAATTTCCTGTTATGGCCAGTCGTGCATAGCGCAACATCAACTCCCAATACCGGGAGAGACGAATCCCCTCCTATCGCTCATTGCCTCCATGTGAATCGGGACTGTACCCAAAAACCACCTGTTTGCACGACTTAGTAGAGTCGTGGTAGGGTGGAAATCAAAGCACAGTGGGAAACACACAAGACTCTATGACGATCTCGGGTCAACAGACTAAGCTGTACCAGTGTCACCAGAGAACTGCCATCTGACGTGAGGTACAATACCATCTGGGAGTTCTCGGCGAGTCCGTTCAGTGTACCCAGTCTCCACTGAGCACCCGCATACCATCTCTGATGTCAAACACTAATGGATATGGGATCATCCATTGCCCATCACATGGGTCGAGAAGATATACGCCAGTCTACTCTGGAATATCGATGCCCCGTCTCGATATTCCCACGACTAGGAACATTGAAGGATGTACTCATGGACTATCCAGGCCCCACTAGTATGATCTGCATCATAGTCCTGGAAGTCGAGTACACATCCTAAGGGCTTTATCAACATGTAACAGAGAGACAGAAAGTATACATGTTAAGATAAAGAGCAACCAGATAGCGTACGATCATGTCGAGCAAGAAAGTCCTACCTATATATGTCCCAGCATCCACTACAATATACATCCAATGTACAGTAATGGCCTCTAGGGCATACATATAACTAACACTTCGGCCACTTCGTCGCTGGCGTCACGGCCCAGGGCTCTACCACCGGAGACTTTGCCACCAGGGGCGCGCCTTACTTCCCTCGCCATCTCTTACCGGAGGCCTCGCCGCCGGAAGTGGAACCCGAGCGCAGAGTTCACCATCGTCGAACTCAGGAAGCTGTTCCTTCACGGTGTCCAGAGCCTTGTTCCACGCGACGGCAGAATACTCCCCGAGCTCGGCGTAAAACTGCTCCGATGCCTTATACTCGGCCACCGCTCTCTTAGCCTGAGACTCGGCAACTTGGGCCTTCAGCAGCGCCGCCTCAGCATCTCCCCTGCTGGCGTCCCTCTCTTTTTCCAGGGCCTCGAAGCGTCCGGCCAAATCTGCCAGCTTCCTATCGGCGACCCTGAGGGACGCATTCAGGCGGCGAAGGACACCCCGATTCGCCGAATTGGCAAGTTCCGCAGCTTCCGCCCGGCCCTCAGAGACGTCGGCCCTTGCCCTCTCCGAGCACAGGTCGCGTCGCAAAGCCTCGACCTCTGAAGGGAACACTGCCACTGGCCTCGGGGCGTGGAACGCCCCCTCGGCCTCCATATGAGTGGCGAGGGCACAATGTTGAAGGACCTAACAGAAAGCCGATGAGAAACTAAGAGGCCCCCGAGCCAGGGTAAGGTATACCAAGAGGAATACACGCAAAGGGGTCTGTACCTGGACCGCCCACTGGGCCATGGCCTCCAGTTGATCCTTCAAGGAGCCGCGCGAAATCTTTCCCCCGGCCGACTCCTCCATCCCGGCGAGCAGGCCAGCGGCGACGGAAAGTCCAGACGGAACCGTGAAGACGGCGCCCCCCTCCTGCATGGAAATTCCCTCGGGGGCCCTCGACAACGACGTGCGAGAGATCGTCCTCTTCCTCTTTAGAGAGGGCCTGCCCTCGCCCTTCCCTCTATCCCCCGTCGGGGACTCGGGTAACTGTGAACGTCCCTGGTCGCCTCCGGAAAAACCCCCGGATGCCGTCGACGAAGCGGACGGCCCTCCCGGGGGCTCGGCCGCTCCACCAGCCTCCTTCTGGCGCGAGCAACCCGAAAAGTGAGAGCGAACCATGTATTCGAAAGAAAGAAGAACGCCGAGCAACGACGCCTCAAGGAAAGGGGGAAAATGAAAGACTGGGGGCCCTGAGGCGGGCCCCATCCCTATTTATTACTGCATACTGCCTCATCCTACGGCGCACATCGTCTCCCGCCGAAACGGCACCTCACGCCCAGCGGCTCTGATCGCTCTACGTGGCAGTCCAGTGCTGAACTGTGTCCCATCAGACGCCGCAGGCCTGCATACATCGCATCAGCCAACCGACGCCCGACATATGGACCGCCGCTTCAATTGTAGAGTGCACGAACCGGTGCACCTTCTTTAAATGCAGAAATCTCGCCTTGATTCGCTGGCGGAAAAGACAATCGACGACCTGAGTACTAGTCCCGACGGAACCCCAGAAGGGATCCCACCTCGGGGGCCCCAGTAGGCCACTCCTGACCCGACCCACTAACTGGTCGGGACAAGAGTAGGGGCTAATGATAGTACTCGATATTGGCGATCCCCAAGATCATGACATGTGGCCGATGATGTGTCCCAAGACTCAGAAGAAAGGGCCCACGGGGCCGACCAGGCCACCCTACACCCGACCTGCAAGCACAAGCTGGCCCTCCTCGGGGCTCCCGGCAAGTTAGCTTCCTCGGTCCCTCAGCTCGCCCCGAGCTGCCACAGGACCAAAACTCCTCGGCCCCCTCGCTCGTTCCCGAGCGCCCGCCGAGGCCGTCTTCCTCGGCCCTCCGACCAGCTCCACCACTCACAGGCGTAACCGCAGCTCAGCGAATCTCGCCATGCGCAGATTCTACGCCAGCAATATCCCACGTTCCACGCCATCACGATCCTAATTAATGGGCGATCCGCTCTCTACGCGGGCGTGACGTCGTGAGCGTAACTGCCGGCTAGATTCTCGTGCCTGCTACTGCGTGTCACCATCGCTATATAAACCTCCATAACAGAAGGGTCAAGTAAGCCAATTTTTACTCTTTAAGCCGTTACTCTACTCGAATCTCATCACTAACTTGAGCGTCGGAGGGTCATCGGTGGTACCAAACCATCCCGGGACTTCTTTGCAAGTACTCGGCACCAACTCTCTCACTTCACTTCTTCCTCCAAAGACCCATTGAGACCCACACGTAACGGAGGATAATCAACTAAGTCCACCGCGAGATCAACATAAGACAACATCTGACGGAGGCCTGAAAAGGAGCTCCATCAATTCATATACAAAATTTTCTTCACAACGCACATATAAAGTTTAAAATTTTGATTTGATTCTTTTGTTTGCCATAGAAAAAGTTTCAACTTCAATTTACAGTATAAACAGAACAAGAAAATTTGCATTAATTTGTATTAATGACTTCGCCTTGCTAATTGAATTTGTATATTTTAATCTAGTTTTTTATTTTTTATAATAGACCCTTAGCATGAATCAACATGTATGTTGCTGCTTCCCAACATTTCGTAATCTACGACACTTGGTGATATTGTAAGGATGAAGAAAGGTAATGTTTTATTTTTCGGTAAATTACACTAAAATACCATTAGCTATCACAATTTTTTGATAAAATTCCTAAAGATTTTTAATTACACTAAAAACCCTTAAATGTTTCTTTTAAGGGTATTTTATTGGGAAAAATTCCTCTAAAAACCATAGCGAAAGGTATTTTAGTGTAATAAAAAAAACTTGAAAAAAGACGAGACGATCATTTTTATGTTATTTTCACTTTTTCTAAAAACTTGTTACAAGGTTCGCAACACTTATATATTTTCTAAATTGTAGGCCGTACGATGCTGATAATCAGGAGCAAATAGGATTTTTTTTCTTCTTCCAGGAGAGAGGAAAAATGCGGAAGCATGATTGTTTGATATTTTTGAACTTTAAGCCGGAAGAAATGCTTTTATCTTTTATTGTAGGTAAAACAACAATTTTATTTTATATTTGCAAAAAGGAAATCTTTTATCGTAACTATATCTTTTGTCGTTGATGTCTACATATACACAGGTGCGTTAAATGCGTAGAATGCTAGTAACTAAAAGTCTAGAACTTGGAGTGATATATCCACCATTTATTTCACTCTCTCTCTCCCTCGTGATATATCCACCATTTATTTCACTCTCTCTCTCTCTCTCTCCGCGCACGTGTGCGACTCTGTCTGTGTGTATAAAGTGCTTGGCCCCAGTATGGAAAGGAAAAGAAAAAGGGAAAGCCTTTATATACTAAGCCCTTTTTTAATTTTGTTTTTCAGATAAAAACTTATCATGTAAGAATCATTGCATAAAAATCCTCTTTAATTTTTGTTTTCCAAATAAATCTTGCATACATATTGTGTATAGCATATAAACGTAAACTTATACAAAATATTTGAATATATATGATACAAAAAACTTATTTCATGCACAATGCATGTGCTCAAATTCTAATAGATCATAAGTGGAGTTAGATCAATTGGTTGATTAAGTGGCCTGTTTGAGAATTTAAAAGTAAAAAGCATTGTTGTTTCCTATCCGGAAGACATAACTCCGATCAAGGATTTGCAAAGGCCAGATTTGATTTTCTTAAAGTCGATCTATGCATGCTTATCTATACTGCACGTAGTATCCTAAATTTATAGACAGTATACTTCGTAACCTAAATTTATAGATAGTAAACTTTATATCACATGTTCGTTGATTTGATAAAAATGTGATTTCCTTGCGGAAGTTAATCTATTCAATTTATTTCTAGAAATTCATGAAGATAAATAGAAAATCAGGAATATATGCAGGAATATGTCTAGTTACAATAAAGGAAAGCGAAACTTACTTGTATGTTACTCGATGCTCATGAGCCAAAATGTGTTTTCTGAACTTGAGATTAGTCTTGTGGAGGAGTTTCTTCCCACGATTAGCTTGTAAAGACATTATGTGTAGAAATTAATGTTATTAGAAGCAAAGAAAACAAAATATGATGTTTCTTCCTAATGTGTTGTGCTGTTATACATAATAATTTATCTGATTATTTACCTGAGATTACCCTCAAGACATAGTAGGGCTTGTTCCCGTCTATGTGCAGCTCACCAGAACCCACTGCTCTCAGCCAAACATATGATATTTATCTTACTTGTCATCAATTTGTAAAGATTTAACTGGAAAAGAGAACATGTGTCTAATATATAGAATATGATCGACAGAAAGAATAAACCTTGTCGAATGCACTTGCAAGAAGAGACAACTTCTGTTCATTTCTAGTTTTTATGGGTGTTAAATCTCCTTTGCACAATTTCATGCCCGACCAAATTATGTATGTTTCATTATCATTTACTTTTCTTTAATTGCCATACAGTACTACAATAATGGGTTGACACTACGGATTTAACCGTAAGGTCAAACCAATGTCCCTATGGATATGTCCATAGGGATATAAAATTTTCCCGTAGGTGCAAAGACGGCAGGTACAAGTCTTCATCCTGAACATGCCCCTACGGAATAATAATTGCACATACACCTTACTCTGTAGAGACATTTATCCCTACGGAGTACTCCGTAGGAACATAATCTTTATTTAATTTATTGGTTTATAAAATAAATTACTTGTCCCTACGGATTTATCCGTAGAGTCTGATACTTATCCCTACGGATATATCCGTAGGTCCAGATAAATGCCCCTACGGATTAATTCGTAGGGGCAAGTTTTATCCTGTTACTGAGTCTATAAGAACAAAATATCAGGTATCTTGATATTTTGTGTGGATTAATCCGTAGGGACAAAATATTAGGATTTTTTTTAAAGGGCTTCCTGTTTTTTCCCCGCGCTGTGCACAATAATATATGCATCATATAACCAAAAACAGAAATATTCATAATCAACATCTCACACATAATATATAAAAGAAATAAACAAACAGAATATGATATCAATCTAAATCGTCGTGAACAAGCAAACAACCACCAATAACGTCCAAAATATATACAATATATATCAGATAAGTACATACATCCTCAAAAATATAAATCTATCCCAACTCGGTCCAGCTCCCCCGCCTCTGATAAACGCCGTAATCTGGCGCATCTGCTCCTCGGTGCGGCCTTAAGTCGTCAAAAACTCGACTAATGAAAGGGCGGACTGTGCGGGAGTCTGAGCGAGCTGTGGAGCTGCAAGAGTGGTCTGCGCAACCGCAGCCGAGTTAGTGGCTTGCGGATCCGCAACTAAAGGAGATGCATGTGGAGCTGCAGCCGAAGTAGCCTGTCGCATCTGTTCAATTTTGTGTGTAATAAACGAGTAAGAACGGTGTATTAGATTTTAGTCGAATTCGTATCATTTTCAGGTTATTGTGAAACCCCAATCTAAGAATACTTAGGGACTTAGGCATCGTTTGGGTATTTAGTTTGGAAAACCGTTGTTTATTTTAATTAGATAGTTGTATGTAAGTATAATTAATCAAACCTAAGTCTACAATCAAATAAGCTCAGACTACTAATATTTTATATGTTACTATCTATAATATGATATAATATTTTACTATTAAGTAGTATACGTACCAACATCTCCTTCAACTTCTCGACGGTGGTCTTCAAGACGGCAACATCATACTCTAGACGTCGCTCATGGGGGTAGGGGAAGTAACCGCCGGAGTGGAGTCCAAGCTCATATGGACCCTACTAGGACCCAGTCCCCAGTCTCGCTCCAAACCTCCGTGGTGCCCTCCGTGTGTGGCGTCTAGGACTTGGGTCAGTAGCATCGGATCAGTCTGTCCAGTAAAATTGATCCCCAATGCTTCCACCTGCTCCACCACCCGCTCCCACGCCCACATTAACCATTAAAATATAAGTATATCATTTAAATTTGAACTTTTCAAACAAAAATTTCAAACCTGTTAGAATAAATATTAACACTTATGCAATACTCCTAGGTAGCGGTGTCGGGGAATTGAAGTTCGCCCGTAGCGGGATCTATCGAGGTGCCGTGGATGGCAAGATACGCAGTCAGCACGCTCGGTGTACCACCCTGCGCCAGGGTCTGAGCTCTCTGCAATTCGCTAAAAATTTACATATATTATAAAATAACTCTTAATACTATATTATATAAAAATAAATCTATTGTAATTTACCGATGCCTCCATGGCACGAGTAATGTTTCTCGAGCCACCATCCTAAGTGGGGCGTCCCCTCTTCGCCGACTTCCTTTTCTTCTTATTTTGATCGGCTTGTTTCTGCACAACACATTCAGATTTAGTTTTCTAATTAAGCAACACAAAAAAATAAATTATATACTAAACAATAAATTGCATTTAAATTACAAAGCTGTTTGCACTGAGAGTTGAAATATTGGCACAAGAGAGGCCATGTATGTATGTCGACTCTCGCAAATGCCGGAGTATATAGGAGAGCTGCTCTCTCTGCCTCGGGGGTCACCATCCATAGGGAATAGCAGTCAATTTTCAGCTCGTTCCTATTGTATCGAATATTTGATTGCATGTTCTTCATCAGGCCCTAGTACAGAGCGTGAAGATCGAGCACTCTCTCAGGGTGATCAGGGTCAGGTATAGGCTGAAAGTCGCAATCCAACTGCAAATATAAAAAAATTGTATTTAAATTGCAAGTGTTAAATAATAATGAATATATTGGATAACTCAAATGAAAATATATATTAATACCCGAATCTGATCTCAGAAGAGGGCAAATGAGCGTCGATGCTGATCGCCGCATTCAACGTGAAGTGAATACTTCTTTAGGATACGGCTATACCGACCGAACCTCTTGGCATAATCGCCAGTATAGCGATAATCGGAGGTAAACAAGAAATGGAATGGTGCCTCTCTCTAGCTCTATCGGGCCTCAGCCTGTGGGACTGATTCGGCCCTCGAGTCCCCCTCTCGGGATGGGGCTTCCCTGCATCTACAAGAAATATCAAGACAAACAATATTATGACAAAATGGTATTAAGAAATTAAAGATTAACGAAAATTGAAGTGCGATATATACCTCCGGCGACGGCAGCACGAGCCTGGGCTTGGGCAGTAGCACGAGCGGGACGATAATTACTCCGGTGAGGAACAGCCGATAACCCGGACGTGGACGCATCCCCTTCAACTAGAAAATAAATATTGACGATAAAATTACATGAAGTTCATGTTTATTCTTAGAGAATTTATATAATGAATAAATATTTTATATTTATTCATACTAATCTACAGACTGAACGCCGGGTACGGAAGTGGCGGGAGTGGCCTCTGCGCTAGATGTGGACGCACCATCTATAATTAGACAATTAAAAATAGATTATATAAGTAATTGCAAAAAGAATGTGTATATCAATAATATAACATTCTAAATCAATATGCATGCAATATAGGATATATAAATATACCCGCAGGTGCGGTGGTGGCCTCTGTCCGAGATGTGGAGGCACCACCTAAAGCTAGACAATCAAAATATGATTATCTAAGAGCAAAAAGAATGTGTGTAATTTATGATATAACATTCTAAATCAATATGCATGCACTATAAGATATATAAACATACATGCAGATACGATAGTGGCCTCTGCCTCTGATGTGGAGCACCACCAACAGCTAGATAATTAAACATTAACTATATAAGTAATTTTGAAATAAATATGCGTATATATCTATAATATTATATTCAAAATGAATATGCGTGCAATATACCTGGAGATGTGGCAAAGTCCACACGGAAGGAGTCATCTGAAGGGGATACCGATCGGGGTGCAAGACCGGCCCTATGAAGCTTCCTATGCAGCTCTCCGGGCGGCAGAACCACTCTGCCTCTACCTCTGCCGCTGCCACGGCTGGTGCTCCTGCCACCCCTCACTGCTCCGGTCGTCGTCACCAAACCTAGATAAGAGTACAATCATTACATATGCATGCAATATATGTATAGATCATAAAAATGTGAAGTAATAATATAACATTACTGATAACCTTTTTCGTTTCATAAACGCATTAGACATATCTACTTGGATTTCATCATCGATATCATTTCTAACCCACGTAATTTCACAATCAGCCGAAGACAGCCCGTCTTTTGAAACAGACGGCCGAAACACTCTAAGTCTTTTCTCTTCTTCATTCTCATCGCTATCCTCCATATGATTCTCGAATTCCGGGACATCGTAAACATCCCTGGGTTTCCAACGGCATACGATACTCCATCCCGGATGCTTCAAGCACTGTGAGTAGTATACTTGGAACGCTTGGTTCGGAAAGATAAATGGATCGTCCTGGCCGTAAAATCGAAATGTGTTCACACTAGTCAATCTATATTCATCTTTCCAAATCCCGAGATTGTTTCTCCACTTATCTGTATCGGTTCGTGTATCGTACCAAGTACACTGAAATATATAAAACGGTTCTGATCGTCCGGGATATTGGATGCCAAGTATGCAATTTAAGTATCCATAATAAATAACATTATCCGATTCTACTATCGCAATCCCACTATTCTGAGTGGTTCGAGATGTTTATATGTCCTTAACTTCAAATTTGTATCCAAGGACACCGAATTCTTTATAATATACAACCTCCATGCTAGGAAACTGAGCTAAACATCTTGAATCTCTCTCTAATTATGCAAACAAGTTCGGATCGTGGATCTGACAAAACAAATTTTACGACAAATACATAACGATATAAGTTTAAATTAAGACTGGTAGCAATAACATATTATTCGAACAACTTACATGATTTGCAACCCAATCGCAAAAATTATCCTGATGATATTTTTCCAATCGTTCATCATTCCAATCAGGATGCCTCTCACGTACCTCATCAATATGAATTCTGTTCTCAACATTAAATTATGACATTAATATTATATCATTTCAAACACACAAATACAAATATAATAATTAATCCAAAAAAAACTTACTCTCTAATTTCTTCAAGACATACGCTATTGAGGAGGATAAACCAATATATCTTGTTGATAAATATATTGTCTACTCTCTTATAATCAGTTTTACCATATGGCCCGTCCTGAATTCTCCTAGGTCAGTTAAACTTCGTCTCAATGTTCTCGTCCAGATAGCGGGAACAAAATATGGTTACTTCATCTAGAAGATAAGCTTACATGATAGAACCCTCTGGTAGATTTCTAATGCGTATATACTTTTTTAGAGTGTAAAGGTACCTAAAGAAAAATATGTTAAATAAATAAATACGGGCATATAGGACAACAATAATTTTACAGATTGCGTGAAACGAAAAATTCCACATACTTTTCGATGGGATACATCCATCGATATTGTACTGGTCCGGCTAACTTAGCCTCGGTTGCAATATAAACCGTCAGGTGTATTATGATATCGAAAAATGACAGTGGGAAAATACGCTCAAGCTTGCAAAGTATCAATGAAATAGAATTTTCTAGATTCTCTAGCGTCACAACATCCAGGGTTTTAGCACACAATTCTCTAAAAAAGTAACAAATATCATTGATTACTAGACCAACCGATTCGGGAAGGGAAGTCCTGAGGGCTAATGGGAGAAGATGCTCCATAATAACATGGTGATCATGACTTTTCATCCTATCGATCTTGCCTTTCACAATTTTTATTTTCTTGCTAAATGATCCTGAGAAATCTGTGTGAACTTTCAAATCATGCAACACTTGCAGAAACCTTTTCTTCTCCTGTTGTGACATATGATACGCGGTATTGGGAAGTACAAACTTTCCTGGTTTACCCGCTATTGGTTTAGGATACAGTTCACTTCTAATTTCCCAGTCCTGAAGATCCATCTGAGCATGGAGGTTGTCTTTCGATTTTCCGTCTTTACAAAGAAGCAAGTTGAGTACGTGTTCGGATACTCCCTTCTCTATATGCATAACGTCCAAATAATGACGCATTAAATTTGTTGACCAGTACGGAAGCTCGATGAAAATGCTTAATTTGTTCCAGTATGGTGGTTTGACCTGTTTTACCGGATCTATACCGAAGGTCACATTATTGTATCCATCCCACTGAGCAGTCGCGTCCTCTCCGGACAATGAGGCTAGAGGCCCAAGAAGCTCCTGATGACCATTAAAGTAAGCAGCGTCTAACCTATAGGGATGGTCTAGTGGCAAAAAATGCCGATGACCGCAATAACAAACTGATCGCACGCCTTTGGCGTGTCGTGAGTTTTGAAGTTCTAAAGTGTAACCGCAATCAGGACGGTATCGCTTTACAGCTAGCCGCGATGAGCACGGGTCGTCCGCAGGGAAATGGAGCGTTTATGGTTCTTGTCATAACGAACTAATGCGCGAGGCGGAAAGTTTGTATCTACCCTATGTGTATATATACACAATTATAAATTGTTAGTAATAGAAAAGTTAGTGTAAGCTAGTGGATTCTGTACTCAATCCTTTGAGCCGAACTTAACCAATGACGCTAGAGCAATCGGCAACAACGTGGATTAGGGTATTTAAGTATGGTATTAGTGAAATCCGGCTTATTGACCCTTGTCCGTCCGTTCTTGTCTCTTATTTTCGCCTCCGGCCAAATCGAATGCAACCGGTCGCAGTTAGGAATCACCGATAACTTGGTAGGGTAGAGTGCCTAACAGAGTGCTTGCGTAAGGTTTGGGTGGAGTTTTAAATGGAAAATACGGGAAAAGGAAATGGGAAACGAAAAACCCTAACTTACAATATCGTATTCTTTTCCTAACAACACATATTCACAACCATTCGTAACAACAAACAAAAAGAGTAAAGAAAAGAGAAAAGCAAAGAAAGTATTACAAGCAAGTAAGTAAATGACATGATAATAAATTTGTAAGTAAATAAAGAGCAAGAAATAAAGTGCAAGAAAGTAAAGCAAGAATGTAAAGAGCAAATAATTAAATGCAAGTAAAGAGAACACTAAGAACCATAGAACATAACACAAGGCATGGATTCAATAACCTACACTTAAACTTGCAAGCTCAATGAAGAGGTTGCAAGATCAAGTGAAGGCAAAGAACTCATAGTGAATGAAGGCACAAAAGAGAGGTTTATTGATTCCAAAATGAAGATACAACCCTTGAGATCAATAGCCAACACTTAAACTTGCAAGCTCAATGAAGAGATTGCAAGATCAAGTGAAGACAAGAAGCTCAAGGGGACTAAGCTATGTACAAGAGAAAGAACAAAAGAGAAACAAAAGTTTGGACAAAGAATGCAAAATGAATGAAAATCCAAGACCAAAGAATAGCCTTCACCCCTTACCCACTGCCTGCTTTTATAGGCACCAAATCAAAATAAACAAATAATAAAACTAAGACCACGTGGCAAGAAGGGAGGGACTGTGAGAGACCAGGGCCCACAAGAGCAGATGGGGCCGGCCACACCGGTTTTGATAGGGTTGTGCTCGGTTGAAATCCGAGCTCTGGGGATCGTGCTTGTAGTGTGGTCTTGTGTTGGCTCCATAAGTCCATTGGTGCTGCTAGATTTGTCTATAAAGTTTTGTGTTGCACTCAGGGCTAGGAGGGAAACTTGTAGCTATGAATCACATCAACATTTTATGCATTTAATGCACATCACTTCTCATGCCCACTTGCCTTGCATCATGGCAACCCCATCCCATGGTCCATGCTCCAACAGTTGTGTTCACACATGCTAAAAAGTCTTGTGTACACACTTGTATTGTGTTGGTCCATTTAGATAAAAAGTGTGTACACAAGCATGTTGCACAAAGAAAATCTTGGAATATCGGTCGGTTTCCAGTTCTGGTTGCAGTGTCGGCTCATAAATGATATATCCGTGATTTTAAGTGTATTTCCAGTATTTTGTCACGTATACCTGTAATCTGTAATTACTGAGCAGACACTGATTAATAGTACCGATATATAATAAAATAGATAATGAATTAGCGGTATTAAAATGCAGTTTTCAGTGATGAACAAATACCCCCAAACTTATCTTTTGCTCGTCCCGAGCAAAACAAAATCCTTGCCTCACTTTCGCAGGGAACACGATTGCACTGAGCACGTGCAACAAACCGTTAAACCTCTAGATGTCCCTAGTTGGAGGAGTATTGTCTCCTAAGGGTTTTCAGCGGATTACACCCACAAAATCCCGTCAAGCTAGTTTCACAAGTTAACATCGATTCTACTGCTAAAGTTGAGTATCTAGGTCAGAAATTCTATTATCCTAAATTAGAAATATCCCACCCTTATATTTCACACCTCCTATTTATTTAACCCCAGATCCTATACGTTTTATAGTTAAGAAAAATCTCGGTATCTCTTGGGTTTTCCTTCTAAAGTACGGTCTCCAATCAGGGATTTTTATCAGTTTTACGGAAAACATAAGTATTATTCTTTATTTCTAACTTTCCTCCAAACATCGATTGTACACCCCCACGTGTGTGTAAATTTTTCACCCCTACACTCAAGAATTCAATTCAAGATATAATACTCTTGCCCTAATACCTAATACTACTTCTTTTCATTAATGAGGGACGGTGTTGCTCACGCACCTTTCATGCGACTATTAATGCTTCTTGAGGCACTAACAGCCGATTACTGAATGTGTGAGCTTAAAACGTAAATAGCAGTTTTCAAGTCTTGATTTTATTTATTTATTTTTCTAGTTCTTTATTTTTCGTTTTCAAGACCGAATATATATTTCAATATGCTCTTTTGGTGTTTAGCTTTAAATACTGTTTTTTCTTTCATACTAGGTTTACAGGCAAGAGTATTTCTAGGTATACTCTACCATCCCGAATTTCAAGGTGCGTGTATGTGCAGTTTGTAGGGTATATACTTTATAAATTTGGATTTAAGAATAGAAACTATTTTTCAGACTTATCCTTCAGTAAAGTTTCAATACTTTCCTTTCATCTCGACTTAACTCAAGAACTGAACTCAAGATTACTTACTTCTATAAAAAAAACTGTAAGGACGTATAATCACCAAGTTTAAACAGAATGAGGATTATTTTTAGGGTTTTCAATTGCTAAGCCTAGAATTTAGTTATTTCTAACGTACCATCTAAACTTTCGGAAATAGAAATTTAAGTTACCCTATTAGCTAACTTGACAACAAAGTTTTTATATTTTTGGAAAAATTTCGATTTTATGGGTTTTTTAAATAAGAATGCAAATGCAGAATATACAAATGAATATGAATGTAGAAAGCTTACCGATCACACCCCCAAACTTAAACTTGACAGTGCCCTCACTGTCAGGCTACACCAAGAGGGTCAAAATTGTCGGCGCTTCCTAAAAGAAATATATACAAAGCAAAACAAAAATATATACACAAAAAGGTTCCCCCTTGAAGGGTTACCCTAGTGCCCCGGCCAACTTTCGTGGCCAAATGTGGAATAAAAATTTTCTAACGAACAAAAACTTGGCACTAGTTTAACTCTAAACCCGGATCTTTCCATAAAACTAACTAGCTTCATTAGGAGAGTTATCTACTATGAAAGAAGATATATCAAGAGGCTCAAGTCCTTCGGTCTTCTTTCCTCGTCATGTGCTCCAAGTGGTCTCCTTGAACTTGCTTGATCTCCAACTCCAGCTCCATCGGTCCTCAAGGATCGAGCTTGTTCTCCGGCCTTGCTTTGTCGTAGATAATCCACCCGGGAAGTATGATCCATGGCTCTAGCTCCTAACCAAATAGATATAAGGAGCAACTAGAGAACTTGGGTTGCTAAACCAAGTAGTCTAGGATGTAGTGGAGGGTGTTTAAGTATTTGCTATCTCTTTTCTAACCTCTTCACTTGTTTCTCAACACATGAGAATGTTAGTGAAGAGGAAGAAGATGAAGATGGAAGAAAGCAAGAGGAGGGAGGAACTCAAGAGAAAATGAGAGCTCAAAGGAAAATGAAGCATGAAGTGAGAGAAAATCACACGCATTGGTTTTGTGTGTGAATTCTTTCAATAAACAATTAACAACCATGCTTCAATAGTAACTCCAAATGAATTATAAATTCATTTGTGAATTATTAAAGCATGGTCATCACCATTCCTCCCATACCTTTTACTTTCCACCTCATTTCCAATTATCAAATAAAATGAAAATACATAATGAGGTGGCCACCTTCTAGAAGGAAATCTATAGTAAATACGGATTTCAGTCTACTGTATATATATATACCGGCAATCAGATAAAAATCCGAACGCCCAAAAGAGATAGAATAACACGAAGAACGTAATACTAGAATATATATATCGAAATACATATACGTAAATTATTAAATCAATACCTGATTTAATAATCCGGCTCAAACCCGAGCCGGCTAGTATTACAAACTGTCCGATCGAAAATCCGAGTACCAAGTAATCGATTGATCGAACCCTGCACGTATCCAATACGGCTACTACATCGTTTTGCCTGGATCAGGGAAACCCTCTGTGTGGGACTCTAAAGACTCGACAGTACTCTGGCAGTGGGTTTAACCACATGCACGTCAGCGGCACTAGCTGTACGTAACGGCTACCCAGGTACCTGTCGAAAAGCAAGGCCGACGAGCAAGCTCGTCCAAACTCCTACTGAGCCAATCCATGACAATATCCGTACAGCCCGGTCTCTTCGTCAAAGAGTATCACATATCGGGTCTAGGGGGTGGTGAATGTCAAACCCTAACAACCTGATAAGTCGTGCCGATGTGGCTCAGGATCAATCCGGGAAACTACTGATCAACCTATCAGTAAATCCCAAGTGCCTTGGCTAAGGTCTTATGGTCCTGACCAATCGAATCACAGTGCGATATCGACTCCCCATACCAGGAAAGACGAATCCCCGACAATTGCTCACTGCCTCCATATGGCTCGAAACTGAACCCAACCAAAACCTGGTTGCACGACTCAGTAGAGCCATGGTAGAGTAGTGATCAAAGTTCAGTGGGAACTCATACGAGACAAATGCCGATCTTGGGTCAAAAGACTAACCTGTACACATGTCACCTGAGAAGTTCCATCTGACGATAGGTATAGTACCATATGGAAGTTCTCGGCGAGTCCGTCCAGTGTACTCACACCCAGTAAGCACCTGTATACGATCTTAGGTGCATCAGACCAATGGTTGCGGGACCAACCATCCCCCGACGGGGCTTAAAATGTAGGGTTCCTAGGCACTCTTGTGAAGGTTCATAAGGCATCAAACATGCCCGGATAAAAATTTAGACGTGCCGAACAACCCAAAGCCAGGATCTTTGCTAGATTATTAGGGTTAAACATGCAAGATGATAACTTTGATCTAAGTGTGAAGGATTACAACCTTTGTAGTCCGCTCCTTCGCTTCACAAGCTCCGAGTAGAAGTTCCTTTGCCACGATCCACGATCTCCCGGACTCATGAGAGGCTCCACGACTCGAACGATCCATGCTAGCTTGAAGTGTTCCAAATCTCCGATGATCTACGTCGAAGTTGCAAAGACTCAAGCTTTCTCACTCTAAAGAGATGAACACACTAATCTCATGGGCTAGATGAGATGAGGATGAGAGAGTAGTATTTATGCTTTCTTTTTAAATCATTCTCTCATATTTATTCATCACATAAAGAATTTCTAGTGAGCTTTTCAAGAGAGAAGAAGATGATAATGGAAAATCATAATGATAATTCCTTTTGTGATGAATAGAAATAAAAGTATATGATTGATGTATAAACCATGGTCAAGGATGAGTGGCTAAGAATGTGTAGAGAATAAACTAGAGTTAGGGTTTGGTTAGGTTAGAAAATGTGTCATCAACAAATATCTTAACCATGACAAAAGAAATTGCTTCTAGAAGGTGCAAGAAGCAACTAACCCTAATCAAACCCTAACCTCATTTAATCATCCTTAAACATGTTTAACAATAAATCATATCATGTCACAATAATATATATCACATATATATTATATATTTGCAACAAAAGAAAATAATACAATTAACATATATCGCATATATATCAATGTATCATCCAGTGAGAAAATGAAATAATAAAGCGAGCCTATATTAGATAATGTAATACAATATATCATATATATTATTATACATTAAATCATCGAATCAACACTTGATTCGATGATCCGGCTATATCGAATATTACCGACTAATATATCATGTACCGATTCATCGAATCAACACTTGATCCGATGTCCCAGTTCATATCTAAATATCGCGAGAATATAATACGGTATCTCATATCGCATTATCCTCGGTACTGCACATATCACATATGTGCCTCTACTCCGTTTCGCCTGAGCCAAGAAACCTCTGTGTAGGACTCTAAAGAATCGTCAATACGCCGGTAGCAGGTGATGATCATATCAAACACCCACAAGCTGCAAGCGGTCAGCTAAACGTAACAGCCACCCAGGTATTGAGCGATCAGAAGATCAACAAGCTAGCCTGTGCGTTCTCCTGTGAATCCAATCAGTAACACTCCCGTACAGTCCGGTCTGTTCGTCTGATATGTTGCATATCAAGTCTAGGGGTGGTATACGTCAGACCCCAGTAACCGATAAGTCGTGTCGATTTGTGGCTCATAACGGGTCGAAGAACTACTAGTAACACTTACCAGTAAATCTCTATATCAGCCCTGGCCAGGGACTTCCAGTTATACCAATCGAACACAGCACAACATCAACTCCCTATACCGGGAGAGACGAATCCCCTCCTATCGCTCATTGCCTCCATGTGATTCGGGACTGTACCCAAAAGCCACCGTTTTGCACGCCCTCTTGGATGTGGTAAGGTGGAAATCAAAGCACAGTGGGAATCACACAAGACTCCATGACGATCTCGGGTCTACAGACTACCCTGTACCGGTGTCACCGGAGAACTGCCATCTGACGTGTGGTATATCACCATCTGGGAGTTCTCGACGAGTCCGTCCAGTGTACCCAGTCTCCACTGAGCACCCGTACACCATCTCTGATGTCAAACACCGATGGATATGGGATCATCCATCGCCCATCATATGGGTCAAGATGCGTATACGCTAGTCTACTCTGGTGTATCGATGCCCTGTCTCGATATACCCTCGACTAGGAACAGTTATAGGATGTACTCATCGACTACCGTGGCCCCACTAGTATGATCTCATCATATTCCCAGTAGTCGAGTACAGATCCTAAGGGCTTTATCAACATGTGAGAGAAAAACAGTAAACCAGTACTAGTCAACATGTTAAGATAAAGTGAAACCAAATAGCATACTATCATGACGAGCAAGAAAGTCATCTCTCTATATATCCAAGCATCCATTATAATATACATCATATGTACAACAATGGCCTCTAGGGCATATACATAACTAACATAAAACGTACACACCAGTCTACTCTGGAGTATCAGTGCCCAGTCTCGATACTCACGCGACCAGGGACCATTTAAGGATGTGCTTATAGACTACCCTGCTCCCACGAGTATGATCGCCATCACAACGCAGGTAGTCAAGCAAGATCCTAGGGGCTTTATCAACATGTAACCGCAATATATAATAACGAGTATGACATATGCATGTTAAGATAAAGACAAACCACAATAGTATACTACAGTATCGAGTCTTTATCAATATGTGCAAACCAGATATAATAACAATAAATACACATATCCCGATAAAGACAAGTCAAATAATATACTATAAAACTGAGCAAGATTTTTCTGTACATACATATCCCTAGTATCCATATGTATACATATACAATACTGGCCTCTAGGGCATATACATCCAACAATCTCCCACTTGCACTAAAGGCCAGTGATTGGCGTACCGAATACCCAACGTCTGCTCTAAGGCCAGCTGCTGGTGTACCGCATACCCAACATCCTAAAAAGTCGCTCAAATTGTGCTTGAGGGAGGGCCTTTGTAAATGGATCTGTCGTGTTGTCTTTCGTATCCACTCTCCGGACCTCGATCCCTTGGCGATCTATGATCTCCCTGATCAGGTGATACCGCCTTAAGATGTTCCTGGATTTTTGATAGGACCGTGGTTCCTTCGCTAAAGCTATAGCCCCATTGTTATCATAATACACCGGTATCGAATCAACAATGGACAGAACCACCTGAAGTTCAGCTAGGAACTTCTTTATCCAGACCGCCTCTTTTGCGGCATTGCTTGCAGCAATGTATTCAGCCTCCATCATCGAGTCTGCGACCGTATCCTATTTGGAACTCTTCCAACATACCGCCCCTCCGTTGAGGGTAAACGAAAAACCCGAGACAGACTTGTTGTCATCTTTGTCACTCTGGAAGCTTGAGTCGGTAAAGGACTCGACCCTGAGGTCTCCATTACCGTAAATCAGGAACATCTCCTTAGTCCTTCTCAGGTACTTGAGAATGTTCTTTACTGCTGTCCAGTGGTTCTCACCTGGGTCTGATACCGGTTCACCACGCTTAGTGCATAAGCTACATCTGGTCTTGTACATAGCATCGCATACATTATAGATCATACCGCCGAAGCGTAGGGTATAGTGCTCATGTGAACCCTCTCTTCGTCAGTCTTGGGAGACATCTCCTTGGAGAGGGTGATTCCGTACAATGCGGGTATGTTACCGCGCTTGGAATCTTCCATACTAAATCTCTTTAGTATGGTCTCTATGTACCTGGACTGTGAAAGTACCAGTAATTTCTTGGATCTATCTCTGTAAATCTTGATCCCCAGAATGTACGAGGCATCACCTAGGTCTTTCATGGAGAACCTTTGTGATTAGAATAGCTTGATCGATTGTAGCATAGGAATGGCATTTCCTATCAAAAGAATGTCGTCCACGTACAAGACTAGGAACACGACAGTCGTCCTACAATCTTCTTATAAATACAAGGCTCATCTTCGTTCTTGATGAAGTCAAAGTCCTTGACTGTCTTATCAAAACAGATGTTCCAGCTCCGCGATGCTTTCTTCAATCCATAAATGGATTTGAGTAACTTGCACACCTTCCCGCTGCTCCCACTGTTTACAAAACCTTCTGGCTGATCCGTATAAACGCACTCTTCTAAACTTCCGTTTAGAAAAGCCGTTTTTACATCCATCTGCCAGATCTCATAGTCAAGGAAGGCAGCAATGGCAAGCAGTATCCTAATGGATTTGAGCATAGCCACTGGAGAAAAGGTTTCGTCATAGTCCACTCCTGGTCTTTGACGAAAACCTTTTGCAACAAGTCTTACCTTATAGGTTTCCACCTGCCCATCTACACCAAACCTTTTCTTATAGATCCATTTGCATCCAACGGGTTTTACCCCAGGTGGAGCAACTTCCAGGGTCCACACTTTATTGGTGTACATGGACTCCATTTCAGATTGCATAGCATCCAGCCATTTATCAGAGTCCTTACCGATAATGGCCTGCCTGAAACTAGTAGGATCATCTTCTTCCAAGATACAATCCTCTCGATCCCCATCTATGAGAAAACCGTAATATCTTTGGGGCGGATGAGAAATCCTACTAGATCTGCGGAGTGGCTGAGGTTCGTCTAGGATTACTGAATCTAGTGGTTCCTCCAAATCTTCAGTTACATTTTGTGGTTCGTGGATTTCTCCCAGTTCTACCGTACTCCCACTAGTTTCTTTTGCAAGAAACTCCCTTTCTAAGAAGGTAGCATGGCGAGATGCAAACACTTTCTGTTCCTCAGTGTGGTAGAAAAGATATCCTAGTGAATCCTTAGGATATCCCACAAATTTACATAGAACTGACCGTGCCTCTAGTTTTTCCGGTTTTTGTGTTTTCACATAGGCCGGACAACCCCATATCCTAAATCGCTTAAGATATGGATTTCGTCCACTCCATATTTGATATGGAGTCTTAGGCATAGATTTGGATGGAACGTAGTTTAGTAAGTATGCAGCTGTTTGAAGCGCATATCCCCAAAAAGAAAGAAACAACTCAGTGTCACTCATCATGGAGCGAACCATATCCAATAGGGTACGATTCCTCCGCTCCGATACACCATTGTGCTGTAGTGTATACGGAAGAGTAAGCTGAGAGAGAATTCCATTCTCTTTTAGGTAATCTAGGAATTCCGTGCTTAAGTACTCCCCTCCTCTGTCAGATCGGAAGATCTTGATACTTTTGCTAGTCTGGCTCTCTACTTCGTTTCTGAATTCTTTGAATTTCTCAAAAGCTTCAGATTTGTGTTTCATAAGATACACATGCCCGAATCTAGAGAGATTGTCAGTGAATGTGATGAAGTACGAAAACCCACCCCTTGCATGTATAGACATCGGATCACATACATCATTGTGTATGAGTCCCAAGAGCTCTGCTGCTCTTTCTCCATGCCCGATGAACGGAGATTTGGTTATCTTTCCTTTGAGATAAGACTGACAAGTTTCATAAGATGAAAATTCGAACGTATTCAAGAATCCATCTTTATGTAACTTACTTAGTCTTTTCTCTCCGATATGACCAAGTCTGCAATGCCACAAGTAGGATTCGTTCGTATCTGAACTCTTCCTCTTGTGTGTGTTTTGTACATTGAGAACTGTGTTTTGATTTAGAACATAGATACCATTACACAGTGTACCTTCTATAACCAGTACCTTATCAAGGTAAATGTTCATGATATTTCTATCAAGAACAAAGTTATATCCATCTTTATCAAGTAAAGAAATTGATATGATGTTACAAAGCATGGAAGGCACATAGTAGCAATTGTTCAAAATCATAGTATTGCCATTTGGCAATACTAGGTGATATTCACCGACGGCAGCAGCATTAACTTGTGCTCCATTCCCCATTCTGAGGAACATATTACCAGGTTACTATCCTACTTTTTCCCAGTCCCTACAATAAATTACAGATATAAGATCCTGATCCGGTATCGAATACTCAGGAGGCAGGACTGACCGAAAACAGTTCTCAATAACAAGAACACCTGAAGAAGACGCAACAGTATGTTTCTTCTTCGATGGATTTATCAATGAATTCAAACTTTCCTCTTTCCCTTGCTCATATTTATGACAGTTGTCGTAAGTTAGAGCCGAACCGACGTTCCCCAGCCTCGAATAAGAATTCGGATCGGTCAAGCGATACATTTTATTATCTTGATTAGGGCGTGAAATGGTTGCTACCTGGAGAGAGAGAGGGAAAACACTCAGCGTGCACTCTTGCAAGATTAGATTGGTTTTTTAATTTATCTAATCACGATGGCTCCCACTGTTTCCTCAAATTCTTCTTCAAACCCTAAAAGAAGAACTAGTCAGGATTAATCGCACGTCACAATACTTGCTTAACCTTTTAGCCAGGCTGGTGTTGGTACTTAGATGGAGGTTTTCCAACGCTTTCGCGAAGTTCCTTAATTACATAACCTCTTTTCCCTGGAGGCGTAGCCCTGCTAACACCATTCTAGATACCTACTTGGTTTATAGCATTGATTGTTAAGTGAAAAAATCTCCCAAGAGTAATCCTACTCATCAGTGGGATCGGGATCCAACTATCTTTGTGTGATACACTAGATGGAATCCACTCTAGTCACCACACTCCATAAGGTATACTAAATCTGCAAGTTTCCTGTATGTTTGAAACTCCCAATGTGGTTTTTACCCCTAGGACCCTAGTGATCTTGACGGAGTCAACAAATCAAAGAGTCATAGTCAAGTTCAACCCGTCATTATCTGGATTGCGTCAAACCCACCCGCATAACCCTTGACGGAGTCAACAAGGTTATACGACTGTCCTAACCAATCGCATCTAGTGCTATAAACAAGCACCACTCAGCTACCGTACACTACGCCTTGACGGAGTCAACAAACGCAGCATGAATACTAAGTGTTACCTGTAGGAAATGACGGAGGGCTACGACTGGGTTTTTGGCGAAAAACCCGTTACGTAATGAACATGATATCGTTGAAGGAACCTGAGTGGTTTTGTAAATATATAGTGGCGAAAACTTCTGCTAAAGAGGTCACTCCCTGTGAAGGGATCTTGGCTCTTTCCTCGTCGAATGAGGTGCAGGATATTCCAAAACTGAATACCACGATGCAAAGCAAAAATAGTCGACTATATTGAAGTTATTACCCTGACGCAAACTTTTACTCAAGGGGTCACTCCCGGTGAAGGGATCTCGGCCCTTGCCTCGTCGAATGAGGTGCAGGATATTCCAAACTGAATATCACTGTGCAAAGCAAAAGAGAACGTCTGTAATATCAGTTTTTAAAGCTTGGTTCCAACAACATCTTTTAGGTTTATTATCTTGCATTAATCAAAATTAATGTGGTCCCATCAATTTGTAACTTATCACACCAGAAAAGAACGAAAATAAAATGTACGTATATGCCATCCGCATTCACCACGGGGCCCCGTCATCACCCGTTAGGTTACTTAACTAACGACTGAGCGGGGGCTGGACTAGCGCGGGTGCAAAACATATACAACATCTACTAGTATATATATAAGTATATATAACATTTGTCCCAGGCATGATAATAAACAACATCACAGATAAGAATACAGAATGGTGGATAATCTTGGAGCCCCGGGTTTCATTTGAGCCGCAAATAAAACTCGATGTTCCCGGTCATGTGGATAGCCTGTGTAATGAAAACCTATACCCCCTACGAGTGCGGCGAATAGCCCACCAGTTCTAGAATGAAGCCCCTTCCGTCTCAGTGCCTTCAGATGCGGGCTTGTTGCCTTCTAGAACCCGGCTATTCGTGCACCCCATCGCTGGGTAATCCTAATACAGAAAATGAAAATAATATATACAAGCGGTGACATCGACCTCAACCCGGTCGTGCCCCAAAATAATATACAACCCGGCAAAGACGGTAGTCCACATGTCGGACGCTCGCCCTGCAATAACGAATGTACAAATGAATTATAAACTGTATTTCTAATATTGCACCACATGCTATCCACCACAAAAATCCAACCACAATCACAGCACAAGCACACAACATCAACGCGAATGTCACGTTCACAAAATCCGTCTAAAAGAACATATAGCAGTCAGACGAGTTTTACCGATCGAGTGACATTCCCGGTCGCAGATAAAAGTGAATGTACTGAAAATAAAATACGTATTTTAAAATTACGATCGACTAAACTTTCCAAGTGGGCCCCAAGTATTAAACCAACACTGTAACAAATCTGGGCCCAAAAAATAATTATTCCAGAAACCACAATTCCAAAAATAAGAGGTCCAGAAGAAATTATGTTCACGTGGGCCCAAAAACGGCCGTGGAACCGCCACCAATAGGGGGTTTGCGCGGCGGATCCGCGGCGGTTTAGAGGGATCACATGACCAATTTTCTTCTGTCGTCTTAAAATAGCCTGCATGATTTTCTGAGAGCAAAATATTGATTTTTCGAGCACTTTTAAAATCGACAGAAAACCCATGAATGGAAATGCAGTTTTTGAAAAATCCGGTCGATCGTTATTTTAAACACATTAAAACCAGCTAGTGTAAGTTTTATAGGTGGCTCTGATACCTTGAAGGGTTACTCTAGTGCCCCGGCCAACATCCGTAGCCAAATACGGAACAAAAATTTTCTAACGAACAAAAACTTGGCACTAGTTTAACTCTAAATCCGGATCTTTCCATAAAACTAACTAGCTACATTAGGAGAGCTATCTACTATGAAAGAAGATATACCAAGAGGCTCAAGTCCTTCGGTCTTCTCTCCTCGTCATGTGCTCCAAGTGGTCTCCTTGAACTTGCTTGATCTCCAACTCCGGCTCCATCGGTCCTCCGGGATCGAGCTTGTTCTCCGGCCTTGCTTTGTCGTAGATGATCCACCCGGGGAGTACGATCCATGGCTCTAGCTCCTAACCAAATAGCTATAAGGAGCAACTAAAGAACTTGGGTTGCTAAACCAAGTAGTGTAGGATGTAGTGGAGGGTGTCTAAGTGTTTTCTATCTCTTTTCTAACCTCTTCACTTGTTTCTCAATACATGAGAATGTTAGTGACGAGGAAGAAGATGAAGATGGAAGAAAGCAAGAGGAGGGAGGAACTCAAGAGAAAATGAGAGCTCAAAGGAAAATGAAGCATGAAGTGAGAGAAAATCACACGCATTGGTTTTGTGTGTGAATTCTTTCAATAAACAATTAACAACCATGCTTCAATAGTAACTCCAAATGAATTATAAATTCATTTGTGAATTATTAAAGCATGGTCATCACCATTCCTCCCATACCTTTTACTTTCCACCTCATTTCCAATTATCAAATAAAATGAAAATACATAATGAGGTGGCCACCTTCTAGAAGGAAATCTATAGTAAATACGGATTTCAGTCTACTGTACATATATACCGGCAATCAGATAAAAATCCGAACGCCCAAAAGAGATAGAATAACACGAAGAATGTAATACTAGAATATATATATCGAAATACATATACGTAAATTATTAAATCAATACCTGATTTAATAATCCGGCTCAAACCCGAGCCGGCTAGTATTACAAACTGTCCGATCGAAAATCCGAGTATCAAGTACATCAATCGATCGAACATTGCACGTATCCAATACGGCTACTACATCGTTTTGCCTGGATCAGGGAAACCCTCTGTGTGGGACTCTAAAGACTCGACGGTACTCTGGCAGTGGGTTTAAGCACAAGTACGTCAGCGGCACTAGCTGTACGTAACAGCTGCCCAGGTACCTGTCGAAAAGGAAGGCCGACGAGCAAGCTCGTCCGAACTCCTATTGAGCCTATCCGTGACAATATCCGTACAGTCCGGTCTCCTCGTCAAAGATTATCGCATATCGGGTCTAGGGAGTGGTGAACGTCAGACCCTAACAACCTGATAAGTCGTGCCGATGTGGCTCAGGACCAATCCGGGAAACTATTGATCAACCTATCAGTAAATTCCAAGTGCCTTAGCCAAGGTCTTATGGTCCTGACCAATCGAATCACAGTGCGATATCGACTCCCCATACCGGGAGAGACAAATCCCCGACAATCGCTCACTGCCTCCATGTGGCTCGGGACTGAACCCAACCAAAACCTGTTTCCACGACTCAGTTGAGCTGTGGTAGGGTAGTGATCAAAGTTCAGTGGGAACTCATACGAGAAAAATTCCAATCTCGGGTCCAAAGACTAACCTGTACACATGTCACCTGAGAACTTCCATCTGACGATAGGTATAGTACCACATGGAAGTTCTCGGCGAGTCCGTCCAGTGTACTCACACCAGTGAGCACCTGTATACGATCTTAGGTGCATCAGACCAATAGCTGCGGGACCAACCATCTCCCGACGGGGCTAGAAACGTACACACCAGTCTACTCTGGAGTATCAGTGCCCAGTCTCGATACTCACGCGACCAGGGACCATTTAAGGATGTGCTTATGGACTACCCTGCTCCCACGAGTATGATCGCCATCACAACGCAGGTAGTCAAGCAAGATCCTAGGGGCGTTATCAACATGTAACCGCAATATGTAATAACGAGTATGACATATGCCATGTTAAGATAAAGACAAATCACAATAGTATACTACCGTATCGAGTCTTTATCAATATGTGTAAACCAGATATAATAACAATAAATATACATATCCCGATAAAGACAAGTCAAATAATATACTATAAAACTGAGCAAGATTGTTCTGTACATACATATCCCTAGTATCCATATGTATACATATACAATACTGGTCTCTAGGGCATATACGTCCAACACCCCCAAACTTAAGTGAAACAGTGTTTCCACTGTTTAAGCGGTGAAGTTCAGGATTAGGGGGAAAGAGAACAGTTTCAAACTATACAGGGCCTTAGGCCAAAAGTGAGCACCAACCATTCAAAAATCTTATCGGGATAAGGCCCGGGTTGGTGAAAGAATTTGGTGAGGAAAGAAATGGAGAATACGCGAGACCGTATGGGGATAGAAGTGGTATATGGTCCCGGTATATGAGAAGAAGAATGGCGGAAGGGAAAAAGAAATGGAGTACAAACTTGAGGGTAAAAATGGAGTGAATAAAGTAGTACAATTTGTGATGACCGATGTATAAAACGCGATTGTACTAATCTATTAACCTGTTGAGAAATGGGGTCAAATCCCTTAAGATTCGTGAGAACCCATGGATAGCCCAAACTTGTTAAACCAGACATAGGAAATGAAAGTGATATGGTGTCTTGCAAGGTCGGAACGATGGACGGGCTGGAGGGGAGTGATTGAGGATGGGATCGGTTAAAGGTTTAGGAGGGTGTACACAGTCAGTGAAAGGGATAGGATGAATTGGAAAATCCGACTCATCAAGTAGAACTGGTTCATCCTCAAAAATTTCCTCAATATTCTCCTCAAAATTCAGCTTATCCATGCAATCCTCATCAATATCAAGACGCATATGATGTTTTGGAAAAATTGTTAATGACTCAGGATGATAAATTAGAGGTAAAAACCCATCCAAATCTGCGGGTTCATCATCCAAAATATCCCCAGCGTCGATGTCCTCAATCAAGTGAAAATCAATTTTCTCAGACACCTCATCAAAAGCATAGATTTCAATAAATTATGGTTTTAGGATGGAGGTGTAGAGGTCAAAGGAATTGGGTGTGATTTCACTTGACAGGGTTCCTTCACAATCGAGTAAATCAAACACTACAAGGTCACACAACTCATTAAATATTCTATCTTCAATTAGTAAATCATTTAGGACACTTGATAGACATTCGAAAATGGAGTTGTGGAATTTAATTTGGAATGGGTAGGTTTGATTTGGAAGGGTGTACAACCCACTCTCAACACTCAAATTCTCAACTTGTCATACCGCCCCATCATATATTGGAAAATGTGGAGCTAGTTGGAAACTAGCTACCAGGTCACTAGGTTGTATGAGAGTGGACATGGACGCATTCAAATCCATCATCTATTGGTACGACGCTACCCGAAAGTCTTCTAACGACTGTTCCAGACTAGACATGGGTTGTGAAGGGGTTTCAGTAAAAGATTTGAAGTTGTTTGGATACTGGAAACTCCTAAAAGGCTGTTCAGAAGCAATGTGTAGAGAAGGTGAAAAAGTCGGGTAGGACTGGTAGGAATTGAATAGTTGGACAGCGGTAGGATCAACATTTGGATAAGAAGGTGAATGGAATTGTTGATCACAAGAATTGGAAGTGGTGAAAGGAGTGAAAGATCGGCTACGAGATTGTTCGATTCGTTCTGCAATAGACATAGGTCTTGGAGTTACAACAGGACTCGAAAAAGGGGTATCAACGTAAAAAGGTGATGAATGTTGAAATTGTTGATACAAGGTGGATTGCAGAGTCCAATTGTTTGTCCTAGACGCGTTTATCCGATCTTTTAAAGAAAGTTCAGGCATGGAGGGATCGCTCAAAGTTCGACCAAAGCAAGACCCGTAAGAAGTGATGTCTGGTTGTGGGTACCAAAGTTCGGCAAGAGTTTTTCGAGGTGGGGTACCCATGATATGAAGAGAAGAAGAAGAAGAAGAAAAAGATGAAAAAAGAATGTGAATTTTTTAATATATTTTTTAGTTAGTTATTAACAAAAAAATGACATATACAAAAAAAATCTAAACAAAAACAATCACGACACAAAAATACAACGCACCTAATTAGTCTAGGGTTCACCTAGGTCAACTAGACCTGCTCAAGAACTTGATTGTCGAAGTAAAACTGTGTCGAGAAACGGGCTCAAGACATACTGATCACGAGGCCAGGTAAGTGCAGAGATAAGGGAGGTTTTCCGACGCTTTCACGAAGGTCCTTAATTAAGTAACCCTTTCTCTTTTGGCGGTGTCGCCGTGAACACTTTCCTAGACACCCCGTAAATAATATACCGTTAAGCGGTGTTCTAAACACAACTAACCTCTCTTAGTGAGCGCGAAGTCCTTAAGGCTTAAGGTCTAGTTTCTTTTAAAATTTTGTGTGGGTAAACGTTATGCTTATTTTCGTGATTTATGGGCCACAGAAAAGCTGATGAAATACTTTACCGTATGTTGTGGGGTTCACTTGCCCTTAAGTCCGTATTAATAGATGCAATGCGCAATTCAATAAAAACTGTTCAAAGAATCAAACAATCGTATTTTTATATGTTAAGCACGGCACTGCAACAAATACGGGTTAGTCAAGTTTGGCGTTTGAAAGCGAACTTGCAAAGAATCCTGCAAAGATATTATATTGGATGCGTCGGATTTGAGAAGAAGGTGTTAGTAAAGTACATACAGATAAATTTTTGGGTTAAGAAACCCCCGTTGCGTAGGTCAAACTACCCGGATCTTTGGCATTGTACTTCATAATCATCTTAACCTTGAATTTACACTTTGCTCCCCACGACCGCAGTTCGCAAATCCGTAAAAATCTACAAATGTCGGAAAACGGATATTAGTGCTTAAAAGCGATACGGATGCCCAAATACCTACACACCAATAATTATAAAAAAAACAATAAAAATGAGACAAAAACAGAACACTGGAGCACAAAGGAGAAATTGGAGGCAAAATGAGGTGAACAGGCCGGCGAGCTCGGTTTTAGGGGGATGTCGCCGGTCTTCCTGGTGAATTAGGGCTCCAAATTTCAACAGTAGTCTCAGTGTTCCACTAATGCCTCACTGGTATTGTTTATCTTTTTAGTTTAGTTCCAGAGAGCTTGCAGGTCAAAAATCTTGAGAGCAAAAATTGTTAGTTTTGTTAACTTTTGTTTTAGTTTTAATTTTTTTGAAATTTTTAGTTTGTTTTGAAAATAGGGTTAGTTGTATAAATGAGATGTATTAACCTGAAATAACAAGAATTAAAACGTTGTCATCTCTCCGGCAACGGTGCCATTTGATCGCACGCCTTTGGCGTGTCGTGAGTTTTGAAGTTCTAAAGTGTAACTGCGATCAGGACGGTGTTGCTTTGCAGCTAGCCGCGATGAGCATGGGTCGTCCGCAGGGAGACAGAGCGTTTATGGTTCTTGTCGTAACGAGTTAATGTGCGAGGCGGAAAGTTCGTATCTACCCTATGTGTATATATGCACAATTATAAATTGTTAGGAATAGAAAAGATAGTGTAACCTAGTGGATTCTGTACTCAATCTTTTGAGCCGAACATAACCAATGACTCTAGAGCAATCGACAACAACATGGATTAGGATATTTAAGCATGGTATTAGTGAAATCCGACTTATTGACCCTTGTCCGTGTTAGTTATATGTATGCCCTAGAGGCCATTACTATACATAGGATATATATTGTAGTGGATGCTTGGAGATATATAGGGAGGACTTTCTTGCTCGACATGATAGTATGCTATCTGGTTACTCTTTACCTTAACGTGTACACTGATTGTCTCTCTGTTACATGTTGGTAAAGCCCTTAGGATGTGTACTTGATTACCTGGACTATGATGCGGATCATACTAGTGGGGACATGGTAGTCCATAAGTACATCCTTCAAGGTCCCTAGTCGTGGGTATATCAAAACGGGGCATCGATATGCCAGAGTAGACTAGCGTATACCTTCTCGACCCATACAGATGGGTGGTGGATGATCCCATATCCATTGGTGTTTGACATCAGAGATGATATACGGGTGCTCAGTGGAGACTGGGTACACTGGACGGACTCGCTGAGAACTCCCAGATGGTATTATACCTCACGTCAGATTGCAGTTCTCTGGTGACACTGGTACAGGTTAGTCTGTAGACCCGAGATCGTCATAGAGTATTGTGTGATTCCCACTGTGCTTTGATTTCCACCTTACCACGTCCAAGAGGGCATGCAAAACGGTGGTTTTTGGGTACAGTCCCGAATCACATGGAGGTAATGAGCGATAGGAGGGGATTCGTCTCTCCCGGTATAGGGAGTTGATGTTGCGCTGTGTTCGATTGACTATAACCGGAAATCCCTGGCCAGGGTTGCTGAGATTTACTGGTAAGTGTTACCAGTAGTTTCTCAAACTGTTATAGACCTCATATCGACACGACTTATCGAGCTACTGGGGTCTGACGTTTACCACTCCTAGGCGAGATATGCGACATATCAGACGATCAGACCGGACTGTACGGTAAGTGTTACTGATTAGATTCACAGGAGTGTGAGAGGGCTTGCTCGTTGATCTTCTGATCGCTCAATACCCGGGTGGCCGTTACGTTTAGCAGACCGCTTGCGGCTTGTGGGTGCTTGATATGATCATCATCTGCTGCCGGCGTATTGACGAGTCTTTAGAGTCCTACACAGAGGTTTCCTGGCTCAAGCAAAACGAAATAGGAGCGCATATGAGATATGTGCGGGACCGAGAATAATACCAGTATGCGATACTGTATTCTATTCTCGTGATTTGTATCATTGGACGGTTATATGAGATATAGCCGGGTTACCGAATCAAGTGTTGATTCGATACATTGATACACTAAATATTAGTCGGTTATATGCAGTATGACCGGATCATTAAATCAATCGTTGATTTAATGATTTAATGCATAGTTATATATTTGATATATTACTTTGCATTAACTAGTATTGGTTCACTTAAAATGGATTTTCTCAATTGATGTGCACATTATATATATATGATATAGTTTTGTGCACTAGTTTGTATCATGTTTGATGATACATGCAAACTTGGTTGTGTGTATGCTTTAAACTATGATTAGGTTAATTGTTAGGGTTTCATTTACTCATTTATTTATTTTATTCTTTTTGGCAAAAGAAAAGAAAATGGTGGCTTTTTGTTTTACACTTGAAGCTTCTTGAAGCTTTGAGAAGGTTTGACCATTTTTGTTTCTTTTGCTTAACCTAACCATTCATCTAACCCTAGTTGATTCTCTACACTCAACCATGGTTGTTAATATGATAAGAATCACTTTATTTTCTATTATCAAGAATTCTTATCATATTATCTTCTTCTTCTTCTTCAAGAAGAAAGAAGCTTGCTAGCTTCAATGGTGATTTGAGAAAAAGAGTGAGAAATCCAATTCTAAAGTGAACCCACTTCCTATTTCTTCATCCTCTACCACTTGCCAAGTAGTATAGGGTGTTTTCTTCACAAGTTTCATGACTTGGTGAAGTTGGAGCTTGATCTTGTGTTGCCTCGACGTAGATCATCTTCGGCATCGAAGTCGACGACCTAGCCCGCCCATTTCTCCGATGAAGCCGACGCTAGAGTACGGGATCCGATGATCGCAGCGAAGGCACATCATCACGGAGCTATGGAGGTGGAGTACCGGATCTACAAAGGTTGTAGTCTCTTTCAGTTAGCAGTAAAGTTGTTTACTAGCTTGTTGTTTTGCCTTTGATTCTAGTCAACGATCGCATTAGGTTTTCTTGGCACCGGAATTCTTTGAAATTGGCATGGTTGATACCTTGTGAGACCTCTTTAGCATGCCTAGGAACCCTACAGTGGTATCAGAGCTACTAGGCATTGGATGTCGACCTATGGGGGGTTCTCACTGTGTGACAGTGTGGCGAAGCATAGGCTCTTACTCCCAGGGTGTCCCGAGACCGGAAGGTGTTCCGACGGGTTGTAGTCCTCGCGAGGGGGCATGCGTAAAAAGTAGCTGCTGAGGGACCCGTTGGTGCCACTGCGACCCCATTGGATGGGGTGGCTGCCTGACCTTCAAGTGGTATCAGAGCCTAGCTAGAGCTTTAGGCGAAGTGTAGACGAAATTAGAAGTCCGATCGAACCCGGAATTCCCCGATTATACCCTTCTCTGTACATTTTTACAAACTGTGGATTTTTCCAAATTAAAAATTCTCAGAAAATTATGCAGGAAAAACTAAGAATTAATGTGAAGTACGGACCCCTAATTCAACAATTTGACCGCGTAACCGCGGCCAAACCAGGGGTTTTGCGGCGGTTCCGCGGCCAAAATTGTGACTTAGTCCCTGAAATTTCATGTAATTATTCCTAGGTCCTTTCTTGTTAATATTTTCTGTGAATATGTTAATTCCACTCAAGTGTTGTGTTTTCTAGGGTTGTATTGGGGACTCGTTGATTCGATCGGATAATTTATCTTCGTTTAAGTTTTTCCGGATATTTTAGAAACTGTTAAAAAAGTTTGACCGGATATAAATACCCACTTTTTCCCCTGTCGGGAAATTTCCAAGTGTTGGATCTTTCCGTAGTTTAAGAACGTTCTAAGTAGTGCAAGTAACGCGATGGTCTCTCTAGAAGACAACAAACCTTAACTCGATTATGTGACCGTCTTGAACTGCCCTTTGAACCTTCGGGTTTGGGGCAGTACGGCGTGCCACATGTGAGGCGTTGGCTTGACCTTTCTACGGCTGGACCGTTGGTACTGAGGCATGAACTAAATGTTTTTAAACTTATTTCATGTGTTGATCTGTATCGGGAAAACTTGGGTGTTCGATTGTTCGATCGGAAAGTTTAACATTTTCTATTTATCCGGAATATGATACAATACTTGGAATTCACAAGTAGTTATAAGATAACTAATATGAATGTTATAAACATAGCACTTTAGTCTCACTTGATCGGTTGCCACGGAATTTTGATGTGATCAAAAGTCCGTCGCAATCACGTAGCGTACGCGGATACTCGCCGGATAAACTTAATAGACAGCTACACCCCATAGCCCCGACCAAGTGACTGTAGGAGAACCCCGTCGCCGAAAGCATCCGTTCGGGTGCTCACGGTAGCGGTGTTCCGCCTTAGTGCACCTCGTCGACGGTATCGGGGGTGCGGCTGCCTACTAAAGTTTGCGACGAGCATTCGATCAGGATGTCGGGAATCTTGTTGAATTGCCCGACTTGATATTGAAAAGAGTTTTCGATAATGAGACTAAAATGCGGGGTTTATAATTGTTAGGCATGCGATGTCTAAGGAATTCATTTGATTAGGCATGCGATGTCTAAAGAGTTTGCGGATTCCAACTGTTGTAGTTTTACACTTTCTTTTCTATGACCGTAAGTGTGGTATGTAGTAGTATTGCCGATTGTCATTGCTATACGTCGACGACAATCGGTGTATGCATACCTACTTACGTTGATGACATATGATGTTATGTGTTGCTGGATATGTTATATTGGATTGTCGTGTTTGAATAGCCGGGGGTTTTTTATGTGAGATGGGTGTTTTTTTCATTTTCATTCATGTAAAAACTTGTATGTAATATTCTTTTATTGGGGCACTTCCAGGTTGCGGAAGATGTCACCATTTGTATATTATTTACTTTTCCGCACTAGAATAGACCCAAGGAGGGGAGCATAAGTAACCGGGTTCTGGGGTCCAGTGGGAGACCAACTCGAGGAGTCGAGTCCGGGTCTCCTAACTCTAGAATTTGTAGGGTTGCTTGCCGCTCTCGTAGGGGTCTAGGGGTGTGGGTTTGGCTATTCATCACGACCGTGGAATCCGTGTTTTATATTGGCTCATATTAAAAACACGGACGTCCTAGTATATCCAATATTTCATATGATATTTTCTGCTGCGTTATCTGTGATGTGATCATGAGATTTGTTCAGATAGATATTGTATATAGTATATATGATATATTATATAGACGTTTGTTATGTTTTACACCCGCGCTAGCCCTGCCTCGCTCTGGCGTTAGTTACCTAACCTAACGGTGCAAACGGGACATCGAGGCGAATACGGATGGCATAAGCGTACGTTATATTTATCTGTGATGTTTAGGTGGACTTAAATGATGGGACTTCATTAATGTGATTAATGAAAGAAAAGAAACCTAAGATGTTGTGGAATCGAATTTCAAAAATAAAACAGGTAGCTACAGTTCTTGCTTTGCACAGCGGTATATGTGATATATCCTGCACCTTATTCGATGAGGAAAGGACCGAGATCCCTTCACCGGGAGTGACTCCTTTAGCAATAACTGGCAGATGCTACAACTCTCGGTTTGTCTTTTGATTGCTTCTATAGTTTCTGCTTTGCACAGTGATATATATGATATATCCCGCACCTCATTCGACGAGGAAAGGGCCGACGATCCCTTCACCGGGAGTGACCCCTTTAGCAAATCTAGAAAGGCCTCAAAAGCACTCCATTTTAAAATCATTTGATTCTACAACGATATCAAGTTCATTACGCAATAGGTTTTCAGAAAAACCTGTCGTAGCCCTCCGTCATTTCAGATAAGTCCTGCTTAGTATTCATGCTGCGTTTGTTGACCTTGTCAAGACGCAGTATGCGGTAGCTAACCAGTATTTATCTGCTTATGCATATAATGCAAATTGGGTTAGGGTAGTCGTACGGCCTTGTTGACCTTGTCAAGGGTCGTGCGGGTGGGTTTAATTCAATCAAGAAATGACGGGTTGAACTTGACTTACGGTCTATGGTTTGTTGACCTTGTCAAGGTCATAGATCATTTGGGGCAAAATATTATCGGGAATTTCAAGTGTTGAAATTTGCAATGAGATTGCATACCATCTATGAGATAGTTGGATCCCGATACCCGCTGCGAGTAAGAGTTACTCCTGGGAGAGTTTTACACATTACAATTAGCCGATCAAGTAGGTGTCTAGAAAGGTGTCAACGGGGTTACGCCTCTGGAAAATGAGGTTTACATTAATTAGGTTCGTGCGAAAGCACGGGGGACCTCCCTCAAAGTACCGACACTGACCTGGCTGAAAGATTGGCGAACTTGTAGTGTGTAATTAATCCCGGCTAGTCTTTCCTTTTAGGGTTTGAAGGAAGATTTGATAAAAACAGTGGGAGCTATCCTGATTAGATAAAATAAAAACCAATCTAATCTTGCAAGAGCATACGCTGAGTGTTTTCTTCTCTCTCTCTCTCCAGGTAGCGACCATATCACGCCTTAATCAAGATAATAATACGGATTATTGACCGAACCCGCTTGTTATACTGAGCTGGGGAACATTGGTCCCGCTCCAACTTATAATTGTTATAAGACAGAGCAGGAAATTGGGGATTACCAGAATTCCCGTGCCGCCCAATCGAAGAGAATGCATGCTGATGCATTATCTTCGGGTGTGTTCATTATACAGAACTGTTTCTCAGTATTCTTTACGTCCTGGATATAAGATACCGGATCAGGATCCCGCATATGTAATTTGTTACATGGGCTACAGATAGGTAAAGAACTGAGAACGGGTGATAAGTTTCATGAGACAGAAAACGGGGCAAGTGTTGCAGCCAAGTCTGTTGGTCACTGTCACCCTGTATTACCAATACATTGATTCTGAACAAATGCTATTAGATACCGAACCTGATATACAAAATCATATCAGTCTCTTTAGTAGTAAAGAAAGGATATAATTTTGTATTGTTGGATAATGTTTTGAACATTTCCTATTTCAAAAGTTGATCAGTTCAGGCACGTTATCTAAAAGCATTAACGTTCTAAATCAAACTACAGTTCCTTGTATACAGAACACAGACAAGAGGAAGAGTTCAGAAATGAACGAATCCTTCTTGAGGCATTGTAGACTAGGTCATATCAATGCGACCCGACTGGCTGAAGTTAAATTAAGATGTATATTTAAATTAGTTTGAATTTACAACTTGTGAAACTTGCCAGTCATGTCACAAAGATTGGATGACCGTAGCTCTGTTTGTTGGAAACAGAGAAAGAGTTAGTAAACTCTTGAGACTGATACATGAGGATGTATGTAAGGTCCCCTGTCTGCATATGCCAAGACCGGTTCTTTGTACTTCATTATATTCTCTGATGATCTCTTTAGATTCAGACATATGTTCCTGTTGAAACACAAGTCAGAACCTTTTGAGATATTCACAGAATATAAATTAGAAGTAGAGAACCAAAATATGGGTATAAGTATTATGTCCTTTGATGTGATCGAGGAGGAGAATACTTGAACACGGAAATCCTGAACTATTCTAAAGAAGAATGAGATTCTCTCTCAGCATTACTCCTCCGTATACACCATAGCACGATGATATATCGGGGCGGAGCAATAGCACCCTATATGATATGGTGTGCTCTATGATGAGTACTACTGAGTTTCCTATTTCCTTTTGGGAGTTATGCACTTGAGAAGTTGCATACCTATTGAATAGGGTTCCGATCAAATCAGTTGCCTACCACTTCATATGTGATATGGAAAGGGAAGAGCCCTGATTGTAAAGAATTTCTTGTTTGTGTAATTGGGAAATTGTAAAGAAATCACAACCAAAAATATTTGACCGCAATCAACTACGGTGTCGGATGTAGATTGTAAGTGAGTGCGGATCGTCCTCAGGGACAGTGTAATCGTTCGTCTTTTGAATTAGATGAGTCGATACTTTAATGAAAAGAAAACAAAACAATTCATGATTTGAAGAATTGAAGTTCAAGAATTAGAAAATCTAGATCTAATAACAAGAAAAAGATAGAATTTAGAATTGATCGTTTGATGATTTTTCCAAACCAAATATCAAGAATCGAAATGAGGCTCGTAGGAATCGATCGGATCTATAAATGTGATGTAATCTTACAATTACGTATTCTTATCCTTCGATGAATTGATACTAGATCGATGATGATCGATCGAGAATTAGGGATTTCTTGTGAAACTAGGGTTTCATCTTATCCCTTGTTCTTTCGTCGATATCATTCACATTCTAGCCTCTAGTAAATTCAAGAAACGATCGTAGATCCCTAATTTCGAGCGATCACAATCAAGAAAGCATCGCTACGAAACTAGGTCATCGATTCTTGAACTTGCTAGGGTTTACAAAACTCGTAGGACTTAAAAATCGTATTAAGATTTGTTACATCATCATTCTACAATCGTCTCGACTCCTTTACGAGCGGAGTTTTACTCAAACATCACAACAAGAACAAAAATTACAAATTGAGATCTAATCATGATGCAAGAATTAAAAGAAAGCAAGATTAAAGAATTTCACCTTTTATTTATATCAACAATTTCATTACATTCGCTCAAGAACTACAAGTGGAAGAACTTGATCGTCGATTTGGCTTCGCTCGGCTCCGTGGGTCGCGGATCGGCTCGGATCACTTGCCCGATTGAAGATCGGCTCGGCTCCTAAAAGGTTGAAGGCTCTCACTTGATTGGTACTCAAGATCTTGAATTTGGAGTGGAATTAGGGTTAGGGTTTCGCACAAGCCTTGTCACGAGACTTGTGGAAGAAGATGAAGAATTGAACTCATGAACAACTTTTAACCTTAGATCTAGGCTCCCTTTTATAAGCTTTCATAACCCTAGATCTAGAATTCAAATTTCAAATTTCCCTCCAAAATGAACAACTTTTCCCTCCAAAATGAATTACCTCATTTGAATTTGAATTTTCCCTCCAAAATGAACTACCTCATTTGAATTTTCCTTCCAAAATGAACCACCTCATTTGAATTTTTCCTCCTCCAAAATGAACCACCTCATTTGAATTTTCCTTCCAAAATGAACCACCTCATTTGAATTTTCCCTCCAAAATGAACCACCTCATTTGAATTTTCCCTCCAAAATGAGGTTGTTAGAAAGAATCTTCTAGAAGAAGTTTGTTGGAAGGAATATTCTAGAATGAGGTTGTTACAAGGAGGCTTCTAGAAGAAGGTTGTTATAAGGAGGCTTCTAGAAGAAGTTAGTTGGAGGGAGGCTTCTAGAACTAGGTTGTTAGGCCGAGCCTTCTAGATGAAGCCATATGGAGTTTCTGGAGAGTTCTGGAAGCTTTGCCGTTAGAAATAAGCATATGGGGAAAATCTGCTTCTCTGCTGACGTCATCATGCCACGGATCCGCGGCGGGAAGCGCCCATTGGCCTTGAATAAATTTCTGGAATTTTACTGCCAGATCACCAGACTTAGACTTGGTGTAATTTTGATCAGCACTTTCGACAATTTGGCTCGGTTTCTGGAATTTCCTGCACAGACTTCGAAACAAGTGTTGCGCTACAAGAATGATGCGATGCCATGATAAACAGTCAATTTCCCTAAAAATGCCGGTTTTAGAGTACAACACAGGTAATTCGGTTTTGTACGACCGATTTGCTAATATGTGAAATATGAGTACCGAACACTTCTAAATGTATGCAAAAGATGGGGAAATTGCCGTGTTAAAAATACATTATCTTCGACTGATCAAATACCCCCAAACACAATTTCGATCGTCTCGAGCGAATTGTTTTATTAAAAAGAGAAGGAGAAAATAAAGAAAGAGAAAAACTAACTAGCACACTTTCGTAGGCAACACGATTGCACTGAGCACGTGCAACAAGCCTTTAAACCTCTAGGTGTCCCTAGTAGGAGGAGTGTTGTCTCCTGAGGGTTTTCAGCGGATTGCACCCACAAAATCCAATAATAAAAGAAAGATCATGAATATTACATTTAAAGACAAGAATTGTAAAAGAAAAGCTTCGAAAATTAGGGTTTCCAACTAAGCTAGCTTTTCGGTTGTCATGAGCCCTATCTTAATGGTCATGAAAAAATGTCAGAAATCACGTCCTCCCTCAATAAAACATCGTCTTATTTTTCATTCCTATCTTTCTTCCAAACATCGATCATATCACCCTGCGTGTGTGTAAAGACATCCCTACACCCGGAGAATTCAATTCAAGCTATCATACTCTTGCCCATCAGCCTCAGTACTTTTTAATTAATGAATATTTAGATAAGATTGCTCACACACTTTCATGCGACCGTTAATACTTCTTGAGGTACTAACCGACCGATTACTCATGTGTTTGCTTATTTGGTGTATTTTCCTCGTCTTGCGCCACCTCAGGCATAGCAGTGACTCCCAGACCAGTTGGCCTTAGGGCACTATGTGAAGAAGCACCCTCGCTATATATTTTTTTTGCCCTCGGCGATAACAAAACCAGTGTTCATTTTTCTCACCATTTTATATTTTCTTCATTTTTTTATTTCCTTCATACTTTTGGCTTTAAGACAAGAGCATTTCAAGGTATCCTCTACTATCCCAGGCTTTAAGACGTGTGTAAGTGCGAATAGCAGGGTATCAACGTTCAAAATGTTTGGCTTCCAGAATAGAAACTATTTTTCAGACTTATTTTTATTCTCAGATTAGTGACGTCTTTCATCTTACTAACCCTTGGGACAACGGCTCATAACTACTTATTACTAGTTTGTATAAGAAAACTTCTAATTTTCTTGGTTTTCTTAAATTTTTCTAATCTCATGGATGTAATTGTTCACTATCTAATCTTTTATTATCTTATTTATATACAAAAAATATTTTTATCTTTTTGAAAATTTTTAAATTTTTATAGGTTTTAAAAAAATGTTTTGTGCTTATGCAAATGATATGCAAATGATGCAAAAATAAGCACAAACCTCCCCCAAACTTGTTTTCAACAGTGTCCTCACTGTTGCCATCCGCTAAATCTCAAAAAACCTGTAAGCTTGGGAGGAATTTATTAGTGGGGGCAAAATATTTAAGTGAAGAACCTCCCCCAAACTTATTTTTGGCTCAAAATTTTGTAAAAATTTTCTTTTCAAGAGCCAGAAAAAATGTCTCCCCAAACTTTGAGTTATGCAATGTTAATCTTTGAAAATCACATGAGGGGGTCAAAAATCATTGGTCGATGCCAAACTTTGCAAAGACCGAATGTCAACACCAACCATTCAAAAATTTTATCAATGCAGTGCTCTGGTTGGTGGAAGAAAAAATGGGGAAAGGTCAAGTGGTGGAATAGAATGTGTGTGCGTCTCATTTTGGAGAGACGATGCAGTGTATGTGATGGATTACTCACATTCTTTTTATAGTTCAAAAGAAGGGGTGGAGGTTCAATTTCATTGATTCAGAGATGATTCATCTCAACACCCGTATCATTCAAAAATGCGAGTTCATCAGCGAAGATTTCCTCAAAAGTTCCATCTATACCCCGATGAATAATGTCATCACAAAGTGCGGGGTGATCTTCAGACTCTAAAATCAGTTCATAATCAGTGTTAATTGTTGACCCGGACATCTCGGTGAAAGAGTCCGTATGTGTATGATACATAGTTGGGTCAAACAATAACGTATGAAAAGAGTCAAGATTGATATCAGGAGGATCATCAAATTCGCTGCTGTCGATATCCATTAAGTCGACAGAACAGACATGAGCATTAGGTTCGGAGGGTACACTTCCCAACTTGTAAATGTTCAGCTCTATTGACCTATTCCCAAAAGATAGGGTCATAGAACCATTACGACAGTTGATTATTGCGTTGGAAGTGGCCAAAAAGGGGCGACCTAAAATCACCGGAATTTGATTCTGTGGGTTCGCTACAGGCTGTGTATCAGTACAATAAAATCCACAGGGAATACAAATTCCCCGATTTTTATTAACACATCCTCCAGTTCACCCCTAGGTTTGGTGATTGATCGGTCAGCCATCTGGAGAGTTATGCTCGAGGGCTTTAACACTCCGATACCTAGTTGCTCGTATACCGAGTAAGGAAGTAAGTTAACACTAGCGCCAAGGTCAAGTAACACACGGTTGATGTGTTTCTCCCCAATAAAAATGGAAATAGTAGGACAGCCAGGGTCCTTACGTTTCCGTGGTAATTATTGGGGAAAAGCCGTGTCTACAGTACTCGACATGAAGATTTTTTTAGGCACTTGAGTCTTCCTCTTCCTAGTGCACAAGTTCTTAAGAGTTTTTGCATAGGACGGAACTTGTTGAATAGCATCTAGGAGAGGGATATTGATGTTAACTTCCTTAAACATGTCCACAATCTTCTCCATTTTGGCATCATGTTTCTTGGGCCTCAACCTATTTGGAAATGGAGCTCTATTAATAAGTGTTGGGTCCAACATTTGTGGAGAAGTTTGTGGGGGTGGAAAAGATGAGGTGTGTGGAGGGTTTGAGCCTTTGGGAACACGGAGAATAGGCTCGGAAGAAGAAGGTAAGTTAGACGAAATAGGGTAAGAAGTAGAAGTGTGAGTAGAAGTGGAAGTGGAAGCCGGGGTGTTAATGATCAATTCATCATTAACTATTTGTTCACCCGAATGATTGTCTAGCACTCTTCCAAATCTCAACGTTGTAAAAGCGTCCACATTAGTGCAATGTGAAGGTCTAGGATCAGGTACGGGTTGAGATGGAAGATTCCCTTCTTCTCTAGCACTTATTTCGGCTGTTATTCGTTCAATTTGTGCTTCCATTGATTTGATATTCTCATTTTGAGTGAGAATGATCTTGATCATATTATCGATGGAATATTGAAAACTTGCCGACTCTTGGATGGATTGTTTCATGAAAGTAACCAAGGTTTGCACCAGTGCAGAGATATTATCAGTACCGGCCAATTGCAAAGAGTTTTCATGTAGTGCAAAAGTGTTGGCAGGATTTTGAAAATTTTGCGGTTGGAAGGGTTGCTGACTCAATTGAAGTGGTGGTTGCTGTTGTGGTGGAGGGACCCTTTGAAAATTGTTTAGGATTGGAACCGTGTTTTGAGATTGTGATTGGTTCCAAGCGAAGTTCGAGTGATTCCTCCAATCTTGATTATATGAGGAAGAAGAGGGATAGTTTCCTGGTCTTTGCTGAAGTGCAGCATTAGTGTGACCTTGAAACGGTACATTCAAAGGACATTCTTCTGTCAAATGTGAAGGGTTTGAACAGCAACCACACACGGTTTTGGGAAGTGTGGATTGGTTTAGGGCGGCTGAAGAGATTTTATTTTCTATAGCGTCGAGTTTCCTTTGTATTGCGGCCATTTCGGCTTTCAAGGTGACGGAAACATCGAGCTGATTGACATCTTCCCTAGGTGGTGGTGGTCTAACACTTTCCCATTGTGATGTGTTTTGAGCTAAATCTTCTAAGTATTTCCAAGCTTCACCATCATCTTTAGATAGGAATTGGCAATGACACATGGTTTCAAGCATCTGTCTAGTAGTGAGATCAATACCCTCATAGATAATTCGACACAAATCCCATCTGGAGATTCCGTGATGAGGGCATTGGATAAGAAGATCCTTGAACCGTTCAAAGCATTTCCAAAATGGTTCATTGGGAAGTTGGGTAAATTTAGAGATTTCGCTCCGAACACGGGCAGTCTTGTGATTGGGATAAAATTTCTTAAGGAATGCTGCAACGAATTCGTCCCATGTTGAAATAGAATGTGCGGGTGTGATGTAAAGCCACTTCTCGGCTAAATCGCACAAAGTGAATGGGAGAAGACGTAAACGCAGAGCATCCACAGACAGTTGTGAATTCCCCATTAAAGCACATACATTTTCGAATTTGGAAATAAACATGTATGCGTTTTCAGAATCAAGACCATGAAATTTGGGTAACAGTTTGATGAATTGGGGGTTGATTTCAAAATTTTCCCCGTTGGCAGGTGGTATAGAAAGACAGGTGGGAAGGGTAACACGTGTAGGATAGCATCTCTCTTGGAGAGAGATGCGTGGAGGATTCTGCGCACCTGCGGGCGGTGGCAGAGTGATGTTAAAGTTTGATGGATTTGGGTCCATCGTGGTCGTGGTGGGTGGTGGGGGAGAAGACGAAGAATTACCGACTCTGGGGTCGATAAAAGAAACGCGGACAAGACGGGAAATGGAATCCCGTGTCCAGCCTAACATTGTGCTAAATGGTTGTAGCACAAGTGGCAGCGTTGGTATAATTAGAGGAAATGAAGTGTTGGTGTTTGTTTTGAAAAATGATACGGATTTTTGAAAAATGATGCGATCACAACAAATGCAACAAGCAAAACCCTAAAATCTAGTGGTCACCTAGGTCATACTCTAGACCGCTCCTAACTGCCAAAAGACAAGTCGCAGGATAGAATACTCCACTGCCTCTTTGTTCCCCTGTGGCCGGATAAGTGCCAGGTAAGTGGGAAGGTACTCCACTACGTAAGTAGTGGGCTTAATTAATAACCACTAGCCTTAGACACACTCGTCTTAGGCACCACAGGAAAACGCGGATAAGCAATGAATTACCCACGGCCTCCTTCTGTCCTAATTGAGCGCGACTGTCCTTAGAATCATCTCTAGATATTTTTTTAGTTAATGTGGGTCAATGCGGATGCAAGTTTTGCGATTTTCGGGGCCTAGGAAAGGTAATGAACTCCCCACCTAATTTGAATTTGGTCGTGCCCCTTAATTTCCGTATTAATATGAAAACAACCAAAAATAAAAAACACGCACAAATTTTATTTTGCTTTTGCGGCGCAGCGATTTATTTGCAAAGAAACCTGCAGCAAAATGTTAATTGGAGCTAAAAAGAGGAGAGAGGAGAAGGTAAGAAGCTTACAGAGGAAAATTGGCACAGAGAGGGCTTCAAATAGCCGCGGAATCGCCGCAGTTGGGGGGGTTTTGCCGCGGAAACGCGGTGGAGTGAGGAGATCTCTGCACAAAATTTTAGGTAAATGCTTCTGTTGCTCCCCTTAGCTCTCTGGAATATTCACAAAAATTTTATCCCAGCTCCAGTGATTCCAGATTTTCTCGCAATCAAATCACAACACACGTATTAGTGTTTGCACGAATTTTGATCACAAAATTTAGATGGAATAAAATTTTCAACTCAAATTTCAAAATACGAACTATTAGCGCACTATCCCCGGCAACGGCGCCATTTGATTGAAAAGAATTCTTGATTGGATGTAAAAGTATCAATTCAAATGATCCCCGACAACGGCGCCATTTGATTGTAAAGAATTTCTTGTTTGTGTAATTGGGAAATTGTAAAGAAATTACAACCAAAAATATTTGACCGCAATCAACTATGGTGTCGGATGTAGATTGTAAGTGAGTGCGGATCGTCCTCAGGGACAGTGTAATCGTTCGTCTTTTGAATTAGATGAGTCGAAACTTTAATGAAAAGAAAACAAAACAATTCATGATTTGAAGAATTGAAGTTCAAGAATTAGAAAATCTAGATCTAATAACAAGAAAAAGATAGAATCAAGAATTGATCGTTTAATGATTTTTCCAAACCAAATATCAAGAATCGAAATGAGGCTCGTAGGAATCGATCGGATCTATAGATGTGATGTAATCTTACAATTACGTATTCTTATCCTTCGATGAATTGATACTAGATCGATGATGATCGATCGAGAATTAGGGATTTCTTGTGAAACTAGGGTTTCATCTTATCCCTTGTTCTTTCGTCGATATCATTCACATTCTAGCCTCTAGTAAATTCAAGAAACGATCGTAAATCCCTAATTTCGAGCGATCACAATCAAGAAAGCATCCTACGAAACTAGGTCATCGATTCTTGAACTTGCTAGGGTTTACAAAACTCGTAGGACTTAAAAATCGTATTAAGATTTGTTACATTATCATTCTACAATCGTCTCGACTCCTTTACGAGCGGAGTTTTACTCAAACATCACAACAAGAACAACAATTACAAATTGAGATCTAATCATGATTCAAGAATTAAAAGAAAGCAAGATTAAAGAATTTCACCTTTTATTTATATCAACAATTTCATTACATTCGCTCAAGAACTACAAGTGGAAGAACTTGATCGTCGATTTGGCTTCGCTCGGCTCCGTGGGTCGCGGATCGGCTCGGATCACTTGCCCGATTGAAGATCGGCTCGGCTCCTAAAAGGTTGAAGGCTCTCGCTTGATTGGTACTCAAGATCTTGAATTTGGAGTGGAATTAGGGTTAGGGTTTCGCACAAGCCTTGTCACGAGACTTGTGGAAGAAGATGAAGAATTGAACTCATGAACAACTTTTAACCTTAGATCTAGGCTCCCTTTTATAAGCTTTCATAACCCTAGATCTAGAATTCAAATTTCAAATTTCCCTCCAAAATGAACTACCTCATTTGAATTTGAATTTTCCCTCCAAAATGAACTACCTCATTTGAATTTTCCCTCCAAAATGAACCACCTCATTTAAATTTTCCCTCCAAAATGAACCACCTCATTTGAATTTTCCCTCCAAAATGAGGTTGTTAGAAAGAATCTTCTAGAAGATGTTTGTTGGAAGGAATATTCTAGAATGGGGTTGTTACAAGGAGGCTTCTAGAAGAAGGTTGTTATAAGGAGGCTTCTAGAAGAAGGTTGTTATAAGGAGGCTTCTAGAAGAAGTTAGTTGGAGGGAGGCTTCTAGAACTAGGTTGTTAGGCCGAGCCTTCTAGATGAAGCCACGTGGAGTTTCTGGAGAGTTCTGGAAGCTTTGCCGTTAGAAATAAGCACATGGGGAAAATCTGCTTCTCTGCTGACGTCATCATGCCACGGATCCGCGGCGGGAAGCGCCCATTGGCCTTGAATAAATTTCTGGAATTTTACTGCCAGATCACCAGACTTAGACTTGGTGTAATTTTGATCAGCACTTTTGACAATTTGGCTCGGTTTCTGGAATTTCCTGCACAGACTTCGAAACAAGTGTTGCGCTACAAGAATGATGCGATGCCATGATAAACAGTCAATTTCCCTAAAAATACCGGTTTTAGAGTACAACACAAGCAATTCGGTATTTTACGACCGATTTTCTAATATGTGAAATATGAGTACCGAACACTTCTAAATGTATGCAAAAGATGGGGAAATTGCCGTGTTAAAAATACATTATTTTCGACTGATCAAGCCCATATCTTAAGTTGGTTAAGATTTGGAGTTGTCCGGTCTATGTCTAAAAGCAAAATCCGGACAAGATCGAGGCAAGGTCAGTTCTGTAGAACTGGAAAGGTTCCAGCTATACAAAACTGCAGCTGATAATTTGACAGAACCAAAGGATTCAATAGTCCCCGACGAACTTCAGCCTCTCCGCCGATCTAGTAGGGTTCCTTACCCACCTGAGAGATACTTCGGTTTCTCTATGACAGTGGGAGCGAGGATTGCATCATGAGATGATGACCCAACTAGTTTTGAGCTGGCCATTAGGAGTGGGACTCTGTAAGAATGGCTGGATGCTTAGTGATCTGAGATGGAATCCTTATACACCAATAAAGTATGGACTTTGGTTGCTTTATCTGAAGGGTTAAATCCCCATCAGGAGCAAGTATATCTTGAGAAGATTACTTGGTGTACATGGAAAAGTTGAGACTTTCAAAGCTAGACTTGTTAAAACTTTGCATCATTGACAAGGTATGGATTATGTTGAAACCTTTTCTAAGGATCTATGCTTAAGTCTATCCAGATCCTACTTGCCACGGCTGCATACCATGACTACAATATCTGGCGGTTGGGTGTCATGACTGCTTTTCTAAATGATGTTTTAGAAGAGAAAGTCTGTAAGTACACAGTCAGAAGGTTTCGTAGACAGTGGAAGCAGCGGAAACGTGTGCAAGATGTTTTATGTGATAAAGCAGGCATCGCGGAGTTGGAACATCTGTTTTGATGTGTTAGTCAAACAGTTTGATATCATCAAAATGGTAGATGAGCCTTGTATATACAAAAAGGTAGTAGGGAGTATGGTAGTGATCCTCGTAGAGTACGTGGATGACATACTCTTGTTAGGGAAGGAGTTTCCTATGCTACGCTCGGTCAATCTCCGCATATCACAAGGATTCTCCATATAGGATCAAAGTGATACCTCCTAAATCCTGAGTTTTCATCTATGAGATAAATGTAACTAGATGTTAGGATACCCACTAGATGTAGTGAGATGGTATCAATCGATCCTGGGGAGAATCACCGGAAGAGTTCCAGAGTGATAAGGACGACTGAATGTCAGTCACAGGCATTGTCTTTACCCTCAGCGGAGGGACGGTATGTTGGAAGAGTTCCAAGCTAGATACCATGGCATACTAGACGATAAAGACTGGATACATCGCTACTTAAGATGCTACCAAAGAGGCTGTCTGGGTATATATTAGTTCATGAGATGAACTTAGTTCCTCCCATTGTGTGACAATGGAGTTGTGGCTTATGCCAAGGAACGTCCATCCCATCAGTAATCTAGACATATTCTAAGGCAGTATCACCTGATCATGGAGATGGTTGATCTCCAAGGAGATCAAGGTTAGGAGAGTAGACTCGGAGGACAACATGGCGGATCCACTCACAAAGGCCTTTTCCCAGAGAGAGACTTTTATGGGATGGTTGAGTATGAGATACTATAACCACTGCTATTAGATGGCCCTAGTGCAAGTAGGAGATTGTTAGTTATATGTATGCCCTAGAGGCCATTACTATACATAGGATGTATATTGTAGTGGATGCTTGGAGATATATAGGGAGGACTTTCTTGCTCGACATGATAGTATGCTATCTGGTTACTCTTTACCTTAACGTGTACACTGATTGTCTCTCTGTTACATGTTGGTAAAGCCCTTACGATGTGTACTTGATTACCTGGACTATGATGCAGATCATACTAGTGGGGATATGGTAGTCCATAAGTACATCCTTCAAGGTCCCTAGTCGTGGGTATATCGAGACGGGGCATCGATATGCCAGAGTAGACTAGCGTATACCTTCTCGACCCATACAGATGGGCGATGGATGATCCCATATCCATTGGGGTTTGACATCAGAGATGATATACGGGTGCTCAGTGGAGACTGGGTATATTGGACGGACTCGCCGAGAACTCCCAGATGGTATTATACCTCACGTCAGATGGCAGTTCTCTGGTGACACTGGTACAGGTTAGTCTGTAGACCCGAGATCGTCATAGAGTCTTGTGTAATTCCCACTGTGCTTTGATTTCCACCTTACCACATCCAAGAGGATGTGCAAAACGGTGGTTTTTGGGTACAGTCCCGAATCACATGGTGGCAATGAGCGATAGGAGGGGATTCGTCTCTCCCGGTATAGGGAGTTGATGTTGCGCTGTATTCGATTGGCTATAACCGGAAATCCCTGGCCAGTGTTGCTGAGATTTACTGGTAAGTGTTACCAGTAGTTTCTCGAACTGTTATAGACCTCATATCGACACGATTTATCGAGCTACTGGGGTCTGACGTTTACCACCCCTAGGCGAGATATGCGACATATCAGACGATCAGACCGGACTGTACGGTAAGTGTTACTGATTGGATTCACAGGAGTGTGAGCGGTCTTGCTCGTTGATCTTCTGATCGTTCAATACCCGGGTGGCCGTTACGTTTAGCAGACCGCTTGCGGCTTGTGGGTGCTTGATATGATCATCATCTGCTGCCGGCGTATTGACGAGTCTTTAGAGTCCTACACAGAGGTTTCCTGGCTCAAGCAAAACGAAATAGGAGCGCATATGAGATATGTGCGGGACCGAGAATAATACCAGTATGTGATACTGTATTCTATTCTCGCGATTTGTATCATTGGACGGTTATATGAGATATAGCCGGGTTACCGAATCAAGTGTTGATTCGATACATTGATACACTAAATATTAGTCGGTTATATGCAGTATGACCGGATCATTAAATCAAGCGTTGATTTAATGATTTAATGCATAATTATATATTTGATATATTACTTTGCATTAACTAGTATTGGTTCACTTAAAATGGATTTTCTCACTTGATGTGCACATTATATATATATGATATAGTTTTGTGCACTAGTTTGTATCATGTTTGATGATACATGCAAACTTGGTTGTGTGCATGCTTTAAACTATGATTAGGTTAATGGTTAGGATTTCATTTACTCATTTATTTATTTTATTCTTTTTGGCAAAAGAAAAGAAAATGGTGGCTTTTTTTTTTACACTTGAAGCTTCTTGAAGCTTTGAAAAGGTTTGACCATTTTTGTTTCTTTTGCTTAACCTAACCATTCATCTAACCCTAGTTGATTCTCTACACTCAACCATGGTTGCTAATATGATAAGAATCACTTTATTTTCTATTATCAAGAATTCTTATCATATTATCTTCTTCTTCAAGAAGAAGAAAGAAGCTTGCTAGCTTCAATGGTGATTTGAGAAAAAGAGTGAGAAATCCAATTCTAAAGTGAACCCACTTCCTATTTTTTCATCCTCTACCACTTGCCAAGTAGTATAGGGTGTTTTCTTTACAAGTTTCATGACTTGGTGAAGTTGGAGCTTGATCTTGTGTTGCCTCGATGTAGATCATCTTCGGCATCGAAGTCGACGACCTAACCCGCCCATTTCTCCGATGAAGCCCACGCTAGAGTCCGGAATCCGATGATCGCAGCGAAGGCACATCATCACGGAGCTATGGAGGTGGAGGACCGGATCTACAAAGGTTGTAGTCTTTTTCACTTAGCAGTAAAGTTGTTTACTAGCTTGTTGTTTCGCCTAATCTCTAGTTAACGATCTAGTCTAGGGTTTCTCGGCACCGTAAAATTTGAAATTGGCATGGTTGATGCCTTGTGAGACCTCTTTAGCGTGCCTAGGAACCCTACAGTCCGTCCGTTTTTGTCTCTTGCTTTCGCCTCCGGCCAAATCGAACGCAACCGGTCATGGTTAGGAATCACCGATACCTTGGTAAGGTAGGGTGCCTAACGGAGTGCTTGCGTAAGGTTTGGGCGGAGTTTCAAATGAAAAATACGGGAAAAGGAAATGGGAAACGAAAAACCATAACTTACAATATCGTATTCTTTTCCTAACAACACATATTCATAACCATTCGTAACAACAAACAAAAATATTAAAGAAAAGAGAAAAGAAAAGAAAGCATTACAAGCAAGTAAGTAAATGACATGATAATAAATTTGCAAGTAAATAAAGAGCAAGAAATAAAGTGCAAGAAAGTAAAGCAAGAATGTAAAGAGCAAGTAATTAAATGCAAGTAAAGAGAACACTAAGAACCATGGAACATAACACAAGGCATGGATTCAATAACCTACACTTAAGATTGCAAGCTCAATGAAGAGGTTGCAAGATCAAGTGAAGGCAAAGAACTCATGGTGAATGAAGGCACAAAAGAGAGCTTTATTGATTCCAAAATGAAGATGCAACCCTTGAGATCAATAGCCAACACTTAAACTTGCAAGCTCAATGAAGAGGTTGCAAGATCAAGTGAAGGCAAGGAGCTCAAGGGGACTAAGCTATGTACAAGAGAAAGAACAAAAGTTTGGACAAAGAATGCAAACTGAATGACAATCTAAGACCAAAGAATAGCCTTCACCCCTTACCCACTGCCTGCTTTTATAGGCACCAAATCAAAATAAACAAACAATAAAACTAAGACCACGTGGCAGCAAGGGAGGGACTGTGAGAGACTGGGGCCACAGGAGCAGATGGGACCGGCCACACCGATTTTGATTGGAATGTGCTCGGTTGAAATCCGAGCTCTGGGGATCGTGCTTGTAGTGTGGTCTTGTGTTGTCTTCATAAGTCCATTGGTGCTGCTAGATTTGTCTATAAAGTTCTGTGTTGCACTCAGGGCTTGGAGGGAAACTTATAGCTATGAATCACATCAACATTTTATGCATTTAATGCACATCACTTCTCATGCCTACTTGCCTTGCATCATGGCAGCCCCATCCCATGGTCCATGCTCCAAGAGTTGTGTTCACACATGCTAAGAAGTCTTGTGTACACACTTGTATTGTGTTGGTCCATTTAGATAAAAAGTGTGTACACAAGCATGTTGCAAAAAGAAACTCTTGGAATATCGGTCGGTTTCCAGTTCCAGTTGCAGTGTCGGCTCACAAATGATATATCTATGATTTTAAGTGTATTTCCAGTATTTTGTCACGGATACCTGTAATCTGTAATTACTGAGCAGACACTGGTTAATAGTACTGATATATAACAAAACAGATAAAGAATGAGAGGTATTAAAATGCAGTTTTCAGTGATGAACACAAACCTTCCTGCTAAAATTCAACCATTTCGATATTGTATATTGATGGCAGTAAGGGCATGCTTTGTGACCATGTACGGACCAACCTGATAGCATTCCATATGCAGGAAAGTCATTAATTGTCCACATTAAAATCGCACACATTGTGAATGTTGTATCCGTTCGTAAATATCTACACCATCAATGAATAAAGATTTTAACTCATCGATCAGAGGTCGGAGATAGACGTCGATATTGTTTCTCGGTGAATTTGGTCCGTCAATAAGAAAATGCATCATAAAGTATGATCGATCCATAGCCAACAAAGGTGACAGATTATAAACTATCATTACAACGGACCATGTGCTGTAGCTTCCAGCCATATAATTGAATGGGCAGAAACCATCACTAGCGAGTCCGAGCCTGACATTGCGAGGATCACTATTGAATATTTCGTGCCTCCTATCGAAATCCTTCCATGCCGGTGAATCTCTTGAATGACTCATTTTTCCATCTTCACTTATAGCAGCACGGTGATGCCAAATCATTGGCTCGGCTGTTTTCTCGCACCTAAATAGGCTCTGCAGCCTCTGTGTTATAGGAAAGTATCGTGCAATCTTAACATGTATATCGGGGGCTTCTTATCATATTCTTTCAGCTTATACATAGCCTCTCCGCATGTTGGACACTCTTTCAAATCTGAATTCTCTTTCCGGTAGAACACGCGATATTTAGGACATGCATGAATCTTCTCACACTTCAGACCTAAATCAGACATCATCTTCTGGGTTTCGTACCAGCTATCGGGCACGTTATTTTCCGGGGGCATAGAATCTTTCAGGAACATCGGTAGCATCGTTAATGACTTATTGCTCCATCTATTTAGGTACTTAATTAGGAAAAGTTAGACGAACCATGATAGGGTGGAATATTTTGCATTTTCATAAATTGGTCTTCTAACATCATTCATGAACTTTTCATACTTATCCGCACGTGGTCCATGACCGGAAGAAATGTTATCTTCGGTAGGAAAACTATCACCTAGGGCAGCCTCTACCATATCATCCATTTCTTCTCCTGGAAAGAAGTTATCATCTTCTTCTTCTGTCGCATCACCATCTTCTCCTCCTTCTTCTACCGCATTACCGTCTTCTACTTGTCATTCCCCGTGTTATAGCCAAATTATATAAAATCTAGTAAAACCATGTTTAACGATGTAAATCTCTACGATTTCTACCTTCTTCCAGAACTTATTCTCACATCTATCGCACGGAAAGAGAATCTTCTCTTACACGATCTTATTATGTGCGCGTGCAAATTCAATGAAAGGAGCAACTCCTGCGACAAATTAAGATTGCATGCGTTGCCAATCCACGTACATCCAGTCCTTAACTCTGATGTACTCATAGGCCATGTTAGACTGTATAACATATAAATTGTAGGTTATGATAACTATATTGAGAAATCTAAGAACGAGATGGTTACTGACAAAGAAGAAAATCAGTGGAGGCAAGTTTGTCATTGAAAAGAAGAAATTATCAATAAACAAAGTTAGATTTGAAAATACCCAAGTATGAGTTGTATTTTATGTATGTGTGTTTCAATTTATGATTTCGCTTAAGTGTAGGGTTGTTAGTGTGTATTTGCTTTGTGTGTATTTTTTGTGTATTCGTGTTGTATGTGTGTGTTTCGGCTGTCGGGGTAAGGCTTCTATCCCATTAAGAATGGAGCAGACACCTATTCGCTTGTATTTTCATCCGTTTCGAGTAAATTTCGACAGCACCTCCTTGTTGTTCTCCGAGTACACTGCAATAGAATATATAATCATTTCAATGTTGTGAAATAACGTTGAAATGAACATCTAATCTATCTTTGTACACGGAGAACCGGCGGAAAAGTACTGATAAAATAACTCGAAACGAATGAAAATACAAGTGATTGCAGATGTTTGCTTGATACATTTCTAACTTTTCCACACTGGACAAATCTATCGGATATCATACGATTGAATCTTCTCATTACACAGACTACACGATGGTTGTTAGTACCGAACTATACCTTCCGATATTTAACAAGTTTCGTATAGTTTTATGTCATGACGAATATCGAACGTATGTTAACCGATAGACGGGGACTAAGTCGCGCTTTGATTTTCACATATGAGTATCGATGAGGATATGAAAGTTTCATATTATCATCGAGTATCATATATTGGTTTTAACTTGAACATTTAACTTGAATATATTTTATGTTTACGTTTCGTTTTTAAGGGTTCGAAGTTTTGAGTTTAGGGTAAATTTTTCTTACGTTTACGGTAAAATTGTACATTTACGTTATTATCGAGTATCCTACTGAAGGAACTAGTGCACGCTAAACCCTAACCCTAATTAATCCAAATTAATCTAATTAACCCAAATTAAACCTAATCACCATTCTAACTCAAATTATCCTTAATTAACCCAAAATTAACCAAAATTAACTTAATTAACCCAAATTAACCCTAATCATCTCCCTAACTCAAATTATCCCTAATTAACCCAAAATTAAGCTAATTAAACCAATTAATCATAATCAACACCCTAACACAAATACACTCTATTTTATCTAATTAACCCAAATTAATCCTAACCCAAACCCTAACTCAAATTAACCTAACCCTAATTATCACCCAAACCCCAACCCCAATTAACCTTAGCCCAAACCAAAATTAACCCTAATTATTCTAATCAACCCTAATCCTAATCATCACCAACCCTATTTTACCTAATTAATCCAAATTAAGCCCAACCCTAACCCTACCTAATTAATCCTAATCCTATCTAATTAACCCTAACCCTAACCCTAAACATCAACCGAACCCTAACCCTACCTAATTAACCCTAACCCTAATTAACCCCCAATTAACCGACCCTAGCTATAACCTAACTCTAAAATCAACCGAACCCTAACCCTAACTAACCCCCAATCAACCGAACCCTAACTCTAACCCTAAAATCAACAATAACACAAAAAAACATAATTATAAGTTCAAAATGGAAATTAATTCACCTCGGTAGTAGTTTTGCTAGCGGTAAAGAGCTCGACGAGGTGGAGAAGGCTGGGGATGGAGCTCGACGAGACTGTGGTGCCAACGACGATGAGGGTGTTTGTTGCCGACAACGGAAATTTTGGTGACGAGAATGTGGTGACGAGAGAGTGGAGGAGGCGGGTGATCGCGATCGCGCGGGAGTTGTGGGAAAATTTAGGGGCGGTTGGAAATTACTGAACTTTAATTTTTTTTAAAACAACCATTTATCGTCCCTACAGATCAATCCGTAAGGCTTTCTTGTGTGGCTTCGTAGGGCTAAATAAAAAATTACATTTTAATATTTTTTAAATTTATTTATGCCCTTACGGTAAGTACCGTAGGGACAAGCCGATGGTCCTACGGATTAATCCGTAGGGACAATAAAAAGTTGCCTCTACAAATTCCTATATCCATAGGGGCATATCCGTAGGGGCAATCTTTTATTGTAGTAGTAATATCTTTTAGAGAGAGTAATTCCTTGAAAAAAATGCCATCTAGAATGTTAGGATCGCTGGCGAAAGCACATGATTCAAGCACCATGCACCCATGTCTCCAAAGTTGATATGTCAATCTCATGAGGCAAGTAATGCATTGCGATTGCGTAAATTTTTCCGCCATGCTATAAGGCGTTTCTGCTGCTGTAAGCTTTAGATGGATGCTTTTCTAGATCACGGCTGTTAACATCTCTTCTGCAATTGGTGTGATATAAAACTAAGCCTAAAAATTAAACAAAACCCCCCAAACCTCAATAACTTTTTCGAAAGAGAGACCACATAAAAGTCATAAGTCTTGCTCGGGATGTTACATGCATGTTTTCCCAATATAAGAATACATAGATTCTAGAAACATTAGGTTCAGTATGCATGCATGCTATACTAGAGAAATGTTAAAGTCACTACCTATTATTATATAATGTAAACCCCTTGTGAAATGCCTTCTGGTATTTCCCCTTCAATAAGCAAAAGCATTACAGCTTCACCAAATCTCATTGACAGCTGCATAGTTCCCCTGTGACTGTTTGATTATGAGGTCAATTAGCATAGCTTCATGTAAAACTGTCAAGAATAAAATTGTTCCGCAGTTTGAGGAATGAAATACCTTGCCCATCACTACTGGATGATCAACAAACTTAAACAGCTTGGTTCGATTTAGAGCTTGGGCAACTAGGTGTGAAAACAGATTTTCCATTCCGCATTCAATGTGTGCTCTATTTTGTGAGCCGTATATTTAATTTGTGTTGGGAACCCGTTTGGCTAACAAAATATCTACTGTTGATTGTTTGTAATACTGTCCAGTACGAACGATATATCTGTGTGAAATATCATTTTTATAGCTTCAACTTTACAAATATAGCTAAAATGCTTTCAGGTCCTCAAGGCTATTCATCATATATCACCAGATAGTTTGGCATCTTTGGACCTCCTGATATATACTTTTTTCCTGAGGAAAATCTCGTTGATATATGGTCCAACATATCCTTTCATATCGCCCAATATGATCATCAGATGATTTATGGTGATTTACGGGTTGTATTTGGCATATAATAATAAATTGCGACCCTATCAATGGGCTAGAATTGATATTTCCTTATAATTAAAATACCTCAAAAGATGCTAAATGATATATGGTGATTTTTCTGAGGAAAGTCTCGCGGATATATAGTCCGACGTATGTATCTTTTCATCTCGGCCAAAACGTTCATATCATAAGGGCAAAGATTAACATATCTTGCAGGAACTTTCTATTATCACTACTACAAATAGGGGTTGCCCCTACGGATAAAGGAATCCGTAGGGACAACTTTTTATTGCCCCTACGGATTAATCCGTAGGGACAACTTTTTATTGTCCCTACGGTTTTCTATATTTTAATTTAAAAATATTTAATCATAATTTGTTGTTTGGCCCTACGGAGCCGCAAACAAAGAACCTACGGGTAAGTCCGTAGGGGCATGTATACGGGTTAATAATAAAAAAACAGGCACAGAAAATCCCTCACCGTTCCCAAAATTTTCTTCTCTCTTATTCTTCCGCGCCTCGAGACGACCGTTCCCGCGTCTCGATCCCGATCTCGTCGGCCATCGACGTCCTCATCCTGACCTCGCCACCACAACCGTGCTTGACTCGTCGACTTCCACGTCGCAACCGTGCTTGACTCGTCGCCGATCGCATCGTCGACTACTGGCCTCCTCCGTCGTCTCCTCCACCGCGGTTAGTAAATTTCCAATTTTTACTTCTAATTTAATACTTTTATTTCCCTCTTTTGATGATGTTAGGGGTAGGGTTCAGGGATCAGGGTTCGGATAGGGGTGGCATCGGGTTAGGGTTAGGGTTCGATTGGGGTTGGGGTTGGGGTTGGGGTTAGGGTAAGGGTTTGGTTGGGGCCGGTTGGGGTTGGGGTTGGGATTAGGGTTCGGTTGGGGTTGGGATTGGTGTTGGCCGGGTTGTGGTTAGGGTTAATCAGTTAGGATTAGGGTTATGGTATTTAGGGTTAGGGTTAGTGTTAGGGTTAGGGTCATGTTTAGGGTTAGAGGCTATGGTTAATTTGGGTTAATTGCAGTGTAGGGTTAATTTGGGTTAATTAGTGATAATTTGAAAAGGTTAGGGTGTTGATTAGGCTTAATTTGGTTAATTTGGGTAAATTTGGTTAAGTTTGGGTTGATTAGGGTTAATTAGGTTAATTTGGGTAAATTGGGTTAATTAGTGATAATTTGTGTTAGGGTAACAATTATGGTTAATTGTGGTTAATTAGGTTAATTTGGGTTATTTAGGTTTATGGTGCACTAATTTATTTAGTAGGATACACTAGTTCATTACAATAGGATACTCGATGACAACATAAACGTACAACTTTACCACAAACGCAAGAAAAATTTACCCTAAACATGAAATTTCGAACTCTTAATAACGAAACGTAAACGTAAAACTTATTCACGTTAAATGTTCAAGTTAAAACCAATATATGATACTCGATGATGATATGAAACCTTCATATTCCCATCGATACCCGTATATGAAACTAAAAGCGCCACTTAGTCCCCGTCTATCGGTTAACATACGTGCGATGCTCGTCGTGACCTAGAACTATACGAAGGTTGTTAAATATCGGACAGTATAGCTCGATACTAACAACCGTCGTATAGTCTACGCGACGAGAAAATTCAATCGTATGGTAACCCATAGATTTGTCCCGTGTGGACAAGTTAAGAATGTATAAAGCAAACGCCTTCATTCACTTGTGTTTTCATCCGTTTCGAGATATTTCGTCGGTACCTTTCCGCTGGTTCTCCGTGTACAAAGATAGATTAGATGTTCATTTCAACGTTGTTTCACAGCTTTGAAATGATCATCTATTCTATTACAGTGTACTCGGAGAACAGCGGGGAGGTGCTGCCGAAATTTACTCGAAACGGTTGAAAGCACAAGTGATGGGCGTTCGCTCTATACATTCTTAATGGGATAGAAGCCTACCCCCGACAGCCGGAACACATACATACAAACGCATAATCAGAGAGCGACTCGAGATGTTCGGGTTAAAACCAATATATGATACTCGATGATGATATGAAACCTTCATATTCCCATCGATACCCGTATATGAAACTAAAAGCGCCACTTAGTCCCCGTCTATCGGTTAATATACGTGCGATGCTCGTCGTGACCTAGAACTATACGAAGGTTGTTAAATATCGGACAGTATAGCTCGATACTAACAACCGTCGTATAGTCTACGCGACGAGAAAATTCAATCGTATGGTAACCCATAGATTTGTCCCGTGTGGACAAGTTAAGAATGTATAAAGCAAACGCCTTCATTCACTTGTGTTTTCATCCGTTTCGAGATATTTCGTCGGTACCTTTCCGCTGGTTCTCCGTGTACAAAGATAGATTAGATGTTCATTTCAACGTTGTTTCACAGCTTTGAAATGATTATCTATTCTATTACAGTGTACTCGGAGAACAGCGGGGAGGTGCTGCCGAAATTTACTCGAAACGGTTGAAAGCACAAGTGATGGGCGTTCGCTCTATACATTCTTAATGGGATAGAAGTCTACCCCCGACAGCCGGAACACATACATACAAACGCATAATCAGAGAGCGACTCGAGATGTTCTGGTTAAAACCAATATATGATAATATGAAACCTTCATATTCCCATCGATACCCATATATGAAACTAAAAGCGCCACTTAGTCCCCGTCTATCGGTCAACATAACGTGCGATAATTTATTCTTTTCAACGACAAACGCATACACAAAGCATATACATGAATTTTCTTCTTTGTCAGTAACTATCCCGTTCTTATATTTCTCAATATAGTCAGCATAACCTACAATTTATATGTTATTCAGTCTAACATGGCCCATGAGTACGTCAGAGTTAAGGACTGGATGTATGTGGATTGGAAACAACGTATGCAACCTAAGTTTGTCGCAGGAGTTGCTGCTTTCCTTGAATTTGCACGAGCACATAATAAGATCATAATAGAGAAGATTCTCTGTCCGTGTGATAGATGTGGCAATAAGTACTGGCGGAAGGTAGAATTGGCAGAGCTTCATATTGTAAAATATGAGTTTACTAGACTTTATTCAATTTGGAAATATCACGGGGAAGGAGAAGAATGCAGTACTGCGGTAGAAGAAGGAGAACACGATAATGCGGCAGGAGAAGAAGAAGAATTCGGTAATACGGCAGGATACGGAAATTTATTTCCATCAGAAGAAATGGAGGATATGGTAGAGGCTGCCCTAGGTGAATCTATTCGTACCGAAGATGACATTCCTTCCGGTCAAGGACCGCGTGCGGATAAATATGAAAATTTCATGAATGATGCTAGGAAACCAATTTATGAGAATGCGAAGTATTCCACCCTCTCATGGTTCGTCCAACTTTTCCAAATTAAGTGCCTAAATGGATGGAGCAACAAGTCATTCACAATGCTTCTTTCGTTCTTGAAAGATTCTATGCCTCCGGGAAATAATGTGCCCGAAAGCTGGTACGAAGCCCAGAAAATGATGTCTGATTTGGGTCTAAAGTGCGAGAAGATTCAAGCATGTCCTAAAAATTGCGTGTTGTACCGGAAAGAGAATTCAGATTTGAAAGAGTGTCCAACATGCGGAGAGGCCAGGTATAAGCCGAAAGATTCTGATAAGAAGCCTGATATACCTGTGAAGATAGCACGATATTTTCCCATAACACAGAGGCTACAGAGGCTATTTAGGTGCAAGAAAACAGCCGAGGCAATGATTTGGCATCACCGTGCTCCTCCAAGCGAAAATGGAAAAATAAGCCATCCAAGAGATTCACCGGCATGGAAGGATTTCGATAGGAGGCACGCAATATTCAGTAGCGATCCTCGCAATGTCCGGCTCGGACTGGCTGCCGATGGCTTCTGCCCATTCAACTATATGGCTGGAAGTCACAGTACATGGCCCGTTGTAATGATAATTTATAATCTGTCGTCTTGGTTGGCTATGGACCAATCATACTTTATGATGCCTCTTCTTATCGACGGACCAAACTCACCGGGGAACAATATCGACGTCTATCTCCGACCTCTGATTGAGGAGCTGAAAACTTTGTTCATTGATGGTGTAGAGACATATGATTCAAACACAAATACAACCTTCATACTGCGTGCGGCTTTAATGTGGACAATTAATGACTTTCCTGCGTATGGAATGCTTTCAGGTTGGTCCGTACATGGTCACAAAGCATGTCCTCATTGCCATGAACACACAACATCAAAATTTTTGAATTTTAGCAGGAAGGTTTGTTATTGCGGCCATCGACGTTTTCTGCCTCCAGACCACCCCTATAGGTTAGACACGGTTCACTTTGATGGTCATCAGGAGCTTCTTGGGCCTCCATCCCCATTGTCCGGAGAGGACGTGACTGCTAAATGGGATGGTTACAATAACGTGACCTTCGGGATGGATCCGACGAGACAGGTCAAACCACAATATTGGAACAAGTTAAGCATTTTCTTCGAGCTTCCGTACTGGTCTACAAATTCAGTGCGTCATTGTCTGGACGTCATGCATATAGAGAAGGGAGTATCAGAGCGCATACTTAACTTGCTTCTGTGTAAAGACGGGAAATCGAAAGACAACATGAATGCCCAGATGGATCTACAAGAGTGGGGAATAAGAAGTGAACTGCACCCTAAACCGGTAGCGGGTAAACCGGGCAAGTTTGTACTTCCCAATGCCGCTTATCATATGTCACAACCGGAGAAGAAAAGATTCCTGCAGGTGTTGCATGATTTGAAAGTCCCTACAGGTTTCTCAGGATCATTCAGCAAGAAAATAAAAATTGTGAAGGGCAAGATCGATGGGCTGAAAAGTCATGACCACCATGTTATCGTGGAGCACCTTCTTCCATTAGCCCTCAGGACTTCTCTCCCCGACTCGGTTGGTCTGGTAATCAACGACCTATGTTGTTTTTTCAGGGAGTTGTGTGCTAAAACGCTGGAGGTTGCGACGCTGGATAAACTAGAAAATTCTATTACGTTGATACTTTGCAAGTTTGAGCGTATTTTCCCACCGTCATTCTTCGATATCATAATACACTTGACGGTTCATCTTGCAACTGAGGCGAAATTAGCCGGACCGGTACAATATCGATGGATGTATCCCGTCGAGAGGTACGTTAAATTTTTCGTTTCGCGCAATTTATAAATTTATTTTTGTCATGTATGCCCGTGTTTATTTATTCAACATATTCTCATTAGGTACCTTTACACTCTTAAGAAGTATATACGCAATAAAAATCGACCAGAGGGTTCTATCATGCAAGGTTATCTTCTTGATGAAGCAACCACATTTTGTTCCCGCTATCTGGACGAGAACATTGAGACAAGGCTTAACCGACCACGAAGAATTCAAGACGGGCCATATGGTAAAGCCGAGTATAAGAGGGTAGACACTATGTTTATCAACAAGATATACCGGTTTATCTTGCTTAATTTCGTATGTCTTGAACAAATTAGAGAGTAAGTTCTTTTGGATTAATTGTTATATCTGTGTTTGTGTGTATGAAATGACATAATATTAATGTCACAATTATTTATCAAAAACAGAACTCATTTTAACGAGGTACGTGAGGGGCATCCTGATTGGAACGAAGAGCGTTTGGAAAAATACCATCAGGATAATTTTTGTGATTGGGTCACAGAGCATGTAAGTTATTCGAATTACATTTTATTGCTATCGGTTTTAATCTAAACTTGTATCGTTATGTATTTATCGTAAAATTTGTTTTGTTAGATCCACGATCCGAACTTGTTTGCATCATTTGAGAGTGATTCAAGATGTTTAGCTCAATTTCCTAGTATGGAGGTTGCACATTACAAAGGATTTGGTGTCCTTGGATACAAATTCGAAGTTAAGGACATAGAAACATCTAGAATCACTCAGAATAGTGGGATTGCGACGGTAGGATCGGACGGTGTGATTTACTATGGGTACTTAAATTGTATACTCGGCATCCACTATCCCGGACGATCAGAACCCTTTTATATATTCCACTGTACTTGGTAAGATCCGCGAACCGATACAGACAGGTGGAGAAGCAGTCTTGGGACCTGGAAAGATGAATATGGATTGACCAGTGTGAACACACTTCGATTTTACGGTCAGGACGATCCGTTTATCTTTCCGAACCAAGCGTTCCAAGTATACTACTCACAGTGTTTGAAGCATCCGGGGTGGAGTGTTGTATGCCGATGGAAACCTAGAGATGTCTACGATGTCCCAGAATACGAGGACAGCGATGAGGACGAAGAAGAGAGAAGGCTTAAAGTGCTCCGACCGTTTGTTTCGAAGGACGGGTTGTCTTCGACCGATCATGAAGTTACGTGGGTTAGAAATGACATCGACGATGAAATCCAAGTAGATATGTATGATGCGCCCACGAAACGAAAAAGGTTATCAGTAATGTTATATTATTACTTCACATTTTACGCTCTAGATCATATATAGTCAATACTTTTAATGATTGTCTAATGCGTCCACGAACCGTTTATCTAGATTTGATGACGATGTCGGGAGCAGCGAGGGGCGGCAGGAGCTCCAGCCGCGGCAGAGGCAGAGGCAGAGGCAGAGCGGTTCTGCCGCCCGGAGAGCTCCGTAGGGAGCTTCAGAGGGCCGGTCTTGCACCCAGATCGGAGACCCCTTCGGATGCCTCCTTCCGTGTTGATTTGGCCACACCTCCAGGTATACTGCACGCATATCCATTTTGAATGTAATATTACAGATATTCATGCATGTTTATGTCAAAATTACTTATATTGTCAATGTTTGATTGTCTAGTTGTTGGTGATGCGTCCACATCTGGGACAAAGGCCACCCCCGCTCCTCCAGGTATGTTTATATATCATATAGTGTATGTATATTGATTTAGAATGCTATATCATAAATATACACATTCCTTTTGCTCTTACTTAGCAATTTTTATTATTGTCTAGCTGTAGGTGGTGACACCACCGCACCTGCGGGTATGTTTATATGTCCTATAGTGCATGCATATTGATTTAGAACGTTATATTATTGATCTACACATTCTTTTTGCAATTACTTATAAAATCTATTTTTAATTGTCTAATTATAGGTGGTGCATCCACACCTTCCACAGGGGCCACTCCTGCCGCTTCCATACCCTCCGCATCGTCTGCAGGTTAGTATGAATAAATTTAAAATATTTATTTATTTTACATATGCTCTATAGAATAAATATGAACTTCATGGAGATTTAGCGTCGATGTTTATTTTACAGTTGGAGGGGATGCGTCCGGGACCCCGGTTGTTCCTCACCGGAGGAACTATCGTCCCGCTCGTGCTGCTGCTCGGGCCCAGGCTCGTGCGCTATTCACCGGAGGTATATATCACACTTGAATTCTTAATACAACTTTGTCTTATTATTGATTGTCTTGATATTTCGTGCAGACGCAGGGCCTCTCCACCCCAGAGGGGGACTCGAGGCCCGAATCAGTCCCATAGGCTGAGGCCTGATAGAGCTAGGGGGGAGGCAGCATTCCCCCTATTTTTTACCCTTGACTATCGCTATACCGGTCCTCATGCCGAGAGGTTCGGCCGGTATTTGGGGGACGAGAGCCGGATCGTGAAGAACTATCCACTTCACGTTGAGTGGGGCGAGCAGCACCAGCGCTCATTCGCCCTCTTCTTTGAACAGGCTCAGGTATGTATTAATATATATTTTCATTTGATCTATCCAATATATTTATTATTAACACTTGCAATCTAATAACAATGTTTTTTTTTTGTATTTTCAGTTGGATTACGATTTTCAGCCTGTAGCCGACCCTGATCACCCGGGGAGGGTGCTCGACCTTCATGCTCTGTACAATGGCCTGATGAAGAACATGCAGGCCAAGGTCCGATACAACAGGAATGAGCTGAAGGCCGACTACTACTCCCTGTGGATAGCGACCCCCGAGGCAGAGAGAGCGGCCCTCCTATCTACTCCGGCGTTTGCGAGAGTCGACGTAGAGACATGGCCTATATTGTGCGCTTATTTCGACTCCGAACGCAAACGAGTATGTATTTTAAATTTAATTCATTATTTATGATATAATTTATTTCTTTGTGTTTCTTAAATAGAAAACTAAATGTTAATGCGTTGTGCAGAAACAGGCCGCTCAGAATACGGAGAACAGGAAGTCGGCGAAGAGGGGTTGCCCCACTTACACAGGTGGCTCGAGGAACATTACTCGAGCCATGGAGTTATCGGTAAATTAAGAGTTATTCTCTAATATTCTGCAATATTAAGAGTTATTCTCTAATATTTCTAATATTAAGAGTTACTTTCTAATATTGCAGACATCTCGGACCGTGGCGTCAGGTGGTACACCGAGCGTGCTGTCCGCATATCTTGCCGTCCACGGCACCTCGACAGATCCCACCACGGGCGAGCTTCGATGTCCCGACGTCGCTACCCAGGAGTACTGCGTAAGTGTTAATATTTTTTCTACCCAAATTTGAAATTTTAGTTTTGGAAGGTTCAAGTTTAAATTTTATACTTATACTTTACTGCTTAATGTGGGTGTAGGAGCGGGTGGTTGAGCAGGCCCAGGCCTCGGGGATCGATTTTACCGGACAGAACGATCCGAGGCTGCTGACCCCAGTTCTGGACGCCGCACACGGAGGGCACCACGGAGGTTGGGAGAGAGACCGGGGATTGGGCCCTAGCAGGGCCCATATGAGGTTGGACTCCACCCCGGCGGTTACTTCCTCCGTCTCCAGTGGCCGGCATGTCCATCAGGAACTGGATAGCTTGAGGGCCACCGTTCAGGAGTTGAAGGAGATGCTGGTATGTATACTACTTTATAGTAAAATATCATTTCATATTATATACATATCAACATATCCATAATTAGTACGTAGCTTGAGCTTATTTGGTTTTAGAATTAAGTTTGATTAATCATACATACATATGTAATTAAAATAAACAACGCTTTTCCAAACTAGATATCCAAACAGGGTTTCGAAATAACTTAATAATGAAACGAATTCGAATAATACACAGTTCTTACACGCTTCTTACACACGTTATGTCCAGACGCGACAGGGTAGATCGGCCGAGCCTTCACATGCATCTCCTTCGGCTGCGGCTCCGCAAGCCACTACATCGGCTGCGGTTCCGCAGACAGCTCCTGTAGCTCCACCGCCCACTCAGACTCCCGCAGCCGCGGCTCCGCAAGCGACTACCTCGACGGCGGCTGCGCAGACCACAACGCCAGCTCCACATGCCGCTCAGACTCCCTTATTTGTAGCATTGGAGAGTGTATTTACCGAGGAGCAGGCGCGCGTTATTTTAACGTTATTCGGAGGTGGAGCTGGACCGAACTAGGGTAGCTTTTTGGTTCTTATTTTTTGAAACATGTATTTATTTATATCACATTGTACTACATTTTGAAACGATATTGATATTGGTTTGTATTTATATCATATTCAGTTTTTGGGTTTCTTTTGTATATTATATATATGCGTGGGATGTGATTATGAATACTGCAATATATGATTTGATTGATGTATATAGTATTGTGCACAGGGCGGGAAAAAATCTAGCAGCCCTTTTTTAAAAAAAAATACAGACAATATGTACCTACGGATTAATCCGTAGGTATATATGTTGCCCCTACGGCGTTCTCCGTAGGGGCAAACTATCAGGAAACCTGATATTTTCCCACCTGATATCAGTGCAGGGTGTTGGGGGTGCCCCTACGGATATGTCCGTAGGGGCCACTGTTTATCCCCTACGTATTTATCCGTAGGGGCAAAATATCAGGTTTCCTGATATTTTCCCCCCGATCTCAGTGCAGTGTGTTGGGAGTGGCCCCTACGGATCAATCCGTAGGGGCTACTTTATATCCCCTACGGCTGTATCCGTAGGGGACTAAATAGGACCTACGGGTATATCCGTAGGTATATACAATATATTCAAAAAAAAAATTAAATATATGATTTTTATTACCCCTACGGGGTACTCCGTAGGGGCTATAGCACCTACCGAGTTATCCGTAGAGGCATAAATTTATCTGTAGGGGCAAGTTCAGGACCTCAACTTGCACCTGCGGCCTTTGCACCTACGGGGTCTTTTTTCGCCCCTACGTATATATCCGTAGGGGCAGTGGTTTGCCCCTACGGATAAATCCGTAGGGGCAAACCATATTTGTAGTAGTGTATTGAGTGATATCATGCAGGAACTTTCTATTATTCCTCTTCTCAGTTCAGAGTGCAGGAGTTCTGCTGTTGGCTGTAATGAACATAAACAATTTATTTAAGCAATGAGAAACAGAACTGATTTAACATTGAGAGGACATGCAAAATGTATGATGTGTATCCCAAAGCTGAAGGTATAACGTATCCTGTGAAACTGAGATGGTGAAAATATCTTGTATTTGATGTCTGAGCTTTCTGGATAGCATTGGTGGGGCCAAAATGCACAAGTAATGGCTGCCATTTCTGGAGAAGAAAAAAGAAAAACGAATAAGTAGATATATCTGCCATTTGAGAAGAGACTCCATTTTAAAGTAAACTATATGAAAGGAGCATACCATTTTTATTCAATAAAAGCATATACATAAAAATATGGATAAGAAACCAACTCCCAGTAATCAGAAGATTAAGTCATTTACAAACACATGTAAACAACTATATTTACCAAGTACAACAAATAATATTGTATTGCCATCATCATCATCATCCGAGCCTTTTGCCATGGGGTTAGTACTATGAAGCAAAGCTCCATGGAAGTTTCAAGGCCAGTTGACATGATGTCAATATTTCTCTTGATCATCAACGCCAAATTCCTAGCAGACAAAGCAATTAACATAGAGGGGACTATCATAATATTAGACACCAGTTGGTATCCTCCCAATTCTTTTGGACATGTAGGAGACAACGAGAAGTCTAGAAGAGAAAAAGATGACGGCTTTGCTAGTTTTTCCAACAGTATATGTCAAGTTTGAAAAGTTTGAATGTTGGAGAAATAGATACTCTGAAATCTGAAATTCAGGAACTTATCCGAATACCCTGAAGTGATTAATTATCACAAACACCCACTCTCCTTATTGATCAAAACCTTTAGAAGCACTCAATTCAAATATAAACAACTTAAGTGATTGTCCAACCTAGAGTCAGAACTTTTTGGTGTACTTTGGAGTATGACTCGAGTGCCTTTTGAGGGTTTTAGTCCATGAGCAGTTGTGCTTTTACACCTTAACTCAGTGGATAGTCCATGATAATTTTGTAGCTAAATCAGAAAACATCATCAAATTTTAGCTGGACACATAAAATAAATTTTGTCAAATTCTAATTAAATTTTGCAATGTATAATGAAATTTTATTGTAGTTATATAACTACATATGAGTAAATATTATAGAGACAACCATCACTTTTTGTTGATTTCCTGCTAATAAATTAGAAACATGCAGAAATGTGGTAGAAATAGAGAGAAAAGGACATGGACGTATTTGGTGTTCACCCAAATAGGGATATAAAGATGCATGAAAATCATCTGAGTGTATTTCTGATGATGCTCGATATCGGTGATCTCCCAGATCATGACACGTGACAAATGACGTGTCCCAAAGCTTGCAAGAAAGGACCAACAGTGGCCGACCAGGCCGCTCCTATGCTCGTCCTACAGACAACCTTTGGCTCATCTCCGAACCTCCTGCACAACCGGCATCCTCGGCCCTCTCAGCTCGCCTCCGGGCTCTAGCAGAACCAAGATACCTCGGCTCTCCCGCTCGTCCGCGAGCACTCCTGCCGATCATCTTCCTCGGTGTCTCATCGACCGACCAACGGCACCACTCACAGACGCAACTGGCATCCCGCGAATCTCGCCATGCACGAGATATTCGTCAGCCACGTCCCACGTTCCACACCATCACGATCCCCCATTAACGAGCCTGTCTCGCCATTAATGCGGGATCCCGCCCATCACGCGGGCGTGACGTCGGGAGCGTAACGGCCGGCGTGATTCTCGCGCCTGCTTGCCTGCTGCCACCGCTATATAAACCCCTCCTTCAGACGGTTCAAGTAAGCCATTTTTACTCCACTAAGCCGTTACTCTGCTCGGATTTCCTCTCTAATTTGACCGTCGGAGGGTCCTCGGTGGTACAACCATCCCGGGACTTCCTTACAGGTAGCTCGGCCCAAACAACCTTAAACCCATTGAGATTCACACGTTCCAGGAGCCATCCTCCAACTCCAATCTCAGCCGTCCTTCATCACCAACAGCAGATCAAAGGAAGGTAACATCTTGACGTGATCCGACGCACGTCAGCCGGCGCCGTCTGTGGGAAAGTTTGATTTCACAAAAACAAAAGTTCATCTTCCGATCTCAACCTAATGGTGAGCGATCATTGCGACGATCCAAGCACTAGCCGCCGCCTCCCCCTCAACGGAGACGCGGACGAACCTCCTCTCCCGAACGCCATCAACGCCCTAGCCGACCGGATAGACCGACTCGCGTCCGTCGTGGAGGCGCTCATCCACGTCCAAATGGCAGGGCAAGATCCCCAGGTCGCCGCTCCCCTACCTCGGGACCAGGACCCCTACAGAGGGAGAGAAGACTCTGCTCGTGTCGGTACAGCCGACCACCGCCTAGTTACCTCCCACGGTCGCAGATCTCCCGGGCCAATACAGTCGGCGACCCGCTGGGCGCCCCACAGTTCAACACCGAGGTCCATCGCCAGAGCGCTTCGCCCTGAGCCTCTTCGCTCCCCTTTCCCTCCCTAGAAGATGTTGGTCAGCTCGCCTATTCCTAGGCATGACCCACACCCCCTTCCTCAACGGGGTCGCACGAATGAGACTCGCCACGGCGGCTCGAAAACTACCTCGCCCTGGGATCTAAGAAACCTTATTGAGAGGAACCGGGGCCGCGGCCAGATGCATGTCTCCAACAGCAGAGGCCAGGGATCAGAATGTGCCGAATCGTCGAGATACCACGGCCGACTCGACACCCTCGAGAAGAAGATCGAAGGTATGCATCGGGAAGGTCACCGTTCGAGCGACAGGGCTAAGTAAGCCGCCGACTCGCTCACCAAACCATTCACCGAGGAGCTGCTCTCCATCCACGTCTCCTCTCGGAACAAGCCCCCGAAGGTCTTCCACTTCGACGGCAAATCTGACCCGAAGGACCACTTGGACGCATCCAGTGCGGGAATGAGCTTCCAAGACAACTCCGACGCCGCCCAATATCGAGCTTTCCCGGCCACTCTCATTCGCTCCGGAAGAGACTGGTTCCGAGGACTCGAGCCATGCTCGACACGAGCTGGCTACCCAATTCCTCGGCCACTTCGTCTGGAACAGGCGGCAAAAACGCACAGTCGACCATCTCTTCACAATCAAGAGCGAGGACAAAGAGACATTCAAAGCATACGTCGCCCGCTTTTACAACGCCCTTCTTGAGGTCCCAGAGCACCGGGATGAGACGGTCATCACGGCGCTTAGGTCTGGTTTTAGGCACAAGGAGTGGTTACGCTTCTTTGCATTAGCGCAACCTAAGACCATGGCCGAAGTAAAGGCCTGGACCGAGCGTGAGGTCCAGCTCGAATCCGAGGTGAACGCAAATCTCCCCGGGGCAGAGCAAACCGACCAGAAGAAAAGGGCAAGGGAAGTGAGAAGGAGGCTCGAGCGGTCAAAGCCCTACTCCCCAAAGTTTCAAGAGTACACCCCGCTCAATGTCCCCTAGACCGTACTTCTAGAGGATGCTAAGGGCAAGGGGTTCTTCAAGCTCCCCCCGATCTCGCGAATGGCCTCAAAGCGAACCCGGGGCTCCTACTGCGGTTTCCACAGGTCGCTAGGCCACTCCACGGAGAGCTGTAAGCAGCTCCGAGACTATATCGAGGAGCTCATCCGTTCGGGACACCTCGCAACGTACTTGCGAGACAAGCGGCAAGCTGACCGCGAGCAGGAGCAGCGTCCCCCTCCTGGCGAGCTGACAATCGGCCAAATCATGGTCGTGTCAGCGGAGGGTACGTCGGGTACCTACGAAGCTCAGTACCATATGCCGAGCGTAGAGGCCAACAGACATTCAAGGGGCTCAAGCAGCACGAATAAGAGCATCTACTAATGTGTACTTTCAAGGCAATGTAAACCTTTCTTGAGAACTTTTGTTTATGTAATAAAGGGATCAATAAAACATTGCAAAAAGAAGAGTCTTATTTATTCAAATAGGTACTATGGGCTTCTCAGCCGTACATCCAAAAAGAAAAATTACAGTGGCGGGGGAAGGGGGTGCAGGAAACATTGCTCGTGGTACTCCGAGGATATCTCCGCCAACCGAGCCCTCGAAGCCTCAGACCTCTACCCCCGGTGCCACCCGCAACGCCGATGTCGTGCCTCACTTGGTAGCACTCAAGGATGAGCGCCACTGAGCGATCCCTCCGATCCACAGAGATCAGGCCGAAGCGCCGCAGAGATCTTAACTTACCGACCGCCTCATCCCTCAGCTGCTCGGACAAGGGGTTGTAGAGCCCCGGCAACGTCCTCCAGATGAAGTACATCAACAGCTGGAGCAGGGGGGAACGCCGGGGGAGCAGTCGGCCGAAATGATCCTCAATACGGCCAATCACTAACTGCACTGTGGCCTGGGTACAGTGCTGATCATAGAGGCACACGTCCTCAAAGCTCACTATGTCGGGATGGTAAAAGGAAAGTACTCCATTCTTACGTTTGGGTGTGATAGATGGAATGATCAACGCTCCCTCCGCTTTATAGCGAATATCCCCCGGGAGTCCAACAGTCGCTCACCAACGACCGCACCGCCACGCGGAAGACACCAGCCTTTCTTGACGAAATCAAAACGACGCAGCTCCGGCGCTTCTCCTCCTCCATGCGTTCATGGCACATGTCACCTGTGTTAGTTATATGTATGCCCTAGAGGCCATTACTGTACATAGGATGTATATTGTAGTGGATGCTGAGACATATATAGGTAGGACTTTCTTGCTCGACATGATAGTACGCTATCTGGTTGCTCTTTATCTTAACATGTATACTTTCTGTCTCTCTGATTACATGTTGATAAAGCCCTTAGGATGTGTACTCGACTTCCAGGACTATGATGAAGATCATACTAGTGGGGCCTGGGTAGTCAATGAGTAAATCCTTTATTGTTCCTAGTCGTGAGAATATCGAGACGGGGCATCGATATTCCAGAGTAGACTAGCGTATATCTTCTCGACCCATGTGATGGGCGATGGATGATCCTATATCCATTGGTGTATGACATCAGAGATGGTATACGGGTGCTCAGTGGAGACTGGGTACACTGAACGGACTCGCCGAGAACTCCCAGATGGTATTATACCTCACGTCAGATGGCAGTTCTCTGGTGACACTGGTACAGCTTAGTCTGTTGACCCGAGATCGTCATAGAGTCTTGTGTGGCTCCCACTGTGCTTTGATCTCCACCCTACCACGGCTCTACTGAGTCGTGCAAACAGGTGGTTTTTGGGTACAGTCCCGATTCACATGGAGGCAATGAGCGATAGGAGGGGATTCGTCTCTCCCGGTATTGGGGGTGGATGTTGCGCTATGCTCGACTGGCCATAACAGGAAATCCCTGGGCAGGGTTGCAGTGATATACTGGTAAGAGTTATCAGTAGTTTCATGAATGTTATGGACCTTACGTCGGCATGACTTATCAAGCTACTGGGGTCTGACGTTTACCACCCCTAGACGAGATATGCGACATATCAGACGAACAGACCGGACTATGCGGTAAGTGTTACTGGTTGGATTCACAGGAGTGTGAGCGGGCTTGCTCGTTGATCTTCTGATCGCTCAATACCCGGGTGGCCGTTACGTTTAGCAGACCGCTTGCGGCTTATGGGTGTTTGATATGATCATCACCTGCTGTCGGCGTATTGACGAGTCTTTAGAGTCCTACACAGAGGTTTCCTGGCTCAAGCGAAACGAAATAGGAGCGCATATGAGATATGTGCGGGACCGAGAATAATGTGTGTATGTGATACCGCATTCTTGTAGGGTTCCTAGGCACTCTAGTGAGGTCTCACAAGGCATCGAACATGCCAATTTCAAAAAAAAATCTAGGTGCCGAGAGACCCGACTACGGATCGTTTGCTAGAAAACTAGGCGAAAAAGCTAACTAGTTAACACTTAACTATGAGAATACGGATATACAACCTTTGTAGATCCGGTGCTCCACCTCCACGGCTCCGCAATGAAGTCTCCTCGCTGTCCAAGATGGATCCCAGGCTCTAGCGTCGGCTTCATCGGAGAATGGACCGGCTAGGTCATCGATGTCCATGCCGAAGATGATCTACGTCGAGGCATCGCTAAATCAAGCTCCGACTTCACCAAGTCAAGAAACTTGTGAAGAAAACACACTCTACTACTTGGCAAGAGGTAGAGGATGAAGAAATAGGAAGTGGGTAGACTTTAGAATTGGATTTCTCACTCATTTCCATCAATCACCATTGATGGAGCTTGCTTTCTTCATGGAAGAAGATGAAGAAGAAGAAGAAAGTCTTATGATAAGAATAATTGAATTAGAATAATAATCATTTCTTATCATAATGCTAACTATGGTAATGTGTAGAGAATCAATCATGGTTAAAGGAATGGTTAGGGTCAAGCTAGAGACAAAATGGTCACTTAGTCAAAATGTTCATGAAGCTTCATGAAAACAACAAATGAAAGCCACCATTTCATTTCATTTTCTTTTATTCATTTATCAAAAATAAATGGATAACTAAATAAGATAAATGAATAACAAATAATAAACTCTAACCATTTCATTAACCAAGGTTTAATACTTTACACTTAACCAAAAAGCATGTATCATCAAACATGATACAAGCAAGTGCACAAAATCATATCACATATATAATGCGCACATGCGAGCGAGAAAAACCATTTAAAGTGAACCAATACTAGTTAATTCAAAGTAATATATCAAATATATAATTATGCATTAAATCATTAAATCAACACTTGATTTAACGATCCGGTCATATCGCATATAACCGACTAGTATTCTATGTATCGGCTTATCGAACCAACCCTTGATTTGATAACTAGGTTATATCGCATACAACCTTTCGATACATTCATCGCGAGAATGGAATACGGTATCACATACACGCATTATTCTCGGTCCCGCACATATCTCATATGCGCTCCTATTTCGTTTCGCTTGAGCCAGGAAACCTCTGTGTAGGACTCTAAAGACTCGTCAATACGCCGGCAGCAGGTGATGATCATATCAAACACCCACAAGCCGCAAGCGGTCTGCTAAACGTAACGGCCACCCGGGTATTGAGCGATCAGAAGATCGACGAGCAAGCCCGCTCACACTCCAGTGAATCCAACCAGTAACACTACCGTACAGTCCGGTCTGATCGTCTGATATGTCGCATATCTTGCCTAGGGGTGGTAAACGTCAGACCCCAATAGCTCGATAAGTCGTGTCGATATGAGGTCTATAACAATTCGAGAAACTACTGGTAACACTTACCAGTAAATCTCAACAACCCTGGCCAGGGATTTCCTGTTATAGCCAATCGAACACAGCGCAACATCAACTCCCTATACCGGGAGAGACGAATCCCCTCCTATCGCTCATTGCCTCCATGTGACTCGGGACTGTACCCAAAAACCACCGTTTTGCACGCCCTCTTGGACGTGGTAAGATGGAAATCAAAGCACAGTGGGAACCACACAAGACTCTATGACGATCTCGGGTCAACAGACTACTCTGTACCAGTGTCACCAGAGAACTGCCATCTGACGTGAGGTATAATACCATCTGGGAGTTCTCGGCGAGTCCGTCCAGTGTACCCAGTCTCTACTGAGCACCCGTATATCTCCTCTGATGTCAAACACCAATGGATATGGGATCATCCATCGCCCATCTGTATGGGTCGAGAAGGTACACGCTAGTCTACTCTGGTATATCGATGCCCCGTCTCGATATACCCACGACTAGGGACTTTGAAGGATGTACTTATGGACTACCATGTCCCCACTAGTATGATCCGCATCATAGTCCAGGTAGTCAAGTACACATCCTAAGGGCTTTACCAACATGTAACAGAGAGACAATCAGTATACACGTTAAGGTAAAGAGTAACCAGATAGCATACTATCATGTCGAGCAAGAAAGTCCTCCCTATATATGTCCCAGCATCCACTACAATATACATCCTATGTACAGTAATGGCCTCTAGGGCATACATATAACTAACAATCTCCCACTTGCACTAGGGCCATCTGTAGCAGTGGTTGCAGTATCTCATACTCAACCATCCCATAAAAGTCTCTCTCTGGGAATAGGCCTTCGTGAGTGGATCCGCTGCGTTATCCTCTAAGTCTGCTCTCCTTGCCTCGATCACCCTGGAGATCAACCATCTCCATGATCAAGTGATACTGCCTTAGAATATGTCTGGATCACTGATGGGACCGTGGTTCCCGGGCCAGAGCCACACTTCCATTGTCACACAATGGTAGGAACCTAGTTCATCTCATGAACCAATATACACCCAAACAGCCTCTTTGGTAGCATCTTAAGTAGCGATGTATCCTGCCTTTATCGTCTAGTATGTCACGGTATCTAGCTTGGAACTCTTCCAACATACCGTCCCTTTACTGAGGGTAAAGACAATGCCTGCGACTGACATTCAGTCGTCTTTATCACCCTGGAACACTTCCAGTGATTCTCCCCAGGATCGATTGATACCATCTCACTACTACTAGTGAGTATCCTAACATCCAATTAGATCTATCTCATAGATCCAAAATCAGGATATAGGAGGTATCACATTGATCCTATATGGAGAATCATTGTGATAAACGGAGATTGATCGAGCGTAGCATAAGAAACTCCTTTCTTATCAAGAGTATGTCATCCACGTACTCTACAAGGATCGTCACCATACTCCCTACTATCTTTTTGTATATACAAGGTTCATCTACCATTTTGATGATGTCAACTTCTTTGACTAATCCATCAAAACAGATGTTCCAACTCCGCGATGCCTGCTTTATCAGATAAAGCATCTTGCTCACGTTTCTGCTGCTCCCACTGTCTACGAGGCCCTCTGGCTGTGTACTTATAGACGCACTATTCTAAAACATCATTTAGAAAAGCAGTCATGGCACCCAACCGCCAGATATCGTAGTTATGGTATGTAGCCGTGGCAAGTAGGATCTGGATGGACTTAAGCATAGGTACGGGAAAAGGTTTCATCATTATCCACGCCTGGTCAATGACGAAAACCTTTAACAAGTCTAGCTTTGAAAGTCTTAACTTTTCCATCTACACCAAGTAATCTTCTCAAGATATACTTGCTCCTGATGGGGATTTAACCCTTCAGATATAGCAACCAAAGTCCATACTTTGTTGGTGTATAAGGATTCCATCTCAGATCGCTAAGCATCCAGCCATTCTTACAGAGTCCCACTCCTGATGGCCAGTTCGAAACTAGTTGGGTCATCATCTCATGATGCAATCCTCGCTCCCACTGTCATAGAGCAACCGAAGTATCTCTCAGGTGGGTGAGGAACCCTACTAGATCGGCGGAGAGGCTGAGGTTCGTTGGAATCTACTGAATCCTTTGGTTTTATCAAATCATCGGCTGCAAATTGTATAGCTGGAACCTTTCCAGTTGTACATTACAGACCTTGCCTCGAGCTTGTCCGGATTTTGCTTTTAGACATAGGCCGGACAACCCCAAATCTTAACTAGCTTAAGACATGGGCTCTTCCCTTTCCATATCATATATGAAGTGGTAGGCAACTGATTTGATTCGAACCCTATTCAATAGATATGCAGCTTCTCAAGTGCATAACCCCCTAAGGAAAAAGGTAACTCAGTATTACTCATCATAGAGCACACCATATCAAATAGGGTGTATCTGCTCCGCCCCGACATACCATCGTGCAATGGTGTATACGGAGGAGTAATGCTGAGAGAGAATCTCATTCTCCTTTAGAAAATTCCAAGAATTCCGTGCTCAAGTATTCTCCTCCTTGATCTCATCAAAGGACATAATACTTTTACCCGTATTATGGTTCTCTACTTCTCGCTTATATTCTGTGAATATCTCAAAAAGTTCGGACTCATGTTTCAACAGGAACATATGACTGAATCTTGAGAGATTATCAGAGAATATAACGAAGTATAAAGAATCAGTCCTGGCATGTGTAGACAGGAGACCTTACATACATCATCATGTATCAGTCCCAAGAGTTCGCTAACTCTTTCTCTGTTTCCAATAAACAGAGCTATGGTCATCTTATCTTTATGATATGACTGGCGAGTTTCACAAGATGTAAATTCAAACTGATTTAAATATGCATCTATATGTAACTCACTTCCTATTTCTTCATCCTCTAAAACTTGCCAAGTAGTATATGGTGTTTTCTTCACAAGTTTCATGGCTTGGTGAAGTTGGAGCTTGATCTTGCGTTGCTTCGACGTAGATCATCTTCGGCATCGAAGTCGACGACCTAGCTCGCCCATTTCTCCGATGAAGCCGATGCTAGAGTCCGGGATTCGATTTGGACAGCGGAGGGACTTCATCACGGAGTCTAAGAGGTGGAGGACCGGATCTACAAAGGTTGTAGCCTCTTTCCTTTTAAGTTAAAGTTGTTTACTTGCATCGCATCACCTATACATCTAGTTAACGATCCGTATTAGGGTTTCTCGGCACTTGTAAAATTTTAATTGGCCATGTTTGATCACTTGTGAGACCTCATTAGTGTGCCTAGGAACCCATCAGTGGTATCAGAGCCTAGCTAGAGCCTTAGACGATGCGTAGACGGAGTTAGAAGTCCGATCGAACCGAAACCCTAATTCAAAGTTGCTCTCTGGACATTTTTCAAAAACTGGGTTTTTCCAGATTAAAAATATGCAGAAAAATGAGCAGGATATTGCAAGAGTTATTGTGAAATTCGATCGCGTAATTCCATCAAACCGCCGCGGTTCCGCGGCACGAGCATGGCTCGTGCGGCGGTTCCGCGGCCGTACGGCCTCCTTGTTCAACGAAATTTACACAGTAACTCCTATTTTGTAATGCTGGTTTTTCTGGGAATTTTTAATCTGAACTCAAGAGTTGAGTTTTCTGGGTTGTATTGGGGACTCGGTGTGTCGATCGGATTGTCTAATTTTGTCAGTGTGTTTTTCCTGGTAATTTTAGAATATGTTAAAAAGTTCGACCGGATATAAAAACCCACTTTTTCCCCTGCCGGAAAATTTCCAATTGTTGGACTTTTCCGTAGTTTAAAGACGTTCTAAGTAGTGCAAGTAACACGATGGACCCTCTAGAAGACAACAAACCTTAACTCGATTATGTGACCGTCTTGAACTGCCCTTTGAACCTTAGGGTTTGGGGCAGTACGGCGTGCCACATGTGAGGCGTTGGCTTGACCCTTCTACGGCTGGACCGTTGGTACTGAGGCATGAACTGAATATTTTTAGACTTATTTCATGTGTTGAGCTGTATCGGGAAAACTTGGGTGTTCGAATGTTCGATCGGAAAGTTTAACATTTTCTATTTATCCGGAATGCGATACAACATTTGGAATTCACAAGAAGTTATGAGATAACTGAATGAATGTTATAAATCTAGCGGTTTAGTCTCACTTGATCGGTTGCCACGGAATTTTGATGCGATCAAAAGTCCGTCGCAATCACGTAGTGTACGCAGATACTCGCCGGATAAACTTAATAGACTGCTACACCCCATAGCCCCGGCCAAATGACTGTAGGAGAACCCCGTCGCCGAAAGCATCCGTTTGGGTGCTCGCAGCAGCGGTGTTCCGCCTTAGTGCACTTCGTCGACGGCATCGGGGGTGCGGCCGTCTATTGAAGTTTGCGACGAGCATTCGATCAAAATGTCGGGAATCTTATTGAATTGCCCGACTTGATATTGAAAAGTGTTTTCGATTTTGAGACTAAAATGCGGGGTTTATAATTGTTAGGCATGCGATGTCTAAGTATTTCATTTGATTAGGCATGCGATGTCTAAAGAGGATGCGGATTCCAACTGTTGTAGTTTTACACTTTCTTTTCTGTGACCGTAAGTGTAATATGTGATATCGCCGGTTTCGTTGCTATATATGTCAACGACAATTGGGATGCGCATATTTACTTACGTTGATGACATGTGATGTTATGTGTTGCTGGATATGTTATATTGGATCGTCGTGTTTGAATAGCCGGGGTTTTTTTATGTGAGATTAGTGTTTTTCATTTTCATTCATGTAAAAACTTGTATGTAATATTCTTTTATTGAGGCACTTCCAGGTTGCGGAAGATGTCACCATTTGTATATTATTTACTTTTCCGCATTAGGATAGACCCAAGGAGGGGAGCACAAGTAACCGGGTTCTGGGGTCCAGTGGGAGACCAACTCGAGGAGTCGAGTCCGGGTCTCCTAACCCTAGAATTGGTAGGGTTGCTTGCCGCTCTTGTAGGGGTCTAGGGGTATGGGATTGGCTATTCATCACGACCGTGGAATCCGTGTTTTATACTGGCTCGTATTGAAAACACGGACGTCCTAGTATATCCAATATTTCATATGATATTTTCTGCTGCGTTATCTGTGATGTGATCATGTGATATGTTCAGATAGATATTATATATAGTATATATGATATATTATATAGACGTTGCTTATGTTTTACACCCGCGCTAGCCCTGCCTCGCTCTGGCGTTAGTTACCTAACCTAACGGTGCAGACGGGACATCGAGGCGAATGCGGATGGCATAAGCGTACGTTATATTTATCTGTGATGTTTAGGTGGACTTAAATGATGGGATATTCATTAATGAGATTAATAAAAGAAAAAAAACCTAAAAGATGTTGTGGAATTGAATTTCAAAATAAAACAGGTAACTACAGTTCTTGTTTTGCATCGCGGTGTTCCTTGTAGAACATCCTGCACCTTATTCGATGAGGAAAGGACCGAGATCCCTTCACCGGGAGTGACTCCTTTAGCAATAACTGGCAGATGCTACACACTCGGTTTGTCTTTTGATTGCTTCTATAGTTTCTGCTTTGCACAGTGATATATATGATATATCCCGCACCTCATTCGACGAGGAAAGGGCCGACGATCCCTTCACCGGGAGTGACCCCTTTAGCAAAACTAGAAAAGCCTCAAAAACATTCCATTTAAAAACCATTTGATTCCGCAACGAGATCAAGTTCAAAGCGTTAAAGGTTTTCTTAAAAACCAGCCGCAACCCTCCGTCATTTTAGGAAGTAGAGTACTTAGTATTCGTGCTGTGTTTGTTGACCTTAGTTAAGGCACAGTGTACGGTAGCTAAGTGATGTCTTCCTACACCGCATATGATGCGATTAGTTAGGACAGTCGCGTGACTTTGTTGACCTTAGTTAAGGGTCATGTGGGTGGGTCTAATTAATCACGAAATGACGGGTAGAACTTGACTAGTACTTATGATTTGTTGACCATAGTTAAGGTCATAGGTGCTAGGGGTAAAAATCTGTATCGGGAGTTTCAAGTGTTGAAACTTGCAATGAGATTGCATACCTTTTATGTGATAGTTGGATCCCGATACCCACTGCGAGTAATTGTTACTCCTGGGAGAGTTTTGCACTTTGCAATTAGCCGATCAAGTAGGTGTCTAGAAAGGTGTCAACGGGGTTACGCCTCTGGGAAAACGAGGTTTACTGTAATTAGGTCCGTGCGAAAGCACGGGGAACCTCCCTCAAAGTACCGACACTGGCCTGGCTGAAAGATTGGCGAACTTGTAGAGTGTAATTAATCCCGGCTAGTCTTTCCTTTTAGGGTTTGAAGGAAGATTTGATAAAAACAGTGGGAGCCATCTGTTCATATCATAATATTGCATTTTATATTCCCCATTCTTATTCATTTTTATAAATAAACAGGTGCTTTTGATGCATGTCTGCTACATATTACAGGTTACAGGTTCTTGGAGCGAAAACAGTGAAAAAGACAAAAGATGATACAAAAAGTGGACTTTGACCAACAAATAGAAGACTCTTGATCAAGCCTACATCAAAGATAAAATTCACAAAGTACAAGGCAATACAAGGTCTAAGATTACAAAGCGAACGGTTAAAAGTCCACCGCAATTATTCACTGGAGATCTGGAAGAAACATAGAAGCTATTTTAATAAAGAACCAAATAATAAGGAAGCCCAAAGATCCAAGGCCCAATACCTTCTTTTAAAGAGACAGAGACATAAAATTTTACCAAAGGTTGAAGTCTACTTTGACTAGGTCTTCCTAAGGATATTTTGGTAAATGTAGACATGCAAATCAATTGTAACCTAGGGTTTCCTATTCTCTATAAATAGGAACTCTACTCATTGTAATTTCTTATGCCTCCCTTCATTAATAAAATTTCAGCAATCTTTTGGAGAGCATCGGTGTTTCTTCTCCATTCAGAAATTCAGATCTGACAACCCTGCATGGATGATTGGAGGGATGCATCTCTAAGTAATTTAATTTCTTGCCTTAGATGTTAGCTTTGGGAAAGGCTTTTGAGAGATGAGATCTCTCATCCCTTTCTTACTCATCACATAGAATCTATAGGACTCCATGCATACATGCACATACCGCTCCCTACGGCACCCTATCCCTCGAGGTAGCGGTGATACCGTAGTATAAAGGCCCGGGTGTGATGTTTTCCATGGAGGTTAGGGTAAGGATCTCTAAAAGAAGGACAAGAACCTAGAGGAAGGAACACCTTCCCGAATGGATCCAATCCCCTTTATTGATAATTACCATAACTCCTCTTAGATCCTAATCTGGGTATAGAAAGCGTTGAGATTTATTTACATTTCCAAACCATTCCTAAACCTAACCCTAGCAAGATTTAGATCTAGATTAATTTAGTTTTTAGATAGAATCAATTTTTAGATTTAATAACAACTCCGAACACCCTTCGGAATTAACTCGTAAGAACGAATCGGAAATTCACAACATCCCTGTGGACCGACCCGTACTCACCGGCTAGCTTCATGCGACGCCGTTCTTGATTGCGGTTACAAATATTTTTGATCTATCTTTTAGAAAGCGCAAGCACGCTAAATCACTCAAATCACCATCCTGATTAGATAAAATAAATAACCAATCTAATCTTGCAAGAGCGCACGCAGAGTGTTTTCTTTTCTCTCTCTCCAGGTAGCGACCATATCACGCCTTAATCAAGATAATAATATGGATGTATTGACCGAACCCGCTTGTTATACTGAGCTGGGGAACGTTGGTCCCGCTCCAACTTATAATTGTTATAAGACAGAGCAGGAAATAGGGGAATACCAGAATTCCTATGCCACCCAAACAAAGAAAGTGCATATGATGCATCTCCTTCGGGTATGTTCATTACAAAGAACCGTTTCTCAGTATCCTACGCATCCTGGGTATTTGATACCGGATCAGGATCCTAGATATGTAATCTGTTACATAGGGCTACGAAAATGTAGAAAAACTGAGAACGGGTGATAACTTTCATGAGACAGAAAACGGGGCAAGTGTTGCAGCCAAGTCTGTTGGTCACTGTCACCCTGTATTACCAATACATTGATTCTGAATAACTGCTATTAGATACCGAACCTGATATACAAAATCATATCAATCTCTTTATTTATTAAAGAAATGATAAAATTTTGTATTGATGGATAATGTTGATCGGTTCAGGCACGTTATCTAAAAGCATTGACGTTCTAAATCAAACTACAGTTCCTAGTATACAGAACACACACAAGAGGAAGAGTTCAGAAATGAACGAATCCTTCTTAAGGCATTGTAGACTAGGTCATATCAATGCCACCCGACTGGCTGAAGTTACATTTTAGATGCATATTTAAATCAGTTTGAATTTACATCTTGTGAAACTTGTCAGTCATGTCACAAAGATTAGATGACCATAGCTCCGTTTACTGAAAACAGAGAAAGAGTTAGTAAACTCTTGGGACTGATACATGATGATGTATGTAAGGTCTCCTGTCTACACATACCAAGACTGGTTCTTTGTACTTCATTACGTTCTCTGATGATCTCTCAAGATTCAGTCATATGTTCCTGTTGAAACATGAGTCCGAACTTTTTAAGATATTCACAGAATATAAGCGAGAAGTAGAGAACCAAAATACGGGTATAAGTATTATGTCCTATGATAAGATCAGGGAGGAGAATACTTGTGCATGGAATCCTTGGACTATTCTAAAGGAAAATGAGATTCTCTCTCAGTGTTACTCCTCTGAATACACCACAGCACAACGGTGTATCAGGGCAGAGCAATCGCACAATATTAGATATGGTGTGCTCTATGATGAGTATTACTGAGTTACCTATTTCCTTTTGGGGTTGTGCACTTGAGAAGCTGCATACCTATTGAATAAGGTTCGAATCAAATCAGTGCCTACCACTCCATATAAGATATGGTGTGGGAAGAGCCTATCTCTTAAGTAAGTTAACATTTGGGATTGTCCGGCCTATGTCAAAAACAAAATCCGGACAAGATCGAGGCAAAGTCAGTTTTGTAGAACTGGAAAGGTTCCAGCTATACAAAACTGCAACTGATGATTTGACAGAACCAAAGGATTCAATAGTTTCCGATGAACCTCAGCCTCTCCGCCGATCTAGTGGGGTTCCTCATCCGCCTGAGAGATACCTCGGTTTCTCGATGACAGTGGGAGCGAGGAATGCATCATGAGATGATGACCCATCTAGTATGGAGCAGGCCATCGAGAGTAAGAACTCTGTAAGAATGGCTGGATGCTTAGCGATCTGAGATGGAATCCATATACACCAACAAAGTATGGACTTTGGTCGCGATATCTGAAGGGTTAAATCCCCATCAGAAGCAAGTATATCTTGAGAAGATTACTTGGTGTAGATGGAAAAGTTGAGACTTTCAAAGCTAGACTCGTTAAAGGTTTTCGTCATCGACCAGGCGTGGATAATGTTGAAACCTTTTCCAGTAGTTGTGCTTAAGTCCATCCAGATCCTACTTGCCACTGCTACATACCATAACTGAGATATCTGGTGGTTGGGGGCCATGACTACTTTTCTAAATAATGATTTAGAAGAGAACGTCTATAAGAACACAGCCAGAGAGCTTCGTAAACAGTGGGAGCAGCGGAAACGTGTGCAAGTTGCTTTACATAATAAAGCAGGCATCGCGGAGTTGAAACGTCTGTTTTGATGTGATAGTCAAAGTGTTTGACTTCATCAAAATGGTAGATGAACCTTGTATGTACAAAAGGGTAGTATGGAGTATGGTAATGATCCTCGTAGAGTACACGGATGACATACTCTTGATAGGAAAAGAGTTTCCTATACTACGCTCGGTCAATCTCCGCTTATCACAAGGATTCTCCAATAGGATCAAAGTGATACCTCCTAAATCCTGAGTTTTCATCTATGAGATAGATGTAATTGGATGCTAGGATTCTCACTAGATGTAGTGAGATGGTATTAATCGATCCTGGGGAGAATCACTGGAAGTGTTCCAGGGTGATAAAGACGACTGAATGTCAGTCACGGGCATTGTCTTTACCCTCAGTGGAGGGACGGTATGTTGGAAGAGTTCCAAGCTAGATACCGTGGCAAACTAGACGATAAAGGCTGGTAACATCGCTATTATAGATACTACCAAAGAGGCAGTTTGGGTGTATATTGGTTCATAAGATGAACTAGGTTCCTACCATTGTATGACAATGGAAGTGTGGTTTTGGCCCAGGAACCCCGATCCCATCAGTGACCCAGACATATTCTGAGGAAGCATCACCTGATCATGGAGATAGTTGATCTCCAGGGTGATCAAGGTTAGGAGAGTAGACTCAGAGGACAACACGGCGGATCCACTCACAAAGGTCTTTTCCCAGAGAGAGACTCATATAGGATGGTTGAGTATTAGATACTGCAACCACTGCTATAGATGGCCCTAGTGCAAGTGGGAGATTGTTAGTTATATGTATGCCCTAGAGGCCATTACTGTACATAGGATGTATATTGTAGTGGATGCTGGGACATATATAGGTAGGACTTTCTTGCTCGACATGATAGTACGCTATCTGGTTGCTCTTTATCTTAACATGTATATTTTCTGTCTATCTGATTACATGTTGATAAAGCTCTTAGGATGTGTACTCGACTTCCAGGACTATGATGAAGATCATACTAGTGGGGCCTGGGTAGTCAATGAGTACATCCTTCATTGTTCCTAGTCGTGAGAATATCGAGACGGAGCATCGATATTCCAGAGTAGACTAGCGTATATCTTCTCGACCCATGTGATGGGCGATGGATGATCCCATATCCATTGGTGTTTGACATCAGAGATGGTATACGGGTGCTCAGTGGAGACTGGGTACACTGAACGGACTCGCCGAGAACTCCCAGATGGTATTATACCTCACGTCAGATGGCAGTTCTCTGGTGACACTGGTACAGCTTAGTCTGTTGACCCGAGATCGTCATAGAGTCTTGTGTGTCTCCCACTGTGCTTTGATCTCCACCCTACCACGGCTCTACTGAGTCATGCAAACAGGTGGTTTTTGGGTACAGTCCCGATTCACATGAAGGCAATGAGCGATAGGAGGGGATTCGTCTCTCCCGGTACTGGGGGTGGATGTTGCGCTATACTCGACTGGCCATAACAGGAAATCCCTGGGCAGGGTTGCAGTGATATACTGGTAAGAGTTATCAGTAGTTTCACGAATGTTATGGACCTTACGTCGCCATGACTTATCAAGCTACTGGGGTCTGACGTTTACCACCCCTAGGCGAGATATGCGACATATCAGACGAACGGACCGGACTATACGGTAAGTGTTACTGGTTGGATTCACAGGAGTGTGAGCGGGCTTGCTCGTCGATCTTCTGATCGCTCAATACCCGGGTGGCCGTTACGTTTAGCAGACCGCTTGCGGCTTGTGGGTGTTTGATATGATCATCACCTGCTGCCGGCGTATTGACGAGTCTTTAGAGTCCTACACAGAGGTTTCCTGGCTCAAGCGAAACGAAATAGGAGCGCATATGAGATATGTGCGGGACCGAGAATAATGCGTGTATGTGATACCGCATTCTATTCTCGCGATGAATGTATCGATTGGTTGTATGCGATATTACCTAGTTATCGAATCAAGGATTGATTCGATAAGTCGATACATTGGATACTAATCGGTTATATGCGACATGACCGGATCATTGAATCAAGTGTTGATTTAATGTATAATTATATATTTGATATATTACTTTGCATTAACTAGTATTGGTTCACTTTAAATGGATTTTCTCACTTGATGTGCACATTATATATGTGATATATTTTTGTGTGCACTTGTTTGTATCATGTTTGATGATACAAGCTAACTTGAGTTTGTGTAAAGATTAAACCATGGTTGTGTAATGGTTAGGGTTTTCATTTTCTTATCTATTTATTTATTTATTATTCTTTTTGAAAAGATAATGAGAAAATGGTGGCTTTCTTTGTTTGTAGTTGAAGCTTCATGAAGCTTTGACTAAGTGACCATTTTGTCTTCATGCTTAACCCTAACCATTCAAAATAACCATAGTTTATTCTCTACACCTAACTATGGTTGGTATATGATAAGTATTCATATTATTTTCCTTTGAGAAAATACTTATCATAAGACTTATCATATTCTTTCTTCTTCTTCTTCTTCTTCATCTTCAACAAGAAGAAAACCTTCCCTTCATCAATGGCAACTTGTGAAAATGAGTGAGAAATCCAATTCCAAAGTGAACCCACTTCCTATTTTTTCATCCTCTACCACTTGCCAAGTAGTAAAGGGTGTTTTCTTCACAAGTTTCATGGCTTGGTGAAGTTGGAGCTTGATCTTGCGTTGCCTCGACGTAGATCATCTTCGGCATCGAAGTCGACGACCTAGCCCGCCCATTTCTCCGATGAAGCGATGCTAGAGTCAGGAATTCGATTTGGACAGCGGAGGGACGTCATCACGGAGCCTAGGAGGTGGAGGACCGGATCTACAAAGGTTGTAGCCTCTTTCCTTTTAAGTTAAAGTTGTTTACTTGCATCGCATCACCTATACATCTAGTTAACGATCCGTATTAGGGTTTCTCGGCACTTGTAAAATTTTAATTGGCCATGTTTGATCACTTGTGAGACCTCATTAGTGTGCCTAGGAACCCATCTACCCGCGACTGTCCCTCTTGCCAAAGCCCTCACCAAGAGGCAGCCGAGCGGCTACCCTGCTCGGCTATCCATGCCTGGTAGTTCCCTACCACACAGCGCCCAGGGATCAAAGCCCTCACCAAGAGGCAGCCGAGCGGCTACCCCGCTCGGATATCCCTGGATGGTAGTTCCCTACCACACAGCGCCCGGAGATCAAAGTCCTCACCAAGAGGCAGCCGAGCGGCTACCCTGCTCGGCTATCCCTGGCTGGTAGTTCCCTACCACACAGCACCAGGGATCAAAGCCCTCACTAAGAGGCAGTCAAGCGGCTATCCTGCAGCGCCAGGGATCAAAGCCACCAAGAGGCAGCCGAGCGGCTACCCCGCTCGGCTATCCCTGGCTGGTAGTTCCCTACCACACAGCGCCAAGGATCGAAGCCCTCTCCAAGAGGAATCCGAGCAGCTATCCTGCTCGGCTATCCCTGGCTGGTAGTTCCTTACCACACAGCGCCAGGAATCGAAACCCTCACCAAGAGGAAGCCGGGCGGCTACCCTGCTCGGCTATCCCTGGCTGGTAGTTCCCTACCACACAGCGCCAAGGATCGAAACCCTTACCAAGAGGCGGCCGAGCGGCTACCCAGCTCGGCTATCCCTGGCTGGTAATTCCCTAACACACAACGCCAGGGATCAAAACCCTCACCAAGAGACAGCCGAGCGGCTACCCCGCTCGGCTATCCCTGACTGGTAGCTCCCTACCCCATAATGCCAGGGATCAAAACCCTCACTAAGAGACAGCCGAGCGGCTACCCTGCTCAGCTATCCCTGGCTGGTAGCTCCCTACCCCACAACGCCAGGGATCAAAAGCCCTCTCCAAGAGGCAGTCGAGCGGCTACCCTGCTCGGCTATCTCTAGCTGGTAGTTCCCTACCACACAGCGCCAGGTATCAAAGCCCTCACCAAGAGGCAGCCGAGCGGCTACCCCGCTCGGCTATCCCTGGCTGGTAGCTCCCTGCCACACAGCGCCAGGGATCAAAGCCCTCACCAAGAGGCAGCCGAGCGGCTACCTGCTTGGCTATCCCTGGCTGGTAGCTCCCTACCCCACAACGCCAGGGATCAAAGCCTTCGCCAAGAGGTACCGGGCAGCAACCACGCTCAGCCATCCTTAAGGATCAAAGCCCTCACCAAGAGACACCGGGCAGTAACCCTACTCGGCCCATCCTTAGTAGGCCTCTTACGACCCCTCTCACGCTAAGGATCAAAAGCCCTCGCAAGTGACAACCGGGCCCGCCCTTGCTCGGTTATCCCTAGCTGGTAACTTCCTACCCCACAATGCCAGGGATCAAAGCCCTCGCCAAGAGGCACCGGGCAGCAAACCTGCCCGGCCCGTTCTTAAGGATCAAAGCCCTCGCCAAGAGGCAACCGGGCCCGCCCTTGCTCGGTTATCCCTTGCTGGTAGCTCCCTACCCCACAACGCCAGGGATCAAAGCTCTCGCCAAGAGGCAACCAGGCCCGCCCTTGCTCGGTTATCCCTGGTTGGTAGCTCCCTACCCCACAGCGCCAGGGATCAAAGCCCTCGCCAAGAGGCACTGGGCAGCAACCCTGCTCGGCCCGTCCTTATCAGGCCTCTTACTGCCCCTCCCGCGCTAAGGATCAAAAGCCCTCACTAAAAGGCAACCGGGCCCGCCCTTGCTCGGTTATCCCTGGCTGGTAGTACCCTAACCCACAATGCCAGGGATCAAAGCCCTCGCTAAGAGGCAACCGGACCTGCCCCTGCTCGGTTATCCCTGGCTGGTAGATCCCTACCTCGCAACGCCAGGGATCAAAGCCCTCGCCAAGAGGCAACCGAGCCCGCCCTTGCTCGGTTATCCCTGGCTGGTAGCTCCCTACCCCACAACGCCAGGGATCTAAACCCTCACCATGAAGCACCGGCAGCTATCCTGCTTGGCCCGTCCTTAGCATACCTCACCGTGCCTCCGCGACTAAGGAACAAAGCCCTCACCAAGAGGCATCCGGTCTATCTACGTCCGAGCGATCTCCACCTCAACTTCGGGGCCATGGAGATACCGTCTCCCCACCGGTCTTTGCACACTTGGCAAATGAATAGATTCGACTCGACGTGTGATCGTTAGACGAAAAACGGGCCTAACAAGAAGGCAGTACTGTGCAAATACAAGTGTTTACCGACAAAGGAAAACAAGCATGCAAATACTACTGCAAAAAGTTATTATTCACAAAGCCAAAAGTCTTTACAAGGGTATTGTGGGCTCCCCAGCCTTATCAAATTACCCGGAGGCTTACAAAAGAGAGGGGGAAAAGCCAAAAAGTTCGGGCCGCAAGCCCCGCCTTGACCTCACCCCCCTCATCACCATCGGCCGGAGGCACGACCACCGAAAGTGGGACCCGAGCACGGAGCTCACCGTCGGCAAACTCCGGAAACTGCTCCTTGACGGCATCAAGATCTTTGTTCCATGCAATAGCGGAGGCCTCGCCGAGATCGACGTAAAACTAGTCTGACCCCTTGTAATCAGTCACCACCTTTCTAGCCCGAATCTCGGCAACCTCCGCCGCCTGAAGCGTCGCCTCGGCTGTTGCGCCACGGCAGCGCCCCGGCCTTCTACTCGAGGCCAAGATGCGGAATCAAAATTTTTCTTAACTTTTGAACTGGCGCTACCGCGGACAATATCCCCGGATCGTAACCATTAACCGATACTAGCTAACAAAAGAGGGGGTAGAGAAGTATACCAATGTGATCCGAGTCCTCCGGTCTTCTCGCCGTCGTCCCGATCTCCCGCGGAAAATCCTGTCTCCACCTCGTCGCCGGAAGTGCACCACATCGCCTGCATCTTTTACGGGCTCCCACCTCAATACCGAGGCAACTCGGGCGCGAAGTTGGCTAGCCGACGCGTCTAAGATTTGCTGTAGAATGTAGTGAAGAGGCAATGTCTCATTTGGGATTTTAGTTGCCATGGAGGATGGATGAAGAGTTTAAGAAAAATTGGTGCTTTCAATTTTTCTAGCAAGGAAATGAGATGATCAAATATTCACACAAATGAACCTCTCATTTTTTCTCTCCCTCTCCAAAATTGTGGCCGGCCTCTCTTGAAGAATGGTGGAGGGAAAAACAAAACTAATACAAGAGAGTGGTGAGTGTAGTAGAAGAATAATGGTGACCACACCCAAAACCATCATCACAATATCAAATCAATTCTAATCAACATAAAGCAAGAAAATGATGATAGAAAAGAATGGTATCAAAAGATGCTTTCATAATCAATTCATATGCAAGAAACCCCTCCATAATATGTTATTTGCAAACCTGCAAATAACCCCCTCCATCGGAAAAGTCCGGCCGGGAAAGAACAAAGGAAAACCGGCCGGAACGGAATGCAAACTGGAAACTCCAGAAAACTGGTCCCGTAATAAATCACAAGAAAACCCCGATGCTGTGCATACACACCCGCATCTGTATTCCGACCGGATACAAATGCAATGAGACAAAATCTACACTGTACTATACTAGGATCCAGCTTAAACCAAAGCCGGCTAGTATTATCCGTTCGATCCTGATCCGTGCAATACCGCACGTATCTGATCGAACCATGCCATATCTCCATACGGCCTCTACAGCGTTTCACCCGAAACTTGAGTAACTGTCTGTGTGGTGGACTTTAAAGACTCGTCAATACTATGGCTGTGGATTTAACCACTAGCACGTCAGAGGTATTAGCCATACGTAACGTGCTACCAGCTATTGACCAAAAGGGACGTCGATGAGCGAACTCATCTTGACGCCCTACTGAGCCTGTCAGTGACAATATCCGTACAGTCCGGTCCGTTCGTCTATGAGTATCGCATGGCGGGTCTAGGGGGTTGGTAAAAGTCAGAACCCAAAAAGCGGTACAAGTCGTGTCGGAGCGAAGCCCAGAACACCCTAAGATACTACTGGAATACCTACCAGTAAATCTCCTGCCACGGCCGAGGGCTTTGTGTAATGGCTCTCCTAGACACAGCGCGACCTCAGCCCCAATACCGGGAGAGACGAACCCCTGCAGATCCGCTCACTGCCTCCATGTGGCTCGGGACTGTACCCAACTAAAACCTGTTTGCACGACTCCTTTGAGCCGTGGTAGGGTAGTAATCAAAGTACAGTGGGAACTCACACGAGAGAAATGACGATCTCAGGTCGATGAACTAACCTGTACACATGTCGCCAGAGAACTGCTATCTGACGTCAAGTATAAGACCAACTAGCATGTTCCCGGCGAGTCCTGTCCGGTGTACTCATAACCCAATGAGCACCTGTATACATCTTAAGTGAACCAACTGACACCAGTGGCTTGTGAGACTGACCACCGCCCCTCGTCGGGGTCTCGACTGTATACACTAGTCTACTCTGGAGAATCGATGCCCTGTCTCGAAACTCCCACGACTAGGGACCTTTTAAGAATGTGCTTATAGACCACCAGCTCTCACGTATATGATCACCCTCATACTACTGGCAGTCATGCAAGAATCCTAGGGGCTCTATCAGCGTGTAATAGCGACCTGTAAGGTCACCTGAAGCAGTACACGATGATAAAGGTAAACCAGATAGCATACTATCATCTCGAGTAAGACTGTCCTACCGGGATAGGTCCTCCCTCAATCATTGCAATCACGTGCCTGTGATCCAATAATTGACTCTGAGGGCACTATCTCCAACAATCTCCCACTTGCACTCAAGGCTAATTATTGCGATGTCGCATACTCACAGCCCTTGTGATACCGAACACCCAACTCCTCTACTAGTCAGTCTCACAAAGCTCGTTTGCGAAACTATTGCGTTCGAGAAATAGCCTCAGTGAGTGGATCCGCTTTGATGTGTCTTTCTATATCTCTCTATATCTCAAGTTCGCGGAGAAAACCATCTCCCGAAATGAGCAATACCTGTCTTAGAATGTCTGGATGTCTGATGGGACCTAGTTCATAAATGAACTCCAAATCCAAACTTCTTAGACTGTATCGTTAACTGAACTTAATCAGTATCCAGCGCCATGCCTCCCTCAGTATTGCCTTGGACCACCTGTCCAAAATACTGCCCCTCGTCATAAGGAAAAACTATAAGTCTGACAACCTCCTTGTTTTCCAGGTCACCTTGGAAGCCTGGAATGATAACCGTCTCCAAAAGGAGGCTGCCGTTATCAAATCCCTAGAACACGCACTTATGTCCTAAAACTGCTTCCGATTTTTTCTCCAGGATTGGATTAATATCAACTTATTGCATCTACTGCAAGAACAACATCTGGGGTGGTGCTTGACATCTCATGATTGACTCAATTGCCTAATCAAGTGATCTGCCAATCATGCACATCCCTCTCCCCTTCAGTCTGTAAGACACCTTTAGAGAGGGTGACTCCATCACCTGCAGGTACACTACCGTGCCAGGAGTCGTCCATTCTAAATACTTATAGAATGCTGTCTAAGTACCCAGATTGGGAAACCACCCAAATCTAGATCTAAAACCATAGATCCAGTAACCAGAATGTCTGATATAAAATTCAATTCCTATGTGGAGAAACTACTGTGTGACAACCAAAGTATAACCGATCGTAGTATAGGAATATCACTTCCTACTCTGTGTATGTCATCCAAATACAAGGACATCACACCCTACTACCTTCTTAACAGATCCATCCCCTATTCTGATGAAGTCAAACCTATGACTGTCACATCAGAAATAGATGATCTATCTCCGCTATATCTGCTTTAGTCTATAAATAGACATAAGCCACATGTCCACCAATGCTTCCGCTGCTCCCACTGACCATGACAACCCTCTGGCAGAGTCATATACACGTACACTTCTAAAGCAAGTTTAGAACGACGCTATACTCATCCTCCTGCCGGGTCTCACAGTTTGGAATCAACAGCAATGGCAAGTCTGGGTAAACAAGTGTTGCGCCACGGCAGCGCCCCGGCCTCGTACTCTAGGCCAAAATGCGGAATCAAAAATTTTCCTTACTCGGAAACCGGCGCTACCGCAGACAATGAAAACCCGGATCGTTTACCATTAACCTAATGCTAGCAATCAAGAGATGGGAAGAGAAGTATACCGAGTGATCCGAGTCCTCCGGTCTTCTCTTCATCGTCCCGATCTCCCGCGGAAAGTCTTGTCTCCATATCGTCGCCTCCTCGCCGGAAAGGGCAACACATCGCCTGCGTCTTTTACGGGCTCCCGCCTCAATACCGAGGCAACTCGGGCATGAAGCCGGCAACTCGATATGCTCAAGATATGCTGTAGAATGTGTAGTGTAGAGGCTATATCTCATTTGGGGTTTGTTGCCATGGTGATGGAGGAATCAAGAATATATGAACTTGGGATTTTTGGTAGCAATGAAAAATGAGATGGATGATTAATTTCCCACACCAAATGAACCTCTCTCATTTTTCCTCTCCTCAAAATAGTGGCCGGCCCTCTCATTTGGATATGGTGGTGGAGGCTAAGTATATCACAAGAGGGAGGTGAGTGTAGGAGATGAGAAGAGGTGACCACACCATAAAGCAAAAACTCACATCAACATCTTAATCAACCCATACCCTTTCTAATCTCATTAAATGCACCATCATGGATGAAAGATTCTAATCCTATCATAATGAATACATTTGCAAGAAACCCCCTCCACAAATGTAATTTGCAAAACTGCAAATTACCCCCTCCATCGGAAAAGTCCGGCCGGGAAAGAACAAAGGAAAAACCGGCCGGAACGGAATGCAGACTGGCAACTCCAGAAAACTGGTCCCGTAATAAATTACAGGAAAACCCCGACACTGTGCATACACACCCGCATCTGTATTCCGTCCGGATACAAATGCAATGAGACAAAATCTACACTGTACTAAACTAGGACCGGCTTAAGCCAAAGCCGGCTAGTAAAATCCGTTCGATCCTGATCCGTGCAATACCGCACGCATCTGATCGAACCCTGCCATATAACCATACGGCCACTAGTACAAAACTGTCCGATCCTGATCCGTGCAATACCGCACGTATCTGATCGGACCCTGCCATATCTCCAAACGGCCTCTACAGCGTTTCGCCCGAAAGCTTGAGTAACTGTAAGTGTGGTGGACTCTAAAGACTCGTCAATACTATGGCTGTGGATTTAACCACTAGCACGTCAGAGGTATTAGCCAATACGTGACGGGCCACCAGCTATTGACCAAAAGGGACGTCGATGAGCGAACTCATCCTGACACCCTACTGAGCCTGTCAGTGACAATATCCGTACAGTCCGGTCCGTTCGTCTATGAGCATCGCATGTCGGGCTTAGGGGGTTGGTAAAAGTCAGACCCCCAAAAGCGGTAGAAGTCGTGTCGGAGTGTAGCCCAGAACACCCTGAGATACTACTGGAATACCTACCAGTAAATCTCCTGCCTCGGCCGAGAGCTTTGTGTAATGGCTCTCCTAGACACAGCGCGACCTCACCCCCAATACCGGGAGAGACGAACCCCTGCAGATCCGCTCACTGCCTCCATGTGGCTCGGGACTGTACCCAACTAAAACCTGTTTGTACGACTCCTTTGAGCCGTGGTAGGGTAGTAATCAAAGCACAGTGGGAACTCACACGAGACAAATGACGATCTCAGGTCGATGAACTAACCTGTACACATGTCACCAGGGAACTGCTATCTGACGTCTGGTATAAGACCAACTAGCAGGTTCCCGGCGAGTCCTGTCCGGTGTACTCATAACCCAATGAGCACCTGTATACATCTTAGGTGAACCAACAGACACCAGTGGCTTGTGAGACCGACCACCGCCCCTCGTCGGGGTCTCGACTGTATACACTAGTCTACTAATGGAGTATCGATGCCCTGTCTCGAAACTCCTACGACTAGGGACCTTTTAAGGATGTGCTTATAGACTACCAGCTCCCACGTATATGATCGCCCTCATACTGTTGGAGATAGTGCCCTCATAGTCAATTATTGGATCGCAGGTACGTGATTGCAATGATTGCGGAGGACCTATCCCGGTAGCACAGTCTTACTCGAGATGATAGTATGCTATCTGGTTTGCCTTTATCAGTCGTGTACATGTTCAGGTGACTGATTGCATGTTACACTTTGATAGAGCCCTTAGGATCTTGCTTTACTACCAACAGTATGATGGCGATCATATACGTGAGAGTTGGGTAGTTTATATGCATATCCTTAATTGTGGTCCCTAGTCGTGGGAGTTTCGAGACAGGGCATCGATACTCCGGAGTAGACTAGTGTGTACAGTCGAGACCTCGACGAGGGGCGGTGGCCGGTCTCACAAGCCACTGGTGTCAGTTGGATCACCTAAGATGTATACAGGTGCTCATTGGGTTATGAGTACACCGGACAGGACTCGCCGGGAATCTGCTAGTTAGTACTATACCTATCGTCGGATAGCAGTTCCCTGGTGACATGTGTACAGGTTAGTTCATCGACCTGAGGTCGTCATTTGTCTCGTGTGAGTTCCCACTGTGCTTTGATTTCTACCCTACCACGGCTCAAAGGAGTCGTGCAAACAGGTAGCTTTTGGGTACAGTCCCGAGCCATATGGAGGCACGTGAGCGGATCGGCAGGGGATTCGTCTCTCCCGGTATTGGGGGCGAGGTCGTGCTGTGTCTAGGAGAGCCATTACACAAATCCATGGCCATGGTAGGAGATTTACTGGTAGGTACTCCAGTAGTATCTCAGGGTGTATTGGGCTTCACTCCGACACGACTTATACTGCTATTAGGGGTCTGACGTTGCTAGCCCCCTAGGCAGGATATGCGATACTCATTGACGAACGGACCGGACTGTATATACATTGTCACTGTTAGGCTCAGTAGGGTTTTCCGGATGAGTGCGCTCATCGGCATCCCTTGAGGTCAGTCCGTGGGCAGCCGTTACGCATTGCTAGTGCCGCTGACGGTTTGTGGTTAAACCCACTGCCAGGGTACTGACGAGTCATTAGAGTCCCCCACAGACAGTTTCCCAAGTTCGGGCGAAACGTTGTAGAGGCCGTATGGTTTTATGGCAGGGTTCGGAAAATGCACGTGCGTTTACGCACGTGTTATTTTTCGGGCAGATAATACTGGTCGGCTTTGGTTTAAGCCGGATCCGAGTATTATATTGAGTAGGTATAATATCTTTGTCTCAGTTGCATTTGTATTCGGTCGTAATACAAATGCGGGTATATTTATACAGTTTCGGGGTTGTCCTGAAATTCGTTTCAGGATCACTTTTGGAAGTTGCCAGTTTCCAGTTTTCTATCAGCCGTCTTTTAACATTTGGTTAAAGGCGGATTTATCTTTTCTTGGATGAGAGTGAGTCGTGCTTCTAGAAGGTTCTAGAAGGTTCTAGAATTTGTGACTAAGCTTTGTGACTCATGCTTTGATTTCATTACTTTCTTGTTTTGCTTAAGATCTTTAAGCAAGATATTTGTTTGTGTTCACATATGATATTTATCCTATGGTCACCCCCCTCTCCTACGGTCACCCCCCCTCTCTTTATAAGAGGCCGACCCCCTCCTCTCACTCTCACTTGAGTTTTCATTTGTAGAAAAGATATGATAGGTTTTATCGGTGTATGGAATTTTACAGTTCATTTCATTCCATCACCCGATTCCTTCGGCAACTTCATTAACCGATCGTCCACGGACTTGGACGAAGTGAGACAAAGTCATCTACTCATTCTCTACAACAATCTTGGTCGTCTCTTTTGGCAAACTTGACGATCGAGTTGCCTCGAGTCAGAGGCGGGAGCCCGTTTAAAGAACCGATCATGTGGTGCCACCTCGACGAGAAGATCGGAGATCGACGAGATCGGAGCAGCCGCAACGGAGCGTGGGATGATGGTTGAAGAACGAAGGACTCGGATCGTTCGGTATAACTTTCCTACACTCTTTACAGTTTGTTAGTTTAGCAATAATGGCAGATCCGGGTTAAAGTATACGATAGCGCCAGTTAAAAAGTTTTGTTCCGCATTTTGGCGTCTGTAGACGGCCGGGGCGCTAGCGTAGACTTACAGTGGTATCAGAGCCTCACCATTTTGCTATACTAACTTGTGCTAACGCGTTTAAAACATCGATCCGACCGAAAATCGAAAACTGCAAAAATCCAAGTCGACAGTTCTGTTAATTTTAAACGGTGTCAAAATTGATTTCTGTATATCTTAAAAATCCGTGCAGGGAATTCTAAGAGCCACGACAAAATTTGGGGTTGTGATCCCTCCAAGATGCCGCGGAAGGGCGGCCAAACCCATGGTTTGGCCGCGCATCCGCGGCCACGTCGGGAGCACGTGCTCCCAAATTTTGTCAGGATGTTCTGTGTTGGATTTTGGGGTTTTTCGTTAATATAGTTTTGGCCCAGGTTTTGTTACTGTTCACCAGTAAGCAGTGGGGCCCACTTTTTGATATTTGGACTTTGGTCGATCGAAATTTAAACACGTTAGTTTACAGTGCTTACATTATATCTCCGACCGGAAATGTCATTTGATCGGTAAACCGCGTTTAACTGCTATAGTTCTTTTAGACGGGTTTGCGAACGTGACATTCGCGTTGATGTTCTGTGTTGTGCTGTGATGTTGCGGATTTGTCGTGGTGGATAGCAGTGTGCAATGGTAGTACAGTTTGAGTTTATTTGTACATTTGATATTGCGGGGCGAGCGTCCAACTTGTGGACAGCCGTCACTGCTTGTTGTATAATATTCTTTTTGGGGCATGACCAGGTTGCGGTCGATGTACCTATTGTACTATTTTTCATTACTGTACTAGGTTTTACCCCGCGACGGAGTGCACGGACAGCCGGTTTCGGGAAAGCAACGGGTCCGCATCTCATGGCTTTGAGAGGCAGAGGGGTCCCACTTCAGAATTGGCAGACTATTCGCCGCACTCGTAGGGGGTACAGGTTGACCCAAGGAGGGGTGCTCAATTTACCGGATTCCGTGAAGTGCCGGGTGTTCCATTCACTATGCTGTGGGGACTACCTCGCTTCAGGTTTTGGCGGGTAACTTGCCGCACCCGTAGGGGTCTAGGTTTCATTGCACAGGCTATCCACACGACAGGGGAACGTCGGGTTTCAGCAGCGGCTCTGTGAAACTCGGGGATCCCAGATATCTGTATTGTTCTGTGATGCTTATTACTTTTCTGTAATGTTGCATACTATCACGCCTGGAGCGATTATTGTATATTGGTTTATATACTATTAGATGTTGTATATGTTTTACACCCGCGCTAGTCCAGTCCCCGCTCTGTCGTTAGTTAAGTAACCTAACGAGTGATGACGGGACCCAGTGACGAATGCGGATGGCATATACGTACATTTTATTTTCGTTCTTTTCTGGTGTGATTGAATGATGGGACTGCGTTGATTCTGATCAACGCAAAGTAAAAACAAACCTGTATACAGTTGTTGGAACAATTTAAAAAGTGTTATTGCAAAGACGTTTTCTTTTGTTATGCATAGCGGTATTCAGTGGAATATCCTGCACCTCATTCGACGGGGCAAGGGCCGATATCCCTTCACCGGGACTGACCCCTTGGGCAGAAGTTTGCGTCAGGGTAATAACTTCACTATAGTCGATTACATGTTGCTTTGCATAGCGGTATTCAGTGGAATATCCTGCACCTCATTCCACGAGGAAAGAGCCGAGATCCCTTTACCGGGAATGACCTCTTTAGCAAAAGGTTTTCGCCACTATATTTTAAAAAAAAAAGCTATCAGGTTCCTTCAGCGATATCAAGTTCACTACGTTAAAGGTTTTTCGCCAAAAACCAGCCGTAGCCCTCCGTCATTTCATATGGATGGTCAGTAGTATTCAAGCTATGTTGGTCTAGCCCTTAGCTAGGACATAGTGATTGGTAGCTGCTGGGGTGTTCACATGTTGCATAGATAGATGAGTTGGTTTGGGACAGTCGTACAGCCTTGTTGGCCCTTAGTCAAGGGCGAGTACGGGTGGGTTCAAATTAACAAGATAATGATGGGAAGAACTTGACATGTGACTTATGGTGGGGTGGCCCTTAGTCACGATCATAAGAGCATGGGGCAAAAACTATATCAGGAGTTTCTAAAGAAACTGAAACTTGCCGAGTATGCGCATACCTTCTGGAGTATGAGTAACGTAGATGCATTCCATCACGTTATCATGCGATGAGAGTTGGATCCTGATTCCCACTGATGAGTTGGTTTACTCTTCGGGTGATCCCGATTGATTCTTCTTTAGGTTTGGAGGAGAATTTGACAGGACAGTGGGAGGTTTCCGGATTAGATAAAATGATGACCATTCTGATCTAGGTTAGAGTGCACGCAGAGTGTTTCTTTTCTCTCTCTCTCTTTGGCAGCGACCTTTGACCGACCCTAGACTATGACTCAGTGACCAGGTTGACCGAACCTTCTTAAAATACTGGCTTTTGGATTGTCTGAGTTGCATAAGTCATTGCCACTCCTTCTTTTACCCTTTGAATTTCTCAGAACACCCGTATACTACGGATATCCACTTCCATTGGATAGATCCATCGTATGGTTATATACGAACTCGAAGGAACTTCTTCGAGGATGGATCCAGGTTCTGGAGAAATAGAATTGGTTTATTCAGTTGTCTTTTATTATCACCTTCTCTCAGGTTGCGAGAGCTCCTTGGTTTAGGAGAGTACACCTATTACGCTTATTGGATAGTCTTATTCCAAACCATAGGCTGGTGCCGAAAGGTAGGGAATGAAGAAAACCAATTAGCCTAAGTAGGGTGTGCAGAAGGTAATATGTAAAGACAAAATAAAGGGATTGGAAAGAGGGCAAAGTAAATTGCGACTGATATCATTCACGACCAAAACCGCGTACTTCATCGCCACTCCTATTTCACCTTTAAAAAGAATAAGGTATTATTCAGTTGTCTTTTATCGTCACCTTCTCTCGAGATGCGAGTACTCCTTGGTTTAGGAGGGTACACCTATTATGCTTACTGGATAGTCTTCTTCCAAACCATAGGCTGGTGCCGAACGGTAGGGAAGGAAGAAAACCATTTAGCCTAACGATGGTGTACAGAAGGTAACGACTAAAGACAAATAAAGGGATTTGGAGAGATGGCAATAAAATATACGGTTGAAGTCATGAATTGGATTATGGAAGAGGCATTGCTATGAATACCAGGATACCCCTACGAAACATTTTCATGTTTCAGTGCATTGTTAAAGGAAAAACTGTTTTCCCGATTAGACACTTACTCCAAGGGTATGTATTTACCAGGTTTCATTCTCATATCTGTATGGTTTTTCAGATGATGAGTGGGAGTAAGATATTGGGAATTGGGTGATCATCCTCATATATCGGAATTCGTTGTAATTGGTGATATTTGAGGAAATCGCCAGGGTACAGTTTTCCACCGACAACGCACAAGTTATGAGTTGTTTAACTCAGCGGACTTATACAGAGTATTGTATGTTGTCCAGTGTCCGTCAGGACAAAGGTGTAGGTCCTCGTACTATGTTCTGTTTACTTATAACTTCTCTAGTATTTAGACGAGTGTTTCGTAGAAATACAAGGTCTAAGTTTTGAGAAGTTGTGGGTATAAGAATAAAGTAGAGAACCAGGTATCACAAGTATCGGGATTCTTCAAAGAGATCGAAGATGTAGATTCTTGTGATTGGTATTCAGATGATAGTGATGGTTTTGAGAAACGTGTTTCTCTTTCAGGTTACTCATAATTGGATGGATTCCTAAGTTGAGTAATGCTGATTAACCTCTTTCCATTAAGTTGATATGCACTGGAGACAGATGCATGGATTGAATATGGTTCCAATTAAATAAGTGCCAAAGTTTCTATATTGGATATAGAATAGTTCGTACCTTAAAAGATATTAAGGTACGGGGAGTTGTCCAGCTTATGATTAAAACCAGACACTGGATAACTCAGGGGCACGTTTCTGTAATGGCTGTTTGTGGGTTGACCCTGGCTATGACGAGGGTTGATATTCTACCATATGGAAGATCAATAGTGATATTGTTCTTGACTCGCCACAGTTTTAGTAACATGGATCTTTTTCAGAAAACAGTAGTGGGAGTATGGTAGAACTGGAAGTGATTCCAGAACCGCGAACGATTACGGAAAATTTAATAGGACCTATACATTCAATCAGGTTGACATTCCAATAGCCACTCCGCAGATTTGGTGGGTAACCTCAGACACCCGAGAGGTACTTCGGTAAGCTCAAGGACGGTGACAGGGAGGTTCTTATCTACCAAGACTTGACACTACTGTTGTTCCAGGTTATGAGACCCGGTAGGAGGGTTGTCGTAGTCAGTGGGAGCAACGGAAGTATGGTGGGCAAGTAGCTAATGTCTATTTATAGACTAGAGCAGTTATAGCGGAGATAGATCATCTAATTTTGATGTGACAGTCATGGGTTTGACTTCAATCAGAATAGGGGATGGATCAGTTAAGAAGGTAGTAGGGTGTGATGTCATAGTATCTGGATGACATACACAGAGTAGGAAGTAAAATTCCTATACTACGATCGGTTGGACTGTGGTCGTCACACAGTTGTTTCTCCAGACAGGATATGGATATAATATTTGACATTCTGGTTTCTAGATCTATGGTTTTAGATCTGGATTTGGGTAGTTTCCCAATGTGGGTACTTTGACAGATATTCTAATGGTTTATGGAATAGTTGACTCCTAGCATGGTGGTGTACCTGCAGGTGATGGAGTCACCCTCTCTAAAGGTGTCTTACAGACTAAAGGGGAGAGGGATGTGCATGATTGGCAGATCACTTGCTTAGGCAATTGAGTCAATCATGAGATGTCAAGTACCACACCAAATGTTGGTTTTGCACTAGATGCAATAAGTTTGTATTAATCCAATCCTGGAGAAACATAAGGAAGCAGTTTTAGAACATTAGTACATGTTCTACGGATTTGATAACGGCAGCCTCTTTCGGGAGACGGTTATCATTCCAGGCTTCAAAGGTGACATGGATAACAGAGTGATTGTCAGAGTTTTAGTTTTCCCTCAGACGAGGGACAGTATTATGGACAGGTGGTTCCAGAAGATACTGTGGGTGGCATGGTGCCCGATACTGATTAGGTTCAGTGATCGATTCAGTCTAAGAAGTTTGGATATGGAGTTCATTTATGAACTAAGGTCCCATCAGATATCCAGACATATTCTAAGACAGGTACTACTCAATTCGGGAGATGGCTTTCTCCGCGAACTTGAGATTAAGAGAGATACAGAAAGAAACTTCTAGGCGGATCCACTCACCGAGGCTATTTCTCGAACACAATAGTTTTACAAACGGGCTTTGTGAAACTGATTAGTAGAGGAGTTGGATGTTCGGTTTCACACGGGCTGTGAGTAGTCGACATCGCAATATTAGCCTTGAGTGCAAGTGGGAGATTGTTGGAGATAGTGCCCTCATAGTCAATTATTGGATCGCAGGTACGTGATTGCAATGATTGCGGAGGACCTATCCCGGTAGCACAGTCTTACTCGAGATGATAGTATGCTATCTGGTTTTCCTTTATCAGTCGTGTACATGTTCAGGTGACTGATTGCATGTTACACTTTGATAGAGCCCTTAGGATCTTGCTTTACTACCAACAGTATGATGGCGATCATATACGTGAGAGTTGGGTAGTTTATATGCATATCCTTAATTGTGGTCCCTAGTCGTGGGAGTTTCGAGACAGGGCATCGATACTCCGGAGTAGACTAGTGTGTACAGTCGAGACCCCGACGAGGGGCGGTGGCCGGTCTCACAAGCCACTGGTGTCAGTTGGATCACCTAAGATGTATACAGGTGCTCATTGGGTTATGAGTACACCGGACAGGACTCGCCGGGAATCTGCTAGTTAGTACTATACCTATCGTCGGATAGCAGTTTCCTGGTGACATGTGTACAGGTTAGTTCATCGACCTGAGGTCGTCATTTGTCTCGTGTGAGTTCCCACTGTGCTTTGATTTCTACCCTACCACGGCTCAAAGGAGTCGTGCAAACAGGTAGCTTTTGGGTACAGTCCCGAGCCATATGGAGGCACGTGAGCGGATCAGCAGGGGATTCGTCTCTCCCGGTATTGGGGGCGAGGTCGTGCTGTGTCTAGGAGAGCCATTACACAAATCCATGGCCATGGTAGGAGATTTACTGGTAGGTACTCCAGTAGTATCTCAGGGTGTATTGGGCTTCACTCCGACACGACTTATACTGCTATTAGGGGTCTGACGTTGCTAGCCCCCTAGGCAGGATATGCGATACTCATTGACGAACGGACCGGACTGTATATACATTGTCACTGTTAGGCTCAGTAGGGTTTTCCGGATGAGTGCGCTCATCGGCATCCCTTGAGGTCAGTCCGTGGGCAGCCGTTACGCATTGCTAGTGCCGCTGACGGTTTGTGGTTAAACCCACTGCCAGGGTACTGACGAGTCATTAGAGTCCCCCACAGACAGTTTCCCAAGTTCGGGCGAAACGTTGTAGAGGCCGTATGGTTTTATGGCAGGGTTCGGAAAATGCACGTGCGTTTACGCACGTGTTATTTTTCGGGCAGATAATACTGGTCTGCTTTGGTTTAAGCCGGATCCGAGTATTATATTGAGTAGGTATAATATCTTTGTCTCAGTTGCATTTGTATTCGGTCGTAATACAAATGCGGGTATATTTATACAGTTTCGGGGTTGTCCTGAAATTCGTTTCAGGATCACTTTTGGAAGTTGCCAGTTTCCAGTTTTCTATCAGCCGTCTTTTAACATTTGGTTAAAGGCGGATTTATCTTTTCTTGGATGAGAGTGAGTCGTGCTTCTAGAAGGTTCTAGAAGGTTCTAGAATTTGTGACTAAGCTTTGTGACTCATGCTTTGATTTCATTACTTTCTTGTTTTGCTTAAGATCTTTAAGCAAGATATTTGTTTGTGTTCACATATGATATTTATCCTATGGTCACCCCCCTCTCCTACGGTCACCCCCCTTCTCTTTATAAGAGGCCGGCCCCCTCCTCTCACTCTCACTTGAGTTTTCATTTGTAGAAAAGATATGATAGGTTTTATCGGTGTATGGAATTTCACAGTTCATTTCATTCCATCACCCGATTCCTTCGGCAACTTCATTAACCGATCGTCCACGGACTTGGACGAAGTGAGACAAAGTCATCTACTCATTCTCTACAACAATCTTGGTCGTCTCTTTTGGCAAACTTGACGATCGAGTTGCCTCGAGTCAGAGGCGGGAGCCCGTTTAAAGAACCGATCATGTGGTGCCACCTCGACGAGGAGATCGGAGATCGATGAGATCGGAGCAGCCGCAACGGAGCGTGGGATGATGGTTGAAGAACGAAGGACTCGGATCGTTCGGTATAACTTTCCTACACTCTTTACAGTTTGTTAGTTTAGCAATAATGGCAGATCCGGGTTAAAGTATATGATAGCGCCAGTTAAAAAGTTTTGTTCCGCATTTTGGCGTCTGTAGACGGCCGGGGCGCTAGCGTAGACTTACACATACTGCTGGTAGTCAAGCAAGAATCCTAGGGGCTCTATCAACGTGTAATAGCGACATGTCAGGTCACCTAAAGCAGTACACGATGATAAAGATAAACCAGATAGCATACTATCATCTCGAGTAAGACTGTCCTACCGGGATAGGTCCTCCCTCAATCATTGCAATCACGTGCCTGTGATCCAATAATTGACTCTGAGGGCACTATCTCCAACAATCTCCCACTTGCACTCAAGGCTAATTATTGCGATGTCGCATACTCACAGCCCGTGTGATACCGAACACCCAACTCCTCTACTAGTCAGTCTCACAAAACCCGTTTGCGAAACTATTGCGTTCGAGGAATAGCCTCAGTGAGTGGATCCACTGTGATGTTTCTTTCTATGTCTCTCTATATCTCAAGTTCGCGGAGAAAGCCATCTCCCGAAATGAGCAATACCTGTCTTAGAATGTCTGGATGTCTGATGGGACCTAGCTCATAAATGAAATCCAAATCCAAACTTCTTAGACTGTATCGTCAACTGAACTTAATCAGTATCCTGCGCCATGCCACCCTCAGTATTGCCTTGGACCACCTGTCCAAAATACTGCCCCTCGTCAGAAGGAAAATTATAACTCTGACAACCTCATTGTCGTCCATGTCACCTTGGAAGCCTGGAATGATAGCTGTCTCCCAAATAAGGCTGTCGTTATCATATCCCTAGAACATCCACTTATGTTCTAAAACTGCTTCCGACTGTTTCTCCAGGATTGGATCAATGTCAACTTATTGCATCTAGTGCAAGAACAACATCTGGTGTGGTACTTGACATCTTATGATTGACTCAATTGCCTAAGCAAGTGATCTGTCAATCATGCGTATCCCTCTCCCCTTTAGTCTATAAGACACCTTTAGAGAGGGTGACTCCATTACCTGCAGGTGTACTACCATGCCAGGAGTCGTCCATTCTAAATACTCTTAGAATGCTGTCAAGGTACCCTGATTGGGAAACCACCCAAATCTAGATCTAAAAACATAGATCTAGTAACCAGTATGTCTTTTATAATGTCCAAGTCCCTTGTGGAGAAACCACTGTGTGACGACCAAAGTATAACCGATCGTAGTATAGGAGTTTCTTTTCCTACTTTGTGTATGTCATCCAAATACCAGGATATCACACCCTACTACCTTCTCAACAGATCCATCCCCTATTCTGATGAAGTCAAACCTATGACTGTCACGTCAGAAATAGATGATCTATCTCCGCTACATCTGCTTTAGTCTATAAATAGACATAAGCCTGATGTCCACCAATGCTTCCGCTGCTCCCACTGACTACGACAACCCTCTGGCAGAGTCATATAGACGTGCACTTCTAAAGCTAGTTTAGAACGACGCTATACTCATCCTCCTGCCGGGTCTCGCAGCCTGGAACAACAACAATGGCAAGTGTGGGTAAACAAGAACTTCCCTGTCACCGTCCTTGAGGCTACCGGAGTACCTCTCGGGTGCCTGAAGTTACCCACCGCATCTGCGGAGTGGCCAATGGAATGTCAAATCAGATTGAATCTTTAGGTTCCTTATCAAATCTTCAGTAATCGTTTGTGGTTCTGGAATTACTTCCAGTTCTACCATACTCCCACTACTGTTTTCTGAAAAAATCCATTTTTGTTAAAACTGTGGCGAGTCAAGATGGTAGAAAATCAACCCTCGTCATAGCCTGGGTCAACCCACAAACAGCCATTACAGAAACGTGCCTTGAGTTATCCAGAGTCTGGTTTTAATCATAAGCCGGACAACTCCCCGTACCTTAACAATGTTAAGATATGAACTGTACTATATCCAATATAGAACCAGAGGCACTGATTCAATCGAACTAGATTCAAATCATGCAGCTGTCTCCAGTGCATGTCAACTAAATGGAAGGAGGCCGATCAGCGTTACTCAACTTAGGAATGCTTCCATTTATGAGTAACCTGAAAGAGAAGCAATTTCTCTTTAATCATTACTATCAACTGAACACCATACACAAGTATCTACATCTTCGATCACTTTGAAGAATCCCGATACTTGCTACACCTGGTTCTCTACTCTATTCAAATACCTATAACTCCTCAAAACTTAGACCCTGTGTTCCTCCGAAACACATGTCTAAGAACTAGAGGAGTTAAAAGTAAACAGAATATAGTATGAGGACCAACCCCTCTGTCCTAATGGACACTGGACAACATACAATACTCTGTATAAGTCCGCTGAGTTTAAAAACTCTTTCACTGTGCGTCGTAGGTTGAAAACTGTACTTATGGTTAAGAAGAATTACACCGCTGTTTAATGCTCCTTACCTAACCATCCACTGATATAGGTAAATGTCATCGACATAATATCAAAAGGTATATCTCACTCTATGAAAATAGACGTACAGATATATCAATTTGAAATTGGTGCACAACAGCGGATATTCAAAACCAAATATTTGCCGACCGGCAAACAGCCCAGATGATCTCCTCAAATATCACCGATTACAACGAATCCCGATATAATGAGGATGATCACCCTATTCCTAATGACTTACTCCCACTCATCATCTGTAAAACCATACAGATGTGAGAATCATACCTGGTAAATACATACCCTGGAGTAAGTATCTAATCGGGAAATCAGTTTTCTTTTAACATCATACAGTGAAACTGAAACATTGAAATATTTCGGTGGGGTATTCCGGTATTCTTAGTAATGCCACTTCTATTATCCAGATTCACAACTGTAACCGTATATCTCTTTGCCATCTGTCCAAATCCCTTTATATGTCTTTAGTCATTACCGTCTGCACACCCCTTTAGGCCAAATGGTTTTCTTCCTTCCCTACCGTTCGGCACCAGCCTATGGTTTGGAAGAAGACTATCCAATAAGCATAAAAGGTGTACTGTCCTAATCCTAGGAGCACTCGCAAAGCGAGAGAAGGTGAAGATAAAAGACAACCGAATAAACCTTATTCCTATTTCTCCTGAACCAGAATCCATCCCCGAACTGGAACAAGTTCCTTTCGAGTTCGTATATAACCATACGATGGAGTATCCAAATAAACTGTGGATCTTCGTAGTGATACGGAGTGTCCTGGAGAAATACAAAGGTGATTTAGGATTGGCGAAGAAATACTTGGTTCGGTCGTGAATAGCAGTCGCAATTTACTTTGCCCTCTTACTAATCCCTTGCTTTGTCTTAACTTAATACCTTCTGCACACCATCGTTATGCTAATTGGTTTTCTTCATTCCCCACCGTTCGGCACCAGCCTAAGGTTTGGAAGAAGACTATCCAATTTGCGTAATAGGTGTACTATCTCCTAAACCAAGGAGTACTCGCAATGAGAGAAGGTGAAAAGAAAAGACAACTGAATAATCCTATTCGTTTTCTCCAGAACCAGAAACCATCCTCGAAGTCCTTCGAGTTCATATATAACCATACGATGGTTTTGTCCAATGGAAGTGGACGTTCGCAGTAATGCGGGGTGTCCTGGAGAAAAGGGTAAAAGTAGGAGTGGCAATGAGGTCTGCAACTCTGACAATCCAAAAGCCAGTGTTAAGAAGGTTCGGTCAACTTGGTCACTGAGTCAAAGTCCAGGGTCGGGTCAATGGTCGCTGCCAAAGAGAGAGAGAAAAGAAACACTCAGCGTGCACTCTAACCTAGATCAGAATGGTTAACACTTTGTCTAATCTGGAAACCTCCCACTGTACCTCAAATTCTCCTCCAAACCTGAAAGAAGAATTAGTCGGGGTCACCCGAAGAGTAAACTAACTCATCAGTGGGAATCGGGATCCAACTATCATCGCATGATAACTTGACGGAATCCACTCAAGTCACCACACTCCAGAAGGTATGCGCATGCCTGGCAAGTTTCAGTTCTTTTGAAACTCCCGATGTGTGTTTTTACCCCAAGCGGTTTATGACCTTGACTAGGTCAACAAACCATAAACCTCCTGTCAAGTTCAACCCGTCATTATTCTGGATTGCATTAAACCCACCCGTACATGCCCTTGACTAGGTCAACAAGGCCGCACGACTGTCTTAACCAATCCCACTTATACAACAAACAAGTACCACTCAGCTACCGAACACTACGTCTTGACTAGGTCAACAAACGCAGCACGAATACTAAATAATACCTGTAGGAAATGACGGAGGGCTACGGCTGGTTTTTGGCGAAAAACCTTTAACGTAATGAACTTGATATCGTTGAAGGAACTGCATAGCCTTTTATATAAAAATATAGTGACGAAAACCTTTGCTAAAGAGGTCACTCCCGGTGAAGGGATCTCGGCTCTTTCCCCGTAGAATGAGGTGCAGGATATTCCAACTGAATACCACGATGCAAAGCAAAAGTAATCGGCTATAGTGAAGTTAATGCCCTGACGCAAACTTCTGTCCAAGGGGTCACTCCCGGTGAGGGGATCTCGGCCCTTGCCTCGTCGACTGAGGAGCAGGATATTCCAAATGAATACCACGATGCAAAACAAAAGTGAACGTCCTGGCAATAACAGCTTTTTGAAAAATGTTCCAACAACATCAGAATAGGTTTGTTAATCTTGCATTGATCCGAATCAACGCAGTCCCATCAATTAATCACACCAATAAAGAACGAAAATAATGATGTACGTATATGCCATCCGCATTCGCCACTGGGTCCCGTCATCACCCGTTAGGTAACTTAACTAACGACAGAGCGGGGACTGGACTAGCGCGGATGAAAAACATATACAACATCTACTAATATATATACCAATATATTATATTCGCTCAAGGCGTGATAAAATGCAACATCACAGAAATGTACAGCATCACAGAACAATACAGATATCTGGAAGCCCCGGGTTTCACAGAGCCGCTGCTGAAACCCGACGTTCCCCTGGTCGTGTGGATAGCCTGTGCAATGAAATCCTAGACCCCTACGGGCGCGGCAAGTCACCCGCCAAAACCTGAAGTGAGGCAGCCCCCTTCAGTGCCGTGAATGGACCACCCAGCACTTCACGGAATCCGGTAACTTGGGCACCCCTCCTGGGTCAACCTGTACCCCCTACGAGTGCGACGAATAGCCCGCCAATCCTAGAGTGAAGCCCCCTCCGTCTCAATGCCATGAGATGCGAGCCCGTTGCCCTCTAGAACCCGGCTATCCGTGCACCCCTCCGTGGGGTAATCCTAGTACAGAAAGTAAAATATACATACACCGGGTACATCGACCGCAACCAGGTCGTGCCCCAAAAGAATAATACAAACAGGCAGTGACGGCTGTCCACATGTCGGACGCTCGCCCCGCAATATCAAATGTACATAATACAACAAAACTGTACTAGCATTGCATCCAGGCTATCCCCCACGACCGATCCGCAACAACACAGCATAAACATAGAACATCAACGTGAAAGTCACGTTCGCAAATCCGTCTAACCGGGCTATAGCAGTTAGACAGGATTTACCGATCAAGTGACATTCACGGTCGCAGATATAATGTAAATACTGTGGAATAATGTGTTTAAAAATATCCGATCGATCAAACAATTAACAAGTGGGCCCCCAAGTAAAACTGTAGCAGTCACAGAAGATCTGGGCCCAAATTTAATATCCCAAAACCCCCAAAAACAGCCCACAAGCCCACTGTAAATTTTTGACAGAGTGAAGACATGAGAGTGCGGCGGAACCGCGGCCCAAGGGATGGTTTGGCCGCGGTTCCGCGCTCAGGCCATCGACTGAAACTGTCGAATTTTTACAGAGGTCTTATAATTTCACGTACATCCATTTTCTACAACCTGAAAAAAAATTCTGACACCAAAAAATTCCAACAGAAAACTGATGTGAACAAAATGAGGTTTTTTGGAATTTCGATCGATCGGATAAGCAAAACACATTAGAACAAGCTAGGTAAGGTTAATGGCGTGTCTCTGATACCAAGTTGCGCCACGGCAGCGCCCCGGCCTCGTACTCTAGGCCAAAATGCGGAATCAAAAATTTTCCTTACTCGGAAACCGGCGCTACCGCGGACAATGAAAACCCGGATCGTTTACCATTAACCTAATGCTAGCAATCAAGAGATGGGAAGAGAAGTATACCGAGTGATCCGAGTCCTCCGGTCTTCTCTTCATCGTCCCGATCTCCCGCGGAAAGTCTTGTCTCCATATCGTCGCCTCCTCGCCGGAAAGGGCAACACATCGCCTGCGTCTTTTACGGGCTCCCGCCTCAATACCGAGGCAACTCGGGCATGAAGCCGGCAACTCGACATGCTCAAGATATGCTGTAGAATGTGTAGTGTAGAGGCTATATCTCATTTGGGGTTTGTTGCCATGGTGATGGAGGAATCAAGAATATATGAACTTGGGATTTTTGGTAGCAATGAAAAATGAGATGGATGATTAATTTCCCACACCAAATGAACCTCTCTCATTTTTCCTCTCCTCAAAATAGTGGCCGGCCCTCTCATTTGGATATGGTGGTGGAGGCTAAGTATATCACAAGAGGGAGGTGAGTGTAGGAGATGAGAAGAGGTGACCACACCATAAAGCAAAAACTCACATCAACATCTTAATCAACCCATACCCTTTCTAATCTCATTAAATGCACCATCATGGATGAAAGATTCTAATCCTATCATAATGAATACATTTGCAAGAAACCCCCTCCACAAATGTAATTTGCAAAACTGCAAATTACCCCCTCCATCGGAAAAGTCCGGCCGGGAAAGAACAAAGGAAAAACCGGCCGGAACGGAATGCAAACTGGAAACTCCAGAAAACTGGTCCCGTAATAAATTACAGGAAAACCCCGACACTGTGCATACACACCCGCATCTGTATTCCGTCCGGATACAAATGCAATGAGACAAAATCTACACTGTACTAAACTAGGACCGGCTTAAGCCAAAGCCGGCTAGTAAAATCCGTTCGATCCTGATCCGTGCAATACCGCACGCATCTGATCGAACCCTTCCATATAACCATACGGCCACTAGTACAAAACTGTCCGATCCTGATCCGTGCAATACCGCACTATCTGATCGGACCCTGCCATATCTCCATACGGCCTCTACAGCGTTTCGCCCGAAAGCTTGAGTAACTGTAAGTGTGGTGGACTCTAAAGACTCGTCAATACTATGGCTGTGGATTTAACCACTAGCACGTCAGAGGTATTAGCCAATACGTGACGGGCCACCAGCTATTGACCAAAAGGGACGTCGATGAGCGAACTCATCCTGACACCCTACTGAGCCTGTCAGTGACAATATCCGTACAGTCCGGTCCGTTCGTCTATGAGCATCGCATGTCGGGCTTAGGGGATTGGTAAAAGTCAGACCCCCAAAAGCGGTACAAGTCGTGTCGGAGTGTAGCCCAGAACACCCTGAGATACTACTGGAATACCTACCAGTAAATCTTCTGCCTCGGCCGAGGGCTTTGTGTAATGGCTCTCCTAGACACAGCGCGACCTCACCCCTAATACCGGGAGAGACGAACCCCTGCAGATCCGCTCACTGCCTCCATGTGGCTCGGGACTGTACCCAACTAAAACCTGTTTGCACGACTCCTTTGAGCCGTGGTAGGGTAGTAATCAAAGCACAGTGGGAACTCACACGAGACAAATGACGATCTCAGGTCGATGAACTAACCTGTACACATGTCACCAGGGAACTGCTATCTGACGTCTGGTATAAGACCAACTAGCAGGTTCCCGGCGAGTCCTGTCCGGTGTACTCATAAGCCAATGAGCACCTGTATACATCTTAGGTGAACCAACTGACACCAGTGGCTTGTGAGACCGACCACCGCCCCTCGTCGGGGTCTCGACTGTATACACTAGTCTACTAATGGAGTATCGATGCCCTGTCTCGAAACTCCTACGACTAGGGACCTTTTAAGGATGTGCTTATAGACTACCAGCTCCCACGTATATGATCGCCATCATACTGCTGGTAGTCAAGCAAGAATCCTAGGGGCTCTATCAACGTGTAATAGCGACATGTCAGGTCACCTAAAGCAGTACACGATGATAAAGATAAACCAGATAGCATACTATCATCTCGAGTAAGACTGTCCTACCGGGATAGGTCCTCCCTCAATCATTGCAATCACGTGCCTGTGATCCAATAATTGACTCTGAGAGCACTATCTCCAACAACAAGAACCTCCCTGCCACCGTCCTTGAGCATACTGAAGTACCTCTCGGGTGCGTGAGGTTACCCACCATATCTGCGGAGTGGCTAATGGAATGTCAAACCAGATTGAATCTTCAGGTTCTGATCAAATCTTCAGTAATCGTTTGCGGTTCTGGAATCACTTCCAGTTCTACCATACTCCCACTACTGTTTTCTGAAAAATCCATTTCTTTTAAAATTGTGGCGAGTCAAGAACAATATCACTATTGATCTTCCAGATGGTAGAAAGTCAACCCTCGTCATAGCCTGGGTCAACCCACAAACAGCCATTACAGAAACGTGCCTCGAGTTATCCGGAGTCTGGTTTTAAGCATAAGCCGGACAACTTCCCGTACCTTAACAATGTCAAGATATGAACTGTTCTATATCCAATATAGAAACAGAGGCACTGATTTAATTGAACCAGATTCAAATCATGCAGCTTTCTCCAGTGCATGTCAACTAAATGGAAGGAGGCCGATCAGCGTTACTCAACTTATGAATGCTTCCAATTATGAGTAACCTGAAAGAGAAGCAAGTTTTCTTAATCATTACTATCAACTGAATACCATATACAAGTATCTACATCTTCGATCACCTTGAAGAATCCCGATACTTGCAATACTTGGTTCTCTACTTTATTCATATACCTATAACTTCTCAAAATTCGGACCCTGTGTTTCTACGAAACACCTGTCTAAAAACTAGAGAAGTCATAAGTAAACCGAATATAGAACGAGAACCAACCCTTCTGTCCTCATGGACGCTGGACAACATACAATACTCTGTATAAGTCCCTTGAGTCAAATAACTCATTCACGGTGTGTCGTAGGTTGAAAACTGTACTATAGTTATGAAGAATTACACCGCTGTTCAATGCTCCTTACCTAACCATCCACTGATATAGGTAAATGTCATAGACATAATTTCAAAAAGGTATATCTCACTCTATGAAAATAGACGTACAGATATATCAATTTAAAATTGGTGCATAACAACGGATATTCAAAACCAAATATTTGCCGTCCGGCAAACAACCCAGGTGACTTCCTCAAATATCACCAATTACAACGAATTCTGATATAATGAGGATGATCACCTAATTCCCAATAACTTACTCCCACTCATCATCTGTAAAACCATACAGATGTGAGAATCATACCTGGTAAATACATACCCTGGAGCAAGTGTCTAATTGGGAAATCAGTTTTCTTTTAACAGTACACAGTGAACTAAAACATTGAAATGATTCGATGGGGTATCCTGGTATTCCTAGTAATGCCTCTTCCATTATCCAGATTCACATTTGTAACCTTATATCTCTTTGCCGTCTCTCCAAATCCCTTTATATGTCTTTAGTCATTACCTTCTGCACACCCCTTTAGGCCAAATGGTTTTCTTCCTTCCCTACCGTTCGACACCAGCCTATGGTTTGGAAGAAGACTATCCAATAAACATAATGGGTGTACTGTCCTAATCCTAGGAGCACTCGTAATGCGAGAGAAGGTGAAGATAAAAGACAACCGAATAAACCATATTCCTATTTCTCCTGAACCAGAATCCATCCCCGAACTGGAACAAGTTCCTTTCGAGTTCGTATATAACCATACGATGGATTATCCAATAAACTTGGGATCTTCGTAGTGATACGGAGTGTCCTGGAGAAATACAAAGGTGATTTAGGATTGGCGAAGAAATACTTGGTTCGGTCATGAATAGCAGTCGCAATTTACTTTGCCCTCTTACTAATCCCTTGCTTTGTCTTAACTTAATACCTTCTGTACACCGTTTAGGCTAATTGGCTTTCTTCATTCCCCACCGTTTGGCACCAGCCTAAGGTTTGGAAGAAGACTATCCAATTTGCGTAGTAGGTGTACTATCTCCTAAACCAAGGAGTACTCGCAACCTGAGAGAAGGTAAAAGGAAAAGACAACTGAATAGTCCTATTCGTTTTCTCCAGAACTGGAAACCATCCTCGAATTCCTTCGAGTTCGTATATAACCATACGATGGTTTTGTCCAATGGAAGTGGACGTTCGTAGTAATACGGGGTGTCCTGGAGAAAAAGGTAAAAGTAGGAGTGGCAATAAGGTTTGCAACTCTGACAATCCAAAAGCCAGTGTTAAGAAGGTTCGGTCAACTTGGTCACTGAGTCATAGTCTAGGGTCGGGTCAATGGTCGCTGCCAAAGAGAGAAAGAAAAGAAACACTCAGCGTGCACTCTAACCTAGATCAGAATGGTTATCACTTTATCTAATCTGGAAACCTCCCACTGTAACCTCAAATTCTTCCCCAAACCTGAAAGAAGAATTAGTCGGGATCACCCGAGGAGTAAACCAACTCATCAGTGGGAATCGGGATCCAACTATCATCGCATGATAACTTGACGGAATCCACTCAAGTCACCACACTCCAGAAGGTATGTGCATGCCTGGTAAGTTTCAGTTTCTTTAGAAACTCCCGATGTGATTTTTACCTCTAGGACCTAAGTGACCTTGACGAATAATCAACAAATCAAAAGGTCCTAGTCAAGTTCAACCCGTCATTATCTTGATTGCGTTAAACCCACCCGCACGACCCTTGACGAATAATCAACAAAGTCGTACGACTGTCCTAACCAATCCACATATCCGTGCAACAGAATAGCATAACAAAGCTACCGCACACTACGCCTCGGCGAATAGCAATGACAAACGTAGCGCGAATACTAAGCAATACTAATCTGAAATGACGGAGGGCTACGACTGGTTTTTGGCGAAAAACCTTTAACGTAATGAACTTGATATCGTTGAAGGAACTGGATAACTTTTTATAAAAATATAGTGACGAAAACCTTTACTAAAGAGGTCACTCCCGATGAAGGGATCTCGGCTCTTTCCCCGTAGAATGAGGTGCAGGATATTCCAACTGAATACCACGATGCAAAGCAAAAGGCAATCGGCTATAGTGAAGTTATTGCCCTGACTCAAATTTCTGTCCAAGGGGTCACTCCCGGTGAAGGGATCTCGACCATTGCCTCGTCGACTGAGGAGCAGAATATTCCAACTGAATACCACGATGCAAAACAAAAGTGAACGTCCTTGCAATAACAGCTTTTTAAAAAAATGTTCCAACAACATCAGAATATGTTTGTTTATCTTGCATTGATCCGAATCAACGCGGTCCCATCAATTGATCACACCACAAAGAACGAAAATATACTGATGTACGTATATGACATCCGCATTCGCCACTAGGTCCCGTCATTACCCGTTAGGTTAGCTAACTAACGACAGAGCGGGGACTGGACTAGCGCGGATGCAAAACATATACAACATCTACTAATATATATACCAATATATTATATTTCGCTCAAGGCGTGATAAAATGCAACATCACAGAAATATACAGCATCACAGAACAATACAGATATCTGGAAGCCCCGGGTTTCACAGAGCCGCTGCTGAAACCCGACATTCCCCTGGTCGTGTGGATGGCCTGTGCAATGAAATCCTAGACCCCTACGGGCGCGGCAAGTCACCCGCCAAAACCTGAAGCGAGGCAGCCCCCTTCAGCAACGTGAATGGACCACCCAGCATTTCACGGAATCCGGTAACTTGGGCACCCCTCCTGGGTCAACCTATACCCCCTACGAGTGCGACGAATAGCCCGCCAATTCTAGAGTAAAGCCCCCTCCATCTCAACGCCATGAGATGCGGGCCCGTTGCCCTTTAGAACCCGGCTATCCGTGCACCCCTCCGCGGGGTAATCCTAGTACAGAAAGTAAAATATACATACAACGGGTACATCGACCGCAACCTGGTCGTGCCCCAAAACAATAATACAAACAGGCAGTGACGGCAGTCCACATGTCGGACGCTCGCCCCGCAATATCAAATGTACATAATACAACCAAATCTGTACTACCATTGCATCCAGGCTATCCTCCACGACCAATCCGTAATATCACAGCAAAATCACAAGACATCAACGTGAATGTCACGTTCGCAAATCCGTCTAACCGGGCTATAGCAGTTAGACAGGATTTACCGATCAAGTGACATTCACGGTCGCAGATATAATGTAAATACTGTGAACCAATGTGTTTAAAATATCCGATCGATCAAATTTTACCAAGTGGGCCCCCAAACAATACTGTAGCACTCACAGAAATTCTGGGCCCAAACAAAGTATACCAAAACCCCTATTTTCAGCCCACAAGCCCACTACAAAAAAATGATGACGTGAATCCACATTCCTGCGGCGGAACCGCGGCCAAATAGGGGTTATGGCCGCGGTTCCGCGGTCGTACGGAAGGATCAGGGCACCAAATTTTTCCAGTGTTCTTAGGACTTTCAGTACATCACTTTTCTACAAGCTGAAAAATTTTTGGACTTCAAAAAATTTCGACAGAAACTAATGTGAAGAAAAACGCGGTTTTGGAATTTTTGTTCGATCGGAAATGTAAAACACATTAGACAAAGCTAGACTAGGTTAATGGCGTGTCTCTGATACCATGTTGCGCCACGGCAGCGCCCCGGCCTTCTACTCGAGGCCAAGATGCGGAATCAAAATTTTTCTTAACTTTTGAACTGGCGCTACCGCGGACAATATCCCCGGATCGTAACCATTAACCGATACTAGCTAACAAGAGAGGGGGTAGAGAAGTATACCAATGTGATCCGAGTCCTCCGGTCTTCTCGTCGTCGTCCCGATCTCCCGCGGAAAATCCTGTCTCCACCTCGTCGCCGGAAGTGCACCACATCGCCTGCATCTTTTACGGGCTCCCACCTCAATACCGAGGCAACTCGGGCGCGAAGTTGGCTAGCCGACGCGTCCAAGTTTTGCTGTAGAATGTAGTGAAGAGGCTATGTCTCATTTGGGGTTTTAGTTGCCATGGAGGATGGATGAAGAGTTTAAGAAAAATTGGTGCTTTCAATTTTTCTAGCAAGGAAATGAGATGATCAAATATTCACACAAATGAACCTCTCATTTTTTCTCTCCCTCTCCAAAATTGTGGCCGGCCTCTCTTGAAGAATGGTGGAGGGAAAAACAAAACTAATACAAGAGGGAGGTGAGTGTAGTAGAAGAATAATGGCGACCACACCCAAAACCATCATCACAATATCAAATCAATTCTAATCAACATAAAGCAAGAAAATGATGATAGAAAAGAATGGTATCAAAAGATGCTTTCATAATCAATCCATATGCAAGAAACCCCTCCACAATATGTTATTTGCAAACCTGCAAATAACCCCCTCCATCGGAAAAGTCCAGCCGGAAAAGAACAAAGGAAAACCGGCCGGAACGGAATGCAAACTGGCAACTCCAGAAAACTGGTCCCGTAATAAATCACAGGAAAACCCCGATGCTGTGCATACACACCCGCATCTGTATTCCGACCGGATACAAATGCAATGAGTCAAAATCTACACTGTACTATACTAGGATCCGGCTTAAACCAAAGCCGGCTAGTATTATCCGTTCAATCCTGATCCGTGCAATAACGCACGTATCTGATCGAACCCTGCCATATCTCCATACGGCCTCTACAGCGTTTCACCCGAAACTTGAGTAACTGTCTGTGTGGTGGACTCTAAAGACTCGTCAATACTATGGATGTGGATTTAACCACTAGCACGTCAGAGGTATTAGCCATACGTAACGTGCTACCAGCTATTGACCAAAAGGGACGTCGATAAGCGAACTCATCCTGACGCCCTACTGAGCCTGTCAGTGACAATATCCGTACAGTCCGGTCCGTTCGTCTATGAGTATCGCATGGCGGGCCTAGGGGGTTGGTAAAAGTCAGACCCCCAAAAGCGGTACAAGTCGTGTCGGAGCGAAGCCCAGAACACCCTGAGATACTACTGGAATACCTACCAGTAAATCTCCTGCCTCGGCCGAGAGCTTTGTGTAATGGCTCTCCTAGACACAGCGCGACCTCACCCCCAATACCGGGAGAGACGAACCCCTGCAGATCCGCTCACTGCCTCCATGTGGCTCGGGACTGTACCCAACTAAAACCTGTTTGCACGACTCCTTTGAGCCGTGGTAGGGTAGTAATCAAAGTACAGTGGGAACTCACACGAGACAAATGACGATCTCAGGTCGATGAACTAACATGTACACATGTCACCAGGGAACTGCTATCTGACGTCAAGTATAAGACCAACTAGCATGTTCCCGGCGAGTCCTGTCCGGTGTACTCATAACCCAATGAGCACCTGTATACATCTTAGGTGAACCAACTGACACCAGTGGCTTGTAAGACCGGCCACCGCCCCTCGTCGGGGTCTCGACTGTATACACTAGTCTACTATGGAGAATCGATGCCCTGTCTCGAAACTCCCATGACTAGGGACCTTTTAAGGATGTGCTTATAGACCACCAGCTCTCACGTATATGATCACCCTCATACTGCTGGCAGTCAAGCAAGAATCCTAGGGGCTCTATCAGCGTGTAATAGAGACCTGTAAGGTCACCTGAAGCAGTACACGATGATAAAGGTAAACCAGATAGCATACTATCATCTCGAGTAAGACTGTCCTACCGGGATAGGTCCTCCCTCAATCATTGCAATCACGTGCCTGTGATCCAATAATTGACTCTGAGGGCACTATCTCCAACATCGGCATCCCTCGCCCTCTTCATGGTTGCAAAGCGATCAGCCAGTTCCATCAACTTCACCTCAATGACCCGGTAGGACTCACTTAGACGGTGATAGGACTCCCGGCACTTTGAGACGGCGAGCTTCGCGACGGCCAATCGGGCTTCAAGGACGGCCATCCTCTCCCTCTCCAGACGCAGCTCAAGTCACAGATCCTCAGCCTCCGAAGAAGACTCTCCCGCCGGCCTCATAGCATGGATAGCCCCCTCGGCCTCCATGCGAGTAACGAGGACGCAGTGCTGAAGGACCTGACGAAAAACAGCAGATAGACTTAGAGACACTCGAACTAAAGAAAGGGTGCTCGAAATAACACATGAGGGAGTACATACCTGCACTGCTTCCTGAGCTATAGCATCCATTTGGGCCCTCAGGGTCCCCTACGGAATCTTTCCCCCGGCCGACTCTTTCATACCAGCAAGCTGGCTGACAGCAACGGAAAGCCCAAACGGGACCACGAAATGGACGTCCCCTCCTGCACAGAAATCCCCTCAGGAATCTCTGTCGGTAGCGCGTGAGAGACCATCCTCTTCCTTTTAAGAGGAACCCCGTCGTCGTCCTCTCCTGCATCCCTCGTCCGGGGCTCGGGAACCCGTGGACGCCTTTGGCCGCCGCCGGGGCAATCATCGGGAGCTCGTGACGAGGCAGATAGCCCCGCCGCCGGCGACACATTTGGTGTAGGGCTCGGGTCAGCCGGAGGCGCGGCCGCACCGCCAGCCCCCCTTCGGGACACAGCACCGAGGACACCAAGAGTCCTGGATCGATCCATTTGTCCTGCCAAATGGAGAGGCTGGCTCGACTCAGAAGGAGAAGAAGCAAAAGAAAGAAAAGGAAGACGCCTAACCTGATGGAGAGAAAACGCAGAGATCTGACCTAAAAAGGAGAGCGTCGAGCTAACGAGACTCAGGACGAGGAAAATTTGTAGAGGTATGGGCCTTGATGGGGACCCCACCTCTATTTATAGCTGCCGGTGTACTCATCCAACGGCGACAGTCATCTCCCACCGAAACGGCTCAATGCATTCGACGGCCACGATCGCTCCACCTGTCGCACGCGCATTGGCCGTATCCTATCAGACGCCAGAAGTCTGCGGCCCGTCACGTCAGCCAACCAGCGCCCGACACGTGGGCTGTCGCTTCAGTGAACGTACGCACGATCCGGCGCACCCTCTTTAATGCAAAGATCTCACCCCTGATTCGCTGGCGCCATCCAGAAAATACAGCTGATTGTCCGGAGACACCCCCCGACGATATCTGCAAAAAGGAGCTCGCCTCGGGTAACCCGGTAGACCACTCTCGACCCGACCCGTGAGCGGGTCGGGACGAGAGTGGGGGGCTAATGATGATGCTTGATATCGGTGATCTCCCAGATCATGACACGTGGCAGATGACGTGTCCCAAACCTTGCAAGAAAGGACCCACGGTGGCCGACCAGGCTGCTCCTATGCCCGTCCTACAGACAACCTTTGGCTCGTCTCCGAGCCTCCTGCACAACCGGCATCCTCAGCCCTCTCAGCTCGCCTCCGGGCTCTAGCAAAACCAAGATACCTCGGCTCTCCCACTCGTCGGCGAGCTCTCCCGCCGAGGTCATCTTCCTCGGTCTCATCGACCGACCAACGACACCACTCACAGGCGCAATCGCCATCCCGCGAATCTCACCATATGCGAGATATCCGCCGGCCACGTCCTACGTTTCACGCCATCACGATCTCCTATTAACGAGCATGTCTCACCATTAATGCGGGATCCCGCCCATCACGCGGGCGTGACGTCGGGAGCGTAACGGCCGGTGTGATTCTCGTGCCTCTGCTGCCACCGCTATATAAACCCCTCCTTCAGACGATTCAAGTAAGCCATTTTTACTCCACTAAGCCGTTACTCTGCTCAGATTTCTTCTCTAACTTGATCGTCGGAGGGTCCTCGGTGGTACAACCATCCCGGGACTTCCTTGCAGGTAGCTCGGCCCAAACAATCTCAAACCCATTGAGATCCACACGTTCCAGGAGCCATCCTCCAACTTCAATCTCAGCCGTCCATCATCGCCAACAGCAGATCAACAGAATGTAACATCTTGACGTGATCCGACGCACGTCAATTTCTCAAATATTCCAAGCATATGCTAAATAATGAATATATGTAGTTATACATCTAGATACAAGAAAAAGAAAGCGAAGCTGACCTCTCTGTTAATCCAAGCTCATGAGCCAATGTACTGAACTTGCTGTCAGCCTTGTGGACGAGTTCTTCCCTTCAGCTTATAAGGAGACAGTGTCACAGATTATGATTTGGACAATAAAGAGCTCAAAATGTTTTGAGATTATTGAGAATTAAACACGTTGTTTGTTCGATTATATACCTGATTTTACTCCCAAGACATAGTGGGGTTTGTTTACATCTATGTGCATGATAAGCAACTCGCCAGAACAAGGTACTCTTGGAAAACATTTTGTATTCAAGTTACTTTTCATCACTATTTATGAAGCTGTAACTGAAAAAGACGAGCGTCAAACATAAAATCATCAATAGCGACCTTATGAAACGCAGATACAAGAAAAGGAAACTTTTATTGTAATTATTCCTTCTTTTATTGTAAGCTTTTCACTATTCTCATGCCCTACCAGTCATTTATCGTTCATTAACCTTTTACCTTCCTGAGCATCAAATATCCTTTAAAGTGCCAAGCTGAGTAACGTGAGCTTGTAGCCCAAGTGGGGGCAAAACAAAATTTGAACGGGTTATAAGACTAAAAGCCTTTGGCGCAAAAAGAAAAGAAAAAAATGAAAACAAAACAGAACAGAATTTAAGCACTTGCATCTTATTTTGATTAATTCTTTGAGAAGAGTGAGATCAACAACCTTTGGTGGCTAGTGAAAGTGTTTCTCCGGCCGTCTCCAAACTTGATATGTCAATCTAGGCTAGTGATTCTCTAAGCTTGTGTAAATTTTTCCTGCATGCTCAAAAACATTTTCGTTGTCATAATCTTTAAGTGCTTATCCAAATCTTACCTGTCAAATTAAAAACAGAAGATGGCCAAATTGAACAGCAACAATTAGGATCTCATATGCAATAAGTGAAATATAAAATTAAGACAAAATAGCAAGGAAAAAGTGAGGGCGGTTTCCTGATATTTAGCCTAAAATAAAATAGATACTTTTGTTTTACTATATTAAGAATGAAGGGTAAGCAAATTGCTGGTAATTGGCCTTCGTCGGCAAGGAGAAATAAGCTTTCTTTCTTTCTCTTTTCCAGTAAAAAAATTTCAGCTTCTATGTATTTTTTTTATAGGGCAAGTTTTACTCTCCTTCCTTCTTTTTATTTAAATAAGTTGAGTGAACCATTCCATCAGCTTCAAATTAACCGAAGTCTACTCAATGTTTTAAATTGCGGCCATAGCGGCCACAACAGCGCCTTATAGCGTTTTAGACCTTCCGGCGCTATACGGGATGCACCGGTATGGTTTTATAGCGGGTTAGGACATAGCGGACGCTATGGCGCCCGCTGCCCGCAATACTTGTAGTATAGCGGGCGCCATAGCGCCCACAAATGATGATTCTATCTCCAATTCCGATATTGATGAAGATGATTGAATTTGCTTTTGTGATGCTTGGTTGTTTGTTGGAAACTTATTTCATTTTGGTTTTTTGAATTATGATGCATGAAACTTATGATTATTTGCTAGTATTTTTGCTTTTTGGTTTTGGATAATGATGATGATTGTTCCTTTTATTTTGAACATTGATGTGTAAGGAAAATTATGTGAAATTTTATTCAATTTAATTCTATAATGAACTTCATTCCATAACAATTGGAGAGCCATTTTTATATAAAGGCCGCCATAAGGGCTGCTATCCGATATCCGCCATGAAACCCCCCGACCGCCGTGGACAATTTACAACCTTGAGTCTACTGCTCCATGAAGTGAAACGGCGGTTATCTTGTCTGCAAGTATGGATTTGGTCATGTTTTGTCTCGACCTCATAAGCTAGATGTCTAATGTATATAGTTTTTGATGAACTCAAAAACCAAGAGCTTGTTGCAAGTTTCACAGGAAATGGGATGGAATTCAATAAGGTGGAGGGACAGCCACTGTATGATGTGATGTTTTATTATGTCTGGAATTCCAACTCTTTATTTTGCTTGCAAGGGATCAATTGCCGGGAGTTAGAGTTGGGTTACAATATGAAATGTCTGCAATATATGGAATTAATTCCTCTAAAATAAAGCCGCGATTCACATAAGAACAAAAAACTACATGTATTCACAAAAATAAGTTTTTCCCGTCATATGAAAACACAAATATGCAGCAAAGTAAGTTCTTATATCAGATCATCACAGAATATTTGACAACACAGTGAAGCAATTTCTGCCAAAACTCTTCCGAGGATCTCATGAAGCTTTAGCTCGATGCAAAGTCGTTTCACGCGAGCCCAAGCTCCTGCTACACCTGGTTCTGGTCACGCCAACTCCTTCCCCACCCTGGACATATTTATCCCATTGCCTCTAGCAGGGTGAATGAGTTCCCCACACCTGGTCCTCGGTAGGTGCAGAGTTCACTCTATCAACTACTGTATAATTAAATGCTTCCCCCTCCACGCCAACTCCATGCCTAAATAAGATAAAACTTAAATCAGTTTCTGGAAAAATAGAAAAAACGCCTTCAATAGTAAAGAGACATATGAAAGGGCTAAAGTTTTGAAATCAAATAAAGCCATCAAGTAGCATGAAACAAAATGATTTTCTCCTTAAATTTAGGCAGTATGATTTCCTAGATATAAACTGAGATTTCAAACATTATACCATCAATCATGATTCTAATATGTTTTCTCTTTTATGCACATTTATAACAAATTCGAGCACTTAACAACAAAGAGTTGCTATAATCATATCCCAACATGGACTATAACTTGAAAGAGATTATACAGTAGTATACTATGAATCAAAGTATTGAACAAACCACAACTCACCAACAACGGTATGAAGTGAAAAAATTTATATAGTAATATAGTGAGAGAAGATTTGAAGTCTGGAGCCATATACAGGAACAGATCTATAAGCAACAGTGTTCTTCTGCGACAAAATACTCATGGAAGATACTACGCAAGAATCCAAACCAACTCTTCACATTAAATAGACAATTCTCCTAGGATGCTTGAGAAATGGTCATAGTAAGGGTAATGGTTGCTGAGAAAATAGTCAAAAATACAGAATTTGTGTCAAATTTGTATAGACAGGAGACTCTAAGACTGTAATGCTTGTCATGCTCGATGGAGCTTGCTTAATGTTAAACTGGCCTACACAGCTCTTACTTGTCTCTAGGTTTTAAGCTTTCGCCTGTTACCTTCTTCCATGGACACAACACGGGACCATTATTTCACTAGATGAGCATATAATATGGTTGTCACCGTGGATGCAATGAGTATATGTTTAAGTTTAAAATTTTCACTCATACACCTAAAACTCGTATAATAAAAAATGCAGTGAGGTGACTATACTGTCATTTTTCATATTTCATGATTTACAAGTGTAATTAGAGCCACTAGCTCCCAAAGCATGCAATTGTAATAGTGTCAAACAGGCCAATACCCTATATTTGATGTGTAGGTAAAACAACAATTTGCACAACACATTCAGGAAACAAGATGAGTTATCCCACTCAAGGTCAACTAACCTATTCCTTGGTAGAGGCCCAAACACAGATAGGATCAACAATTCTATATTTGAGATTTCACTGAAAAAGTGATATGATAAGTCAATGATATCATGATGAGTATATACATGATAAGTCAATGTAATGATTTTTTATATCTTCTTTCTTAGTAATGACGAATTATCATAACTTCATTGATTGTTGTCTCGCAGTGTCGTCAAATATTCAAAGGTAAATCACAGGCCCATCAAAAGGTTCATAATTCAAGATAATGCCTTCAGAATGACAATACTAAGCCGGTCCTTTGATGACCTAAAATTTGAAGATAAAAACTGTTCTAGTGTCGAACAGGTCAGGACCAATGTGTATAGGTGACACAATAATTTGCACAACATTCAGGACATGACGAGTTATCCCATTGAAGGTCGAGTAACGTTTTCCTTGGAAGAGGTACAAATATGGATAGGATTGGCAATGCTATATTTGAGACTTATCTGAAAAGGTCATCATGATAAGTCAATGGTATCATGATGATTATATACATGATGTGCCAATGTTATGATATGTTATATCTTCAAATTGGCACGACTGAGACAATCACCTGGTACCTTGAAATTTGAAGATAATGACTCCTAAGCAACTGGACTAAGTGCCCCATTCAAGCTCATGTGGCCTACAAACTCCAACCATATTCTCATTACGCTAATTAACCCCTGTTTATGTTCTTGTAAATCACATAATCACTTATCCATGGACACCTAACTCACATACTTATTAAGGTTAACCCTACCAACAAACAACATGATCCTCAAATATTTCATAATCATTTATTATTGGGAACTTACCTCACATGCATATACCTTACAATTACAGTGTTTGACTTGACTTGCTTATTAGATATGTAGTCACTCATAATGACTAGTTATCTTTTTGTCAATTAAAAGTTCATCTAAACTCTTATAACTAATTCTTCAAACAAAATTATTTATCTCCTGCATCCTTTTATTACAAATTAATACAAGCCATTTTCCAACACCTTCATTTTTACCAACGTCCCAACAAAAGGCCTACAATAATACAGAACAGAAGTATATTTTCAAGTTAAACAAATTGTGCATCAATAGTCACCCAAGCCTTCCACAATTCAACCGGTAAGTATACCCAAGGATTCAAAGAAACAAAACTACTAAAGAACCAAAGTCTTAATAAAATGATGCCATCAATTTAGGTAGCGCTTAGGATTTATATAGATGCAAATTGAGAGTTAAAACACCATAATTTCAGTCATGATTCTAATCCGTGTCCTATTCTGGGCATGTTTACTACAAATTCGAACTCTTATCAACAAAGGGTTTCTATAATCACATCCCATCAAGGGGCGTAAATTTAGGAGAACCCTAAGCGACTATAATTCACACGCATTTCAATTCCAAACAAATCTTATTCATTTTCGAAGGCAAATGGCTTATTACCTTCACAACTATATAGCTATTGATTACCAAACATCCTAACTTGAAATACTTGCATCAAACAATTAGATTGAAACTCTCAGATATTTTTAGCAAATTCTTACACAAACAAATCTCATAGATTTCAGCTCACATCATAAGATCTGAGTCATTTTGCATGAAATTTAATACTCACCTGAAACTCAATTAACGATTCAAGATCAAGAACTAATCTAATGAACTAACGAATCGTTCCTAAAATTAACATCAAACCGAAGTATCACAACACTACACAAGAAACAAATGGATTCAAAAGGAAAACCCTAAATAAGAGGGGGAAATGTAAATAAAACGTCATCAGGTCAGATTCGCTCACGAAGAACAATGCGGAATCGGACGACGTAATCGGGGCCCCGAAAGCTCCCGAAATTCGAATCCGGAGCCTGATTGAAGATCGAACGTGGGTAGAGAGAAGAGGCGACTTAGGGTTTTGACAGTGAAGAGAAAATGAGGAGAGAGAGGGAAAAAATTTATGGCGATATTTGTAGAGAAAGAGAGAGAAGAAGAGAGTGTCTCTCTCCTCAGTTTTGGAGGGAGAGGAAGAAGAGGGCATTTGTGTAAATCCCTAGCTAAGTAATCAATTGAGTGAGAAACTTAATGGGTTGCTGTGGGCTTCAATTGACACTTGGGGAGGTTTTTTAATATGGGCCTAAAAACAATGAAAAGGGGGATTTTCCTTGAGTTTAATTTGTTGGTTTGTCTTTATCATCATGTACATATTGATAGAGCCCATAGGATTCTTGTCTGACTACCAGTGTTATGATGACGATTATATACGTGGGAGCTGGGGTCTATAAGCACATCCTTAAATGTCCCTAACCGCAGGAGTATCGAGACCGGGCATCGATACTCCAGAGTAGACTAGTGCATACTGATCGAGACCCCGACGAGGGGCGGTGGCCAGGTCTCACAATCCATTGATGTTAGTTTGTTCACATAAGATAATATACAGGTGCTCATTGGGTTATGAGTACACTGGACGGACTCGCCGGGAACGTGCTAGTTGGTATTATACCTATTGTTAGATAGCAGTTCCCAGGTGACATGTGTACAGGTTAGTCTGTCGACCTGAAATCGTCATTTGTCTCGTGTGAGTTCCCACTGTGCTTTGATTACTACCCTACCACGGTTCAAAGGAGTCGTGCAAACAGATTTTAGTTGGGTACAGTCCCGAGCCACATGGAGGCAGTGATCAGATCGTCGCGGATTCGTCTCTCCCGGTATTTAGGGTTGATGTCGCGTTGTGCACGGGTGGCCATCACCAGAAATCTGTGGCCACGGTGGGCGAGAATTACCGATCCAGGATCGATAGTTTCTCAGATGGTGATGGATTTCATACCGACACTAAATGTCGCGTTGTTAGGGGTCTGACTTTATCCACCCCCCTAGACTTGATATGCGATACTCTTAGACGAACAGACTGGACTGTACGGATATTGTCACTATCAGGCTCAGTAGGGGTTCAGGATGAGTTTGCTCGTCGGCCTCCCTTTCGCTCAATACCCGGGTAGCCGTTACGTATAGCTAGTGCCGCTAACGTGTTTGTGGTTAAACCCATTGCCAGCGTATTGACGAGTCTTTAGAGTCCCACACAGAGGATTTTCACAGTTCAGGCGATATGGTGTACATGAGGTATGTTCGTACATACAGGTGTTCGATTAAATATGTGCGCATACTGCGCAGACTTTAATCGGATGGTTGATAATACTAGCAGCTTAGGACTAAGCCGGATTATTAAATCAGGTTTTGATTTAATAATTTGTATATGTATATATATATATATATATTCTAGTATTATTGTTCACTATTCATTTTCTCTCTTGGCTATTCGTATTTTTGTATGAATACGCGTATATGTATTTCGATACGTGTACCGGGAAGTATTCCATATTTATACGGAATAGCTTCTAGAAGGTGGCCACCTCATTATTGGATTTTCTTTTTAGAAAATCAAATAATGAAATGAGGTGGAGGGGTGAGGTGGCATGAGCATGGGTCTTGGATATGTAGAGAGGCATGGGTCTTATTTGTTTATTGGAAAAAGAAAAGAGATATTTTTTTGTATGGAATTTTTGTGCATAAGAGAGTGAGAGGGCAGCCACCATTCTAGACTTGGCCTTGCTCATTTTCTTGAGTTGCTTCTTCACTTGCTTCATTCTATTCTCATATAAACACTTAGCCACTTCTTGAGTTGCTCATGCCATTGTTTCCTCACCTCCTTCATCTTCTATGGTTGCTCCCTTAAGCAATTGTGATGAGAGAATATTATAGTGACACATTCCTATACCTCCACTCTCCATTTCTAGCAACCTTGGAGCGTCGATTGCCTCGTTCGACGAAGCTGAAGCTTGAGTCGTTTCTCTCAGGTGGATCATCGTAGATGGAGGAAGACCGGCAACCAAACTTGATCAAGGAATCACCAAGAGCTTGGAATGAAAACCGAAGGACACGGATCAACTCGGTATAACCATTCTAACTTCTTTATAAAGCTTGCTAGTTTAGGGTTTAAGGTAGATCCGGGCATTGGGTAATGGTAGCGCCAGTTTAGTAAATTTTTGTTCCGCATTTGGCCACGGTTTGATGGCCGGGGCACTGCCGTAACCCAACAGGTCGTCTTCTTCCGAAGCATCCATAGATGTTGTTGGGGTCAAGTCGGACGATGAGGCTTCAGCTTCTGAAGCCGAGTCCAGTGGGTCTTTTTCCTCCTCGGCTTCTGATAGCCGAGGAAGTTCTTCTTCCTCCTCCTCTTTATCTTCTATGTCGGGCTCGCCCCTAGGGGGGTGATGCTCTCATCCTTCGTCGTCGGGGGGCAAAGAGGGCCCCCAAGGTGTGCATCGAAAATACTCGCGATGCGCCCTCGATTTTGAATCACTTGGACGAGCTTTCCGATATCCGGGCTCGTTTCCACATTCCCCCTGGCTATTCACTGCGTCTGACCAGGGAGAGCGAGCGGGCAGACCAAGTGCAGGGCAATGAGATTACCCTGTACTTGGAAGCATTCTAAGTAGGGATGCGTCTGCCCTTCTCACTTGAAGTTTGCACTGTACTCCATTGCTTCCGTCTAGGTCCGGGCCAGCTAGCACCGAATTCATGGAGAATCCTCCTCAGGTTTCTGGTCCGGTTGAAGATTGATCAGATCCCTCTTGACTTGAGTCTTCTCCTCTCCTTTCTTTGTTATAAGAATCATCCCGGTACCAGAAAGGACGAACCGAGATGGGTGTATCTTTCCTTTAAAAAACATAAGAGTAGGACGGCTGGGTCTGGGATAGTGGTCGTCCCTTGTTCCATTCATAAATGGAAGAAGAAGTTTGTCTTCGTCGGGCCTCCGGAGGGTGAGGATTGGCCCATGCCCACCAAGTGGCATAGGGCCGATTTCCCTAGGGTCAAACAGTCGAATGCCCCATAGGCAAGGGTGGTGTCGCAGTGGAAACCGATCCAGCGGGCTGATGTCCTTCTTTCCGAGCAGGCTTTGAGCTGGGCGGGACTCAGTCCCGCACGCTTTGGGGGTAACTTAGCGCTTTGCCGATATATCTAGACTTAGCATAATTTTATTATAATTTGTTGTTTTTTGGTCCTTGGTCCCCTCTTTTCTTTTTCTTATGTGTATTCCGCAGAGCTGATGGATCGCTCAAAGATCATGGCTGCCATGGCTACTAAGGCGCAGGGGAGGAAGGGCGGTGGCGCAAGCTCATCCCGATCTACACTGAGCATGGCTCCTCGAGAAGCCTCTTCCGCTAGGGTCGCCGCAGCCCCTTCCGTTCCGGAGGAACGCCACGGCGAAGGGCAGAAGCATGCACGATATTTGATGCCCCGGGACAGGACGAAGGTCCCGCCCCTGCCGAATCTCCGCTTAAGAGGCAGAAGAGGGTGGTTTTCTGGCCACCCCCGGTCGGAATACAGGTGCAGGAGGGCGACTTCTGTATCAAGGTGCTTTTGGGGCTTTCCGTGGATGACAGTTTACTGGCGGACATGAAGAAGGCGACGGGGACCAAGATTCCCCGAGGCACCTTGAAGGCCCAAGTGGCGGCGATAGCTCAGGAGGCCATTCAGGTCGGTAATTTCCCAAAATTTCTCCAAGCGATTTTTTAGCTCCTAAAACGGTTCGTGTTTTCCGTAGGTCCTCCAGCATTACGCCCTTCTTGCCGCCATGGAGGCTGAGGAGGTGGCCCCGGCGATGAAGAAGGCCGGTGAATTTTCTTCACGAGAGGAAAAGCTCCTCTCTCAGCTGAAATAGGTGGAGGATAAAGCCATCCACCTGGACTCGAGGTTGGTCACGGAAGGTTTGACGGTTGCCAAATTTAAGGAGTCCCATCGACTGCTGACCAACTCAAACCAGGCTATTCAGGCCCAGATAAAAGAGCTCAACGGGCTCTATGACGCCATGAAAAGGCGGATGGACTCATTCAAAAGGGATGCCCTGGCGGCCTACGAGGCGGCGAAGCTTGCAGAAGGCAGGACGGAAAAGGTTGTGCAGGAGTACAAGGCTTCCAATCAATTCTACGTTGACCTTGCCGACTCCACGGCCGTCGGGTGGCACAACGCCCTTGACGCCGTCAAGGAAGCTTTTCCCGGGTTCGACGACCAGGAGTTTCGTGCAAGGTATCCCCTTGCTGAGAAAGTGCCCCAAGGAGGCGGCGCCAGGCCAGCTGGAGGAGGTGAGGTGGTGGGGGGGAACCGCCGAGCCGGAGGTCGCCACCGAAGCTCCTGACGGAAGTGCTGAGCAGGGAGATGCGGCGACCGAGAAGGCAACTTGAGCTACCCCCGTCCTTTTTTTCTTCAAATTTTTGTAAGCCTCCGGGCATCTTGTAAGGCTGGAGAGCCTATAATACCTTGTACATAGTTCGGAATAGAAATAAAGTATTTTTAGCCCGCCTAAGCAATTTTTTCTACTTTTGCAAGTGTAGATAGGCCGGCGCCCCACAGCGGGCACCAAGTATATATATATAGTTGAGTGTCGAGTATCGAGCGAACGCTAAGTATATGTAGGTCGGCGCCCTTCCTCACCCCAAAGTCAAGGTGACGTTCTGTAGGGTTCCGCAACACTACCGCTGGGTTTCGGGAGGCATCAACCATACCGTTTTCAAAAAATTAGCGTGCTAAAGAATCCTATCCTAGAATCTTAACTAGAGAATTAGACGAAACGAGAATGTAAACATCTTTACATCTAAGTGAACAAGGAATACAACTTTTGTAGACCGGTGCTTTACTTCATAAGCTCCGTGTAGTAGTCCCTTTGCTCCAAGTAGTGATCCCCCAGACTTTAGTAAGGCTCCACAAGGTGAAATGAACAAGCTTGCTTAAAGTTTTCGAGGCCGAAGATGATCTACGTCGAGGAGACACTAATCCAAGCTACCTATGAACTAGTGAAGAAATAACCCAATCTAAATGGCTAGTCTAGAAGAGATTGATGAAGTAGGAATTTTGCTCACTTTAGAAATTATTTTCTCACTCATTTTCTCCACCTCCCAAAAAGCTAGAGAGCTTGAGGAAGGAGATGAAGAAAAGCAACCATGGAGAGAAGCAAGTGAAGAATGAATCAAGTCGTGAGAATAGCAACCATGGGTGAGATAATATCTCATACTAACTCATGTAGAGACTTAACCATGGCTTAGGAAAATGGTTGGGTTAACAAATATCTCAAGTAAAACAAAATTAGTGGACTAAGTCAATGGTCACTACAATCTTCTAACCATGTGACTAATTTCCAACCAATTTTGATTTACTTTAAATAAATAAAACCAATCATTATGACAAGCATGGTGTGAGTCTCATACATCCATGTCTCATGTATCATCTAACACGACACAAAAGAATGTACATTAATATATATCATATATATACACTAAGTGTACACAAGTGAGAAAAAGAAATCTTAAGTGAGCTAATATTAGTTAATGTAAGTTAAAATATCAAATATATAATTATACATTAAATTATTAAATCAACACTTGATTTAATAATCTAGCTATATCACATACAACCGACTAATATCAAATGTATCAACTTATCGAATCAACACTTGATTCGACAGCCCGGCTATATCACATATAACCGACCGATATCACATATCGCGGGAATAGAATGCGGTTTCACATACGCGAATTAATCTCGGTCCCACACATATCACATATGTGCTCCTACTTCGTTTCGCCTGAGCCAGGAAACCTCTGTGTAGGACTCTAAAGACTCGTCAATACGCCGGCAGTAGGTGGTGATCATATTAGTCACCCATAGGCCGTCAGCGGTCTGCTAAACGTAACGGCCACCCGGGTATTGAGCGATCAGAAGATCAACAAGCAAGCCTGCTCATACTCCTGCCAATCCAATCAGTAACACTACCATATAGTCCGGTCTTTTCGTCTGATATGTCGCATATCGAAGCCTGGGGGTGGTAAACGTCAGACCCCAATAACCTGATAAGTCATGCCGATGTGAGGCCCATAACGGTTCAAGAAACTACTGATAGCACTTACCAGTAAATCTCAGCAACCCTGGACAGGGATTTCCTGTTATGGTCAATCAAGCATAGCGCAACATCAACCCCAATACCGGGAGAGACGAAATCCCCTCCTATCGCTCATTGCCTCCATGTGACTCGGGACTGTACCCAAAAACCACCGTTTTGCATGATCTCTTGAACGTGGTAAGGTGGAAATCAAAGCACAGTGGGAATCACACAAGACTCTATGACGATCTCGGATCGATAGACTAACCTGTACCAGTGTCACTAGAGAAATGCTATCCGACGATAGGTATAATACCATCTAGGATTTCTCAGCGAGTCCGTTCAGTGTACCCAGTCTCCACTGAGCACCCGTATACCTTCTCTGATGTCAAACACCAATGGATGTGGGATCATCTTTTGCCCATCATATGGGTCAAGAAGCGTGCTAGTCTACTCTGGAATATCGATGCCCCGTCTCGATACTCCCACGACTAGGAACATTTGAAGGATGTACTTACCGACTACCTCTGCCCCACTAGTTTGATCTGCATCATAATCCTGGTAGTCAAGTACTCATCCTAAGGGCTTTATCAACATGTAATAGAGAGACAATAAGTGTACATGTTAAGATAAAGAGCAACCAGATAGCATACTATCATGTCGAGCAAGAAAGTCCTCCCTATATTTGTCCAAGCATCCACTATAATATACATCACATGTATAATAATGGCCTCTCGGGCATACATATAACTAACAATCTCCCATTTGCACTAAGGCCATTTGTTGTAGTATCTCATACCCAACGTCCCATAAAAGTCTCTCACGGGAAAGGCCTCTGTGAGTGGATCCGCCGTGTTATTCTTCGCGTCAACTCTCCTTACCTGGATCCCTTGGAGATCAACCATCTCCCTGATCATGTGATACCGTCATCAGAATATGTCTGGATCGCTGATAGGACCGGTGTTCCTAGGCCAAAACCATAACTTTATTGTTGTCACAATAACAGTTATTGGACGCTCAATGGTAGGAACTATGTTCATCTCATGAACAAGAAATTTTCAGACATCCACTTTGGTAGCATCGTTGGTAGCGAAGTATTCAGTCTTTATCTTCTACATTGCCACGGTATATAGCTTGGAACTCTTCCAACATACCGTCCCTCCACTGAGGGTAAAGATAAAGCCCGAGACTGAATTGCAGTCGACCTTATCACTCTTGAAGCTAGAAATGGTAAAGGACTCCCACTGGAGTTCACCGTCACCAAACCCTAAGAACATTTCTTTAGTGCTTCTCAAGTACTTAAAAATGTCCTACATAGCTGTCCAGTGATTCTCCCAAGATCCGATTGATTCTTGATCACTACACCTAGTGAGTCAGCTACATCTGATATGGTACATAACATCGCATACATGATAGAGCCTATTGCCGAAGCATAGGGTATCCCTTGCATGCGAGCTCTCTCCAAATCAGTCTCGGGAGACATCTTTTTGGAGAAAGTGATTCATGAGTAAGTGGGCGAACCACCATGCTTAGAATCTTCCATACTAAACCCCTTTAGTACGGTGTTAATGTACCTGGATTTAGGACACTCCCAACATCCACTTAGAACTATCACCATAGATCATAATCCACAAGATGTAGTAGGTATCATCCAGATTTTCCATGGAGAATCCTCGTGATAAGAGGAGCTTGACCGAGTGTAGCATAGGAAACCATTTCCTATCAAGAGTATATCATCTATGTATAATACGTGGAAGACAACCTTACTCTCTACAACTTTCTTGTATATACAAGGTTCATCTAGATTTATGATGAAGTCAAACACTTTGACTGCCACATCAAAACAGATGTTCCAATTCCGCGATGCCTGCTTTAATCCTGATGGATTTAAGCATAGCTGTTGGGGTCAAAATTTGCACCCTGGTTAACCAAGTCAAAGTCAAGGTCAACCCCAAGCCAGGTGGGCCCAAGCCTAAGCAAGTGGGCCAATGCCCGGGTCGAGCCCGAACACGAAGCGTCCGGCCTTCTGCCATACCAAAATAAAAATCATGTAACGAATAATTTTGATGTAATTTTTTGTGCATGAATGTATGCAAAATGGGCATAAAGCCAATTTTTTGTAAGCCCATGGCTTATGTGCAAAAAGAAATGACACATGAACCATGGGATGGGTAAAATGGCATTTTATAAAGCCCAAGGGGCTATATGTAAATGTGTAAGCCTATATAAGGCAACATGATGATGAATAAAGTATAGACTTTTCATTCCCTAAAAAATCTAGGGTTCTTTATGCCTCCTGCTCCTTCCTCAAGGTTCTAAAACTTTCTTCCTTTTTTCAATTAAATCAAGAGTTTTACTCTTCCTCTTCCAAAACTAAATAGTTTTTCACCACAAAACCCACAAAGGGGAACTCAGATCTCCTATCAGATCTCCAAAAGAAGAGATTTTTAAAATCTCATACTTCATGTTCTTCAAGATCCAGCCAAAAGAGGAGGAAGAAGGAGACCCATCTCCTAAAATCCCATCTTGGGAAGATCCAGAACCAAAGGGAGAAACAATGCAACCCCCTTTGGTCATTTCTAAACTTTTTAGGAGTTTAACTCTACAAATTGGGAGCACAGCTCCCAGTGCAGGGACCAAAGTTCTCTTTCTGTTTGACGCCCAGCGTCCAGCGCCCAGAGCGCTTGCGCCGACGTGCCGAGCACGTGGTGCGCCCAGAGCGCTTGCGCCGACGTGCCGAGCACGTGGTGCGCCCAGCGCCCAGAGCGCTTGCGCCGACGTGCCGAGCACGTGGTGCGCCCAGCGCCCAGAGCGCTTGCGCCGACGTGCCGAGCACGTAGTGCACGAGCACCCAGTGCGCTTGCGCCCACGTGCCGAGCACGTGGTGCGCCCAGCGCCCGGTGCGCTAGCGCCTACGTGCTGAGTACGTGATGCGCCTAGCGCTCAGAGCGCTCGCGCCCAGCGCCTAGTGCGCTAGCGCCCAGCTCCTGCGTGCCATGCACGCGAGGCGCTGTCCCCCACGCATCCTTTGGATGCCCTTTCCCTTTATATATATATATATATACATACACACACACACACATACTCTACAACACTGCCCCTCTCAAAAAATTTGGGCCGGGGCGCTGCCCCGCACCCCGCAAGGGGGCTGCTAACCCCCTTGACCCCCAGCCCACTATCCGGGTAGCGGGACCCTCCGTAAAAACTCTGTGGGGCCCCCGATATATCCAAAACCCCTTTTAAAACACAACACACGCACACGACACATTGAGTTCGCATAACCAGTTTAACCCGTCAATCGGAGGTTCCCTCGCTCCAAAGGCGAGGGGTAATTAACGGCAGCTTAGTCAGCGGCTGCCGGAGATTCGGATCCCCACAATCAATAAACCCTAGCCTACCATAGGCAGGGGGAATCTGTAATGCGCCTGACAAGCGCGCGCGTTTTCTCATCTCAATGGGGGGACGAAAAACACCCTACAGGTTCTGGCACGCCCGGTGGGACCAATCTCTCCTCCCATATTTCGGGTTAAGCTTTCATGCGAACTCAATTAATATGCATATCAATTGCCTGTACTAAAATCATGTTTTTTTGTGCAGGTTAATGTTCTCCAATTGCAATCTTCGGACGCAGCAAAGATGTCTCCAAGGACAAGCTCAGCTCTCGACACAGCTCCCATCTCCTACACGATGAAGATGGACGCCAGGACGGTCCTTCCGGCCAGTCTCGGGCGACAATGGGAAGAGCCGCCGCTAGCATTCGTCTCTATCCTGTTCGTGTCATCTAACGCCATCCCAGCTCCTCAAGCCCCGGCGACAGACAAACCGGTCTCAAAAGGCATGAAGCCAAATGTGGTGGTCTCGAAGGCGCCCCAACTCAAACGCAAGTCGGTGTTTGAACGACTCTCCTTGTCCCCAGCTGGGGCAAGGCAATCAACACCAACAAAGCAACAAGGCGGCTTGAGCAAGCTCCGGCGGTGCCCCTGACAACTGCTCGATTGGGTGTCTTCTCTAAGCAAACCGCTAATCGACTCACGGTGGCTTCCCAGGAAATGGATGCCCGCCCAGCCCTTAAAATTGAGAAGCTAAGGTAGAGAAAGCTCAGATATAGAGAAAACAAAAGGGCTATGGCTCCTGCTAGGATGAACCTCATGAGATTCGAAGAATAGGGTTGCCCTGCCAAAGATGAGGAAATAGCTGGATATGTGGTCCACACTGTCTACATGGTGGGCACGCGCAGCAAGAGGAAGGACGAGGCCACCACATCTCAAATCTAATCTGGCTTGAATGTGGTTGCCGCTTCCCAAGAACAGCCGCCTCCGCTGGATGATGAAAACCCTCTCGATGAGGATGATAGGCAGAATAGCCCTTCGGTCCATGAGGAGTCGGGCTCGGAAAGCGAAGATGAGCCAATCTTCCGTCCCAAGAACGCAGAGCAGCAACTTCTTCAAGAGCTCCGAAAACAGCTCAGAAGCAAAGACAAAGAGATGGCCAAGCTCTATTCAAAAATTAACGACTTGACAAATGTCGTCTTACAGCTCACGGCCCAACTTGCCTCTCAGCCGCCCAATCAGGCGCAAGGCTCTCATGAACTGGGAAATGATGTCCCAAAACACCCGACGCCCGTTCCCTCAAATCCAAAAGTGGGCGGACCGCATGAAAATCAGTCGCATCCTATCCCGGGAAATGTCTTGGCTACCGATGATAGTAGCCCGCTAACTCAAGATCAAATTATGGATTTGGTTGCCAACAAAGTCAAAACGTTGGTGGCTGAAGCCGAAGCGCAAAAAGATATCAGCAGTAGTGGGAGACCATATCCTGCTCAGTATGATCTGGTAGAATTTTCTAGCGGCTATGTCATCCCCAAATTCGGAAGATTCGATGGGACGGGAAATGCGAATCAGCACATCGCCCACTTTAAAGCCTCATGCGGGAATACTGGGGGCAATGGCGCGTTTCTCCTCCGCTAGTTCGTTAATAGCTTGGCCGATGTTGCTTTCGACTGGTATGCAAGCATACCGGATGGCTCCGTCACAACTTTCGTCCAAATGGAGTCTCTGTTTTGGCACAGGTTCATGAGTGTCAGCGATAAGATCACCATCGCCGACCTCGTAAGGACCAAGCCAAAGAACAACGAAAACAGCACGGATTTTATAACCCGATGGCGCAATCTCTCCGTTAAATGCGAACCGCCGATAGAGCAGGACCAATCTGTTAGTCTCCTCATCGGAAATCTCAACAATTGGATGGCCCCGTTTCTATGTACCGCGGGTCTCAAAATATTCCAAGAGCTGACCAGAAAAGTCCAGATGTTAGAGCGCTCAAAGCAGGAGTCCTCCTCTGACTCCCAAAATAACAATAAGTCCTGGAGAAACCGAAAGGAGGAAAATCGCAAAGGCGGAGGTTCTGATGATACTGAATCTTTTAACACTTCGGCTAACCGAAATAAGCAAGGGATGAGTGGGCCTAATGTCAACCAGCCTCGAAAGCCAGTGTTCGGAAAGGGAGGAGAATCTCCACTGAAAGAGAAGCTGGATAAGGTCTATTCCTTCAGAAGGGACAAAATCCGTAAAATATTCAAAGACGCCCTGAGGAACGGTCTACAACTGCCAGAGTCAAAAAGACCGCAGGAAGCGAATATGACCGACGACCCCAAATACTATCCCTATCACAGAGTGATAGGTCATGCCATTGAGGACTACTTCGTCTTCAAAGATTGGGTCGAAAAGCAATACAAGGCAGGAGAGATAGAACTGTCTAAAGGCGTGTTAACAAACAGTCCAGCTGCGACCGCCAATTTCATACAAACGGAGACCGAAGTTCTTCGTGAAACTGATTCTCTCAGACATCTGCCTTTCTCTGAAAACAATCGACCACCACATCATTAAACTGGGAACAGTAGACCTCTAAGTCTTTAAACTGGGAACCGATGACCACCACGTCGTTAAACTGGAAACAATCGACCTCTAAGTCATTAAACTGGGAATGTAAACAAAATGTGTAAATAAAAAAAAGGGAATGTGTAAATAAATAAATAAAAAGAAAAGACGAAATGATGGGGCAACTCGCAATAAAAATCAGCGAGTAAAAATAAAAATGAAAATAAAGCCAAATGATGGGGCAACCGCGAATAAATAACCGAAATGATAGGGCAATCGCGATCTTCGCGATAAGAAAAGCTGAAATGATAGAGCAATCGCGGTAAAACAAAAAAAAAACAACAAAAACAAAAAAAAAACAAAACAAAACAACGGCGAATGATGAGTCGCTCTTGGTACCATATTCCAGTGCAGCGATGCAGACGCCAACCAAAAATTCAAATTTCCAAAATTCTCTAAGCCCTACGGTTGGTCCCCAAGTTGACCATCATATACAATCCACGAGCTCAAATAATTCTCGTCATACCCATACCCCACCACAATCACCAGTTACGCGGCTGGTCTTCGCCTTTGGAATTATGCTCCATTGAGAAGACCCACTCATGTGTCCTCACGGTACATGAGGAGAACAAACCTTTGTGGGATCCTTACGACTCATAAAGGAAAAACACACTTAGGATTCCTCACGACTCCTTAGGAGAAAATACACCTGCGGGATCCTTACGACTCGTAGGGAGAAAATGCATTTATGGGACCCTCACAGTCCATAAAATTGAAAAGCCTTAGGCGATAGGGATCTAAACCTGTCTCCTAAGCCATCGCTCCCCAATCCCCAAGTGGCGAATGATGAGTCGCTCCTGGTACCATATTCCAGTGCAGCGATGCAGACGCCAACCAAATTCCAAATTCCAATCCCTAAATGGCGAATGATGAGTTGCTCCTGGTACCATATTCCAGTGCAGCGATGCAGACGCCAACCAAATTCCAAATCCCATACCCCAACAGCGAATGATGAGTCGCTCCTGGTACCATATTCTAGTGCAGCGATGCAGACGCCGACAAAGCCCCGGAATTTTTCCGGCCCTACGGTCTGGATCATACATCCTGCAAATCTGTATACAATCCACGGGCGTAAAACGATCCCAATCCCTCCCAAGTCCTGCCGGTGAGACCACATTCAAAATCCCACCGGCGGTGAAGATTCAAAAAAAAAGGTATGTCCACAAGCAAAATGGGCACGGATGAAAACTCGAAAGGGCTCCGTGAGTAAAACTAGCAGGACTGCCGACGAGTTTGTGAAAACCCGAAAGGGCGCAAACTCATGAAAAAGAGATGAAATGCACTCACAAAGTCCTCTCGACTTTATGAAGAGAAAATTCCCGCGTGAGATCCTTATGACTCACAAAGGAGAAACACACTTAGGAGTCCCCACGACTCTTAAGGAGAAAATACACCTACGGGATCCTTACGACCCATAGGGAGAAAATGCTTTGTGAGACCCTTACGGCTCACAAAATTGAAAAGTCTTAAGTGATAGGGACCTAAAACCTGTCTCCTAAGCCATCGCTTCCTGATAAGCAAGCGCAAATAATGATTCGCTCCTGGTACCATATTCCAGTGTAGCGATACTGATGCCAAGCAAAAACCAATTCCAAAATCCTCCCGGGGCAATTGATGAGTTGCTCCTGGCATTATTCCAGTGCAGCAATACAGATGCCAAACCAAAACCAATTCCCAAATCCTCTCATGAAAAATGATGATTCGCTTCTGGTACCATATTCCAGTATAGCGATGTTGATGTCAACCCAAATCAAATCAACCAACAACCTCTGCGGCGGAACCATGCTCCGTCCCAGAATTTACCCCGTGTCGAAATTATGCTTCGCCTCGGGATATCTACCTTCCCTGCCGGAATTATGCTCCGCCTCGGAATCAAATCAACCAACCAGCTCTGCGTCGGAGTCATGCTCCGTCTTAGAGTGTACCCCGCGTCGAAGTCAAGCTTCGTCTCGGTGTACCTGCCTTCCCTGTCGAAATTATGCTTCGTCTCGGAATTAAGTCGGCCAGCAAGCTCTGCGTCGGAATCATGCTTCGTCTCAGAATGTGCACCTCATGTCGAAATCAAGCTTCGCCTCAGTGTATCTGCCTTCCCTGTCGGAATTATGCTTCGGCTCGGAATCAACCAGCAACCTCCTCGTCGGAATTAAGCTCCACCTCGGGACCAGAGCGTCGACCGTCCATGTCGCAAAAAGGGCAGTGCAGGCTTCCCACAAATCGGGAACCAAATCGCTCTGGATCAGAGCGTCGTCCGTCCATGTCGCAAAAAGGGCATTGCAAGCTTCCCACAAATCGGGAACCAAATCGCTCCGGATCAGAGCGTCGACCGTCTATGTCGTAAAAAGGGCAGTGCAGGCTTCCCACAAATCGGGAACCAAATCGCTCCGAATCAGAGCGTAGACCGTCCATGTCGCAAAAAGGGCAGTGAAGGCTTCCCACAAATCGGGAACCAAATCGCTCCGGATCAGAGCGTCGACAGTCCATGTCGCAAAAAGGGCAGTGCAGGCTTCCCACAAATCGGGAACCAAATCGCTCCGGATCAGAGCGTCGACCGTCCATGTCACAAAAAGGGCAGTGCAGGCTTCCTACAAAGCAGGAACCAGATCACTCCGGGCTAGGGAAACGTCTACCACGGACACTCCGTCTCGGAGACGCGTCAAGCGTCGATCGTCCATGTCGCAAAAAGGGCAGTGCAGGCTTCCTACAAAGCAGGAACCGAATCACTCCGGGCCAGGGAAACGTCTACCACGGACACTCCGTCTCGGAGATGCGTCAAGCGTCGACCGTCCATGTAGCAAAAAGGGCAGTGCAGGCTCCCCACAAATCGGGAACCAAATCGCTCCGGATCAAAGCGTCGACCGTCCATGTCGCAAAAAGAGCAGTGCAGGCTTCCCATAAATCGAGAACCAAATCGCTCGGATCAGAGCGTCGAACGTCCATGTCGCAAAAAAGGTAATGCAGGCTACCGACAAATCGGGAACCAAATCGCTCTGGATCAGAGCGTCGACCGTCCATGTCGCAAAAAGGGCAGTGCATGCTTCCTACAAAGCGGGAACCAAATCGCTCCGGATCAGAGCGTCGACCGTCCATGTCGCAAAAAGGGAAGTGCGGGCTTCCCACAAATCGGGAACCAAATCGCCCCGGATCAGAGCGTCGACCGTCCATGTCGGAAAAAAGGCAGTGCAGGCTTCCCACAAATCGGGAACCAAATCACTCTGGATCAGAGCGTCGACCGTCCATGTCGCAAAAAAGGCAGTGCAGGCTTCCTACAAAGCAGGAACCAGATCACTCCGGGCCAGGGAAACGTCTACCACAGACACTCCTTCTCGGAGACGCGTCAAGCATCGACCGTCCACGTCGTAAAAAGGGCCGTGCATCCCAAAAAGTGGAACCGAAGCAAGTTGCCTCCACGCGAAAGAAAATCCATCAATTTCATGCACACGACTAACATATGTGGTGTGTATTTATTGATGGGGGCACTTTGTTGGGGTCAAAATTTGCACCCCGATTGACCAAGTCAAAGTCAAGGTCAACCCCAAGCCAGGTGGGCCCAAGCCCAAGCAAGTGGGCCAATGCCCGGGTCGAGCCCGAACACGAAGCATCCGGCCTTCCGCCATACCAAAATAAAAATCATGTAACGAATAATTTTGATGTAATTTTTTGTGCATGAATGTATGCAAAATGGCATAAAGCCAATTTTTTGTAAGCCCGTGACTTATGTGCAAAAAGAATGACACATGAACCATGGGATGGGCAAAATGCCATTTTGTAAAACCCAAGGAGCTATATGTAAATGTGTAAGCCAATATAAGGCAACATGATGATGAATAAAGTATAGACTTTTCATTCCCTCAAAAATCTAGGGTTCTTTATGCCTCCTGCTCTTTCCTCAAGGTTCTAAAACCTTCTTCCCTTTTTTCAATTAAATCAAGAGTTTTACTCTTGCTCTTCCAAAACTAAATAGTTTTTCACCACAAAACCCACAAAGGGGAACTCAGATCTCCTATCAGATCTCAAAAAGAAGAGATATTTAAAATCTCATACTTCTTGTTCTTCAAGATCCAGCCAAAAGAGGAGGAAGAAGGAGACCCGTCTCCTAAAAATTCCATCTTGGGAAGATCCAAACCAAAGGGAGAAACAAAGCAACCCCCTTTGATCATTTCTAAACTTTTTAGGAGTTTAACTCCATAAATCGGGAGCACAGCTCCCAGTGCAGGGACCAAAGTCCCATTTCTGTTTGACGCCCAGCGTCCAGCGCCCAGAGCGCTTGCGCCCACGTGCCGAACACGTGCTGCGCCCAGCGTCCAGAGCGCTTGCACCCACGTGCCGAGCACGTGGTGTGCCCAGCGCCCATAGCGCTTGCGCCCATGTGGTGCGCTAGCGCCCAGTGCTCTTGCGCCCATGTGGTGCGCTAGCGCCCAGTGCGCTTGCGCCCACGTGCCGAGCACGTGGTGGCTAACGCCCAGTGCGCCCAGCACCCACGTGCCTAGCACGTTGTGTCTCAGCGCTCACGTGCCGAGCACGTGGTGCGCCCAGCGCCCACGTGCCGAGCACGTGGTGCGCCCAGCGCCCACGTGCCGAGCACGTGGTTCGCCCAGCGCCCGGTGCGCTAGCGCCTACGTGCCGAGCACGTGATGCGCCTAGCGCTTAGAGCGCTCGCGTTCAGCGCCTAGTGCGCTAGAGCCCAGCGCCTGCGTGCCATGCACGTGAGGCGCTGGCCCCCACGTATCCTTTGGATGCTCTTTCCCTTTATACACACACACACTCTACAATACTGCCCCTCTCAAAAAATTTGAGCCGGGGCGCTGCCCCGCACCCCACAAGGGAGCTGCTAGTTCCCTTGACCCCCAGCCCGCTATGCGGGTAGCGGGACCCCCGTAAAAACTCTGCGGGGCCTCCGATATATCCAAAACCCTTTTAAAACACAACACACGCACACGACACGTTGAGTTCGCATGACCAGTTTAACCCGTCAATCGGAGGTTCCCTTGCTCCAAAGGCGGGGGGTAATTAACGGCAGCTTAGTCCGCGGCTGCCGGAGATTCGGATCCCCACAATCAATAAACCCCAGCCTACCCTAGGCTGGGGGAATCTGTAATGCGCTTGACAAGCGCGCGCGTTTTCCCATCTCAATGGGGTGACGAAAAACACCCTACAATAGCCACTGGAGAAAAGGTTTTATCATAATCTACACCTGGTTATTGACGATAGCCTTTTACTGCAAGTATAGCTTTGAAAGTCTCAACTTTTCCATCTACACCAAGAATCTTCTCAAGATCCATTTGCTCCCAATGGATTTTACCCCTTCAGGTGCAACATTCAAAGTCATACTTTGTTGGTGTACATGGATTCCATCTCTGATTGCATAGCATCCATCCATTTCACAGAGTCCCCACTCGTGATGGCCTGCCTGAACCTGGTTGGGTCATCATCTACCATGATACAATCCTCGCTCCCACCGTCACTGAGGAAACCGTAGTATCTCTCAAGTGGATGAGGAACCCTACCAGATTCGTGGAGAGGCTGAGGCTCGTTGGAGACTGTTGAATTCTTTGGTTTTACCAAATCATCAGCTGTTAGTTTGTCCAGTTGGAACTCCTTCCAGTTCTACCTCATGACCACTAATTTCATCATAAGAAATTCCTTTTCTAAAAAGGTGGCATGCTGAGAAACAAATCACCTTTTTCTCCTCAGTGTGGTAGAAGATATTCCCTCGCAAATGTTTGGGATATCCAACAAACTTATACAGAACTGACCTTGCCTCGAGTTTATCCGGATTTTGCTTTTCATCATAGGCCGGACAACCCCTTATCTTAACTTGTTTAAGACATGGTCTCTTCCCATTCCATATCTCAAATGGAGTGGTAGGCACTGATTTGGATGGAACCCCATTCAATAGGTATGCATCTTCTCAAGAGCATAACTCCAAAAGAAAATAGGTAACCCAGCAGTACTCATCATAGGGCGCACCATATCTCATAGGGAGCGATACCTCCGCCCCGACACACCGTTGTGCTGTAATGTATACGAAGGAGTAAGCTGAGAGAGAATCCCATTCTCCTTTTAAAAACTCCAGGAACTCCACGCGCAAGTATTCCTCTCCCCGATCACATCAAAGGACTTAATACTTCTACCCGTCTGGTTCTTAACTTCAATCTTATATTCCTTGAATTTCTCAAAAGTTTCATACTTATGTTTCAACAGGAACATATGCCCGAATCTTGAGAGATGATCAGTGAATATAATGAAGTACGAAGAACCAAGCCTGGCATTTGTAGACTTATGACCGTATACATCACCATGTATCAGTCCCCAGAGTTCAGTATCTCTTTCTCTGTTTCCAGTAAACGGAGTATTGGTCATTTTACCTTTGAGACAAGACTGGCAAGTATCATAAGATGAAAATTCGAACGGATTCAAATATTCATCCTTATATAACTTACCTGGTCGTTTCTCATTGATATGACACAGTCTACAATGCCACAAGAAGAATTCGTTCATTTCTGAACTACTCCTCTTGTGTGTGTTCTATATACTTTGAACTGTGGTTTGATTTAGAGCGTATATGCCATTACATAACGTGCATGATCCAATCAACTCTTGATTAAGGAAAATGTTCACAACATTATCCTCCAATATAGAATTATATCCTTCTTTAACTCAATAAAGAATTTGATGTAATATTGTATATCAGGTTCGGTATCTAATAACATTTGTTCAGAATCAATGTATTTACCATTTGATAATACATGGTGATATTTGCCAACTGATTTGGCTACAACACTTGCACCATTCTCTAATACTTAGAGACATATCACCCAATCCCAGTTCTCTACCTTTCTGTAGCCCATGTAACAGATTACATATGTGGGATCCTGTTCCGGTATCTCATACTCAGGACGTAGAGTGTACTGAAAAAAAGTTCTCGGTAATAAACACACCCGAAGAATATGCATCAACATGCTTATTCCTCGAATGGGTCGCGTGGGAATCATGGTATTCCCCTATTTCCTGCTCGGACTTATAACAATTATAAGATAGAGCGGAACCAACGTTTCTCGGCTCAGTATAATAAGCAGGTTCGGTCAATGCATCCATATTATTATCTTGATTAAGGCATGACATGGTCTCTACCAGGAGAGAGAGAGAGAGAGAGAGAGAGAGAGAGAGAGAGAGAGAAGAAAACACTCTGCGTATGCTCTTGCAAGATCAAATTGGTTATTATTTTATCTAATCAGGATGGCTCCCACTGTTTTTATCAAATCTTCCTTCAAACCCTAAAAGGTAAGACTAGCCGGGATTAATTACGCCCTACAAGTTCGCCAATATTTCGGCCAGGCCAGTGTCGGTACTTTGAGGGAGATTCCCTGTGCTTTCGCATGGACCTAAAATAAATCATGTTTTCTAGGGGCGTAACCCTGTTAACACCTTTCTAGACACCTACTTGATCGGCTAATTGTAATGTGCAAAACTCTCCCAGGAGTAAATCTTACTCGCAGTGGGTATCGGGATCCAACTATCTCATAGAAGGTATGCAATCTTATTGCAAATTTCAACACTTGAAATTCCCGATAATATTTTTCCCCTAGCAACTTATGACCTTAACAAGGTCAACAAATCATAAGCGCTAGCCAAGTTCAACCCGTACATTTCATGATTGAATTAAACCCACCCGTACGACCCTTAACAAGGTCAACAAAGTCGTACGACTACCCTAATCCAATCGCATCACATGCTTAAGCAGATAAGCACTAAGCAGCTACCACACACTAGGTCTTAACAAGGTCAACAAATGTAGCAAGAATACTAAGTAGCACTTATCTGAAATTACGGAGCGCTACGACAGGTTTTTAAGAAAACCTTTTGCGTAATGAACTTGATATCGTTGTAGAATTGCGTGATTTTGAAAAGGAGTGTTTTTGAGGCTTTTGCTAGTTTTGCTAAAGAGGTCACTCCTGGTGAAGGGATCTCGGCTCTTTCCTTATTGAATGAGGTGCTGGATATTTCACAAATACCACTATGCAAAGCATGAACTAAAAAGGCAATCAAAACACAAAACCGAGTGGGTTGTAGCATCTGCCAGTTTCGCTAAAGAGGTCACTCCCGGTGAAGAGATCTCGGTTCTTTCCTTATCGAACAAGGTGCTGGATATTCTACAAGGAATACCACCATGCAAAGCAAGAACTAGAGCTACCAGTTTTTAAAACAAAATTCTACAACATCTTTAGGTTTCTTTTATTTCATTAATCTCATTAATGAAGTTCCATCATTTATACTTCCTAAGTATCACAGAAGAAACGAAAGCAACAATATTTATTATATATCATATATATATAATAAGCATTCATCTCAGAATATCAAGTGATCACATCACAGAATATCAGCAGCAGAAGAACACATATGAAATATTGGATATACTAGGAATTCCGTGTTTTATTTAAGCCAGTAAAAAACACGGATTCCACGGTCGCGATGAATAGCAAAACCCACATCCCAATGTAGGGTTACCTAGCACGACAGCAAGGTTTCGGGAGGCATCCTCCATGCCATTTTCAATTTTTTTTGCCGTACTAAAGAACCCTAACCCTAGAATCTTAACTAGAGATTTAGACGAACTAGCAATGCAAACAACTTTACATCTAAGTGAATGAGGAATACAACCTTTGTAGACCGGTCCTTCACTTCTAAAGCTCTGTGTAGTAGTCCTTTCGCTCCAAGTAGTGAACACCTGAACTCTAGTAAGGATTCACATGAAGAAATGAACAAGCTTGCTCGAAGTCTTTGAGGCCGAAGATGATCTACGTCGAGGAGACTCAAGCTCATGCTACCTCTTCACTAATGGTAGATTAGTGAAGCAAACACCCTAAACTAAATGGCTAATATAGTAGAGGATGATGAAGTAGGAATCAGGCTCACTTTAGATTTATTTTTCTCACAATATTTCTTCACCATTTCAAAAACTAGAAAGCTTTTTCATGAGGAAGAAGAAGATGAAGTGGAGATGAGAATGAAACCCATGAGGTGAAAATAGCAACCATGGGTGAGTTAGTGTCATACACTAACTCATGTAGAGATTAAACCATGGCTAACATAATGGTTAGGTTAATAAATATCTACAAGTAAAACAAAATTAGTGGACTTGGTCAATGGTTCCACAACACTACTACAATATGGGGTTGCCCCTACCGACTCAGGAATCTGTAGGGGCAACTATTTATTGCCCCTACGGATTTATCCGTAGGTCCCAATCGTTGTCTCTACGGTGCCTTACGTTCTAATTTAAAAATATTAAATCGTAATTTGTTGTTTGGCCCTACGGAGCCGCAAACGGTAGACCTACGGTTATGTCCGTAGGGGCATATAAATAGGTTATTAATAAAAAAAAAGCACAGAAAAGTCATCGGTCGTTCCCAAAAATTCTCTCTCTCACTCTCCCGCGCCTCGATCGCTTATTCCCGCGCCTCGTCTCCACCTTCCTCGGTCGTTCCCAAAACTTCCTCGTCGACTTCCTCGTCACCACCATCCGCGACTCGTCGCCGATCGTCGTCGATCATCGGTCTTCTCTGTCGTGTCCTCCACCACCCGCTACAAGTTAGTAAATCTCAAATTATTTATAATTTTGATGATGTTAGGTCTAGGGTTCAGGGTTCGGGTAGGGGTGAGGGTTAGGGTTAGGCATCGGCATCGGGTTCGGTTAGGGTTAGGGTTAGGGTTAAGGTTCGGTTGGGGTTGGGGTTCTGTTGGGGTTGGGGTTGGGGTTGTGGTTCGGTTGGGGCTGGGGCTGGGGCTGGGGCTAGGGTTCGGTTGGGGTTGGGGTTGGGGTTGGGGTGGGGCTGGGGCTGGGGCTGGGGCTAGGGCTTGGGCTTCATCACCTGATATAGTGAAATACAAAGCGTACTTCAGTACACCCGACCTCATTGAGTTTCCTATTGAAGTTCCCGGTCAAACGGCATATGCATATTTTTATTCGCCATCAAATCCCAATTATCAAGCTACCGAGGACGAAAAGCCACCTTTGTTAGTCGAGAGTCATGGTAATAGACTTGTCATTATAGATCATAGTCAATTGTTTTTCCTATCATTTTCTTGATCCAGATGCTAATCAACTTGTTAGTTACTGTTTTATGACGTATTTGTCTATATTTGTTGACAGTGGCCTTTCTTTTGGATGAACATGTTTTTTTGATGCATGTTTCAGTCATGTGAATTCATATGTTGCGTATAACGCTTTATGATATCAGTATCCTACATTTGTAGTTTTAATTGTTGATTGTTATAGATGAATGCCATTGCAATAATAGTTTTTGGTTGATATATTAATTTTTCAAATATTTGCATGTATGTATCCATGCCTGCCTGCATATATGTATATATGAGGATAATGGGTATATTATTAGGTTGCCGCAGGAGAAAATTTTCCTTCATATGGCTGTCAAAAGTCAATCCTTAATCTCTTTGTGGATGATCAGTTCTATCAATCTTGATCTCAATGGTCTAATATATAGATACACAAGAACATGTTGTTTTCATACTCTTTTGTTTTCACACGATAAATATGGATGACTCAAAATATGGATATATGAAATGCATCCTTTTTATGCATATGGATACAGATGTGTGGTAGATTGAAATATCCAAATTGATGTCTAATACATTTCTGGAGATACTAGTTCTTGGTACATACGAAGTTGAAGTTTAACTTGCAATGTCGATCAATTTGCAAGTAACTAAGCAAGTATTATTTCATAAGTGTAAAATCATGTTACACATACAACAAGAATACACAACAAACGCATCATTAGAGAGTGATTCAAGATGTTCAAGTTAAAACCAATATATGATACTCGATGATAATATGAAACTTTCATATTCTCATCGATACTCATATATGAAACTAAAAGCGCCACTTAGTCCCCGTCTATCGGTTAACATACGTTCGATGTTTGTCGTGACATAGAACTATACGAAGGTTGTTAAATATCGGACGGTATAGCTCGATACTATCAACCGTCGTATAGTCTATGTGACGAGAAGATTCATTCGTATGATAACCGATAGATTTGTCCCGTGTGGACAAGTTAGGAATGTATAAAGCAAACACATTCATTCACTTGTGTTTTCATCCGTTTCGAGATATTTCATCGGTACCTTTCTGCTGGTTCTCCGTGTACAAAGATAGATTAGATGTTCATTTCAACGTTGTTTCACAGCTTTGAAATGATTATCTATTCTATTACAGTGTACTCGGAGAACAGCGGGGAGGTGCTGCCGAAATTTACTCGAAACGGTTGAAAGCACAAGCGAATGGGTGTTCACTCTATACATTCTTAATGGGATAGAAGCCTTACCCCCGACAGCCGGAACACACACATACAACAAGAATACACAACAAACGCATCATTAGAGAGTGATTCAAGACGTTCAAGTTAAAACCAATATATGATACTCGATGATAATATGTAACTTTCATATTCTCATCGATACTCATATATGAAACTAAAAGCGCCACTTAGTCCCCGTCTATCGGTTAACATATGTTCGATGTTCGTCGTGACATAGAACTATACGAAGGTTGTTAAATATCGGACGGTATAGCTCGATACTAACAACCGTCGTATAGTCTATGTGACGAGAAGATTCAATCGTATGATAACCGATAGATTTGTCCCGTGTGGACAAGTTAGGAATGCATAAAGCAAACACCTTCATTCAGTTGTGTTTTCATCCGTTTCGAGATATTTCGTCGGTACCTTTCCGCTGGTTCTCCGTGTGCAAAGATAGATTAGATGTTCATTTCAACCTTGTTTCACAGTTTTGAAATGATTATCTATTCTATTACAGTGTACTCGGAGAACAGCGGGGAGGTGCTGCCAAAATTTACTCAAAACGGTTGAAACCACAAGCGAATGGGTGTTCGCTCTATACATTCTTAATGGGATAGAAGCCTTACCCCCGACAGCCGAAATCCACACATACAACAAGAATACACAACAAACACATCATTAGAGAGTGATTCAAGATGTTCAAGTTAAAACCAATATATGATACTCGAAGATAATATGAAATTTTCATATTCTCATCGATACTCATATATGAAACTAAAAGCACCACTTAGTCCCCGTCTATCGGTTAACATACGTTTGATGTTCGTCGTGACATAGAACTATACGAAGGTTGTTAAATATCGGACGGTATAGCTCGATACTAACAACCATCGTATAGTCTATGTGACGAGAAGATTCAATCGTATGTTAACCGATAGATTTGTCCCGTGTGGACAAGTTAGGAATGTATAAAGCAAACACCTTCATTCACTTGTGTTTTCATCCGTTTCGAGATATTTCGTCGGTACCTTTCCGCTGGTTCTCCGTGTACAAATATAGATTAGATGTTCATTTCAACGTTGTTTCACAGCTTTAAAATGATTATCTATTCTATTACAGTGTACTCGGAGAACAGCGGGGAGGTGCTGCCGAAATTTACTCGAAACGGTTGAAAGCACAAGCGATTGAGTGTTCGCTCTATACATTCTTAATGGGATAGAAGCCTTACCCCCGACAGCTGGAACACACACATACAACAAGAATACACAACAAACATATCATTAGAGAGTGATTCAAGATGTTCAAGTTAAAACCAATATATTCTTTTTAACGACAAACGCATACACAAAGCATATACACGGATTTTCTCCTTTGTCAGTAACTATTCGGTTCTTAGATTTCTCAATATAGTCACCATAACCTACAATTTATATGTTATACAGTCTAACATGGCCCATGAGTACGTCAGAGTTAATGACTGGATGTATGTGGATTGGCAACAACGTATGCAACCTAAGCTTGTCGTAGGAGTTGCTGCTTTTATTGAATTTGCACGCGCATATAATAAGATCATGATAGAGAAGATTCTCTGCCCGTACGATAGATGTGGCAATAAGTACCGGCAGAAGGTAGAATTGGCAGAGCTTCATATCGTAAAATATGGGTTTATTAGACTTTACACAACTTGGAAATATCACGGGGAAGGAGAAGAACACAGTAATGCGGCAGAAGAAGAAGAAGAACACGATAATGCGGCAGGAGAAGAAGGAGAAGATGGTAATTTATTTCCATCAGAAGAAATGGAGGATATGGTAGAGGCTGCCCTAGGTGAATCTATTCGTACCGAAGATGACATTCCTTCCGGTCAAGGACCGCGTACGGATAAATATGAAAATTTCATGAATGATGCTAGAAAACCAATTTATGAGAATGCAAAGTATTCCACCCTCTCATGGTTCGTCCAACTTTTCCAGATTAAGTGTCTAAATGGATGGAGCAACAAGTCATTCACAATGCTTCTTTCGTTCTTGAAAGATTCTATGCCCCCAGGAAATAACGTGCCCGACAGCTGGTACGGAGCCCAGAAGATGATGTCTGATTTGGGTCTAAAGTGCGAGAAGATTCAAGCATGTCCTAAAAATTGCGTGTTGTACTGGAAAGAGAATTCAGATTTGAAGGAGTGTCCAACATGCGGAGAGGCCAGGTATAAGCCGAAAGATTATGATAAGAAGCCTGATATACCTGTCAAGATATCACGATATTTTCCCATAACACAGAGGCTGCAGAGGCTATTCAGGTGCAAGAAAACATCCGAGGCAATGATTTAGCATCACCGTGCTCCTCCAAGTGAAGATGGAAAAATGAGTCATCCAAGAGATTCACCGGCATGGAAGGATTTCGATAGGAGGCACGCAATATTCAGTAGCGATCCTCGTAATGTCCGGCTCGGACTGGCTAGTGATGGCTTCTTCTCATTCAACTATATGGCTGGAAGTCACAGCACATGGCCCGTTGTAATGATAATTTATAATATGTCGCCTTGGTTGGCTATGGACCAATCATACTTTATGATGCCTCTTCTTATCGACGGACCAAACTCACCGGGAAACAATATCGACGTCTATCTCCGACCTCTGATCGAGAAGTTAAAATCTTTGTTCATTGATGGTGTAGAGACATATGATGCAAACACAAATACAACCTTCATACTGCGTGCGGCTTTAATGTGGACAATTAATGACTTTCCTGCGTATGGAATGCTATCAGGTTGGTCCGTACATGGTCACAAAGCATGTCCTCATTGCCATCAACACACAACATCGAAATTCTTGAATTTTAGCAGGAAGGTTTGTTATTGCGGCCATCGACGTTTCCTACCTCTAGACCACCCCTACAGGTTAGACACTGTTCACTTTGATGGTCATCAGGAGCTTCTTGGACCTCTAGCCCCATTGTCCGGAGATGACGTGACTGCTCAATGGGATGGTTACAATAATGTGACCTTCGGGATGGATCCGACGAAACAGGTCAAACCACCATTTTGGAACAAGTTAAGAATTTTCTTCGAGCTTCCGTACTGGTCAACAAATTTAGTGCGTCATTGTCTGGACGTCATGCATATAGAGAAGAGAGTATCAGAGCACATACTCAACTTGCTTCTTTGTAAAGACGGGAAATCGAAAGACAACCTGAATGCTCGGATGGATCTACAGGAGTGGGGAATAAGAAGTGAATTGCACCCTAGACCGGTAGCGGGTAAACCAGGAAAGTTTGTACTTCCTAATGCCGCTTATCATATGTCACAACCGGAGAAGAAAAGATTCCTGCAGGTGTTGCATGATTTGAAAGTTCCCACAGGTTTCTCAGGTTCATTCAGCAAGAAAATAAAAATTGTGAAAGGAAATATCGATGGGCTGAAAAGTCATGATCACCATGTTATCGTGGATCACCTTCTTCCATTAGCCCTCAGGACTTCTCTCCCCGAATCGGTTGGTCTAGTAATCAACGACCTATGTTGTTTTATCAGAGAGTTGTGTGCTAAAACACTGGAGGTTGTGACGCTGGATAAACTAGAAAATTCTATTGCTTTGATACTTTGCAAGTTTGAGCGTATTTTCCCACCGTCATTCTACGATATCATAATACACTTGACGGTTCATCTTGCAACTGAGGCTAAGTTAGCCGGACCGGTACAATATTGATGGATGTATCCCGTCGAGAGGTACGTGTAATTTTTCGTTTCGCGCAATTTTTAAAATTATTGTTGTCCTGTATGCCCGTATTTATTTATTCAATATATTTTCTTTGGGTACCTCTACACTCTTAAAAAGTATATACGCAATAAAAATCGACCAGAGGGTTATATCATGCAAGGTTATCTTCTTGATGAAGCAACCACATTTTGTTCCCGCTATCTGGACGAGAACATTGAGACGAGACTTAACCGGCCTCGAAGAATTCAAGACGGGCCATATGGTAAAGCCGATTATAAGAGGGTAGACACTATGTTTATCAACAAGATATACCGGTTTATCTTGCTTAATTGCGCATGTCTTGAACAAATTAGAGAGTAAGTTTTTTTGGATTAATTGTTATATTTGTGTTTGTGTGTGTATGAAATGATATAATATTAATATCACTATTATTTGTCGAAAACAGAATTCATTTTAACGAGGTACGTGAGCGGCATCCTGATTGGAACGAAGAACGATTGGAAAAATATCATCAGGATAATTTTTGTGATTGGGTCACAGATCATGTAAGTTATTCGAAAAACATGTTATTGCTATCAGTTTTAATCTAAACTTATATCGTTATATATTTGTCGTAAAATTTGTTTTGTTAGTGTAAGTGCACGGCGGCGCCCGGCCGTCGATCCGACGCCGGAAACGCGGAAACGAAAAACTTTACAAACTAGTAAACCGGCACCACCGCGCACAAAAATCCCAGATCGGGCCATTAACCTAGCTACTAGCAAACTAAAAGATGGGTAGAGAGATATACCAAGCGATCTGTGTCCTTCGGTCTTCGCCTCCACTCCGATCTCCTCGCGGAATCTCCGGTCGTCGCCTCCTCGTCAGGACGGGCACCACATCGCCGGGTTCTTTTACGGGCTCCCACCTCTGGACCGAGGCAACTCGGACGCGAAGTTGGCGAGTCGACGTGCTCAAGATTTGCTGTAGAATAGTGTAGGATCCATTGTCTCATTTGGATTATAGAAGTTGCCTTTGATGGAGGAATGGAATGAACAATGGAGAGAGGTTTGGAATTTTTTACAAGCAAAGAATGGGATGTATGTTATTCCCACTACCACAAAATTAATCTCCCTCTCTCCTCCCACAAGTGGCCGGCCCCTCTCTAAAAATGGTGGTGATGCAAATTGCAAAATAATGCAAGAAGGAATATGTATGATAAAATGAGAAGGAAAAAAGTCACACCATTTTCCAATCAATCCTATCTCAATCCATCATAATAAATGCAAGTGAAAAGATGAAAAGAGAATCTCATCATGAAGCCACACATTTACAAAGGACCCCCTCCACAAATGCTAATTTGCACAATTGCAAATTAGCCCCTCCATCGAAAAAGTCCGGCCGGGAAGGAACAAAGGAAAACTGGCCGGAACGGAATGCAAACTGGCAACTTCAGAAAACTGATCCCGTAATAAATTACAGGAAAACCCCGCGACTGCATATACATGCCCACATTTGTATTCCCACTGAATACAAATGCAAAGAGACAAAACTACATTGTCTAATACTAGGATCCGGCTTAAACCAAAGCCCTCTAGTAAAATCCGTCCGATCACGATCCGTGCAATACCGCACGTATCTGATCGAACCCTGCCATATCTCCATACGGCCTCTACAGCGTTTCGCCCGAAACTTGAGTAACTGTGTGTGGTGGACTCTAAAGACTCGTCAATACTATGGCTGTGGATTTAACCACTAGCATGTCAGAGGTATTAGCCATACGTGACGGGCTACCAGCTATTGACCAAAAGGGACGTCGATGAGTGAACTCATCCTGACACTCTACTGAGCCTGTCAGTGACAATATCCGTCCAGTCCAGTCCGTTCGTCTATGAGCATCGCATGGCGGGCCTAGGGGGTTGGTAAAAGTCTGACCTCCAAAAGCGGTACAAGTCGTGTCGGAGTGTAGCCCAGAACACCCTGAGATACTACTGGAATACCTACCAGTAAATCTCCCGCCTTGGCCAAGGACTTTTCATGTACTGGCTCTCCTAGACACAGCGCGACCTCACCCCCAATACCGGGAGAGACGAACCCCTGCAGATCCGCTCACTGCCTCCATGTGGCTCGGGACTGTACCTAACTAAAACCTGTTTTCACGTCTCCTTTGAGCGTGCTAGGGTAGTAATCAAAGCACAGTGGGAACTCACACGAGACAAATGACGATCTCAGGTCGATGAACTAACCTGTACACATGTCACAAGGGAACTGCTATCTGACGTCAGGTATAATACCAACTAGCAGGTTCTCGGCGAGTCCCGTCCGGTGTACTCATAACCCAATGAGCACCTGTATACATCTTAGGTGAACCAACTGACACCAGTGGCTTGTGAGACCGGCCACCGCCCCTCGTCGGGGTCTCGACTGTATACACTAGTCTACTCTAGAGAATCGATGCCCTGTCTCGAAACTCCCACGACTAGGGACCTTTTAAGGATGTGCTTATAGACCCCAGCTCCCACGTATATGATCACCCTCATACTGCTGGTAGTCAAGCAAGAATCCTAGGGGCTCTATCAACGTGCAATAGCGACTCGTAAGGTCACCTAAAGCAGTACACGATGATAAAGATAAACCAGATAGCATACTATCATCTTGAGTAAGACTGTCCTACTGGGACAGGTCCTCCCTCAATCATTGCAATCACGTGCCTGTGATCCAATAATTGACTCTGAGGGCACTATCTCCAACTGTTAGATCCATGATCCGAACTTGTCTGCATCATTTGAGAGTGATTCAAGATGTTTAGCTCAATTTCCTAGTATGGAGGTTGCATATTATAAAGGATTCGGTGTCCTTGGATACAAATTCGAAGTTAAGGACATAGAAACATCTAGAACCACTCAAAATAGTGGGATTGTGACGGTAGGATCGGACGGTGTGATTTATTATAGGTACTTAAATTGTATACTCGGCATCCACTATCCCGGACAATCAGAACCCTTTTATATATTCCAGTATACTTGGTACGATACGCGAACCGATACGGATAAGTGGAGAAGCAATCTTGGGACTTGGAAAGATGAATATGGATTGACCAGTGTGAACACACTTCGATTTTACGGTCAGGAAGATCCGTTTATCTTTCCTAACCAAGCATTCCAAGTGTACTACTCACAGTGTTTGAAGCATCCGGGATGGAGTGTCGTATGCCGTTGGAAACCCAGGGATGTCTACGATATCCCAGAATTCAAGGACAGCGATGAGGATGAAGAAGAGAGAAGGCTTAGAGTGCTCCGACCGTCTATTTCGAAGGACGGGTTGTCTTCGGCCGATCATGAAGTTACGTGGGTTAGAAATGATATTGATGATGAAATCCAAGTAGATATGTTTAATGCGCCCACGAAACGAAAAAGGTTATCAGTAATGTTATATTATTACTTCACATTTTACGATCTATACATATATAGTCAATACTTGTAATGATTGTTTAATGCGTCCACGAACCGTTTATCTAGATTTGATGACGATGACGGGAGTAGCGAGGGGAGGCAGGAGCTCCAGCCGCGGCACCGGCAGAGGCAGAGGCAGAGCGGTTCTGCCGCCCGGAGAGCTGCGTAGGGAGCTTCGAAGGGCCGGTCTTGCACCCAGATCGGAGACCCCTTCGGATGCCTCCTTCCGTGTGGACTTTGCCACACCTCCAGGTATATTGCACGCATATCCATTTTGAATGTAATATTATAGATATTCATGCCTGTTCATGTCAAAATTACTTATATTGTCAATGTTTGATTGTCTAGTTGTTGGTGATGCGTCCACATCAGGGACAGAGGCCACTTCCGCACCTCCAGGTATGTTTATATATCATATAGTGCATGTATATTGATTTAGAATGCTATATCATAAATATACACACATTCCTTTTGCTCTTACTTAGATAGTAATTTTTTTTTATTGTCTAGCTGTAGGTGGTGACACCACTGCACCTGCGGGTATGTTTATATATCCTATAGTGCATGCATATTGATTTAGAATGTTATATTATTGATCTACACATTCTTTTTGCAATTACTTATATAATCTATTTTTAATTGTCTAATTATAGGTAGTGCGTCCACATCTGCCGCAGGGGCCACTCCTGCCACTTCCGTACCCTCCGCATCATCTGTAGGTTAGTATGAATAAATATAAAATATTTATTCATTTTACATATCCTCTATAGAATAAATATGAACTTCATGGAAATTTAGCGTCAATGTTTATTTTCTAGTTGGAGGGGATGCGTCCGCATCCGGGACACCGGCTATTCCTCACCGGAGGAACTATCGTCCCGCTCGTGCTGCTGCCCGGGCCCGAGCTCGTGCTTTAGTCACCGGAGGTATATATCACACTTCAATTTTCATTTAACCTTGATTTCTTAATACAACTTTGTCTTAATATTGATTGTCTTGATATTTCTTGCAGATGTAGGGCCTCCCCATCCCCAGAGGGGGACTTGAGGCCCGAATCAGTTCCACAGGCTGAGGCCTGACAGAGCTAGGGGGGAGGCAGCATTCCCCCTCTTTTTTACCCCTGGTTATCGCTATACCGGTCCTCATGACGAGAGGTTCGGCCGGTATATGGGGGATGAGAGCCGGCTCGTGAAGAACTATCCACTTTATATTGAGTGGGGCGACCAGCACCGGCGCTCATTCGCCCTCTTCTTTGATCAGGATCGGTTATTAATATATATTTTCATTAGATTTATCCAATATATTTATTATTAACACTTGCAATCTAATAACAATGTTTTTTTGTATTTTCAGTTGGATTACGATTTTCAGCCTGTACCCGACCCTGATCACCCTGGGAGGGTGCTCGACCTTCATGCTCTGTACAATGGCATGATGAAGAACATGTAGACCAAGGTCCGATACAACAGGAATGAGCTGAAGGCCGACTGCTACTCCCTGTGGATGGCGACCCCCGAGGCAGAGAGTGCGACCCTCCTATCTACTCCGGCCTTTGCGAGAGTCGACGTAGAGACATGGCCTCTATTGTGCGAATATTTCGACTCTCAACGCAAACAGGTATGTATTTTAAATGTAATTCATTGTTTAGTATATAATTTATTTTTTTGTGTTCCTTAATTAGAAAACTAAATGTGAAGGTGTTGTGCAGAAACAGGCCGCTCAAAATATAGAGAATAGGAAGTCGGCGAAGAGGGGTCGCCTTACTTATACAGGTGGCTCGAGGAATATTCCTCGAGCCATGGAGTTATCGGTAAATTACAATAGACCGGCCTTTGTGATATAATGCAATATTAAGAGTTATTTTCTAATATATCTAATATTAAGAGTTATTTTCTAATATTGCAGAGAGCTCAGACCCTGGCGCAAGGTGGTACACCGAGCGTGCTGTCCGCATATCTTGCCGTCCACGGTACCTCGACAGATCTCGCCACGGGCGAGCTTCGATATCCCGACGTCGCTACCCAGGAGTATTGCGTAAGTGTTAATATTTATTCAACCCCTATTTGAAATTTTAGTTTTGAAAGGTTCAAATTTAAATGATATACTTATATTTTACTGGTTAATGTGGGTGCAGGAGCGGGTGGTTAAGCAGGCCGAGGCATCGGGGATCGATTTTTCCGGACAGAGCGATCCGATGCTGCTGACTCCAGTCCTGGACGCCGCACACGGAGGGCACCACGGTGGTTGGGAGAGAGGCCGAGGACTGGGCCCTAGCAGGGCCCATATGAGGTTGGACTCCACCCCGGCGGTTACTTCCTCCGTCTCCGGTGAGCGACGTTTCCAGCAGGAACTGGAGAGCTTGAAGGCCACCGTTCAGGAGTTGAAGGAGATGCTGGTATGTACACTACTTAATAGTAAAATATTATGTCATATTATAGATAGAAACATATCCAATATTAGTACGTAGCCTGAGTTTATTTGGTTGTAGACTTAGCTTTGATTAATCATACATACATATCTAATTAAAATAAACTACGGTTTTCCAAACTAGATATCCAAACGAGGCCTAAGTCCCTAAGTATACATAGATTGGGGTTTCGAAATAACTTGATAATGATACGAATTCGAATAATACACAGTTCTTACTTGCTTATTACACACGTAGGTCCAGACGCGACATGGTACATCGGCCGAGCCTCCACATGCATCTCCTTCGGCTGCGGCTCCGCAAGCCACTACATCGGCTGCGGTTCCGCAGACAGCTCCTATAGCTCCACTGCCCGCTCAGAATCCCGCAGCCGCGGCTCCGCAAGCCACTACCTTGACGGCGGCTGCACAGACCACATCGCCAGCTCCACAGCCTTCTCAGACTCTCGCACGCTCCGCATTGCATGATTTATTGACCGAGGAGCAGGCGCGCCAGATTCTGGCGTTTATCAGAGGTGGAGCTGGACTGAGCTAGGGTAGCTTTTTGATTCTTATATTTTAAACATGTATTTATTTATATGATACAATTTGGACGATATTGATATTGGTGGTGTTTACGTGTTTATAATGATATCATATTCTGCTTGTTGGTTTCTTTTGTATATTATACGTGATGTGATTATGAATACTGCGATATATGTTCTGCGTGATGATTAATTTTATATATGATCGATGTATAAATTATTGTGCACAGGGCGAGAAAAAAAATAGGCAGCCCTTTTTTAAAAAAAACCCTGATACTATGTACCTACGTATTTAACCGTAGGGCCCTTCATTGCCCCTACGGATTAATCCGTAGGGCCCAACAATGTACCTACAGATTTATCCGTAGGGGAAAAATATCAGGATACCTGATATTTTGCCCCTATGATCTCAGTATCAGGGGTTAAGCTTGCCCCTACGGCTATATCCATAGGGGCAAACAAATGCCCCTACACAGTTATCCGTAGGGGCAAAATATCAGGATTCCTGATATTTGCCCCTACGGATATATACCTACGCACTTATCCGTAGGGGCTACTACTTAGCCCTACGGATACGTCCGTAGGTACACCTAATCTATTTTATAAAACCGTAAATAAAATAAATTTTTTGCCCCTACGGCCTATTCCGTAGGGCAAACCGGACCTACATATAACTCCGTAGGGGTAATTTTTAGTCCGTAGGGGCAAGTTCAAGGCTTCGACTTGCACCTACGGCGTTTGTACCTACAGGGTATTTTCTTGTCCTTACGGATATATCCGTAGGGGAAGTGGTTTGCTCCTACGGATAAATCCATAGGGGCAACCCTTATTTGTAGTAGTACAAGCTTGTACAAGCTTCAACCATGTGACTAATTACCAACTAACTTGATTAACTTTAAATAAATAAAACCCTTCATTATATCAAGCATAGTGTGAGTCTCATACACCCATGAAGCATGTGGTATCAAGCATGACACAAATAAAAATGTACATTAATATATCACATATATACTAAGTGGACACAAGTGAGAAAAAGAAATCTTAAGTGAGCTAATATTAGTTAATGTAATTCAATATATCAAATATATAATTATACATTAAATTATTAAATCAACACTTGATTTAATAATCCGGCTATATCACATACAACCGGCTAATATCAAGTATAACAATCTATCGAATCAACACTTGATCCGATAACCCGGCAATATCACATATAACCGACCGATATCACATATCGCGAGAATAGAATGCAGTATCACATACGCGCATTAATCTCGGTCCCGCACATATCACATATGTACTCCTACTTCGTTTCGCATGAACCAGGAAATCTCTGTGTAGGACTCTAAAGACTCGTCAATACGCTGGCAGTAGGTGATGATCATATCAAACACCCACAAGCCGTAAGCGGTCTGCTAAACGTAACGGCTACCCGGATATTGAGCGATCAGAAGATTAACAAGCAAGCCTGCTCATACTCTGCGAATCCAATCAGTAACACAACCGTATAGTCTGGTCTCTTCGTCAGATATGTCGCATATCTTAGCCTGGGGGTGGTAAACGTCAGACCCCAATAGCCTGGTAAGTCATGCCGATGCAAGGTCCATAACGGTTCGAGAAACTACTGATAACACTTACCAGTAAATCTCAGCAACTCTGGCCAAGGATTTTCTGTTATGGCCAATCGAGCATAGCGCAACATCAACCCCCAATACCGGGAGAGACGAATCTCCTCCTATCGCTCATTGCCTCCATGTGACTCGGGACTGTACCAAAAAACCACCATTTTGCACGATCTCTTGAACGTGTTAAGGTGGAAATCAAAGCACAGTGGGAATCACACAGGACTCTTTGACGATCTCGGGTCGACAGACTAACCTGTACCAGTGTCACCAGAGAACTACTATCTGACGATAGGTATAATACCATCTAGGAGTTCTCGGCAAGTCCGTTCAATGTACCCAGTCTCCACTGAGCACCCGTATACTATCTTTGATGTCAAACACCAATGGATATGGGATCATCCATCGCCCATCATATGGGTCGAGAAGCGTATACGCTAGTCTACTCTGGAGTATCGATGCCCCGCCTCGATACTCCCACGACTAGGAACATTTGAAGGATGTACTTACCGACTACCCTGTCCCCACTAGTATGATTTGCATCATAATCCTAGTAGTCAAGTACTCATCCTAAGGGCTTTATCAACATGTAATAGAGAGACAATAAGTGTACATGTTAAGATAAAGAGCAACTAGATAGCATACTATCATGTCGAGCAAGAAAGTCCTCCCTATATATGTCCAAGCATCAACTACAATATATATCACATGTACCGTAATGGCCTCTAGGGCATACGTATAACTAACACCCTAGACCCCTACGAGAGTGGCAAGCAACCCTACCAATTCTAGAGTTAGGAGACCCGGTCTCGACTTCTCGAGATGGTCTCCCACTGGACTCTAGAACCCGGTTACTTGTATACACTGTCCCCACTAGTTTTCTTCACTTCTTCCTTAAAATGGTTTAGATTTCTAGGATTTTTGTCTTACTTGAATTAGATGGAGTCCTATAGACTTCATATGATTCAAGTGCCAATCACGTGCCATTTCGAGTCGTGACAAAGTTGGTATTAGAGCGCTAGGTTAACCTTGGTTCAAGTCTATGTTTGACTATGCGGAGCCTAGGGCGTTTGTATATATACGGAATCTAGGCTTGACTTTATGGAACTTAGACTTAGTCGAGGGGGAATTAGACCCGAACTTTCGTCGTGTAGGTTGACCTTAGTTGATGGAGTAGGTGACTTAAGGAGAGTGACTTACCGTGTGTATGTTCCGCAGCATACTTACGATACGTGTTGGAGATAGTGCCCTCAGAGTCAATTATTGGATCACAGGCACGTGATTGCAATGATTGAGGGAGGACCTATCCCGGTAGGACAGTCTTACTCGAGATGATAGTATGCTATCTGGTTTACCTTTATCATCGTGTACTGCTTCAGGTGACCTTACAGGTCGCTATTACACGTTGATAGAGCCCCTAGGATTCTTGCTTGACTGCCAGCAGTATGAGGGCGATCATATACGTGGGAGCTGGTAGTCTATAAGCACATCCTTAAAAGGTCCCTAGTCGTAGGAGTTTCGAGACAGGGCATCGATTCTCCAGAGTAGACTAGTGTATACAGTCGAGACCCCGACGAGGGGCGGTGGCCGGTCTCACAAGCCACTGGTGTCAGTTGGATCACCTAAGATGTATACAGGTGCTCATTGGGTTATGAGTACACCGGACAGGACTCGCCGGGAACATGCTAGTTGGTCTTATACCTGACGTCAGATAGCAGTTCCCTGGTGACATGTGTACAGGTTAGTTCATCGACCTGAGATCGTCATTTGTCTCGTGTGAGTTCCCACTGTGCTTTGATTACTACCCTACCACGGCTCAAAGGAGTCGTGCAAACAGGTTTTAGTTGGGTACAGTCCCGAGCCACATGGAGGCAGTGAGCGGATCTTCAGGGGTTCGTCTCTCCCGGTATTGGGGGTGAGGTCGCGCTGTGTCTAGGAGAGCCATTACACGAAGTCCTTGGCCAAGGCAGGAGATTTACTGGTAGGTATTCCAGTAGTATCTCAGGGTGTTCTGGGCTACACTCCGACACGACTTGTACCGCTTTTGGGGGTCTGACTTTTACCAACCCCCTAGGCCCGCCATGCGATGCTCATAGACGAACGGACCGGACTGTACGGATATTGTCACTGACAGGCTCAGTAGGGTGTCAGGATGAGTTCGCTCATCGACGTCCCTTTTGGTCAATAGCTGGTGGCCCGTCACGTATTGGCTTATACCTCTGACGTGCTAGTGGTTAAATCCACAGCCATAGTATTGACGAGTCTTTAGAGTCCACCACACTTTCAGTTACTCAAGCTTTCGGGCGAAACGCTGTAGACGCCGTATGGAGATATGGCAGGGTCCGATCAGATACGTGCGGTATTGCACGGATCAGGATCGGACGGTTTGTACTAGTGGCCGTATAGATATATGGCAAGGTTCGATCAGATACATGAGGTATTGCACGGATCAGGATCGGACGGATATTACTAGCCGGCTTTGGTTTAAGCCGGATCCTAGTATAGTACAGTGTAGTTTTGTCTCTTTGCATTTGTGTTCAGTGGGAATACAGATGCGGGTGTGTATGCACAGTATCGGGGTTTTCCTGTAATTTATTACGGGACCAGTTTTCTGGAGTTGCCAGTTTGCATTCCGTTCCGGCCGGTTTTCCTTTGTTCTTTCCCGGCCGGACTTTTCCGATGGAGGGGGTTATTTGCAAGTTTGCAAATAACATTTTGTGGAGGGGTTTTATGCATTTGTGGGGCTTCATGATGGTTCATAATCATGAGATGCTTTCTTAGTCTTTTCCTTTGCTTTTTGTGATGAGAAAGGATTAGATATTGATTTGAGTTTTGTTATCATGGCTTTTGATGTGGTCACCTCTTGTCTTTTACTACACTCACCTCCCTTGTATAATTCCCTCCACCATTTCCATGAGTAATAGGCCGGCCACAATTTGAAGGAAAAAGAAGAGAGAGGATCATTTGGTGAGGGTGGGAAAATTATCATTCATATCATTTTTCCATTGCCACCAAAATTCCCAAGTTCATTTCTCAACCTCATTCCTCCATCAAGGCAACATAACCCCAAAGAGATAAAGCACTACACTTTCTACAGCAAATCTTGGGCACGTCGACTTGCCAGCTTCGTGCCCGAGTTGCCTCGGTATAGAGGCGGGAGCCCGTAAAAGATGCAGGCGATGTGGTGCCCTTCCAGCGAGGAGGCAACAACCGGAGTTTCCGCAGCAGATCGGGACGACGACGAGAAGACCGGAGGACTCGGATCACTCGGTAGATCTCTAACCCGTCTTGTAGTTAGCTAGATCTAGTTTAATGGCCCGATCCGGGTGTTTAGTGCGCGGTGGTGCCGGTTTGCTAAGTTCGCAAAATTAAAGTTTATCACCGCTTCCGCATTCCGGCGTCAGTTTGACGGCCGGGGCGCCGCCGTGCACTTACAGTGGTATCAGAGCCTCGCCATTAACATAGTCTAGCTTTGTTTGATGTGTTTGCATTTCCGATCGACCAAAATTCCAAAAACCCGCGTTTTCACATACATCAGTTTTCTGTTGAATTTTTCCTTGCTCCAAATTTTTTTCAGGTTGTAAAAAACTAATGTACTGGAAGTTCTAAGACTACTGGAGAAATTCGACAAATTGATCCTTCAAGGAGAGCGCGGAACCGCGGCCAAACCCCACTTTGGGCCGCGGTTCCGCCGCAGTATGGACTGTTCAATTGGTCAAACTTTTTCAGTGGGCTTCTGGGGTGATTTTAGGGGTTTTGGAATATTAATATTGGGCCCAGAATTTCTTGATGTGCTACAGTAGTACTTTGGGGCCCACTTGTTAAAATTTGATCGATCGGATATTTTAAACACATTATTTCACAGTATTTACATTATATCTGCGACCGTGAATGTCACTTGATCGGTAAATCCTGTCTAACTGCTATAGCCCGGTTAGACGGATTTGCGAACGTGACTTTCACGTTGATGTTCTGTATTGTGCTGTGATGTTGCGGATTGGTCATGGTGATAGCCTGGTTGCAGTGGTAGTACATTTTTTGTTGTAGTATGTACATTTGATATTGCGGGGCGAGCGTCCGACATGTGGACTGCCGTCACTGCCAGTTTGTATTATTATTTTGGGGCACGACCTGGTTGCGGTCGATGTACCCGGTGTATGTATATTTTACTTTCTGTACTAGGATTACCCCGCGGAGGGGTGCACGGATAGCCAGGTTCTAGAGGGCAATGGGCCCGCATCTTATGGCATTGAGACGGAGGGGGCTTCACTCTAGAATTGGCGGGCTATTCGCCGCACTCGTAGGGGGTACAGGTTGACCCAGGAGGGGTGTCCAAGTTACCGGATTCCGTGAAGTGCCGGGTGGTCCATTCACGTTGCTGAAGGGGCTGCCTCACTTCAGGTTTTGGCGGGTAACTTGCCGCGCCCGTAGGGGTCTAGGATTTCATTGCACAGGCTATCCACACGTCCAGGGGAACGTCGGGTTTCAGTAGTGGCTCTGTGAAACCCGGGGATCCCAGATATCTGTATTGTTCTGTGATGCTGTACATTTCTGTGATGTTGCATTTTATCACGCCTTGAGCGAATATAATATATTGGTATATATATTAGTAGATGTTGTATATGTTTTACATCCGCGCTAGTCCAGTCCCCGCTCTGTCGTTAGTTAGCTAACCTAACGGGTAATGACGGGACCCAGTGGCGAATGCGGATGGCATATACGTACATCAGTATATTTTCGTTCTTTATGGTGTGATCAATGATGGGACTGCGTTGATTTGGATCAATGCAAGTTAAAACAAACCTACTCTGATGTTGCTGGAACACTTTTCAAAAGCTGTTATTGCAAGGGCGTTGTCTTTTGTTTTGCATCGTGATATTCAGTTGGAATATCCTGCTCCTCAGTCGACGAGGCAAGGGCCGAGATCCCTTCACCGGGAGTGACCCCTTGGACAGAAGTTTGCGTCAGGGCATTAACTTCACTATAGCCGATTACTTTTGCTTTGCATCGTGGTATTCATTTGGAATATCCTGCACCCCATTCTACGGGGAAAGAGCCGAGATCCCTTCACCGGGAGTGACCTCTTTAGTAAAGGTTTTCGTCACTATATTTTCTAAAAAGCTATCCGTTCCTTCAACGATATAAAGTTCTTTACGTTAAAGGTTTTCTCCAGAAACCATTCGTAGCCCTCCGTCGTTTCATATGGGTAGTCAATAGTATTCAAGCTGTGTTTGTTGGCCAAAGTCAAGGCACAGTGTTTGGTAGCTGTTGGTTATTCATATGCAGCATAGATAGATGCGTTGGTTTGGGATAGTCGTACTACCTTGTTGGCCAAAGTCAAGGGTATGTACGGGTGGGTTCAAATTAACCTGGAGAATGACGGGTAGAACTTAACATGTGACTTATGATTTGTTGGCCAAAGTCAAGGTCATAAGAGCATGGGGTAAAAATCCACATCGGGAGTTTCAAAAGAACTGAAACTTGCCAGATATGCGCATACCTTCTGGAGTGTGATGACGTGAGCGGATTCCGTCACGTTATCATGCAATGATAGTTGGATCCCGATTCCCACTGATGAGTTGGTTTACTCCTCGGGTGACCCCGACTAATTCTTCTTTTAGGTTTGGAGGAGAATTTGAGGTACAGTAGGAGGTTTCCTGATTAGAAAAAGTGATAACCATTCTGATCTAGGATAGAGTGCACGCTGAGTGTTTCTTTTTTCTCTCTTTTTGGCAGCGACCATTGACCCGACCCTAGACTATGACTCAGTGACCAAGTTAACCGAACCTTCTTTAACACTGGCTTTTGGATTGTCAGAGTTGCAAACCTCATTGCCACTCCTACTTTTACCCTTTTCTCCAGGACACCCCGTATTACTACGAACGTCCACTTCCATTGGACAAAACCATCGTATGGTTATATACGAACTCGAAGGAATTCGAGGATGGTTTCTGGTTCTGGAGAAAACGAATAGGACTATTCAGTTGTCTTTTCCTTTTATCTTCTCTCAGGTTGCGAGTACCCCTTAGATTAGGGGATAGTACACCTATTACGAAAATTGGATAGTCTTCTTCCAAACCTTAGGCTGGTGCCGAACGGTGGGGAATGAAGAAGACCAATTAGCATAACGATGGTGTACAGAAGGTATTAAGTTCAGACAAAGCAAGGGATTAGTAAGAGGGAAAAGTAAATTGCGACTGCTATTCACGACCATACCAAATATTTCTACGCCAATCCTAAATTACCTTTGTATCTCTCCAGAACACTCCGTATCACTACGAAGATCCACAGTTTATTGGATACTCTATCGTATGGTTATATACGAACTCGAAAGGAACTTGTTCCAGTTCGGGGATGGATCCTGGTTCAGGAGAAATAGGAATAAAGTACATTCAGGTGTCTTTTATCTTCACCTTCTCTCGCGTTGCGAGTGCTCCTAGGATTAGGACAGTACACCCTTTATGCTTATTGGATAGTCTTCTTCCAAACCATAGGCTGGTGCCGAACGGTAGGGAAGGAAGAAAACCATTTGGCCTAAAGGGGTGTACAGAAGGTAATGACTAAAGACATGTAAAGGGATTTGGAGAGGTGGCAAAGAATTATACGGTTACAGTTGTGAATCTGGATAATGGAAGAGGCATTACTAGGAATACCAGGATACCCCAACGAAACATTTCAATGTTTTAGTTTCACTGTGTACTGTTAATGGAAAACTGATTTCCCGATTAGACACTTACTCCAGGGTATGTATTTACCAGGTATGATTCTCACATCTGTATGGTTTTACAGATGACGAGTGGGAGTAAGTTATTGGGAATTGGGTGATCATCCTCATTATATCGGGATTCGTTGCAATCGGTGATATTTGAGGAAGTCACCTGGGTTGTTTGCCGGACGGCAATTATTTGGTTTTGAATATCCGCTATTATGCACCAATTTCAAATTAATATATCTGTACATCTATTTTTATAAAGTGAGATATACCTTTTTAAAATTATGTCTATGACATTTACCTATATCAGTGGATGGTTAGGTAAGGAGCATTGAACAACAGTGTAATTCTTCATAACCACAGTACAGTTTTCAACCTACGACACACAGTGAATGAGTTATCAGACTCAAGGGACTTATACAGAGTATTGTATGTTGTCCAGGGTCCATCAGGACAGAGGGGTTGGTTCTCGTACTATATTCGGTTTACTTATGACTTCTCTAGTTTTTAGACAGGTGTTTCGTGGAAACACAGGGTCTGAATTTTGAGAAGTTATAGGTATTTGAATAAAGTAGAGAACCAGGTATTGCAAATATCGGGATTCTTCAAAGTGATCGAAGATGTAGATACTTGTATATGGTATTCAGTTGATAGTAATGATTAAGAGAACTTGCTTCTCTTTTGGGTTACTCATAATTGGAAGCATTCCTAAGTTGAGTGACGCTGATCGGCCTCCTTCCATTTAGTTGACATGCACTGGAGACAGCTGCATGATTTGAATCTGGTTCAATTAAATCAGTGCCTCTGGTTCTATATTGGATATAGAACAGTTCATATCTTAACGTTGTTAAGGTACGGGGAGTTGTCTGGCTTATGATTAAAACCAGACTCTGGATAACTCAAGGCACGTTTCTGTAATGGCTATTTGTGGGTTGACCCAGGCTATGACGAGGGTTGATTTTCTACCATATGGAAGATCAATAGTGATATTGTTCTTGACTCGCCACAGTTTTAATAAAAATGGATTTTTTCAGAAAACAGTAGTGGGAGTATGGTAGAACTGGAAGTGATTCCAGAACCACAAACGATTACTGAAGATTTGATAAGGAACCTAAAGATTCAATCTGGTTTGACATTCCATTGGCCACTCCGCAGATATGGTGGGTAACCTCAGGCACCCGAGAGGTACTCCGGTATGCTCAAGGACGGTGGCAGGGAGGTTCTTGTTTACCCCCACTTACCATTGCTGTTGTTCCAGGCTGTGAGACCCGGCAGGAGGATGAGTATAGCGTCGTTCTAAACTTGCTTTAGAAGTGTACGTTTATATGACTCTGCCAGAGGGTTGTCGTAGTCAGTGGGAGCAGCGGAAGCATTGGTGGACAGGTAGCTTATGTCTATTTATAGACTAAAGCAGATGTAGCGGAGATAGATCATCTATTTCTGACGTGACAGTCATAGGTTTGACTTCATCAGAATGAGGGATGGATCAGTTGAGAAGGTAGTAGGGTGTGATGTCATGGTATTTGGATGACATACACAGAGTAGGAAGTGATATTCCTATACTACGATCGGTTATACATTGGTCGTCACACAGTGGTTTCTCCACATGGGACTTGGACATTATGTCAGACATACTGGTTACTAGATCTATGGTTTTAGATCTAGATTTGGGTGGTTTCCCAATCAGGGTACTTAGACAGCATTCTAAGAGAATTTAGAATGGACGACTCCTGGCACGGTAGTGTACCTGCAGGTGATGGAGTCACCCTCTCTAAAGGTGTATTACAGACTAAAGGGGAGAGGGATGTGCATGATTGGCAGATCACTTGCTCAGGCAATTGAGTCAATCATGAGATGCCAAGTACCACACCAAATGTTGTTCTTGCACTAGATGCAATAAGTTGACATTGATCCAATCCTGGAGAAACAGTCGGAAGCAGTTTTAGAACATAAGTGAATGTTCTAGGGATATGATAACGACAGCCTCATTCGGGAGACAGTTATCATTCCAGGCTTCCAGGGTGACATGGACGACAAGGAGGTTGTCAGAATTATAGTTTTTCCTTCTAACGAGGGGCAGTATTTTGGACAGGTGGTCCAAGGCAATACTGAGGGAGGCATGGCGCAGGATACTGATTAAGTTCAGTTGACGATACAGTCTAAGAAGTTTAGATTTGGAGTTCATTTATGAGCTAGGTCCCATCAGACATCCAGACATACTCTAAGACAGGTATTGCTCATTTCGGGAGATGGCATTCTCTGCGAACTTGAGATATAGAGAGACATAGAAAGAAACATCAAAGCGGATCCACTCACTGAGGCTATTCCTCGAACGCTATAGTTTCGCAAACGAGTTTTGTGAGACTGACTAGTAGAGGAGTTGGGTGTTCGGTATCACACGGGCTGTGAGTATGCGACATCGCAATAATTAGCCTTGAGTGCAAGTGGGAGAATGTTGGAGATAGTGCCCTAAGAGTCAATTATTGGATCACAGGCACGTGATTGCAATGATTGAGGGAGGACCTATCCCGGTAGGACAGTCTTACTCGAGATGATAGTATGCTATCTGGTTTACCTTTATCATCGTGTAATGCTTCAGGTGACCTTACAGGTCGCTATTATACGTTGATAGAGCCCCTAGGATTCTTGCTTGACTGCCAGCAGTATGAGGGCGATCATATACGTGGGAGCTGGTAGTCTATAAGCACATCCTTAAAAGGTCCCTAGTCGTGGGAGTTTCGAGAAAGGGCATCGATTCTCCAGAGTAGACAAGTGTATACAGTCGAGACCCCGACGAGGGGCAGTGGCCGGTCTCACAAGCCACTGGTGTCAGTTGGATCACCTAAGATGTATACAGGTGCTCATTGGGTTATGAATACACCGGACAGGACTCGCCGGGAACATGCTAGTTGGTCTTATACCTGACGTCAGATAGCAGTTCCCTGGTGACATGTGTACATGTTAGTTCATCGACCTGAGATCGTCATTTGTCTCGTGTGAGTTCCCACTGTGCTTTGATTACTACCCTACCATGGCTCAAAGGAGTCGTGCAAACAGGTTTTAGTTGGGTACAGTCCCGAGCCACATGGAGGCAGTGAGCGGATCTTCAGGGGTTCGTCTCTCCCGGTATTGGGGGTGAGGTCGCACTGTGTCTAGGAGAGCCATTACACGAAGTCCTTGGCCAAGGCAGGAGATTTACTGGTAGGTATTCCAGTAGTATCTCAGGGTGTTCTGGGCTACACTCCGACACGACTTGTACCGCTTTTAGGGGTCTGACTTTTACCTACCCCCTAGGCCCGCCATGCGATGCTCATAGACGAACGGACCGGACTGTACAGATATTGTCACTGACAGGCTCAGTAGGGTGTCAGGATGAGTTCGCTCATCGACGTCCCTTTTGGTCAATAGCTGGTGGCCCGTCACGTATTGGCTTATACCTCTGACGTGCTAGTGGTTAAATCCACAGCCATAGTATTGACGAGTCTTTAGAGTCCACCACACTTTCAGTTACTCAAGCTTTCGGGCGAAACGCTGTAGACGCCGTATGGAGATATGGCAGGGTCCGATCAGATACGTGCGGTATTGCACGGATCAGGATCGGACGGTTTGTACTAGTGGCCGTATAGATATATGGCAAGGTTCGATCAGATACATGTGGTATTGCACGGATCAGGATCGGATGGATATTACTAGCCGGCTTTGGTTTAAGCCGGATCCTAGTATAGTACAGTGTAGTTTTGTCTCTTTGCATTTGTGTTCAGTGGGAATACAGATGCGGGTGTGTATGCACAGTATCGGGGTTTTCCTGTAATTTATTACGGGACCAGTTTTCTGGAGTTGCCAGTTTGCATTCCGTTCCGGCCGGTTTTCCTTTGTTCTTTCCCGGCCGGACTTTTCCAATGGAGGGGGTTATTTGCAAGTTTGCAAATAACATTTTGTGGAGGGGTTTTATGCATTTGTGGGGCTTCATGATGGTTCATAATCATGAGATGCTTTCTTAGTCTTTTCCTTTGCTTTTTGTGATGAGAAAGGATTAGATATTGATTTGAGTTTTGTTATCATGGCTTTTGATGTGGTCACCTCTTGCCTTTTACTACACTCACCTCCCTTGTCTAATTCCCTCCACCATTTCCTTGAGTAATAGGCCGGCCACAATTTGAAGGAAAAAGAAGAGAGAGGATCATTTGGTGAGGGTGGAAAAATTATCATTCATATCATTTTTCCATTGCCACCAAAATTCCCAAGTTCATTTCTCAACCTCATTCCTCCATCAAGGCAACATAACCCCAAAGAGACAAAGCACTACACTTTCTACAGCAAATCTTGGGCATGTCGACTTGCCAGCTTCGTGCCCGAGTTGCCTCGGTATAGAGGCGGGAGCCCGTAAAAGATGAAGGCGATATGGTGCCCTTCCGGCGAGGAGGCGACAACCGGAGTTTCCACAGGAGATCGGGACGACGACGAGAAGACCGGAGGACTCGGATCACTCGGTATATCTCTAACCCGTCTTGTAGTTAGCTAGATCTAGTTTAATGGCCCGATCCGGGTGTTTAGTGCGCGGTGGTGCCGGTTTGCTAAGTTCGCAAAATTAAAATTTATCACCGCTTCCGCATTCCGGCGTCAGTTTGACGGCCGGGGCGCCGCCGTGCACTTGCAATACGTTACTCCGCTTAAGAAGCCTTAGGATGTACATTTCCTTGCACAGCATTATATTCATTCCAATGATCTATCCTTATCATTATCGGTTTATGGTTTTGCTGCCATTATTACACGGGCAGAGAGAGCTACGGCTAGAGTTGCGGTCAGCATGAGCTCGTTACGGACGAGGACTGATCAGGGCGTGATTCCAGGGACACACGATTTGCATAGATGCATCGTTTTATTGTGTTTTCGTGCCATGAGCGTTTGATGGATTGCTTTTACAAATTTCTCGGACGTGCAGATCAGCACCAGAGGATTAGGGACACTGTTAGAGGCCAACCAGAATGTGATGACCGTCAATGCACCGATTATTCTTGATGATTGAGGCACTGTTCAGCGTGCGGACGAAAGATTCAGTTGTTGCTGCGACTGACGAGATGTCGCCCAGATGTTTGAAGCTAATGCCGCACGAGTTATACTTAGAGATATAATAGAAGAACTCTAGTCACCCAAGGAGAAATGACTAGGTTATGTGATTCGTTGCCTACCCTGATGCGGGGTCATCAGATTGATTGATTCCAGTTTAAGATGACTTTACGCAGGTACGTTAAGAGTTGATAGAAGATGATCGAATGTCAGAAACCCATTTTCCAAGTTTAAAATATTCGGAAAAACATGCAAGTATTTCCGTGGACTCTCTAGAAGAATGAAACCTTAACTCGACATAATGACCATGAGAACGCTCTGAAACCTTAGGGTTTACAACAGTTCAGCGGTGCCATTAACGAGGCTTCGGTTTGCCCTTCTACGGCTGGTCCATAGGTGCTGTGGCAAGTACTGAAATACTATTAAACTGTACTCAAGATGTTGAGCTCTTGGGGGATTATGGAACTTTGACGAAATGATCTAAAGGTTCGACGTCATTCGGATATCATATGATGGGATACATTGCTTGGGAGACTCTAGATACGAGTATAGCCATTGGAGCGCAGTCCATGCAGCCACGAGGAGACGAGTCCGAATCAGTCGTCATTAGAGAAAAGTGGAGTAAGAGGTTCGTACGAGATCTTGATGAGATGACGTTCCACTCCGCTGACACCAGAGATGTGATACACATACAGAGACGTTGTATATGGATATATCTTCCAGAAGGAGTCACGATGAATATGCAGCCGTTCCGGAACAAGAAATAGATTTAGTAAAGGGTGATAACATCCGGGCAGTTCGGCAGAAACGAAATTTGGGGGAGACTTCGACAGGACCTTTCTGGAATACTATACGAGAAGACTTGGATCCAGGATCGGTCATATTACGCACACCCAGTAGGCCAAGTTTGGCACCGTCGCGAGACATGTTATGAGTGACCATGACAGTTGGCCAGAGATTTTTAGAGGATGTGGTAGAGCGGGACTGTTTCCGCCATCTTTGATTTCGGTATTTTGGGTGATTTATTTGCAAGATTGATATTTGTGCACCACAGTTGCACTAAACTTCGATTTGATGTCATTTGAGATGTTGATTCTGATTTCATGCCTATGGTATGCATGTGATCTGACTTGTGCTTTCGGCATAGTTTTCATGCACTTTTAGTATTTGATTCGATTTGTGCACACTGATGCGCATGATTGTGAGATTATATACCACGGTATACCTGATTTGGATTGAGGTATGTTGTATACCGTCGATTTCGATCGTAATATTCGATATTTGTTTTTGTGCACCTTGTGCACTTGATTTGGATTCTTGCGCATACTTGACACGCTTGATGCGATTATGGTGCACACTAGATGCACCAAATCGAGATTCTTCGTGCATATCAGATGCACCTGATATTGCTGTCAGGCACACACGTTGCCCTTGACAGGTGTTTTCGTGCACGCCCGTTGCACTTAGATTTTGTTTCTGTGCACATGTATGGCACATTCATGGATTTTGATTTCCGTGCGCACCAGACGCACGTGGCATTCTTATATACATTTTGGGATTGATTTCCTTTGAGCAGCATGTTTTATTATATTTACTATTTGATATAGTGACTGAGCAGGACTAGTCCGAGGACAGTACCTGAATATATTTTGCATGCATTGATAGTTATTGAAGGGATTTCCAAAAAGAAGTTATAGTCTCAGTATTTACCTACGTGTCTAAGATGACACGAGACATTTAACAAGGAAACCCTTCTAAGTTATTTTTTCAAAACGGCGGGACGTGTATGTTAAAAAAAAGGTATATATATATATATATATATATATATATATATATATATAGTTATTTCTTACAATAGACATTCGCTATTGTGCCGCGATACGCGCATCACACAACAACATGAAAAGGCTTGGCATGCATTTCTTTCGGATGTTTTAATGATGTTTACATATATGGCTTGATGTATATCATGTTGGTTTTCGTATTGGGCTTTGACATTGGTGCCTTCGCCATAACTCCGATGATTGCGGGATGCTTGACGGAGTTTTGATTTGGATTATATACTCATTTTTCATGCGCATGCATTGTGCTACGATGTGTCTTATGTATTTATGATTTTGGAGCCCCGACGACATGATCATTTTACTGAAATGTTTTAGTATTTGAGGGGTTTAAAATTAAATTCGGGGACCGAATTTCTTTAAGGAGGGAAGACTGTAACATTTCCGAAAAATAAAATATTTTTTAGGAATTTTTATAATTAAATAATAAATATTGTGAATATTTTATGAATGCGGTATAATTAAATACCGATAAATTGGAAAATATTTGGAAAATTATAGGAATTTCTGAAATGAGGGTGTTTTATGTGATTTAGGAAAATTATGAATTTTTATAATTAATTATATACTATTTTAATGCTAATCGCGATTAAATATCACTAATCGTGCATTAAGCTTGATTTGTGCACATGACATGCACCATGTCCTATTTCACATTTCTACATTTTTCTTGCATTGTGTTTCTTATTTTTCATGCATGATTGGTTTTAAAATGAAAAGGAAAAGATAAGAAAAAGAAAAGAAAAGAAAAAGAAAAGAAAATATAAAGAAAGAAGTATGGACAAGAGAGAGAGAGAGGGTGAGGGGTCATCTTTGACCATGGCTATTCTCCTCCATTTTTCTCTTCATCATTTCTCTCCCCCTTCATCTCATGGCAGCCCTCATCTCCCTCCCCCCTCTACCTCCTCACTTCATCATCAAAAACCCATCAAAACTCCATCTCCACTTCATTAAAAATATGCACAAGCTCCCTACAAGCACTTTGGACCAAGAAAAATCGGATTTTGAGCACTTGGGGCAATTCAAGAAAATTTTTGAGTTGCCAAATGGGCTACTTTCTTCACCATTAACATAGTATTTCATTCACATTAGTGTCCATGCATGTTTAGAAGTGATTAAGTGATGTTTAGTGAGGTTAGAAAATTCCAAGTTAGGGTTTTGAGGAAATTTGAATTGAGAAAGCGTAATTGAGGTTAGTAGAGGCCATATAACCCCTCTAATGTTAGTTTAATGGACTGAAACCATAGACTTAAACCCCAAACCCCAAACCTAGAAACCCCGATATCGTATTTTGTAGACTTTTGTGATAGTATATTGACATCTGCTATCATCCGGGGACACTAGGATTTATTTTGCAAACACAGTGAGTCATACAGGCACCTAAGAAGATAACCCCAAGACCCTGGAACCCCAACTCCACTACAGGGCCGCAAATTTAACTCTTCTGGCCACAATTAGCAGCCAGGGCTTGAGCTATGGGCTTCGTGCTGGTTCTGTAGCTCCTATATCAGTTAACTAGACCCTCAACATATGCAAAATTGGCTAATTTCAAATAGGGTAAAATCTGGGACCATTTTCTTGAGTTGCTGCATTATTTTGCGACTTCGTTTTAATTTGGGATTTGGTATTTGATATTGTGTTCCGTCGTCTGATGTTTGTACGTCAGCGACAGGGGTTGTTTGGTGGTTTTGCAGGCGTAGATCATAGGTTTTAACCTATGTGTGATTCGCGTGCCGTTTTGATTTTGAATTAGATTTTAATGCGACACGATATGTTATGATATGTAGGTACACCCCACGTGGATTTCGAGACGACGAGGAAAGCGTAGCATCATCGACTCCAGCATGCGAGAATCAAGTGAGTAGATATATATCTACGGGGGAAGTCGGGTGGATGGCGTATAGCACCCTTGCAGTTTCGTAGTATAGAACGCGAATGCGTTATGTTATATATAGATATATACTTATATAGTATTATAAGATGTGTATACTTAGCTAGAAATGCTTTAGAGTACTTTGGATGATAGTGTCGTTAGTTAATTTCCTAGTCACGAACCCTAGAATAAGGTTTACCTACACGCACACACACATGCTTACATTTTATTTACTTGTGCGTATATATATATATATATATATATATATATATATATATATATACATATATATATATATATACATAGGTATGGGACTATGTATATATATATACGTATATATATACATGGATGATGAGGATAGTATATGGTACTTGGAGATGAGTCGATGAGATTAGGCATGGTGCCACGGATCGGTGATATAATGTGGTTCATATTATGAGATACGACAGGATATTATAGCGGGTCCTTAGGCGATGTGTTTCATACACACGCATATACATATGTAGACGGTATCAGTATTGTACTAGACTTAGATCAGTACCCCCAGTTCACGATATGTGATGATAAGGATACCAGATGATTAATGAGATAAATGTGATATTTGACCCGTACCCAGATTTGGGATGCCGTACGATGGATTTACCATACGTGATATGATTATGATGATAGATCCACACTCTTGACTCAAGAATGTTATATTATATATATTGTATCGTATATGATACTATTGAGGCGGGATCACCGACTATTATATATATATATATATATATATATATATATATATATATATATATATATGTCGAATCAGACTTAGGTGGATTTCCTTACCCCTTTCGATTAGTCTGTTAGTTTAGTCATGTAGTTTACTTGTGGATGTTAGACTAGACTCGAGTCATACCTATTTCAAAACTAACGAATCGTGAGTATTTTAAAGACAGGCCAAGGGATTCTACGGATATTTCAAAGGACGTACCTTTTCTAAAAAAACACCGTAGCCCTTATTTTCTAACACCAAGATTCCTGTTATTTGAAATGTCAGAATTGAATGACTCATATATATATAAATGTATATTCGTACATGTTGCGTTATTATTCATGTTCTGCATATTCTTGCTGTTCGCATCGCATTGCATGCTTATACTGTATTTCATTAGTTATTGTTGAAATCATGCTGTCAGGACACCAGCACCATTACCGATGATGCGTATGCTCCACGTACACCTGCTTGCCGGCTCACACACATCATCATCGGTAATTGCCATGTCACGTACACTTAGAGAATATTGCTCTATTGATATCATTTGATAGCTGATAGTTCCTATATGTTATTGTTTCATATGCTAGTACATTATTTCATTCATTGCTTGATATTTCATGCGTATTTATATTTCATTTGTCATGCAATATTATAAGGACCAGTCCGGATGGCCAGAGCCCAGTATTCATTAATATTGACTATTCAGTTTTGGATTTCGGATTTCCATGAGATTTCCGGATTTGGAGAAACCGCAAGCATTTTATAAACTGATTATCATTTTAAAATGAAAGTTGCGGTTTTCTCATGATATGATTTGAGATATGTCCACCATGAGTTTTCTCGGCTCTTGAGCGATATCATACACCCGATTCGAGGAGGAGGAGGAACCGTCTGTGGGTTCATGGTGGACCCGATGCGGTACCCCGGGGCGAGAAGGTCGCAGATGATGGCGTTGAGCCTGTGACAGGGGAGCACTACTGACCGGTGATTGTATTGTGACTCGACGGATATCCGGAAGATACCGATCGGAGTACAGGCCAGTCCGGATAGCCGGAGCCTAAGGTTTTGAGATTTGATGATATGGGCCAGTCCGGATAGCCGGAGCCCTAGATATTGAGATTCGAGGTTACAGGCCAGTCCGGATTGCCGGAGCCTGAGATATTGAGACATTGGGATATATGTTTTGTGTCGATGCTTGACACTGATTTCATGTTGATTTCATTGATGATACCTCGATTTATACATACAAAATCTCACTATATTATGAAAACAGTTTCCACATTTAGATACATTCTGTTTTCATGCATTCATACATCATATTTATGATATATTGCTACCTGAGGCATTGACACGAGCACATGGGATTACACTTATGCATAGATGTTACCCTTGCCATTATTATATGCTTCAGGCCATATTATTATTTGAGGATATTACTGATCGTATGACCTAGGATGCCATATTATTATTTGAGGATATTACTAATCGTATAACCTAGGATTGAGTCATACACACGATTTCTGTTCTGTGATGTTTTCTACTCACGATTTGGCAACTCACCCCCGTTGTGCCACAGTTTCTTGCAGGTTTTGCCGTACATGTTTCGTTGCGGTTTTGCTGGCACACTGCTCCTTTCCAGGTGATTGCTTTAGTAGGTAGGTTCACTCACATCGTGACCACCTGTTAGTTATATGTATGCCCTAGAGGCCATTACTGTACATGAGATGTATATTGTAGTGGATGCTGGGACATATATAGGTAGGACTTTCTTGCTCGACATGATAGTACGCTATCTGGTTGCTCTTTATCTTAACATGTATACTTACTGTCTCTCTGTTATATGTTGATAAAGCCCTTAGGATGTGTACTCGACTTCCTGGACTATGATGTAGATCATACTAGTGGGGCCTGGGTAGTCCATGAGTACATCCTTCAATGTTCTTAGTCGTAGGAATATCGAGACGGGGCATCGATATTCCAGAGTAGACTAGCGTATATCTTCTCGACCCATGTGATGGGCGATGGATGATCTCATATCCATTGGTGTTTGACATCATAGACGGTATGCGGGTGCTCAGTGGAGACTGGGTACACTGAACGGACTCGCCGAGAACTCCCAGATGGTATTATACCTCACGTCAGATGGCAGTTCTCTGGTGACACTGGTACAGCTTAGTCTGTTGACCCGAGATCGTCATAGAGTCTTGTGTGTCTCCCACTGTGCTTTGATTTCCACCCTACCACGGCTCTACTGAGTCGTGCAAACAGGTGGTTTTTGGGTACAGTCCCGATTCACATGGAGGCAATGAGCGATAGGAGGGGATTCGTCTCTCCCGGTATTGGGGGTTGATGTTGCGCTATGCTCGACTGGCCATAACTGGAAATCCCTGGCCAGGGTTGCACTGATTTAATGGTAAGTGTTATCAGTAGTTTCATGCTTGTTATGGACCTTACATCGGCATGACTTATCAAGCTGCTGGGGTCTGACGTTTACCACCCCTAGGCGAGATATGCGACATATCAGACGAACAGACCGGACTGTGCGGTAAGTGTTACTGATTGGATTCACAGGAGTGTGAGCAGGCTTGCTCGTTGATCTTCTGATCGCTCAATACCCGGGTGGCCGTTACGTTTAGCAGACCGCTTGCGGCTTGTGGGTGATTGATATGATCACCACCTACTGCCGGCGTATTGACGAGTCTTTAGAGTCCTACACAGAGGTTTCCCGGCTCAAGCGAAACGAAATAGGAGCGCATATGAGATATGTGCGGGACCGAGAATAATACCAGTATGTGTTACTGTATTCTATTCTTCCGATTTGTATCATCGGACGGTTATATGAGATATAGCCGGGTTACCGAATCAAGTGTTGATTCGATACATTGATACACTTGATATTAGTCGGTTATATGCGATATGACCGGATCATTAAATCAAGTATTAATTTAATGTATAATTATATATTTGATATATTACTTTACATTAACTAGTATTGGTTCACTTAAGATTGATTTTCTCACTTGATGTGCACAAGTTGTATATGTGATATATGTTTATGCATTAGTTTGTATCATGATTGATGATACATGCAAACATGGGTGGGTGTGTGACATACACCATGTTAATTGTAATTTAGGTTTTTATTTATCTTAATTATTCAAAATGGTGGCTTCTTTTGTCATGGCTTGAAGCTTCATGAAGCTTGAAGCAACTTTGACAAAGTCCACTCATTTTTTCTTAATTAAGATATTCATTAACCAAACCATTACAATTAACTATGGTTTAGTCTCTACAAAGGTTAGCTCACCCATGGTTGCATTATGATAGACTTCACTTGATTATTCTTTTCATATAATTCTTTTTCTTTTCTTTTCTTCATCATCTTCTTCAAGCGAAGAAAGCTTGCTAAAAAAACTCTCAAGTGAAGAAACAAAGTGAGAAACCCAAATCCAAAGTGAACCCACTTCCTATTTTATCATCCTCTACTACTTGCCATTTAGTTTAGGGTGTTCTCTTCACAAAGTTCTTGACCTAGTGAAGATGGAGTTTGAGTTTGAGTCTCCTCGACGTAGATCATCTTCGGCCTCGAAGTCAACGACCTAGCCCGCTTATTTCTCCGAAAAAACCATCGCTAGAGTCCGGGATCCCGATGATCGCAGCGAAGGGACGTCAACATGGAGCTTTAGAAGTGAAGGACCGGATCTACAAAGGTTGTAATCCCTTTCACTTGTAGTTAAAATGTTTAACTTGCTAGTTTTCGCCTTACCTCTAGTAAACGATCTAGATTAGGGTTGTTTGGCACGTCTATTTTTTTTTGAATCGGGCATGGTTGATGCCTTGTGGAATCTTGTTAGAGTGCCTAGGAACTCTACAGTGGTATCAGAGCCAAGCTAGAGCTTTAGGCGAAGTCTAGACAAAGTTAGAAATCCGATCGAACCCCGAAACCCTAATCTATACCCTTCTCTGTACATTTTTTAAAACTGTGGATTTTTCCAAATTAAAAATACTCAAAAAAATCAGCAGGGTTTTCTAGGAATTACTGTGCAGTACGTGACTCCAATTCGATCAATGCGCCGCGGAACCGCGGCCGTACCCTGGCTTGCGCGGCGGTTCCGCGGCCATACTGTAGCTTCATTGGTCACTGTTTGCACAGTAATGTCCATATGTAATTCCTGTGTTTTCTGGGAATTTTTAATTTATACTCAAGAGTTGAGTTTTCTGGGTTGTATTGGGGACTCGATGATTCGATCAGAAAGTTTAACCTCGTCTATGTGTTTTTCCGGGTAATTTTAGAACGTGTTAAAATGTTCGAACGGATATCAATAACTCACTTTTTCCCCTGCCGGAAAATTTCCAAGCGTTGGATTTTTCCGTAGTTTAAGAACGTCTAAATCGTGCAAGTAATGCGATGGACCCTCTAGAAGGCAACAAACCTTAACTCGATTATGTGACCGTCTTGAACTGCCTTTTGAACCTTAGGGTTTGGGACAGTACGGCGCGCCACGTGTGAGGCGTTGGCTTGACCCTCCTACGGCTGGACCGTTGGTACTGTGGCATGAAATGAATGTTTTTAAACTTATTTCATGTGTTGAGCTATTTGGGAAAACTTGGGTGTTTGATTATTCGATCGGAAAGTTTAACATTGTCTATTTATCTGGAAGGTGATACAATATTTGGAATCCACAAATAGTTATGAGATAACTGATTTGAATGCTATAAATCTAGCACTTCAGTCTCAAATGATTGGTTGCCACAGGATTTTGATGCGATCAAAAGTCTGTCGCAATCACGTAGCGTACGCGGATACTTGCCGGGTAAACTTAATAGACAGCCACGCCCCATAGCCCCGACCAAGTAACTGTAGGAGAACCCCGTAGCCAAAAGCATCCGTTCGGGTGCTCGCAGCAGCGGTGTTCCACCTCAGTGCACTTCGTCGACGGCATCCGGGGGTGCGGCCCTCTACTAAAGTTTGCGACGAGCATTCGATCAAAATGTCGGGAATCTTGTTGAATTGCCCGACTTGATATTGAAAAGAGTTTTCGATGATGAGAATAAAATGCGGGGTTTATAATAGTTAGGCATGCGATGTCTAAGGAATTCATTTGGTTAGGCATGCGATGTCTAAGGAGGTTGCGGATTCCACTGTTGTAGTTTTACACTTTCTTTTCTGCGACCGTAAGTGTAATATATGATATCGCCGGTTTCGTTGCTATACATCAACGACAATTGGGATACGCATATTTACTTACGTTGATGATATGTGATGTTATGTGTTGCTGGATATGTTATATTGGATCGTCGTGTTTGAATAGCCGGAGGTTTTTATGTGAGATGAGTGTTTTTCATTTTCATTCATGTAAAAACTTGTATGTAATATTATTTTATTGGGGCACTTCCGGGTTGAGGATGATGTCACCATTGTATATTATTTACTTTTCCGCATTAGGATAGACCCAGGAGGGGAGCACAAGTAACCGGGTTCTAGGGTCCAGTGGGAGACCATCTCGAGGAGTCGAGTCCGGGTCTTCTAACTCTAGAATTGGTAGGGTTGCTTGCCGCTCTCGTAGGGGTCTAGGGGTGTGGGATTGGCTATTCGTCACGACCGTGGAATCCATGTTTTATACAGGCTCAAAATAAAACACGGACGTCCTAGTATATCCAATATTTCATATAATATTTTCTGCTGCGTTATCTGTGATGTGATCATGTGATATGTTCAGATAGATATTGTATATAGTATATATGATATATTATATAAACGTTGCTTATGTTTTACACCCGCGCTAGCCCTGCCCCGCTCTGCCGTTAGTTACCTAACCTAACGGTGCAGACGGGACATCGAGGCGAATGCGGATGGCATAAGTATACGTTGTATTTATCTGTGATGTTTAGGTGGACTTAAATGATGGGACATTCATTAATGAGATTAATGAAAGAAAATAAACCTAAAATGATGTTGTGGAATCGAATTTCAAAAATCAGGTAGCTCTAGTTGTTGCTTTGCATAGTGGTGTTCCTTGTAGAACATCCAGCACCTTATTCGATAAGGAAAGAGCCGAGATCCCTTTACTGGGAGTGACCTATTTAGCAATAACTAGCAGATGCTACAACCTTCGGTTTATCTTTTGACTGCTTTTCTAGTTCTTGCTTTGCATAGTGGTATTGTGAATATCCTGCACCTCATTCGACGAGGAAAGAGCCGAGATCCCTTCACCGGGAGTGACCTCTTTAGCGAAACTAGCAAAAGCCTCAAAAACACTCCATTTAAAAACCATTTGATTCTGCAGCAAGATCAAGTTCAAAGCGTTAAAGGTTTTATTAAAAACCATCCGCAACCCTCCGTCATTTTAGGAAGTAGAGTACTTAGTATTCGTGCTGCGTTTGTCGACCATAGCCGAGGCGTAGTGTACGGTAGCTAAGTGATGTCTTCCTACATAGCATATGATGCGATTAGTTAGGACAGTCATGCGACTTTGTTGACCTTAGCTAAGGGTCATATGGGTGGGTCTAATTAATCACGAAATGACGGGTAGAACTTGACTAGTGCTTATGATTTGTTGACCATAGCCAAGGTCATAGGTGCTAGGGGTAAAAACCATTATCGGGAGTTTCAAGTGTAGAAATTTGCAATGAGATTGCATACTTTCTATATGATAGTTGGATCCCGATACCCACTGCGAGTAATTGTTACTCCTGGGAGAGTTTTGCACTTTACAATTAGCCAATCAAGTAGGTGTCTAGAAAGGTGTCAACGGGGTTACGCCCCTGGGAAAACGAGGTTTATTTTAATTAGGTCCGTGCGAAAGTACGGGGAACCTCCCTCCAAGTACCGGCACTGGCCTGGCTGAAAGATTGGTGAACTTGTAGAGTGTAATTAATCCCGGCTAGTCTTTCCTTTTAAGGTTTGAAGGAAGATTTGAGAAAAACAGTGGGAGCCATCCTGATTAGATAAAATATATTACCAATCTAATCTTGCAAGAGCGCACGCAGAGTGTTTTCTTCTCTCTCTCTCCAGGTAGCGACCATGTCACGCCTTAATCAAGATAATAATATGGATGTATTGACCGAACCCGCTTGTTATACTGAGCTGTGGAACGTTAGCCCTGCTCCGACTTGTAATTGTTATAGACCGAGCAGGTTTTAGGGAATACCAGGATTCCCATGCCGCCCAAACGAAGAAAGTGCATGATGATGCATCTTCTTCGGGTGTGTTCATTACAAAGAACTGTTTCTCTGTATCCTCTACGTCCTGGGTATTAGATACCGGATCAGGATCCCACATATGTGATTTATTACATGGGCTACAGATAGGTAGAGAACTGAGAACGGGTGATAAGTTTCATGAGATAGAAACGGTGCAAGTGTTGCAGCCAAGTTTGTTGGTCACTATCACCTTGTGTTACTAGAATATATTGATTCTGAATGAATGTTATTAGATACCGAACCTGATATACAACATCATATCAGTCTCTTTATTTACTAAAGAAAGGATATAATTTTGTATTGTTGGATGATGTTTTGAACATTTCCTATATCAAAAGTTGATCGGTTCAGGCACGTTATCTAAAAGCATATACATTCTAAATCAAACCATAGTTCCTTACGTACAGAACAGACACAAGAGGAAGAGCTCAGAAATGAACGAATTCTTCTTGAGACATTGCAGACTTGGTCATATCAATGCGACCCGACTAGCTAAGTTACATTTAGATGCATATTTAAATCAGTTTAAATTTACATCTTGTGAAACTTGCCAGTCATGTCACAAAGATAAGATGACCATAGGTCCGTTTACTGGAAACAGAGAAAGAGTTAGTGAACTCTTGGGACTGATACATAGTGATGTATAAAGGTCCCCAGTCTACATATGCCAGGACTGGTTTTTTGTACTTCCTTACATTCACTGATGATCTCTCAAGATTCAGACACATGTTCCTGTTGAAACACATGTCTGAAGCTTTTGAGAAATTCAAAGAATATAAGTCAAAAGTAGAGAACCAATACAGGTATAAGTATCATGTCCTATGATGAGATCAGGGTGGAAAATACTTGTGCATGGAATTCTTGGACTATTCTAAAGGAGAATGAGATTCTCTCTCGGTGTTACTCCTCTGAATACACCACAACACAACGGTGTATCGGGGCGGAGCAATCGCACCTTATGAGATATGGTGCGCTCTATGATGAGTACTACTAAGTTACCTATTTCCTTTTGGGGGTTATGCACTTGAGAAGCTGCATACCTATTGAATTGGACTCCAATCAAATCAGTGCCTACCACTCCATATGAGATATGGTATGGGAAGAGCCTATCTCTTAAGTAAGTTAAGATTTGGGATTGTCCGGCCTATGTCAAAAGCAAAATCCGGACAGGATCGAGGCAAGGCCAGTTCTGTAGAACTGGAAGGAGTTCCAGCTATACAAACTACAGCTCATGATTTGACAGAACCAAAGGATTCAATAATCCCCGACGAACCTCAGCCTCTCCGCCGATCTGGTAGGGTTCCTCATCCGCCTGAGAGATACTTCGGTTTCTTGATGACAGTAGGAGCGAGGATTGCATCATGAGATGATGACCCAACTAGTTTCGAGCAGGCCATCAAGAGTGGGGACTCTATAAGAATGGCTGGATGCTTAGCGATCTAAGATGGAATCCATGTACACCAACAAAGTCATGAAAGCATGAGTCACAAAGAGCAATTAATGATGGTTATGATAAGCTTTAGGTTTATTATCACCTTCCTTCTTTGCTCCTACACTCACCCTTCTCCTTCTCTTTATATGGCCGGTCCCTCCCCTCTCTCTCATTCACTTGGTTAATTTCATTTTTGAAATAAGACTAAAGTTTTGGGTGCATGGAAATTTCATTACCTCTTTCACTCCATCACCCGATAAAATGGCAACTTCATTAACCAATCGTCCACGGTTTTGGACGAAGTGAGACAAAGTCATCTACTCGTTCTCTACATCATTCTTGGTCGTCTCTTTTAGCAAACTTGACGACCGAGTTGCTTTGAGTCAGAGGCGGGAGCCCGTTTAAAGAATCAGTGACGTGGTGCCACCAGGACGAGCAGATCGGAGATCGAAGAGATTGGAGCAGCCGCAACGGAGCGTGGGATGATGGTTAAAGAACGAAGGACTCGGATCGTTCGGTATAACCTTTCTACACTCTTTACAGTTTGTTAGTTTAGCAATAATGGCAGATCCGGGTTAAAGTATACGATAGCGCCAGTTAAAAAGTTTTTGTTCCGCATTTGGCGTCTGTAGACTGCCGGGGCGCTACCGTAGACTTACAGTGGTATCAGAGCCTCACCATTTTGCTATACTAACTTGTGCTAACGCGTTTAAAACATCGATCGAACCGGAAATCAAAAACTGCAAAATCCATGTTCACAGTTTCTGTAGATTTTAAATGATGTCCTAAAATTATTCTGCATATCTCAGAAAACCGTGCAGGGTTTTAGTAGAACACCGTACAAATTTGGACACGTGATTCGACAAAACTGCCGCGGAAACGCCGTCAAACCTATGGTTTGACCGCGTTTCCGCGGCTATTCAGTGAGATCGTGGCCCCAAATTTGCACAGTAGCTTCTATGTTGGAATTTGGGGTTTTTGGTATATATCTTTTGGGCCCAGATTTTGTTACTGTTCAACAGATGTTCGTTGGGGCCCACTTCATGATATTTAGTCGATCGAAATTTAAACATGTTAGTTTGCAGTGCTTACATTATATCTCCGACCGGGAATGTCATTTTATCGGTAAACCGCGTTTGATTGCTATAGTTCTTTTAGACGGGTTTGCGAACGTGACATTCGCGTTGATGTTCTGTGTTGTGCTGTGATGTTGCGGATTTGTCGTGGTGGATAGCAGTGTGCAATGGTAGTGCAGTTTGAGTTTATTTGTACATTTGATATTGGGGGCGAGCGTCTAACTTGTGGACTGCCGTCACTGCCTGTTGTATAATATTCTTTTGGGGCACGACCAGGTTGCGGTCGATGTACCTGTTGTACTATTTTTCATTACTGTACTAGGTTTTGCCCCGCGACGGAGTGCACGGATAGCCAGGTTCTGGAGGGCAACGAATCCGCATCTCATGGCTTTGAGAGGCAGATGGGCCCCACTCTAGAATTGGCAGACTATTCGCCGCACTCGTAGGGGGTACTGGTTGACCCAAGGAGGGGTGCCCAAGATTACCGGATTCCGTGAAGTGTTGGGTGGTCCATTCACTATGCTGTAGGGGGCTGCCTCGCTTCAGGTTTTGGCGGGTAACCTGCCGCACCCGTAGGGGTCTAGGTTTCATTGCACAGGCTATCCACACGACAGGGGAACGTCGAGTTTCAGCAGCGGCTCTGTGAAACTCGGGGATCCCAGATTATCTGTATTGTTCTGTGATGCTTATTACTTTTCTGTAATGTTGCATATTATCACGCCTGGAGAGATTATTATATATTGGTTTATATACTATTAGATGTTGTATATGTTTTACACCCGCACTAGTCCAGTCCCCGCTCTGTCGTTAGTTAAGTAACCTAACGGGTGATGACGGGACCCAGTGACGAATGCGGATGGCATATACGTACATTTTATTTTCGTTCTTTTCTGGTGTGATCGATTGATGGGACTGCGTTGATTCTGATCAATGCAAAGTAAAGCAAACATGTTTACAGTTGTTGGAACAAATTTAAAAGGTGTTATTGCAAAGACGTTTCCTTTTGTTATGCATAGCGGTATTCAGTGGAATATCCTGCACCTCATTCGACGGGGCAAGGGCCGATATCCCTTCACCGAGACTGACCCCTTGGGCAGAAGTTTGCGTCAGGGTAATAACTTCACTATAGTCGATTACAAGTTGCTTTGCACCGCGGTATTCAGTGGAATATCCTGCACCTCATTCCACAAGGAAAGAGCCGAGATCCCTTTACCGGGAGTGACCTCTTTAGCAAAAGGTTTTCGCCACTATATTTTAAAAAGCTATCAGGTTCCTTCAGCGATATCAAGTTCACTACGTTAAAGGTTTTTCGCCAAAAACCAGCCGTAGCCCTCTGTCACTTCTTTTGGGTATTTAGTAGTATTCAAGCTATGCATTTTAGCCAAAGTTAAGGCATAGTGTTTAGTAGCTGCTGGGTATTCATTTGTTGCATAGATAGATGAGTTAGTTTGGGACAGTCATTCTGCCATTTGGCCAAAGCCAGGGGCATGTGCGGGTGGGTTCAAATTGACAAGATAGTGACGGGTAGAACTTGGCATGTGACTTATGACATTTTGACCAAAGCCAAGGTTATAAGAGCATGGGGCAAAAATCATATCGGGAGTTTCTAAAGAAACTGAAACTTGCCAAGTATGAGCATACCTTCTAGAGTGTGAGTAACGTGGATGCATTCCATAACGTTATCATACGATGAGAGTTGGATCCCGATTCCCACTGATGAGTTGGTTTACTCTTCGGGTGATCCCGATTGATTCTTCTTTCTGGTTTGGAGGAGAATTTGACAGGACAGTGGGAGGTTTCCGGATTAGATGAAGTGATAACCATTCTGATCTAGGTTAGAGTGCACACAGAGTGTTTCTTTTCTCTCTCTTTTTGGCAGCGACCTTTGACCGACCCTAGACTTTGACTTAGTGACCAAGTTGACCGAACCTTCTTAAAATACTGGCTTTTGGATTGTCTATGTTGCATAAGTCATTACCACTCCTTGTTTTACCCTTTGTATTTCTCAGAACACCCGTATTACTACGGACATCCACTTCCATTGGATAGATCCATCGTATGGTTATATACGAACTCGAAGGGACTTCTTCGAGGATGGATCCAGGTTCAGGAGAAATAGAATTGGTTTATTCAGTTGTCTTTTATTATCACCTTCTCTCAGGTTGCGAGGGCTCCTTGGTTTAGGAGAGTACACCTATTACGCTTATTGGATAGTCTTATTCCAAACCATAGGCAGGTGCCGAAAGGTAGGGAATGAAGAAAACCAATTAGCCTAAGTAGGGTGTGCAGAAGGTAATATGTAAAGACAAAATAAAGGGATTAGAAAGAGAGCAAAGTAAATTGCGACTGATATCATTCACGACCAAAACCGTGTACTTCATCGCCACTCCTATTTCACCTTTAAAAGAATAAGGTATTATTCAGATGTCTTTTATCATCACCTTCTCTCAAGATACGAGTACTCCTTGGTTTAGGAGGGTACACCTATTATGGTTACTGGATAGTCTTCTTCCAAACCATAGGCTGGTGCCGAACGGTAGGGAAGGAAGAAAACCATTTAGCCTAACGACGGTGTACAGAAGGTAACGACTAAAGACAAATAAAGGGATTTGGAGAGATGGCAGTAAAATATACGGTTGAAGTCATGAATTGGATTATGGAAGAGGCATTTCTATGAATACCAGGATACCCCTACGAAACATTTTCATGTTTCAGTGCATTGTTAAAGCAAAACTGTTTTCCCGATTAGATACTTACTCCAAGGGTATGTATTTACCAGGTTTCATTCTCATATCTGTATGGTTTTACAGATGATGAGTGGGAGTAAGTTATTGGGAATTAGGTGATCATCCTCATTATATTGGAATTCGTTGTAATTGGTGATATTTGAGGAAATCGCCAGGGTACAGTTTTCCACCTACAACGTACAGGTTTTGAGTTGTTCAACTCAGCGGACTTATACAGAGTATTGTATGTTGTCCAGTGTCCATCAGGACAAAGGGGTAGGTCCTCGTACTATGTTCTGTTTACTTATAACTTCTCTAGTATTTAGACAAGTGTTTCGTAGAAATACAAGGTCTAAGTTTTGAGAAGTTGTGGGTATAAGAATAAAGTAGAGAACCAGGTGTCACAAGTATCGGGATTCTTCAAAGAGATCGAAGATGCAGATTCTTGTGATTGGTATTCAGATGATAGTGATGGTTTTGAGAAACGTGTTTCTCTTTCAGGTTACTCATAATTGGATGGATTCCTAAGTTGAGTAATGCTGATTAGCCTCTTTCCATTAAGTTGATATGCACTGGAGACAGCTGCATGGTTTGAATATGGTTCCAATTAAATAAGTGCCAAAGTTTCTATATTGGATATAGAATAGTTCGTACCTTAAAAGATATTATGGTACTGGGAGTTGTCCAGCTTATGCTTAAAACCAGACTCTGGATAACTCAGGGCACGTTTCTGTAATGGCTGTTTGTGGGTTGACCCTGGCTATGACGAGGGTTGATATTCTACCATTTGGAAGATCAATAGTGATATTGTTCTTGACTCGCCACAGTTTTAGTAAAATGGATTTTTTTAGAAAACAGTAGTGGGAGTATGGTAGAACTGGAAGTGATTCCAGAACCGCGAACGATTACGGAAAATTTAATAGGACCTATATATTCAATCAGGTTTGACATTCCAATAGCCACTCCGCAGATATGGTGGGTAAGCTCAGACACCCGAGAGGTACTCCGGTAGCCTCAAGGACGGTGACATGGAGGTTATTATCTACCCAGACTTGATACTACTGTTGTTCCAGGATATGAGACCCGGTAGGAGGGTTGTCGTAGTCAGTGGGAGCAGCGGAAGTTTAGTGGGCAAGTCGCTTATGTCTATTTATAGACCTGAGCAGTTATAGCGGAGAAAGATCATCTAATTTTGATGTGACAGTCATGGGTTTGACTTCATCAGAATAGGGGATGGATCTGTTAAGAAGGTAGTAGGGTGTGATGTCATAGTATTTGGATGACATACACAGAGTAGGAAGTAAAATTCCTATACTACGATCGGTTGTACTGTGGTCGTCACACAGTTGTTTCTCCAGACAGGATATGTATATAATATTTGACATTCTGGTTTCTGGATCTATGGTTTTAGATCTGGAATTGGGTAGTTTCCCAATGTGGGTACTTTGATAGTATTCTAATGGTTTTTAGAATAGATGACTCCTAGCATGGTGGTGTACCTGCAGGTGATGGAGTCACTCTCTCTAAAAGTGTCTTACAGACTAAAGTGGAGAGGGATGTGCATGATTGGCAGATCACTTGCTTAGGCAATTGAGTCAATCATGAGATGTCAAGTACCACACCAAATGTTGGTTTTGCACTAGATGCAATAAGTTTGTATTAATCCAATCCTGGAGAAACATAAGGAAGCAGTTATAGAACATAAGTGCATGTTCTACGGATTTGATGACGGCAGCCTCCTTCGGGAGACGATTATCATTCCAGGCTTAAAAGGTGACATGGTTGACAGAGTGATTGTCAGAGTTATAGTTTTCCCTCTGATGAGGAACAGTATTATGGACAGGTGGTCCAAGAGGATACTGTGGGTGGCATGGTGCCGGATACTGATTAAGTTCAGTGATCGATACAGTCTAAGAAGTTTGGATTTGGAGTTCATTTATGAACTAGGTCCCATCAGATATCCAGACATATTCTAAGACAGGTATTACTCGATTCGGGAGATGGCTTTCTCCGTGAACTTAAGATTTATAGAGACATAGAAAGAAACATCTAGGCGGATCCACTCACTGAGGCTATTTCTCGAAAACAATAGTTTTACAAACGGGCTTTGTGAAACTGATTAGTAGAGGAGTTGGATGTTCGATTTCACACGGGCTGTGAGTAGTCGACATCGCAATAATTAGCCTTGAGTGCAAGTGGGAGATTGTTGGAGATAGTGCCCTCAGAGCCAATTATTGGATCGCAGGTACGTGATTGCAATGATTGCGGAGGACCTATACCGGTAGGACAGTCTTACTCAAGATGATAGTATGCTATCTGGTTTGCCTTTATCAGTCGTGTACATGTTCAGGTGACTGATTACATGTTACACTTTGATAGAGCCCTTAGGATCTTGCTTTACTACCAACAGTATGATGGCGATCATATACGTGAGAGTTGGGTAGTTTATATGCATATCCTTAATTGTGGTCCCTAGTCGTGGGAGTTTCGAGACAGGGCATCGATACTCCGGAGTAGACTAGTGTGTACAGTCGAGACCCCGACGAGGGGCGGTGGCCGGTCTCACAAGCCACTGGTGTCAGTTGGATCACCTAAGATGTATACAGGTGCTCATTGGGTTATGAGTACACCGGACAGGACTCGCCGGGAACCTGCTAGTTGGTATTATACATATCGTTAGATAGCAGTTCCCTGGTGACATGTGTACAGGTTAGTTCATCGACCTGAGGTCGTCATTTGTCTCGTGTGAGTTCCTACTGTGCTTTGATTTCTACCCTACCATGGCTCAAAGGAGTCGTGCAAACAGGTAGTTTTTGGGTACAGTCCCGAGCCATATGGAGGCACGTGAGCGGATCGGCAGGGGATTCGTCTCTCCCGGTATTGGGGGCGAGGTCGTGCTGTGTCTAGGAGAGCCATTACACAAAGTCCATGGCCATGGCAGGAGATTTACTGGTAGGTACTCCAGTAGTATCTCAGGGTGTTATTGAGCTACACTCCGACACGACTTATACTGCTATTGGGGGTCTGACGTTACTAGCCCCCTAGGCAGATATGCGATACTCATAGACGAACGGACCGGACTGTATATACATTGTCAATGTTAGGCTCAGTAGGGTTTCCGGATGAGTTCGCTCATCGGCCTCCCTTGAGGTCAGTCCATGGGCAGCCGTTACGCATAGCTAGTGCCGCTGACGGTTTGTGGTTAAACCCACTGCCAGGGTACTGACAAGTCATTAGAGTTCCCCACAGACAGTTTCCCAAGTTCGGGTGAAACATTGTAGAGGCCGTATGGTTTTATGGCAGGGTTCGGAAAATGCACGTGCGTTTACGCACGTGTTATTTTTCGGGCAGATGATACCGGTCGGCTTTGGTTTAAGCCGGATCCGAGTATTATATTGAGTAGGTATAATATCTTTGTCTCAGTTGCATTTGTATTCAGTCGTAATACAAATGCGGGTATATTTATACTGTTACGGGGTTATCCTGAAAGTCGTTTCAGGATCACTTTTGGAAGTTGCCAGTTTCCAGTTTTCTATCAGCCGTCTTTTAACATTCGGTTGAAGACGGATTTGTCTTTTCTTGAGATGAGTGTGGATTCTTCTAGAAGGTTCTAGAAGTGGTGAGGTGTTAAGTGACTCATTAGTGCCATTAATGATTCATTTAATGCAAGGGAGAGTTGTATTATGTTCATTGGTTTGCATTAATTGCTCTTTGTGACTCATGCTTTCATGAATGGTTATGATAAGCTTTAGGTTTATTATCACCTTCCTTCTTTGCTCCTACACTCACCCTCCTCCTTCTCTTTATATGGCCGGCCCCTCCCCTCTCTCTCATTCACTTGGTTAATTTCATTTTTGAAATAAGACTAAAGTTTTGGGTGCATGGAAATTTCATTACCTCTTTCACTCCATCACCCGATAAAATGGCAACTTCATTAACCAATCGTCCACGGTTTTGGACGAAGTGAGACAAAGTCATCTACTCATTCTCTACATCATTCTTGGTCGTCTCTTTTAGCAAACTTGACGACCGAGTTGCCTCGAGTCAGAGGCGGGAGCCCGTTTAAAGAATCAGTGACGTGGTGCCACTTGGACGAGCAGATCGGAGATCGAAGAGATCGGAGCAGCCGCAACGGAGCGTGGGATGATGGTTAAAGAACGAAGGACTCGGATCGTTCGGTATAACCTTTCTACACTCTTTACAGTTTGTTAGTTTAGCAATAATGGCAGATCCGGGTTAAAGTATACGATAGCGCCAGTTAAAAAGTTTTTGTTCCGCATTTGGCGTCTGTAGACTGCCGGGGCGCTACCGTAGACTTACACAAAGTATGGACTTTGGATACTATATCTAAAGGGTTAAATCCCCATCAGTAGCAAGTATATCTTGAGAAGATTACTTGGTGTAGATGGAAAAGTTGAGACTTTCAAAGCTAGACTTGTTAAAGGTTTTCATCATCGACCAGGCGTGGATAATGATGAAACCTTTTCCAGTGGCTATGCTTAAGTCCATCCGGATCCTACTTAACATTGCTACATACCATAACTACGATATCTGGTGGTTGGGTGTCATGACTATTTTTCTAAATACTGATTTAGAAGAGAATGTCTATAAGTACACAGCCAGAGGTTTTCGTAAACAGTGGGAGCAGCGAAAACGTGTGCAAGTTGCTTTACAAAATAAAGCAGGCATCGCGGAGTTGGAACATCTGTTTTGATGTGGTAGTCAAAGAGTTTGACTTCATCAAAATGGTAGATGAACCTTGTATATACAAAAGGGTAGTAGGTAGTATGGTGGTGATCCTCGTATTGTGCGTGGATGACATACTCCTGATAGGGAAAGAGTTTCCTATGCTACGCTCGGTCAATCTCCTCTTATCACATGGATTCTCCATATAGGATCAAAGTGATACCTCCATAATCCTAGGTTTTATATCTATGAGATAGATCTAATTGGATGTTAGGATTCTCACTAGTAGTAGTGAGAAGGTATCAATTGATCCTAGGGAGAATCACTGGAATGGTTCCAGGATGGTAAGGTTGACTGAATGTCAGTCACAAGCATTGTCTTTACCCTCAGTGGAGGGACGGTATGTTGGAAAAGTTCCAAGCTAGATACCGTGGCAAACTAGACGATAAAGGATGGTAACATCGCTATCAAAGATACTACCAAAGAGGCAGTTTGGGTGTATATTGGTTCATGAGATGAACTAGGTTCCTGCCATTGTGTGACAATGGAAGTGTGGCTTTGGCCCAGGAACCCCGGTCCCATATGTGACCCAGACATATTCTGAGGCAGCATCACCTGATCATGGAGATAGTTGATCTCCAGGGTGATCAAGGTTAGGAGAGTAGACTCAGAGGACAACACGGCGGATCCACTCACGAAGGCTTTTTTCCAGAGAGAGACTTTTATGGGATGGTCGAGTATGAGATACTACAACTACTGCTACAGATGGCCCTAGTGCAAGTAGGAGATTGTTAGTTATATGTATGCCCTAGAGGCCATTACTGTACATGAGATGTATATTGTAGTGGATGCTGGGACATATATAGGTAGGACTTTCTTGCTCGACATGATAGTACGCTATCTGGTTGCTCTTTATCTTAACATATATACTTACTGTCTCTCTGTTACATGTTGATAAAGCCCTTAGGATGTGTACTCGACTTCCTGGACTATGATGTGGATCATACTAGTGGGGCCTGGATAGTCCATGAGTACATCCTTCAATGTTCCTAGTCGTGGGAATATCGAGACGGGGCATCGATATTCCAGAGTAGACTAGCGTATATCTTCTAGACCCATGTGATGGGCGATGGATGATCCCATATACATTGGTGTTTGACATCAGAGACGGTATGCGGGTGCTCAGTGGAGACCGGGTACACTGAACGGACTCGCCGAGAACTCCTAGATGGTATTATACCCCACGTCAGATGGCAGTTCTCTGGTGACACTGGTACAGCTTAGTCTGTTGACCTGAGATCGTCATAGAGTCTTGTGTGTCTTCCACCGTGCTTTGATTTCCACCCTACCACGACTCTACTGAGTCGTGCAAATAGATGGTTTTTGGGTACAGTCCCGATTTACATGGAGGCAATGAGCGATAGGAGGGGATTCGTCTATCCCGGTATTGGGGGTTGATGTTGCGCTATGCTCGACTGGCCATAACTGGAAATCCTTGGCCAGGGTTGTACTGATTTACTGGTAAGTGTTATCAGTAGTTTCATGCTTGTTATGGACCTTACATCGGCATGACTTATCAAGCTGCTGGGGTCTGACATTTACCACCCCTAGGCGAGATATGCGACATATCAGACGAACAGACCGGATTGTGCGGTAAGTGTTACTGATTGGATTCACAGGAGTGTGAGCAGGCTTGCTCGTTGATCTTCTGATCGCTCAATACCCGGGTGGCTGTTACGTTTAGCAGACCGCTTGCGGCTTGTGGGTGATTGATATGATCACCACCTACTGCCGGCGTATTGACGAGTCTTTAGAGTCATACACAGAGGTTTCCTGGCTCAAGCGAAACGAAATAGGAGCGCATATGAGATATGTGCGGGACCGAGAATAATACCAGTATATGATACTGTATTCTATTCTCGCAATTTGTATCATCGGACGGTTATATGAGATATAGCCGGGTTACCGAATCAAGTGTTGATTCGATACATTGATACACTTGATATTAGTCGGTTATATGCGATATGACCGGATCATTCAATCAAGTATTGATTTAATGATTTAATGTATAATTATATATTTGATATATTACTTTACATTAACTAGTATTGGTTCACTTAAGATTGATTTTCTCACTTGATGTGCACAAGTTGTATATGTGATATATATTTGTGCACTAGTTTGTATCATGATTGATGATACATGCAAACATGGGTGGGTGTGTGACATACACCATGTTAATTGTAATTTAGGTTTTTATTTATCTTAATTATTCAAAATGGTGGCTTCTTTTGTCATGGCTTGAAGCTTCATGAAGCTTGAAGCAACTTTGACAAAGTCCACTCATTTTGTCTTAATTAAGATATTCATTAACCAAACCATTACAATTAACTATGGTTTAGTCTCTAAAAAGGTTAGCTCATCCATGGTTGCATTATGATAGACTTCACTTGATTATTCTTTTCATATAATTCTTTTTCTTTTCTTTTCTTCATCATCTTCTTCAAGTGAAGAAAGCTTGCTAAAAAAACTCTCAAGTGAAGAAACAAAGTGAGAAACCCAAATCCAAAGTGAACCAACTTCCTATTTTATCATCCTCTACTACTTGCCATTTAGTTTAGGGTGTTCTCTTCACAAAGTTCTTGACCTAGTGAAGATGGAGCTTGAGTTTGAGTCTCCTCGACGTAGATCATCTTCGGCCTCGAAGTCAACGACCTAGCCCGCTCATTTCTCCGAAGAAACCATCGCTAGAGTCCGGGATCCCGATGATCGCAGCGAAGGGACGTCAACATGGAGCTTTAGAAGTGAAGGACCGGATCTACAAAGGTTGTAATCCCTTTCACTTGTAGTTAAAATGTTTAACTTGCTAGTTTTCGCCTTACCTCTAGTAAACGATCTAGATTAGGGTTGTTTGGCACGTCTATTTTTTTGAATCGGGCATGGTTGATGCCTTGTGGAACTTTGTTAGAGTGCCTAGGAACCCTACACCACCATTGTACTTTATTATTTCAGTTGTATCTAGTATCTCCATCAACCAAACTTGTATATTGTTTAGACTTAGAAGACCAGTTGTATATTATTTCGACCTTAGAGCCACGCTTGCATTATTATGGTTTTCTTGTTGATTTTGAGTTTCCTTTCGAGTTTGATCCTCGCCCTTCGGCGTTGTATATTATTGCTTGCGTGGTTGTGACCGTCAATTGACGAAGAGCTAGCTCCCGCTTGGGGATGCCTTTATATATCATTCATGTTGTACCCCTTTTGGGGTCAGTATTTACAAAGGAAACTCTGACGAAATTTTCAGAAAAGATTTGAGATTTTAAAATGCATACTTCGGCTTATGTTATTAAAACTACTTGCTTTAAAAATAATTTTTGTTCACTTCTTCCTTAAAATGGTTTAGATTTCTGGGATTTTTGGCTTACTTGAAGTAGATGGAGTCCTATGGACTTCATATGATTCAAGTGCCAGTCACGTGCCATTTCGGGTCGTGACAATCGTCTATGCCGTTTTCAAATTTTTTTTTGCCGTACTAAAGAACTCTGACCCTAGAATCTTAACTAGAGATTTAGACGAACTAGCAATGCAAACAACTTTACATCTAAGTGAATGAGGAATACAACCTTTGTAGACCGGTCCTTCACTTCTAAAGCCCCATGTAGTAGTCCCTTCGCTCCAAGTAGTGAACACTCGAATTCTAGTAAGGGTTCACACGAAGAAATGAACAAGCTTGCTCGAAGTGTTCGAGGCCGAAAATGATCTACGTCGAGGAGACTCAAGCTCATGCTACCTCTTCACTAATGGTAGATTAGTGAAGCAAACACCCTAAACTAAATGGCTAATATAGTAGAGGATGATGAAGTAGGAATTGGGCTCACTTTAGATTTATTTTTCTCACAATATTTCTTCACCTTTTCAAAAACTAGAAAGCTTTTTCATGAGGAAGAAGAAGATGAAGTGGAGATGAGAATGAAACTCATGAGGAGAGAAAAGCAACTATGGGTGAGTTAGTGTCATACACTAACTCATGTAGAGATTAAACCATGGCTAACATAATGGTTAGGTTAATAAATATCTACAAGTAAAACAAAATTAGTGGACTTGGTCAATGGTTCCACAAGCTTGTACAAGCTTCAACCATATGACTAATTACCAACTAATTTGATTAACTTTAAATAAATAAAACCCTTCATTATATCAAGCATGGTGTGAGTCTCATACACCCATGAAGCATGTGGCATCAAGCATGACACTAATAAAATGTACATTAATATATATCGCATATATACTAAGTGTACACAAGTGAGAAAAAGAAATCTTTAGTGAGCTAATATTAGTTAATGTAATTCAATATATCAAATATATAATTATACATTAAATTATTAAATCAACACTTGATTTAATAATCCAGTTATATCACATACAACCGGCTAATATCAAGTATAACAATCTATTGAATCAACACTTGATCCAATAACCCGGCTATATCACATATAACCAACAGATATCACATATCACGAGAATAGAATGTGGTATCACATACGCGCATTAATCTTGGTCCCGCACATATCACATATGTGCTCCTACTTCATTTCGCATGAACCAGGAAACCTCTGTGTAGGACTCTAAAGACTCGTCAATACGCCGGCAGTAGGTGATGATCATATTAAACACCCACAAACCGCAAGCGGTCTGCTAAATGTAACGGCCACCCGGGTATTGAGCGATCAGAAGATCAACAAGCAAGCCTGCTCATACTCCTGCGAATCCAATCAGTAACACTACCGTACAGTCCGGTCTCTTCGTCAGATATGTCGCATATCTTAGCCTGGGGGTAATAAACGTCAGACCCCAATAGCCTGATAAGTCATGCCGATGCAAGGTCCATAACGTTCGAGAAACTACTGATAACACTTACCAGTAAATCTCAGCAACACTGGCCAGGGATTTCCTGTTCTGGCCAATCGAGAATAGCGCAACATCAACCCCCAATACCGGGAGAGACGAATCCCCTCCTATCGCTCATTGCCTCCATGTGACTCGAGACTGTACCCAAAAACCACCGTTTTGTACGATCTCTTGAACGTGGCACAGTGGGAATCACACAAGACTCTATGACGATCTCGGGTCGACAGACTAACCTGTACCAGTGTCACCAAAGAACTACTATCTGACGATAGGTATAATACCATCTAGGAGTTCTCGACGAGTCCGTTCAGTGTACCCAGTCTCCACTGAGAACCCGTATACCATCTTTGATGTCAAACACCAATGGATATGGGATCATCCACCGCCCATCATATGGGTCGAGAAGCGTATACGCTAGTCTACTCTGGAGTATCGAGTCCCTGTCTTGATACTCTCACGACTAGGAACATTTGAAGGATGTACTTACCGACTACGCTGTCCCTACTAGTATGATCTGCATCATAATCCTGGTAGTCATGTACTCATCCTAAGGGCTTTATCAACATATAATAGAGAGACAATAAGTGTACATGTTAAGATAAAGAGCAACCAGATAGCATACTATCATATCGAGCAAGAAAGTCCTCCCTATATATGTCCAAGCATCCACTACAATATACATCACATGTACAGAAATGGCCTCTAGGGCATATATATAACTAACACCCTAGACCCCTACGAGTGCGGCAAGCAACCTTACCAATTCTAGAGTTAGGAGACCCGGTTTCGACTCCTCGAGATGGTCTCCCACTAGACTCTAGAACCCGGTTACTTGTGCTCCCCACCTTGGGTCTATCCTAATGCGGAAAAGTAAATAATATACATCAATGGTGACATCATCCTCGACCTGGAAGTGCCCCAATAAAAGAATATTACATACAAGTTTTTACATGAATGAAAATGAAAAACTCTCATCTCACATTAAAAAAACCCCGGCTACTCAAAACACGACGATCCAATATAACATATCACAGCAACACATAACATCACATGTCATCAACGTAAGTAAATATGCGTATCCCAATTGTTGTTGACGTATAGCAACGAAACCGGCGATACACCGCGCTCCCCTTAGTGAATTGAGGACGACAGGCAAGGAGTCAACCAGCATCCGCATAATACACTTACGGCCGCAGAAAAGAAAGTGAAAAACTACAACAATTGGAATCCGCAACCACCTTAGACATCATAAATCTTATATATCACATACTTCGGATTTCATGCCTAACCAAATAAATTCCTTAGATATCGCATGCCTAACAATTATAAACCCCATATTTTAGTCTCGTTATTGAAAACACTTTCCAATAACCAGTCGGGTAATTCAACAAGATTCCCGACAACCTGATCGAATGCTCATTGGAAACTTTAGTAGACGGCCGCACCCCCGATGTCGTCGATGAAGTGCACTTAGGCGGAATACCGCGGCCGCGAGCACCCGAACGGATGCTTTTGGCAACGGGGTTCTCCTACAGTCACTTGGTCAGGGCTACGGGGCATGGCTATCTGGTAAGATTACCCGACGAGTATCCGCGTACACTACGTAATTGCGACGCACTTTTGATCCACATCAAAATCCCGTGGCAACCGATCAAATGAGACTGAATTGCTAGATTTATAAAATTCAAATTAGTTTTCATAAAACTAAATATTTTGGATTCCAAGTATTGTATCACAATCATAGATAGCTAGAAGATATTAAAATTTTCGATTGAATCAACAAACACCCACAAATTCCAAGAGAGCTCAACACTTGAGCGCAGTTTAAAAAATACCCAGAACATGCTACAACACCTATGGACCAACCGTAGAAGGGTCAACCTTTGCCTTACCTATGGCGCCACGGAACTACCGCAAACCCTAGGATTTGGTGGCGGTTCCGGCGGTTACAGAATCGAATTAGGGTTTCGTTCTTCTAGAGGGTCCATAGAAAACACCTGCATGATTTTCTGAAGATTTTAAACTTGGAAAAATCCAACTCTTGGAAAATTTCCAGCGAGGGAAAAGATGGGTTATTGATATCCGTTCGAACTTTTTAACGTCTTCTATATAACCCGAAACGATGTTAGAATTACGACTACGAAACACTCCAAATTGCCTTTACAGAAATATAACATCACATGCAATATTAGAAAAAACAAGCAACACCTGAAACACCAAAACCCAAAGACTGGAACACCACAAAAATTTGAAGCCAAAACTTCACTGAAGAACCAGCCAGCTCGGATTTTATGGTCATGTCGCGGGCCAAAATCCGGCGAGGAGGGCTTAAATTTCTATGGTGTTCATGTTACATCACATATAACATTCTGCAATTGCTTAAAAAAATTTAGACACCTTAAAAATTTCGACAGAAACTTGGTTTTTGTTTCGAGTATTTCGGAGTTGTTTCGGTTTCGTAATTCTACAAACATCGTCTAATTCTCTAGCATGGCTCTGATACCACTGTAGGGTTCCACAGCACTGCCTCTGGGTTTCGGGAGGCATCAACTATGCCGTTTTCAAAAAATTGGCACGCTAGAGAACCCTATCCCAGAATCTTAACTAGAGAATTAGACGAAACGAGAATGTAAATAATTTTACATCTAAGTGAACAAGGAATACAACCTTTGTAGACTGGTTCTTCACTTCATAAGCTCCATGTAGTAGTCCCTTCGCTCCAATTAGTGATCTCCCGGACTCTAGTAAGGCTCCACAAGGTGAAATGAACAAGCTTGCTTGAAATCTTTAAGGCCGAAGATGATCTACGTCAAGGAGAAACTAACCTAAGCTACCTCTTCACTAAGTGATGAACTAGTGAAGAAACAACCCAATCTAAATGGCTAGTCTAGAAGAGGTTGATGAAGTAGGAATTTTGATCACTTTAGAAATTATTTTCTCACTCATTTTCTTCACCTCCCAAAAAGTTAGAGAGCTTGAGGAAGGAGATGAAGAAAATCAACCATGGAGAGAAGCAAGTGAAGAATGAATCAAGTAGTGAGAATAGCAACCATGAGTGAGATAATATCTCATACTAACTCATGTAGAGACTTAACCATGGCTTGGGAAAATGGTTGGGTTAACAAATATCTCAAGTAAAACAAAATTAGTGGACTAAATCAATGGTCACTACAAGCTTCTAACCATGTGACTAATTTCCAACCAATTTCGATTTACTTTAAATAAATAAAACCAATCATTATGACGAGCATGGTGTGAGTCTCATGCACTCATGTCTCATGTATCATCTAGCATGACATAAAAAAATGTACATTAATATATATCACATATATACTAAGTGTACACAAGTGAGAAAAAGAAATCTTAAGTGAGCTAATATTAGTTAATGTAAGTTAATATATCAAATATATAATTATACATTAAATTATTAAATCAACACTTGATTTAATAATCCGGCTATATCATATACAACCGACTAATATCAAATGTATCAACTTATCGAATCAACACTTGATTCGACAGCCCGGCTATATCACATATAACCGACCGATATCACATATCGCGAGAATTGAATGCGGTATCACATACGCGTGTTAATCTTGGTCCCGCACATATCACATATGTGCTCCTACTTCGTTTTTCCTGAGCCAGGAAACCTCTGTGTAGGACTCTAAAGACTCGTCAATACGCCGGCAATAGGTGGTGATCATATCAGTCACCGACAAGCCGTCAGCGGTCTGCTAAACATAACGGCCACCCGGGTATTGAGCGATCAGAAGATCAACAAGCAAGCCTGCTCATAATCCTGCGAATCCAATCAGTAACACTACAGTACAGTTCGGTCTCTTCGTCTGATATGTCGCATATCGAAGCCTGGGGATGGTAAACGTCAGACCCCAATAGCTTGATAAGTCATGCCGATGTGAGGCCCATAATGGTTCGAGAAACTACTGATAACACTTACCAGTAAATCTCAGCAACCCTAGCCAGGGATTTCCTATTAGGGCCAATCAAGCATAGCGTAACATCAACCCCCAATACCGGGAGAGACGAAATCCCCTCCTATCGCTCATTGCCTCCATGTGACTCGGTACTATACCCAAAAACCACCGTTTTGCATGATCTCTTGAACGTGTTAAGGTGGAAATCAAAGCACAGTGGAAATCACACAAGACTCTATGACGATCTCAGGTCGACAGACTAACCTGTACCAGTGTCACCAGAGAACTGCTATCTGACGATAGGTATAATACCATCTAGGAGTTCTCGGCGAGTCCGTTCGGTATACCCAGTCTCCACTGAGCACCCGTATACCTTCTCTGATGTCAAACACGAATGGATATGGGATCATCTATCACCCATTATATGGGTCAAGAAGCGTATACGCTAGTCTACTCTGGAATATCGATGCCCTGTCTCGATACTCCCACGACTAGGAATATTTGAAGGATGTACTTACCAACTACCTCTTCCCCACTAGTATGATCTGCATCATAATCCTGGTAGTCAAGTACTCATCCTAAGGGCTTTATCAACATGTAATAGAGAGACAATAAGTGTACATGTTAAGATAAAGAGCAACCATATAGCATACTATCATTTCGAGCAAGAAAGTCCTCCCTATATATGTCTAAGCATCCACTATAATATACATCACATGTATAATAATGGCCTCTAGGGCATACATATAACTAACACGATCAAGCGTGACGTACGAACGAGCGAACGCCAAATATAGGTAGGTCGGCGCTCTTCCTCACCCAGGAGTCGAGGTGACGATCGAGCGCGACGTACGAACAAGAGAACGCAAAGTATAGGTAGGCCGACGCCCTTCCTCACCCTGGAGTCGAGGTGATGATCGAGCGTGATGTACGAACGAGCGAACGCCAAGTATAGGTAGATCGGCGTTCCTGGATTCGGCCCTGGATGAGCCGAGCAGGAAACTACTCGGTCGTCTCGTGACAAGAGCTTTGGATCCGAAGAGTGGCCGGGCAGGAAACTGCCATCATCTGATGAGCCGAGCAGGAAACTACTTGGTTACCTCATGACGAGAGCTTTGGATCCGCAGAGTGGCAAGGTAGGAAGCTGCCCTCAGCAGATGAGCCGAGCAGGAAACTACTCGGTCGCCTCATGACGAGGGCTTTGGATCTATAGAGTGGCTGGGCAGGAAGATGCCCTTAGCGGATGAGCCGAGCAGGAAACTACTCGGCCGCTTCATGATGAGTGCTTTCGTGTCTTGGCCTCCTTGATTCTTGAGATTTCCTGGGAATGTCGTTCAACCTTCATTGGCCTGCATGGGGGGAGCGGGCCAGTAATCGGACGCCACATGGCCGCGCCTTATCGGGAAGATGTGATATTCCGTGATTCGCGTTGTAGCGTGAGAAGATCTTGGCCGTTGGAAGACTTTTGTTGAGGCTATACATATCGAAGGTGTGACCTCCCCTTTGGACATCCACATTAATTTTCTTCTAGCCGATTCGTCTCTTCCTGATGACAGGGCGCGCACCATCAGGGAGATTGTATCTCGAGACGGCGTGTATTTCTATGGTCTCGATCGTTCCGAGGCAACGTATGAGGCCGTGATAGGTCGTCTGGAGGGCCATTGTGGGCGTCTACTTCCCCGTCGATCTCCTCTCCTGCAGGTGCTAATTTATGCGGTATGGAGGTTTTCCCCGGGTCTTTACAAGGCCCTGTCCCCGCAAGCAATGGATGAGGCATTTGACAAGATGCACACGGCTCACGAGCTGGGTCTGATCTCAAAGCGCAGGCATGATCGCTCAACAGATATTCTCCTCGAATGTTTTCAGCAGAGGTTAGTCGTGGCGTCGTGTTCGGCGGCGGGAACCCCCGGCGAATTCATAGCTTCTAGGGTCCATGAGTACCGATAGAGGGAGCGGGCAGAGGCCAGTTGGGCTTGGCTGGAGAAACTCTCCTCCGAGTATCATCGTCAATGTTTTCTTAATCCACTCCCCTTTGTTGTAATAGTTTAGGGATTATGTGCTTTTTCTTTTGCGCTGTAAGGCTGAAGAGCCGAGAATACCTCTGAATAAATTCTTAATAAATTTTCCTTGGCTTAAAGACCTCTAATTTCTCATGATTATGGAATATCAAACCTCATTGCTCACGGGCGCCCCGGGGAAGAGTTAGAATCAGGCCGGCTGCTCTTTGAGAGTGCCTCGGTATTTGTCTGAGGAAAGCCCGTAGCCAGATGCTATAAAGCTTGTGTTTTGTCGGGTAGGGGAGTGCCTGTTTTGAGTGAGTGCGGCGGGTAGGGACTACCCGCCGGCCTTAGGACGAAGCAGGAATTTACTCGTGTGAGAGCTCAGCTTAGAAAATTGTAGTCGGCATAAAAGAGAATTTTATTATTTGAAAGAGTATGAGTTCATCTGTATAATTTAAGCATTTCGGCGTTATATGGCCGAGGAAAATCATTCCCTACGAAGTCTTGGAGACGGTAGGCTCTGCCGAGTAATGTCTCCGTCATGAGGAATAGCCCATCCCACCTCGGGGAGAACTTATGTAGCTTCTCTTGGTCCATGAATTCGTTTCGCGCTAAGACCAAGTTTCATGTCTTGAAGGCTCGATGTTTAACTCGGGTGTTGTGGTTGATTAGTGTCAAAACTTGTAATTACCGCAATCAGAAACGGCGTCGCTTCGCAGCTAGCCGGTGAGTGCGGGTCGATCCACAGAGACGGGTAAATTCCTTTTATGTGTCTTAACGAGTTGATTCTATTTGTCGTTTTGGTTTTATAAAAATCTAAAAATCTAAATTATCCTAGGGCAATTAATTAAAAGTTATAACTAGGGCAGGGAAAATAAATTTACCTAAGGCAAGGAATTTAAATCTTCACTAAGACAAGAAAATAAATTACTTACAGATGGCTCTCTCCAAACATCAAAGCAGGGTTGTCAGATCTGGATTTCTGAATTGAAGAGAGGCACCGATGCTCTCCAAAAGATTTGTAAATTTTATTCATTAAAGGGAGGCATAGAGTTTACAATGAATTAGAGTCCCTATTTATAGAAGATAGGAAACCCTAGGGTTACAATGACTTGCATGTTTACAATTACAAAAATAGCCCTAGGTCAACTAGTCAAAGCCACAAATGAATTTTGATAAAATAAAATCTTCCTTTTGTCTTCTTAAAAAGGAAGTATTGGGCCTTTCCTTTATGGGCTCTTCTGTCTTTGGGCTTCCTGGGCTACTTAATTCTTTAATTCTTTCTTTAAAATAGCTTCTGTTCTCTTTCAGATTTTCCAGTGAATAATTGTGGTGGACAAGTTAACCGTGGCTTCGAAATCTTAGACCTTGCATTGCCTTGTACTTTGTGAATTTTATCTTTGATATCGGCTTGATCAAGAGTCTTCTGTTTGTTGGTCAAAGTCCACTTTTGCATCGTTTTTTCATCGTTTTCACTGTTTTCGCTTCAAGAACTTGTAACCTGTAATATGTAGCAGACATGCGTCAAAAGCACCCGTTTATTTGTAAAATATATAAGAATGGGGAATATAATAATGCAATATTATGGTATGAACAAATACCCCCAAACTTATCTTTTGCTCGTCCTCGAGCAAACTTATTTTTTTATTCACTACAAAAAACCTAACCGCACTTTCGCAGGGAAACGCGATTGCACTGAGCACGTGCAACAAGCCGTTAAACCTCTAGATGTCCCTAGTAGGAGGAGTGTTGTCTCCTGAGGGTTTTCAGCGGATACTACCCACAAAATCCTATCAATTCAGCCCATTAACTTTTGTTCTCCAATTAGGTCTTCTAATAAGGAATTCTATTATCTTCTACTTGTAAATTATCCACCCATATTCTTCACGCTTCCTCATTATTTAACTTAAGATTATATATGTTATGTAGACCTACTTAGCTTTCGGCATTTCCTAAGTCTTCCTTCTAGGGTTTCATCTCCACTTTGGAATTTCTATCAACTCTACTAAAGATATAAGTTCTATCTTTCATTCCTTTCCCTTATCTAAACTCTAATCACATATCCCCACGTGTGTGTATAAATTACCCCTACACTTGGAAATTCAAATCAAGCAATCATACTCTCGTCCAAAGCACTTATGAAATTTGCTTACACATCCTTCATGCGACCGTTAATACTTCTTGAGGTACCAACGACCGATTACAAAATGCGTTTGCATCTTTAAAGCGTACTTCTTAGTCTTTGCAACACCCAAGGGTTTAGCAGTGACTCCCAAACCAGTTGGTCTAAGGCACTAGGTGATGAAGCACCCTCGCTAAATATTTTTCTATTTTTTTGCAGCCTTAAGTAATCACAAAAACCAGTGTCCATTTTTTTTCATATTTTTTTCATTTATTTTCTTCGGACTAAGGACTTTAGACAAGAGCACTTCAAGGTCTCTTCTACTATTCCAAGTTTCAAGGTGCGTGATTGTGCAAATTGTAGGGTATACATTTTCAGAATCTAGACTTAAGCTAGGAACTATTTTTCAAACTTATACTCTAATAAGAACATCAATACTCTTCCGCTATTTTGACTTAGCCCAAGAAGTGAACCTAAAATATGCCTATTTCTAAATAAACTACAAGGCATATACTTTCTACCGTTAAACTTTAAGGAATGTTATTTTTAGGGTTTTTAATTTACTAAGTTTAAGATCTAGTTGTTTCTAGCTAGTTGACCTATTTGTCAATCTCAAGTCAATTAGCCAAAATTGAATACATTTATTTTTATAATTTTTCAAATTTTTCAAATTTTTATGGGTTTTCAAATAAGTATGCAAATGCAAAAATATATACAAATGAATACGAAGGAAGAAGACGTACCGAGCGTACCCCCAAACTTGAACTTGACAGTGCCCTCACTGTCATGCTAAACCAAGAGGGTCAAAATACCGATACTCCCCTGTTTATTTATTTATTTTTTTTTTGTATTTTTAATGTTTTGAAATTTTTTTTTATTTTTTTATTTAGAAAAAGAAAACAAAAGAATATATACATATATACAAAGGTCCCCCCCAAACTTAAGCTTGGCCTTACACAAGCCAAAGGTTAGCACCAACCATTCAAAAATCTTATCATGGTAATGGTATAGTTGGTGCAAGAATAGGGTGCGGAGGAAAGAAATGAGAAACACGCGAGACCGTGTGGGAAGAGGGGTAGAATACGGTCTCGGTGGGGGAGAAGAAAGATGGAAAGAAGAAAGAAGTGAAGTGCGATCTTGAGGGTGTAAATTGAGTGAATAAATTAGCGCAATATGTGATGACCGATGTGTTAAAAGCGATTGCGCTAACCTATCAACTCGTCGTGCAATGGGGTCAAATCCCTCAAGATTCGCAAGAAAACATGGGTACGCCGAACTTGGTATAGGAGATGAAGGCGTAACAGTCATTTGTTCGGTCGGAACAATAGGAAGGAGGGAGGGTGATATAGTCAAAGGTTCAGGAGGCTGAATTGGACAATCCGACACATCAAAAAATGGTTCAACCTCGATATTATCCTCAAGACTCTCCTTAATATTTAATCCATCTATGCCATTATCATCAAAATCTAGACGCATATGAGATTCGGGGGAAACATTTAATAACTCAGGATGATGATTTGAACATAAAATTTCTATTAAATCGACAGGTTCATCATCCGAAATATCCCCGGCGTCTATATCCTCAATCAAGTGAAAATTAATTTCTTTAGACACATCATCCACAGCATGGATATTTATCAATTTAGGTTCTAGAGCGGAGGTGTAAAGATCGAAAGGATTAGGTGTGGTTTCACTCGAAAGGGGTTCTTCACAATTTGGCAAATTAAATACTACAAAATCGCACAACTCATTTTTATTTTCAACTGGTGAATCATTTGGAACAATAGATGGAAAAACGGAGTTGTGGGTTTCAATTGGGTAAGGGTAGGTTTGATTTGAAAATCCTCTCTCATTCTCACTCTGTCCCACTGCCGCCTTACACATTGAAAAATTCGGAGCTAGCGGGACACTAGCTACCGGTTCACTAGGTTGCGTAAGGGCGGCCATGGATGCTTCCATTGTCCTCATCATTTTATTTGTTGCAGCAATATATGCTTCCAACGACTCTTCCAAACTAGACTTAGGTGGTGAGGGGGTTTCAGTAAAAGATTCACGATTGGTTGGGTATGTGAAACTCCCTAATGGTTGTGTCGAAACAGTGTCTAGTGAAGATGGGAAGGTCGGGTATGATGGGTAGGAAGTGGGTGGTAAGACAGGAGTATGGTCAACATATGGATAAGAAGGTGAATAATCGTGTGGATCCCTAAAACTAGATGAGTGGAGAGGGGTGAAAGATCGACTGCGAGATTGAGCAATATGCTCAGCAATGGACATCGGCCTAGGAGTTACAGCAGGACTTGGAAAAGTGGTGTCAACATATGTAGGTGGTAAAGGTTGACTCGGTTGACACAACGTGGGTTTAAAAGCCAAACTGTTTCTCCTAGACTCTTCTATGTGATCTTTCAAAGATTTCTTTGGCATGGAGGGATCGTTTTTAAATTGACCGAACACATTGACGAACGACGCAAAGTTAGGTTCGGGATACCAAGATTCGGCAAGAGATTTATGATGTGGGGTACCCATGATAGAAGAATGCAAGGATTTCTTAGCGACAAAATTTTTGCAAGTTTTTTTTTAAAAATATTTTTCTTTAATTTTTTTACTTATGTGAGAGTTTTGCACATGGTTTTTTTTTTTTTGAAAACGGACTCGTGACACAAAAGTATCAACCACACATGCACAATCAGGCCTAGATCTAGGGTTGCCTAGGTCTACTAGACAGCTCCTAACTAGGGCTAGAAATAGACCTCAAACCGCCTCTTCACGGACAAATACGGCCAGGTAAGTGGGAAGGAACCACCACTACAGTGGGCCTAATTAATAACCACTAGCCTAGACACCGCAATGTCGGTTAGGATAAACGGCCGATGCCTACCCTAGTCCTTTTCCTATTGAGCTCGCTGTCCTTAGGTCTGAGTCTAATCTTTTTTAATTAAAGGTGGTCGATGCAAAATGCTTTAGGTGTTTTCTGGGGTCCTGGGAAGGGTGATGAAATCCCCACCCAATCTGAGTTTGTCAATTAGCCCCTTAGAATCCGGTTAAATTATGCAAAACAATTAAAAGTTCACTTGCAATCAGAATTTTTTAGCGCGGCGCAAAGAAACCAGCAGAAATCTGTTATTTAGAAGGGGGAGAAAGACATTTTACGCAAAGAAATCCTGCAGAAAGATTTTTACAGAGAGATATATGGGAGGTTGCAGAGGGGAGGGAGAAATCACACCAGAAAAAATTTGGTGCGCTGACGTGGCATACTAGGCGCGGATCCGCGGCGGGAGGTCCATTTTAGCGGCGGAAGCGCGGCCGGCTTGTGGGATCACGCTCTGAAAAAATTTTGGCTGCTCTGTTAGGCACTTTCTTCTCTTTTAGGATATGTACTTTTTTGATTTTCCCTCTGTAAATTTCCAGATCTGCAATTCGTCGCTGTTCCTGCAAGATTCAAACAATACACCCTTCAAACAGATCAAATTTGATTATTTTTTTATATTTTTTATATTTTCAGATTTTTATAATTTTTAAAATTTATATCAACTCGAAAATTCACAAAAAGAAATATTACGCCGTCCCCGGCAACGGCGCCATTTGATTAGTGTCAAAACTTGTAATTACCGCAATCAGAAACGGCGTCGCTTCACAGCTAGCCGGTGAGTGCGGGTTGATCCACAGAGACGGGTAAATTCCTTTTATGTGTCTTAACGAGTTGATTCTATTTGTCGTTTTGGTTTTATAAAAATCTAAAAATCTAAATTATCCTAGGGCAATTAATTAAAAGTTATAACTAGGGCAGGGAAAATAAATTTACCTAAGGCAAGGAATTTAAATCTTCACTAAGGCAAGAAAATAAATTACTTACAGATGGCTCTCTCCAAACATCAAAGCAGGGTTGTCAGATCTGGATTTCTGAATTGAAGAGAGGCACCGATGCTCTCCAAAAGATTTGTAAATTTTATTCATTAAAGGGAGGCATAGAGTTTACAATGAATTAGAGTCCCTATTTATAGAAGATAGGAAACCCTAGGGTTACAATGACTTGCATGTTTACAATTACAAAAATAGCCCTAGGTCAACTAGTCAAAGCCACAAATGAATTTTGATAAAATAAAATCTTCCTTTTGTCTTCTTAAAAAGGAAGTATTGGGCCTTTCCTTTATGGGCTCTTCTGTCTTTGGGCTTCCTGGGCTACTTAATTCTTTAATTCTTTCTTTAAAATAGCTTCTGTTCTCTTTCAGATTTTCCAGTGAATAATTGTGGTGGACAAGTTAACCGTGGCTTCGAAATCTTAGACCTTGCATTGCCTTGTACTTTGTGAATTTTATCTTTGATATCGGCTTGATCAAGAGTCTTCTGTTTGTTGGTCAAATTCCACTTTTGCATCGTCTTTTCATCGTTTTCACTGTTTTCGCTTCAAGAACCTGTAACCTGTAATATGTAGCAGACATGCGTCAAAAGCACCCGTTTATTTGTAAAATATATAAGAATGGGGAATATAATAATGCAATATTATGGTATGAACAGTGGTAGAGGGCAGTCTGTTGCTGATAAGCGGCCATCCTGATTTATGCCCGATCTCTTTTTCCCAATAAGATGTCCAGGTTGCTTCGTAGCGCCAAGGTGTTAGCCTCGTCTTCGAAGTGCTCGACTCGATAACTGGGCAACCCAATTTCTGCGGGGACCATTACCCCGGTGCTGTAACAGAGGCTAAAAGGGATTTCCCCTATAGGTGTTTTTCTTGACGTCCGCAACGCCTACAGTACTCGAGGTTGTTCTTCGACCCAACTGCCTTGTCTTCCCTTAAAGCGGGATCTGAGCCCATGGATGATGCCTCAGTTCACTATTTCCGCTTGCCAGTTGCATTGGGGATGTGCGACCGCAAAGAACTTCATCAATATGTGATAGTCGTTGCAAAATTCTCTGACTTTGTCATTTTCGAAGTTGGTTCCATAGTCCGTGACGATACACCTCAGGATTCCGAATCACGTGACTATATTATTTTACAGGAATTTTATCGTAGAGGTGGAGTCCGGTTTTCTGATCGGCACGGCTTCTATTCATTTTGTAAAGTAGTCTACAGCGACAAGGATGTATTTATGTTCGCCCGTGCCGGTGGGGAGCTGGCCCACCATATCCATTCCCCACCGTGCAAACGGCCAAGGGGAACTTAGTGGCATTAGTTCGGTGGCGGGGAGCTAAGGGACACTGCCAAAGAGTTGGCAGTTCTTGCATCTTCTGACCAGCTGTAACACCCTAGTGCATTTATACCGTATTTTATTTAGGGTTTTCCAGATTTTGCGACAACTTCTTGTTTATTATTGATTTTGGGTGCGGATAGTGCATTTGGTATCTGTGGTTAGTATCTGACCCGACCCGCATGATCGAAACCCATTATGATTTTAGATTACGTCATATATTCGCTAGAACAGAGGATCCATGCACATTTAGATTCTATATACATGTATGATATATTTGGTATCCGCATATCTTTCAATAATACACATAATAGCAGGGTAATATATATTTTAATATCTAGCATGGCATGTGTTCATCACAGAATTTTGTATATTTGTACGGCCCATTCTTGATCACATTGCATACAGGTAGGTGCTTTTTATCCGTATTTGCTGCATGTTAACAGATTACAGGTTTCCAGTCCAAGAGAGCACAAATCCGACAAAATCTCCACAGTTATGACAAAATCCAGAACATCTGTCACAAACAGATAAAAGCTGGGTTCCAGTATCCGTTCCGTACCAGTTCAGAAGAGGGGACGAAAATAGTCGTCATTTGGGACTAAATCAAAATTTGAAGTCAAAGGAGGTAAAAGTCAAAAGAAAAGAAATGAAGAAATCTTGGATCAGAAATCTGAAGATCCTCTGGAGAAAATTGTTGTAGTGTAAAGTTTTCAAGAACCAGAAAAAATAAGCACAAGACCAGAGAAATCAACAAAGTGGAGTTTGGCCACCAAACAGCCGCGCATCCTTGGCCAAAGCCCCACTTTGGCCCCGGATCCGCGGCTGCCACGTGTCCCCCCCGTGTGAAATTTTGTGGTGTTTTCTGTAATAGTGTGTAGGCTTGTATTGTATTGCTAGAACCTCAGAATCAGGCCTATAAATAGCCCAGAGCAGAACCAAGAGGGTGTGTTTAATTTTCATGTGTAATTTTTGTATTAGATTTATTTAGTTTCTAATAAATGTCCATTTTCCTCCATTAAAGCTTGTGAGAGGTTTTATTGAGTGTGAAGCATGCAAGAAGTGTTCTTTTTCTATATGTGTAATTTGTAATTCGGTTTCTTATGTTGCTTGTAATTTCAATTGTTAAACGTAGTTGTTGTTATTTATTAAAATTGTCGTTTTAATTTTCTTCCATTTTTTGTTATCCTTACAACCATGATGCTTAGTGTGATCCTTGCCTAAGTAAGGTCCCGAATAGCTAGTTGTGATCTTCTACCTCAATTCTTATTACCCTCTTTCTTTGTTTTATTTCATCTAACTTTTCTAATGGGTGAGTAATTTCTCACTTGTTAGGGTAGGAAACGAAAAGTTTGAAAGACGGAAACCTCCCTCACTTTTCTCTTTGACCAATATCTTAATTTGAACTCCCGTTAATTGATCCACAATCCGCTCCCTACGGCACCCTATTCTTCATAATAGCGGTGATACCCTAGTGAGACCGGTTGTGGTTGAATCAACTTGAGGTCGCAACTAAGAGCCAAGAACGGACGGACAAGGACCAAAAAGAGAAAACGAAGTGTTGGAAAGTCTAGCTTATACTCGCAAGTTTTCTCTTAGTCGTGCTAATCCCCGTTGTTGCCGATTACCGTAACATCAATATTAAGAAGTGGCAAAAGAATCAAGTGAGCGATCCTCCCGACCCAAACCAACCAAATCCTACCCTTTACAAGTTCTCTTATCATTCATTTTTCAATTAGCTAAACTCAAACAAACCCAACATATTTGGACTTAACTCGTCAAGGCATTAACAAAAAGACTCCCATCTCTCTGTGGATCGACCCGTACTCATCCGGCTAGCTGCAAAGCGAAACCGTCCTGATTGCGGTAATTAAACTAGAACACGCAGAAAGTCTTTCAATCAAATGGCGCCGTTGCCGGGGAGACGGTAGTTTATTTCTTTTTGTAATTTCGGGTTAATTTGTGAATATAACTATTACCAAAAACAAAACAAAAAAAAATATACTGTACTGTTGGGGTAAAAATTTATACCCCGGGTGACCAAGTCAAAATCCAAGTCAACCCCAAGCCAAGTGGGCCCAAGCCCAGACCCAGTGGGCCCATGCCCGAGTCGAGCCCGAACATGAAGCGGCCGGCCTCCTCCACGCCAAGATAAAATTTTTGTAATAAATAATTTTGTTGCATTTTCTTTTATTTTTATTTTATGGATAAATGTAAGAAAAATAGGCATAAAGCCAAATTTTTGTAAAGCCCATGGCTTATGTGCAAAAAGAAATGGCACATGAGCCATGGGATAGGCAAAATGCCATTTTGTGAAGCCCAAGGGGCTATGTGTAAAATGAATGGCCTATAAAGGCAAAGATAATGAAATATCTCACCAACTTTTTCTCTCTCCAAAAAAGTTTCAGAGCTGAGCACTTTCTTCCTTCTCCAAGGTTCCAAAACCTTCTTCTTTCTTTTGAATTAAATCAAGAGTTTTACTCTTCCTTTTTCAAAACAAATTAGTTTTTCACCACAAAACCCATCAAGGGGAACTCAGATCTTCCATCAGATCTTAAAAAGAAAAGATTTTGAAATCCCACATCTCTTGATCTTCAAGATCCAGCTAACAGAGGAGGAAGAAGAAGAACATCTTTCACTAAACCCTCAAAAAAAGAAGAAAAACACAATCAGGAGTCCAACTCCTCTCTGATTTCTCTTCTGAGAATTTTTTTTAGGCTAAAAGCCTCCTGTGCCTCTCCGGCGCGCAGCGCAAGTGCGCAAGGCGCCAGCGTGCCGACACGTGGCGCGCGCGCTTGCGCGCCTGCGCGCTTGCGCAAGGCGCCCGCGTGCCGACACGTGGCGCGCGCGCTTGCGCGCCTGCGCAAGTGCGCAAGGCGCCCGCGCGCCGACACGTGGCGCGCGCGCTTGCGCAACTGCGCAAGTGCGCAAGGCGCTCGAGTGCCGACACGTGGCCCCCACGCATCCCTTGGATGCCTTTTCCCTCTCTTTTTATGTACATACATATACACATACATATGTATACAAATTCACACATATACATACTCCGCCACATTCTCCCCCTCCAAAAAATTTTCGGGATCCTTACGACTCACGAAGGAAAAACACACTTAGGAGTCCCCACGACTCCTAAGGAGAACATACACCTGCGGGATCCTTACGACTCGCAGGGAGAAAATACCGTTATGGGACCCTCACGGCCCATAAAATTGAAAAGTCTTAGGTGGTAGGGATCTAAACCTGTCTCCTAAGCCATCGCTCCCCAATCCCCATGCACCAAGAGGCGAATGATGAGTCGCTCCTGGTACCATATTCCAGTGTAGCGATGCAGACGCCAACCAAATTCCAAATCTCATACCCCAACGGCGAATGATGAGTCGCTCCTGGTACCATATTCCAGTGCAGCGATGCAGACGCCGACAAAGTCCCGAAATTTTTCCGGCCCTTCGGTCTGGATTATACATCCTGCAAAACCGTATACAATCCACGGGCGTAAAACAATCCCAATTTCTCCCAAATCCTCTCGGGGCAAATGATGAGTTGCTCCTGGCATTATTCCAGTGCAGCAATGCAGATGCCAAACAAAAACCAAAATCCCAAAATCCTCTCCATGACAGACGATGATTCGCTCCTGGTACCATATTCCAGTATAGCGATGCTGATGTCAACCCAAATCAAAATCAACAAGTCAACTTCCACTCCGACGCCACAGAAAGCGGAGCAAGTCAGAATCCAATCTCAACACCGCAAGAAGCGGAGCAAGTCAAGTCTACCCCTGACACTGCAAGAAGCAGAGCAAGTCAAATCAAGCATCGACCGTCCACGTCGCTAAAATGGCAGCACCGACCGTCCAAGTCGCTAAAAGGGCAGCACCGACCGTCCACGTCGCTAAAAGGGCAGCACCGACCGTCCAAGTCGCTAAAAGGGCAGCACCGACCGTCCAAGTCGCTAAAAGGGCAGCACCGACCGTCCACGTCGCTAAAAGGGCAGCACCGACCGTCCACGTCGCTAAAAGGGCAGCATCGACCGTCCAAGTCGCTAAAAGGGCAGCATCGACCGTCCAAGTCGCTAAAAGGGCAGCACGACCGTCCAAGTCGCAAAAAGGGCAGCACCGACCGTCCACGTCGCTAAAAGGGCAGAACCGACCGTCCACGTCGCTAAAAGGGCAGCACCGACCGTCCACGTCGCTAAAAGGGCAGCACCGACCGTCCAAGTCGCTAAAAGGGCAGAACCGACCGTCCAAGTCGCTAAAAGGGCAGCACCGACCGTCCACGTCGCTAAAAGGGCAGCACCGACCGTCCACGTCGCTAAAAGGGCAGCATCGACCGTCCAAGTCGCTAAAAGGGCAGCATCGACCGTCCAAGTCGCTAAAAGGGCAGCACCGACCGTCCAAGTCGCTAAAAGGGCAGCACGACCGTCCAAGTCGCAAAAAGGGCAGCACCGACCGTCCACGTCGCTAAAAGGGCAGAACCGACCGTCCATGTTGCAAAAAGGGCAGAACCGACCGTCCACGTCGCTAAAAGGGAAGCACCGACCGTCCAAGTCACAAAAAGGGCAGAACCGACCGTCCATGTCGTAAAAAGGGCAGTGCCAGCTTCCCAAAAGGTGGGAACCAAATCAAGTCGCCTCCACGTGAAAGAAGATCCATCAATTTCATGCACAGGACCCACATATGTGGTGTGCATTTATTGATGGGGGGCAATTTGTTGGGGTAAAAATTTACACCCCGGGTGACCAAGTCAAAATCCAAGTCAACCCCAAGCCAAGTGGGCCCAAGCCCAGACCCAGTGGGCCCATGCCCGAGTCGAGCCCGAACATGAAGCGGCCGGCCTCCTCCACGCCAAGATAAAATTTTTGTAATAAATAATTTTGTTGCATTTTCTTTTATTTTTATTTTATGGATAAATGTAAGAAAAATAGGCATAAAGCCAAATTTTTGTAAAGTCCATGGCTTATGTGCAAAAAGAAATGGCACATGAGCCATGGGATAGGCAAAATGCCATTTTGTGAAGCCCAAGGGGCTATGTGTAAAATGAATGGCCTATAAAGGCAAAGATAATGAAATATCTCACCAACTTTTTCTCTCTCCAAAAAAGTTTCAGAGCTGAGCTCTTTCTTCCTTCTCCAAGGTTCCAAAACCTTTTTCTTTCTTTTGAATTAAATCAAGAGTTTTACTCTTCCTTTTTCAAAACAAATTAGTTTTTCACCACAAAACCCATCAAGGGGAACTCAGATCTTCCATCAGATCTCAAAAGAAAAGATTTTGAAATCCCACATCTCTTGATCTTCAAGATCCAGCTAACAGAGGAGGAAGAAGAAGAACATCTTTCACTAAACCCTCAAAAAAAGAAGAAAAACACATTCAGGAGTCCAACTCCTCTCTGATTTCTTTTCTGAGAAATTTTTTTTAGGCTAAAAGCCTCCTGTGACTCTCCGGCGCGCAGCGCAAGTGCGCAAGGCGCCAGCGTGCCGACACGTGGCGCGCGCGCGCTTGCGCACCTGCGCGCTTGCGCACCTGCGCGCTTGCGCACCTGGGCAAGGCGCCCGCGTGCCGACACGTGGCGTGCGCGCTTGCGCAAGTGCGCAAGGCGCCCGCGTGCCGACACGTGGCGCGCGCGCTTGCGCACCTGCGCAAGTGCGCAAGGCGCCCGCGCGCCGACACGTGGCGCACGCGCTTGTGCAACTGCGCAAGTGCGCCCGCGCGTCGACACGTGGCGCGCGCGCTTGCGCACCTGCGCAAGTGCGCAAGGCGCTCGCGTGCCGACACGTGGCCCCCACGCATCCCTTGGATGCCTTTTCCCTCTCTTTTTATGTACATACATATACACATACATATGTATACAAATTCACACATATACATACTCCGCCACATTCTCCCTCTCCAAAAAATTTTCGGGCCGGGGCGCTGCCCCGAACCCCGCAAGGGGGCTGCTAGCCCCCTTGACCCCCAGTCCGCTATCCGGGTAGCGGGACCCCCGTAAAAACTTTGCGTGGCTCCCGATATATCCAAAACCCCCTTTCAAAACACACGCACACTGCACATTGAGTTCGCATGACCAGTTTAACCCGTTAATCGGAGGTTCCCTCGCCCCAAAGGCGATGGGTAATTAACGGCAGCTTAGTCCGCAGCTGCCGGAGATTCGGATCCCCACAATCATTAAACCCCGGCCTACCCTAGGCAGGGGGAATCTGTAGTACGCCTGACAAGCGCTCGCGTATTCCCATCTCACTGGGGTGACGAAAAACACTCTACAGATTCTGGCACGCCCGGTGGGACCAATCTCTCCTCCCATATTTCGGGTTAAACGTTCATGCGAACTCAATCAATATACATATCGATTGCTTATACTAAAATGATGTTTTTTTTTTCCGTGCAGCAATCAACCTTCGACGACAATGTCTTCCCAGACGAATTCAACTTCCAAAGCGACCCCGATTCCGTACGTGGTCAAGATCAACGCTCGTGTGGTTCTCCCCGCAATCCTCAGTCGACAATGGGAGGAACCGCCCCGCCAGTTTGGCTCTGTCATCATCTACCCTGCCGGAAGCGCTCATCTGGCAGAGATCCCAGCGGAACAGGTGGCCAAGCCGGTCTCAAGGGGTAAGAGGCCGAATGTCGTGATCGCCAAGGCACCACAACCGAAACTTAAGATGGTGTCTGAACGAGTCCCTGGCGCTCTAGCTGGGGGCAAGACTTCCGATGTGAAGGGCAACATTAAAAGTTGGGGACGAGCTCAGGCGATAACTCCAACAAATGCACAATCGAGCGTATCTCCAAGGCCCTCCATCGCCCGGTCTGCGGCGTCTTCCCAAAAAGCCGAAGTCTGCCAGGTGCTTAGAACAGAAAAGTTAAGGCAGAAGCGTCTCAGGTATCGAGCCAACAAAAGGGCCAAGGCTTCGGCCAAATGGAATCGTGTGAAGTTCCAAGTGCAGGGTTGCCCCGCGAAGACGGCTGAGTCGGACGTAAGAATCAGCAATTCCTTCGAGCCTCTAAAGTGGGTTCAGAAAAATGCCATGACCGCCAGAATCAAGAAGACAGCGGTTCGAACAGTGCCACAAAGAGACATGTCCCGGCCCCAACGGAGAAATTATGACACAGTCTCATCAAGAGTCTATCAAGCACTCTGTGCCGCACGAAAGCAGCGGGGAAAACCCAGAAAAGATGCGCCAGCACCATTTAAGAACCTGGTTGGGCCAGCCGTCTTCAATCGACTACCAGCTACCGAAACAAGGGGGCCAAGACAGCGATCCATGAAATCAGCTGCCAATGATAGAAAGACGTCCGGATATACCATCCATACGGTCTATATGGCGGGCGGGCTCCCTAGCGACAACCTTCGCAGCAAAAGCAAGGACGGGGCCACCACATCCCAAGCCCAATCTAGCCTGAATGTGGTTGCCGCCACCCAAGAACAGCCGCCCCTGCTGGATGAAGAAAACCCTCTCGATGAGGATGATAGGCAGATAGACCCCTCGGTCCATGTAGAGTCAAGCTCGGACAGCGAGGAAGAGCCGACTTTCCGCCCTAGGACTGCGGAGCAAGAGCTGCTTCAAGAACTTCGAAAACAGCTCAGGAGCAAAGATAAAGAGATGGCCAAGCTCTATTCGAAGATTGACGACTTAACGAACGTGGTGATGCAGCTTACGGCTCAAATTGCTCGAGCGCCTCCTAATCAAGCACAAGCCGCTACTAATCAGCCGGGTGATGACAATCCGAGGCAGCCAATGCCTGTTCCTTTGGGACCAAGACTGGTCGAGCCGAATGAAAGCCGGCTACATTCCGCTTCTGGGGACGCCTTGGCCCCAGATAGCACTATCCCGCTAACACAGGATCGGATAATGGATTTGGTCACCAGCAAGGTTAAAACATTGGTGGCCGAAGCTGAAGCTCAGAAAGAAATCGGCAGTAGTGGGCGGCCATATCCCGCGCAGTACGATCTGATTGAGTTCCCAAGCGGCTACGTCATTCCTAAGTTCGGAAGATTTGATGGAACGGGAATGCAAACCAGCACGTCGCCCACTTCAAAGCATCGTGCGCAAATACAGGGGGCAACGATGCGCTCCTTCTTCGTCAGTTTGTCAACAGCCTGACCGGCGTCGCCTTCGACTGGTATGCGAGTATACCGGACGGGTCCGTCATTACCTTTGCCCAAATGGAGTCTCTGTTCCGGCAAAGGTTCATGAGCGTCAGTGATAAAATCTCCATAGCCGATCTTGTGAGGACCAAGCCGGGGAAGAATGAAAGCAACACCGACTTTATCGCCCGGTGGCGTAATCTCACAGTTAAGTGCGAACCGCCGCTGGAGCAGGACCAGTCCGTCAGCCTTCTCATTGGGAACCTCAGCAATTGGATGGTCCCCTTCTTGTGTACAGCGGGCCTCAAGACGTTTCAGGAGCTAACCAAGAAAGTCCAAATGCTGGAACGCTCGAAGCAAGAGTCCCCGCCGGACTCTCAGAGAGACAAAACCTGGAAAAGCAAGCGGGACGACAACCGTAGAAGCGGGAGTTCCAGCAGTACCAATGTCTTCAATGCCTCCGACAATGAAGAAAAGCGAAGGGCGGGCGAATCCAAAACCAACCGGTCTCGAAAGCCATTGCTGGGAGGAGATGGGCCTTCCCTAGAGGAGAAAAAGAACAAGGTTTACTCTTTCAGAAGGGACAAGGTCCGCAAGATATTTAAAGATGCCTTGAACAATGGCCTACAACTGCCGGAGTCGAAAAGACCCCAAGAAGCAAAAATGACCGACAATCCCCTGTATTGCCCGTACCACCGAGTAGTGAGCCATGCGATCGAGGATTGCTATATCTTCAAGGATTGGGTCGAGAAGCAGTACAAGGCTGGAGAGATCGAGCTGTCCAAAAGCGTGTTGGTGAACAATCAAGTTGCAACCGCCAACTTTATACAGACGGAAGCTGAAGCCTTCTAGGAGCAGACAGCCGAACCCGCTGCCCTGACAAACGAAACTGACTCACCGCGGCCTCCGTGGAGTACGCACATATCTAATAAGACGAAGAAGATGATAAAGCTACTTCGGAAAGAACCCAGGATGGAATGGGAAGAACAGAAGAAGCCTACCAGCCCAGCTGCCAATGCGGCTCCATCAGGCTCAAAATCCAAGAAGCTCAAGAAGAAGAAAAGTGCAGCTCGGCGCGGAAAAGAGTCTGCAGGGAGATCGACCATTCAAAAGTATATCGATTCCCTCGAAGAATATGAGCAAAAGGAAAGAACATTGATTCAATTGAAGGAGTTCTTCCCTGTACAAGCGGCTGAAATTCTGGAGGAGTTAGAAGAAGACTCCAATGAAGAAATTCCAGTAGTGACCTGCTACGCCATCCATCTTGGCAGCGACTCTGAGGATGATCTCTGTTTTCCGGAAGAGGACGAGGAGCTCACCACAAAGGCCAATCAAATCCAGCTCAGAAGCGGCAGGGCTCTACCGCAAAATCAGGGCAACGCCCCAAAAGGGAAGGAAAAACAAGTCGCTAATGAAGAAGATGGCAGAGAACCGGCTGATGAAAACATAAGTCCTTCCTAGGTGGACTATAATGTCTTGGCGCATCTACAGAAGCTTCCGTCTCTCCTGAGCATCTACGACGCCTTGGTCCTATCTAAGGAGCTTAGAGATGTTCTCATCCATGCTCTGCAAAACCCCGAGCAGTATCAGGCTCACTTTGCGGAAATTAACATGAAAGAAGCCCAGCATGCTTTGTATGCCACCGCAGTCACATTTAAGGATGAAGACTTGCTACTGGGAACGGCTGAGCATAATCGGCCGCTTTACGTGACCGGGTACAGCGACGGAGATCGAATTAATCGCATATTGATTGATCCGGGGTCCTCAGTGAACATCATGAACTTGCGAACTTTGAAGAGTTTGTCAATGGACGTCCGACACCTGTCAAGGGAAAGGATTGTCATTCAAGGCTTCAACCAAAATTGCCAGCAAGTTCTGGGGTCTATAGCTCTGCCAATCAAATTTGGGGATCTGCAAACTGAAGCTAAGATATACGTGATCGACGCCGACACGTCTTATAAGATTCTCTTGGGGCGGCCATGGCTCCACGATTACGACATCATTCCGTCAACTCTCCATCAATGCATGAAGTACACAAAAAATGGCGAAGAAAGACGCATTGACGGAGACATCCAGCCGTTCGGTGTGCATGAAGTCCGATATGAAGATTCTCGGTACTTTACGAACCACCAAAATGCTAAGCCACAACTGACTGAGGATAGAACGGCCCCAAGACTCAAAAGAAAATCTGTGCCGGCTATCACTTTCAAAAGCAAAAATACCCAAGTGCGCCCGCATTTCGGCAGCGACTCTGATGAGTCCGACGCTGGAAGCTCGTCCTTCCGCAAAACTCGCCCTCATTTCGGCAGCGATACGGACGAATCTGTTACTGAAGGCCCATCTAGCAGCAAAGTCCGCCCTCATCTTGGCAGTGACACTGAAGAGTCAGAGGAGGAGGACCTGTCGTGCAACAGCGGTGCAGATTGGACCCCCACGCAACAAGCGAAACTACGAGAGACCTTCGAAGTTGCAGAAGGGTCCCTAGCCGTTACAAGGGTACCAGAGCAAATGTGCAAAGATCTCGATGCATTATCAATCTCCACCGTGGACCAGCTGAAAACTTTCTACGTTCCCGGGAGGAAAAGTGGACAGAAGGGCATCTTGTTTTATGGGTCAAACCCCGTTGTGCACCCGGACGACCTTTCTGTCGCGTGCCTTCCCTATGAGAGAGGCATAAGAGCCGTCCTCAATCCCAGATACTATGCGCCCGAGATGTGGGAATACTTTAAGAAGTGCGGATGCCGGTTATATCAAACGGAGTCCGAAGCAAAGTTTTACGAAGGGCTATGGTATCCGCCCCAGGTCCGAGCACTCATCGATGGACGGATTCCAGATAGACGGGGCATAGGCTACATTCAACCTGATTCTAAAGCGTGCTACATGATCCATGTTGGTGAGGCCAGCGAAAGATCGAATGATGATGACGAGATAGCCAAGCCAGAAGAAGCTCCTCAAGAGCTCGAAGATGGCGGACAAGCAACCTTTGATGAGCTAACCGAGATTGACTTAGGAACGCCCGATAATCCAAGGCCGACCTACATCAGCTCACTCTTATCGGAGGAAATGAAAGAGCAGATAATTGACTTGCTGCGTGAGTTCGTCGACTGCTTCGCGTGGACGTACAAAGAAATGCCTGGCCTTTCCCCTGAGGTAGCCGTGCATAAGCTGGCTATATCTCTTGATGCTAAGCCAGTCAAACAAGCTCCTCGAAGAATGAGAAGGGAGTTGGAAGAAAAGGTCATCGAGGAAACCAAGAAGCTCATCGGTGCCGGCTTCATCAGGGAAGAGAAATATGCAGACTGGATCGCATGCATAGTCCCAGTGAAGAAGAAAAATGGGCAGATCCGAGTTTGTGTCGATTTCAGGGACCTCAATAAGGCATGTCCTAAAGACGACTTCCCGCTACCGGTCATGGAAATGATGGTCGATGACACCTCAAATTACGAACTGTTCACCTTTATGGATGGCTCGTCTGGATATAATCAGATCAAGATGTCACCTGAGGATGAGAAGCATACAGCATTTCGAACCCCGATCGGAATATATTGCTACAAGGTAATGTCATTCGGACTGAAGAACGCAGGTGCTACATATCAAAGGGCGATGACTAATATCTTTGATGACCTAATCCATAAAGTCGTCGAATGCTATGTTGATGATCTGGTCGTCAAGACTAAAGCCAAGGCCGATCATATCCAAGATCTCAGGACCGTTCTCACCAGACTGAGGGAATACGATCTGAAGATGAATCCTCTGAAGTACGCTTTTGGCGTGTCATCGGGAAAATTCCTGGGCTTCATAGTCCGACATCGAGGGATCGAAGTTGACCCATCAAAGATAAAGGCCATCATGGAGATGCCCCCTCCGAAGAGTCTGACGCAGCTAAGATCTTTTCAAGGCAAGCTTGCCTATATACGGAGGTTTATCTCAAATTTATCAGGGAGATGTAGGCCCTTCTCAAAGCTCATGAAGAAAGGAGCTCCTTTTATCTGGGATGCCGAATGTCGAGCAGCGTTCGAAAGCATTAAACAATACTTGTTGCACCCTCCAGTGCTGGCCGCTCCCATTCCGAATAAACCGCTGATTCTCTACACTGCCGCGCTGGACGAGTCACTCGGTGCGCTCCTTGCCCAGGCTAATGAGGAAGGAAAAGAAAATGCCCTCTACTACCTCAGTCGAACTCTAGTCGGGGCGGAACACAACTACTCCCCAATCGAAAAGCAATGCCTGGCTCTGATATTTGCTGTGAAGAAGCTGAGGCACTATCTGCTCGCTCATCGGGTTATGCTGATCTCCAAGGTCGACCCGCTCAAACACTTGATGACCAAAGCAAGTCTAGCCGGCAGAATGGCAAGATGGGCTGTCATGCTACTTGAGTTTGACATAGTTTGCACTCCTCAGAAAGCAGTAAAAGGGCAAGCTCTTGCAGACTTTCTCGCTGCTCATCCCATACCAGAAGGGTCGCCACTAAATTGTGAGTTACCCGACGAACAAGTGCTGCATCTCGAGAATGACTAGCCATGTTGGGAGCTCTACTTCGATGGGGCCTCATCGATAAGAACCTCCAGTAAATCAAGCGTCCTGGAGATAAAAGCAGGGATAGGATTGGTGTTCATCACACCATCAATGGGAACCCTACGGCGTTCTTTTGCTCTCACCGAGCCTCGGACAAACAATGAAGCTAAGTATGAAGCTCTGATAGCTGGTTTGGAGCTCGCCATAGAAATGGAAATCCGTCGGCTACGAGTTTACGGTGACTCCCAGCTCGTCGTCAACCAAGTAAGCGACGACTATAAGATATACAAACCCGAGTTAGCTCGGTACAGAGGTCAAGTGGTGGAACTCATGAAACGGTTCACTCATATTGAACTAACGAGAGTCCCTAGAGCGTTGAACGGAAAGGCTGATGTACTCGCTCGCTTGGCCAAGGAAGTGGCTGATCCTGAAATGGACGAAATTCTGATCACAGTCAGGAGCCGGCAAATTCTACCCCCAGTCTCTCTACGAGAAGAGGAAAGCGCGGAACAGAAGAGCAGTCCTGCGGAAGAAGCTTCGATCATCCAAGACGAGCCCGATTGGAGAGAACCCTTCATAGAGTACCTCCGATATGACAAGCTGCCCGAAGAAAAATCTGCGAGGATTCAGCTGAAGAAAAGAGCTCTCCGATACGTGTTTGTAAATGACACGTTATACCGCAGGTCATATGACCAACTCTGGCTCAGGTGTCTGTCATTGGCCGAAGCCCAAAAGGTCATGAAAGATGTCCACTCGGGCGTTTGCGGTGCTCACCAATCTGGCCCCAAGATGCGACTTCAAATCAAACGGCTCGGGTATTACTGGCCCACCATGATACGGGATTGCGGAGAGCATGCAAAGAAATGTTATATCTGCCAAATTCACGGTGATTTTATTCACAAGCATCCCAACCCATTGCATCCTACAGTGGCGTCGTGGCCCTTCGAAGTTTGGGGTACCGACATTGTTGGCCCAATTGATCCTCCGTCATCTAAAGGCCACCGGTTCATACTGGCCACGACAGACTACTTCTCCAGGTGGGCTGAAGCTGTCCCGCTAAAAGAAGTCAAGACAAAGGATATTCTGACATTCTTCCAGCATAATATTCTATACCGCTTCGGTACACCAAGAAGAATCATTTCTGACAACGGGCCTTCTTTCAAGAGCTTCAATGTCTCAAGATTCGCTACTCAGTACAAGATAGACTGGAGGTATTCCTCCATCTATAATCCAAGAGCCAATGGGCTAGCCGAAGCCTTCAATAAGACTCTATGCAAGCTTCTGAGGAAAAATGCTTCAGCCAACAAGAGAGACTGGAATCTCAAGCTTCACGAGGCATTGTGGGCATATCGTACCACGCACCGTACTCCAACTCAGTCCACTCCATACTCATTGCTCTTCGGAGTGGAGGCGGTCCTCCCCCTCGAAGTTGAAGTTCCGAGCTTAAGAATGGCCGTCCAACATGAGTTGACGGAGGAAGAAAACGTGCTCCTTCGACTTGAAGAACTCGATGCCCTCGAAGAAAAGAGGCTCGCGGTGCAACAAAATCTGGAACTATACCGAGCCCAAATGTCACGGGCTTATGACAAGATAACCCGTCTCCGCGCCTTCAAGAAAGGTGAATTGGTGTTGGTCCTCAAAAGACCGATTATCCCCAATCGACATGCCAAGGGAAAATTCGAGCCAAACTGGGAAGGACCATACGTCATCGAGAAAGTGTTTGACGGAGGATCCTACCAACTAATAAGTGCCGAGGGAGAAAGGCCCATGCCACCCATCAATGGCCGATATCTCAAGAAATACTACACGTGAATGCTCCAAGTCGCAGGCGAATTGAGCACATCAGCCCTACGGTCTGGATCAGACATCCTGCAAAACCGTATACAATCCACGGGCGTAAATGACCCCTATTTCTCCCAAATCCTGCCGGTGAGACTACTTTAAAGTCCCACCAGCGGCAAAAAAAAAAAAAAAAAAAACGGTATGTCCACAAGCAAAACGGGCACGGATGAAAACCCGAAAGGGCTCCGTGAGTAAAAACAGCAGGACTACCGGCGAGTCTGTGAAAACCCGAGAGGGCGTAAACTCGTAAAAAGGAAAGGAGGTAAAATACACTCACAAAGTCCTCTCGACCTTGTGAGGAGAAAACCCCTGCGTGAGATCCTTACGACTCACAAAGGAGCAACACACTTAGGAATCCTCACGATTCCTAAGGAGAAAATACACCTACGAGATCCTTTCGACTCGTAGGGAGAAAATGCTTTTATGGGACCCTCACGGCCCATAAAATTGAAAAGCCTTAGGTGGTAGGGACCCAAACCTAACTCCTAAGCCATCGTTCCCCAACGGGCAACGGCAAATGATGATTCGCTCCTGGCATCTCGCTTCAGTGTTAGCGGTGCTGATGCCGACCAAAAACCCAATTCCCAAGTCCTCCCAAGGCAGATGATAAGTTGCTCCTGGCATTATTCCAGTGCAGCAATGCTGATGCCAAACAAGATCCAAATTCCAAGTCCCCAAACGGCGAATGATGAGTCGCTCCTGATACCATATTCCAGTGCAGCGATGCAGACGCCAACCAAAATCCAATTTCTCAAAATTCTCCCGGCCCTACGGTTAGTCCCCAAATTGACTACCGTATACAATCCACGGGCTCAAATAATTCTCATCACCCTCAGGCCCCACCGTAATCACCAGTCACGCGGCTGGTCTCCGCCTTTGGAATTATGCTCCATTGATAAGACCCACTCATGTGTCCTCACGATATAGGAGGAGAACAAACCTTCGTGGGATCCTTACGACTCACGAAGGAAAAACACACTTAGGAGTCCCCACGACTCCTAAGGAGAACATACACCTGCGGGATCCTTACGACTCGCAGGGAGAAAATACCGTTATGGGACCCTCACGGCCCATAAAATTGAAAAGTCTTAGGTGGTAGGGATCTAAACCTGTCTCCTAAGCCATCGCTCCCCAATCCCCATGCACCAAGAGGCGAATGATGAGTCGCTCCTGGTACCATATTTCAGTGTAGCGATGCAGACGCCAACCAAATTCCAAATCTCATACCCCAACGGCGAATGATGAGTCGCTCCTGGTACCATATTCCAGTGCAGCGATGCAGACGCCGACAAAGTCCCGAAATTTTTCCGGCCCTACGGTCTGGATCATACATCCTGCAAAACCGTATACAATCCACGGACGTAAAACAATCCCAATTTCTCCCAAATCCTCTCGGGGCAAATGATGAGTTGCTCCTGGCATTATTCCAGTGCAGCAATGCAGATGCCAAACAAAAACCAAAATCCCAAAATCCTCTCCATGACAGACGATGATTCGCTCCTGGTACCATATTCCAGTATAGCGATGCTGATGTCAACCCAAATCAAAATCAACAAGTTAACTTCCACTCCGACGCCACAGAAAGCGGAGCAAGTCAGAATCCAATCTCAACACCGCAAGAAGCGGAGCAAGTCAAGTCTACCCCTGACACTGCAAGAAGCAGAGCAAGTCAAATCAAGCATCGACCGTCCACGTCGCTAAAATGGCAGCACCGACCGTCCACGTCGCTAAAAGGGCAGCACCGACCGTCCACGTCGCTAAAAGGGCAGCACCGACCGTCCAAGTCGCTAAAAGGGCAGCACCGACCGTCCAAGTCGCTAAAAGGGCAGCATCGACCGTCCAAGTCGCTAAAAGGGCAGCATCGACCGTCCAAGTCGCTAAAAGGGCAGCATCGACCGTCCAAGTCGCTAAAAGGGCAGCACGACCGTCCAAGTCGCAAAAAGGGCAGCACCGACCGTCCACGTCGCTAAAAGGGCAGAACCGACCGTCCAAGTCGCTAAAAGGGCAGCATCGACCGTCCACGTCGCTAAAAGGGCAGCACCGACCGTCCAAGTCGCTAAAAGGGCAGCACCGACCGTCCAAGTCGCTAAAAGGGCAGCACCGACCGTCCACGTCGCTAAAAGGGCAGCACCGACCGTCCACGTCGCTAAAAGGGCAGCATCGACCGTCCAAGTCGCTAAAAGGGCAGCATCGACCGTCCAAGTCGCTAAAAGGGCAGCACCGACCGTCCAAGTCGCTAAAAGGGCAGCACGACCGTCCAAGTCGCAAAAAGGGCAGCACCGACCGTCCACGTCGCTAAAAGGGCAGAACCGACCGTCCATGTTGCAAAAAGGGCAGAACCGACCGTCCACGTCGCTAAAAGGGCAGCACCGACCGTCCAAGTCGCAAAAAGGGCAGAACCGACCGTCCATGTCGTAAAAAGGGCAGTGCCAGCTTCCCAAAAGGTGGGAACCAAATCAAGTCGCCTCCACGTGAAAGAAGATCCATCAATTTCATGCACAGGACCCACATATGTGGTGTGCATTTATTGATGGGGGGCAATTTGTTGGGGTAAAAATTTACACCCCGGGTGACCAAGTCAAAATCCAAGTCAACCCCAAGCCAAGTGGGCCCAAGCCCAGACCCAGTGGGCCCATGCCCGAGTCGAGCCCGAACATGAAGCGGCCGGCCTCCTCCACGCCAAGATAAAATTTTTGTAATAAATAATTTTGTTGCATTTTCTTTTATTTTTATTTTATGGATAAATGTAAGAAAAATAGGCATAAAGCCAAATTTTTGTAAAGTCCATGGCTTATGTGCAAAAAGAAATGGCACATGAGCCATGGGATAGGCAAAATGCCATTTTGTGAAGCCCAAGGGGCTATGTGTAAAATGAATGGCCTATAAAGGCAAAGATAATGAAATATCTCACCAACTTTTTCTCTCTCCAAAAAAGTTTCAGAGCTGAGCTCTTTCTTCCTTCTCCAAGGTTCCAAAACCTTTTTCTTTCTTTTGAATTAAATCAAGAGTTTTACTCTTCCTTTTTCAAAACAAATTAGTTTTTCACCACAAAACCCATCAAGGGGAACTCAGATCTTCCATCAGATCTCAAAAAGAAAAGATTTTGAAATCCCACATCTCTTGATCTTCAAGATCCAGCTAACAGAGGAGGAAGAAGAAGAACATCTTTCACTAAACCCTCAAAAAAAGAAGAAAAACACATTCAGGAGTCCAACTCCTCTCTGATTTCTTTTCTGAGAAATTTTTTTTAGGCTAAAAGCCTCCTGTGACTCTCCGGCGTGCAGCGCAAGTGCGCAAGGCGCCAGCGTGCCGACACGTGGCGCGCGCGCGCTTGCGCACCTGCGCGCTTGCGCAAGTGGGCAAGGCGCCCGCGTGCCGACACGTGGCGTGCGCGCTTGCGCAAGTGCGCAAGGCGCCCGCGTGCCGACACGTGGCGCGCGCGCTTGCGCACCTGCGCAAGTGCGCAAGGCGCCCGCGCGCCGACACGTGGCGCGCGCGCTTGCGCAACTGCGCAAGTGCGCCCGCGCGTCGACACGTGGCGCGCGCGCTTGCGCACCTGCGCAAGTGCGCAAGGCGCTCGCGTGCCGACACGTGGCCCCCACGCATCCCTTGGATGCCTTTTCCCTCTCTTTTTATGTACATACATATGTATACAAATTCACACATATACATACTCCGCCACATTCTCCCCCTCCAAAAAATTTTCGGGCCGGGGCGCTGCCCCGAACCCCGCAAGGGGGCTGCTAGCCCCCTTGACCCCCAGCCCGCTATCCGGGTAGCGGGACCCCCGTAAAAACTCTGCGTGGCTCCCGATATATCCAAAACCCCCTTTCAAAACACACGCACACTGCACATTGAGTTCGCATGACCAGTTTAACCCGTTAATCGAAGGTTCCCTCGCCCCAAAGGCGATGGGTAATTAACGGCAGCTTAGTCCGCGGCTGCCGGAGATTCGGATCTCCACAATCATTAAACCCCCGCCTACCCTAGGCAGGGGGAATCTGTAGTACGCCTGACAAGCGCTCGCGTATTCCCATCTCACTGGGGTGACGAAAAACACCCTACATGTACAAAATCATCTTGTTATTCTTTGTGCAAGAGTGCAGGAAAAGGAGAACTTCAAGTTCAGTGCTAAAGTCGTGGGGAGTTAGACCCATATCTCGCGGCTACGCCGCGGCAGATCAAGGCGAAAACCAAAAATCCTCTGTGAGTATCCCAACCATCTTCTCAACTCCTCTAAACTCCACTGAACTGTGTTTTCTGCAGCATTCTTTGCACGAATTCTTTCCCCCTTCCAATAAACTGTTCTTGTGCAGGATTCTTTGCGCCACGCTAAAATAAAAAAAAATAAAAAATTGTTTGCAGTTGATTTTTTACTACTTTGCATTGATTAATACGGACTTTAAGGGGCTTGAAACCAATTCAGATTGGGTGGGGATTTCATCACCCTTCCCAGGACCCCAGAAATTACAAAAGCATATGCATTGACCATTGTTAATAAAAAATACTAGACTCAGCCCTAAGGACTTCACGCTCATTAGGAGAAGTTAAACCGTGTTTAGAACCTCGCTTAACGGTATATTGTTTAAGGGGTGTCTAGGAAAGTGTTAACGGCGCAACCGCCAAAAGAGAAAGGGTTACATAATTAAGGAACTTCGCGAAAGCGTTGGAAAACCTCCTTTTATCTCTGCACTTACCTGGCCTCTTGATCAGTGTATCTTGAGCCTGTTTCTCGACACAGTTTTGCTTCGACAATCAAGTCTTGGAGCAGGTCTAGCAGACCTAGGTGACTCTAGATCTAGATGTGAGTGTGCATATCTTGTTTGTGATTGCGTAAAGCCGTAATTCTGTACATATCTCTGTAAACTCTTTCTAAAATAAAAAAAAAGGAAAAAAATCAAAACTTTTATAAAAACTTGCCCTTTGTCGCCACGTTCCATTTTTCACTCCACCACCCATCACCTTTCTCCGTTGACGTTTTCTTACCCTCACCTTCTTCACTTTGATTATACTAAACTCGTTTAGTATATGTCCGCTTGGACTCGGGACACTAGCGCCCACCTAGTCCGCGTTTCGTTAGTCGCCACCGACTGCGCAATCGACTCAGACGTCGATACTCCATCACCAACCTCTTCTTCCGTGATGTCAGGATTTCATCCGAACATCCCTTTGACTACCCCTGGATTGGCTCCACCTCCTATGGAGACCAATAACACACCACCGCCTGTTGTAGTGCCGCAGCGAATTGCGCTCCGGGATCATTTCTATCCCACCCGTTCTGCACTCCCCACCTGCCTTTCTCTTCCACCGGCCAATGGGGATAATTTTGAAATTAAGCCCCACTTCATCAACATGCTTCCATGATTTCACGGGCTCGAATCTGAAGATGCCTATATCTTCATTAATAAATTTCAAAACGTGTGTGCCATGATGAAAACCACCCAACTGTCGGACGATGCTATACGTCTACGAGTCATTCCATTCACTCTATGCGATCTTGCGGAAAAATGGCTGTATAGCACCGCTTCCCACTCCATAACCAGTTGGGACGAGTTTGTTAAGGCGTTTCTCAAAAAGTTTTATCTGAATCATAAAACCGCAAGGATCCGCAATGAAATCAATCAATTCTCCCAGCTTCCTTCTGAACCCTTCTGGAAATGCTTTGACCGGTACAAAGACCTTCTTGTTCAGTGTCCTCACCACGGTATAGAGAGATGGCAACTTTACCAAACCTTATACGAGGGTCTGAACCCAGCAACCAAGCAGTTGTTGGAAACCATTTGTCAGGGCCACTTCCTATCGAAATCTGACGAGGAAGCATGGCAGTTTTTCGACGACCTTGCGGAGCAAACGCTACAGTCGGAGAGCACCAGACCGACTTCTTCATCTTCTTCTACCTCCACTTCTACCGGTCAGTCTAGGGTAGGGATTTACCAACTTGACGACTCTATTGCAATGAAAGCTGAAATGGCTGCAATAACGAGAAAGCTTGAAGCGATAGAGAGCAAATTTTCTTCCCCTGCTCCTAGCCCTGTTCTTCCCCTTCGTACCATCTGCGCTTGTTGTTCCGATCCCTCTCATTTAACCGAAGAGTGTCCTTACAATCCACCATCTCAGGGACAGGATCAGGTTAATGCTGCATTTCAGCAAAGACCGAGGAATGATCCATACTCTTCCACGTACAATCCCGGCTGGAGGAACCATCCCAATTTCGCCTGGAATCAGAATCAGAATCAATTCCAGGGCAACAATTTCCAGAGACTCCCTCCGCCGCAACAACAAGCGCAACAACAAACTCAACATCAATTTCAGCAGCCCTTCCAACCCCAACCTTTTCAAAATCAGACGAACAACTTTGCACCCAACAATTCTTTTCCACCAAACAATTTTGTTCCGTTAAACAACGATAAGGTTTCCTCGCTCGAACGAAGTCTGGAGGCGTTTGTTAAACAATCGACACAATCCACCGCAAACATCCAGTCTTCCATTCATTCCTTAGTGTAACACACTGCCGCTCACGGGCAAAGCATCAAGACCATCGAGGCCCAGATTGCACAGCTGAATGCGGCCTTAAGCGAGCGAGATAGGGGGAAGCTCCCATCCCAGCCACTTCCAAATCCCGGTCACCCACATAATGCACATGTTGCTCTTGAACAACAGAACCATAATGTGAGTGCCGTGACCACATTGAGATCGGGAAGGATGCTGCAAAACAACATTGGCACACGGATCAACGATGACAACCCGGCCGCTTCTTCTTATTTTTCTCCTACTCCATCGTCTTCTGAGCCTATTCTCCGTTCTCCACAAGGTTCTTCTTCCTCTTCTTCTTCTTTGAATGGACCCACTTCTCACTCCACGAAAACACCTGTTCTGGGATCCGTTCCAACTCCACAATCTCCTCCTCCAGCTTTAGACTCAACCAATTTTCAAAACGTCCCATTTCCAAACCGGTTGAGGTCTAATAAACAAAATCCTCAAATGGAGAAGATTCTGGAGTTATTTAAGCAGGTTAACATTAACATTCCTCTTTTAGATGCCGTCCAACAAGACCCCTCCTACGCGAAAATCTTAAAGGACTTGTGCACGAAAAAGAGGAAGTCTCAGGTACCAAAGAAAGTTTTCTTGGCCAGTGCTGTGAGTGATGCCCTTACCCAATCTTTAGCACAAAAACGGAAGGACCCTGGCTGTCCTACTATTTCTATTACCATTGGGGATAAGAATATCAACCGCGCACTATTAGATCTTGGTGCCAGTGTTAACCTGCTTCTGTATTCAGTATACGAGCAATTAGGCATAGGAGAGCTGAAACCCACGCATTGTACTCTCCAAATGGCCGACCGATCGATCACCCATCCTAGGAGTGAGCTAGAGGATGTGTTAATCAAAGTCGGGGACTTCATCTTCCCCGTTGACTTCATTGTATTAGACACACAACCTGTAGCTAACCCTCGGAATCAAATTCCTGTGATACTCGGTCGCCCATTCCTCGCAACCTCAAATGCTGTGATCAATTGTCACAATGGTTCTATGAACCTATCTTTTGGAAATATGACGATTGAACTCAACATTTTTAGGTTGGGGAATCAGCCCTCTGAACCTAATGCTCATATACTGGACGTCTGCTCTATCCAGGAGATCACCTCAGAAGAGTGTGAATTCGAGGAGTTTCTGTTTGATAATGATAATCTTGACGCCACTAGTGCGTTCCTCTTCGAACCTGCTGCTGTTTCTGCGCTCGAAAACGACTACGAGTGTTTCACGTTCTCGAACGATCTTAACCGCGCAGAACCCGAGTTTGAATCTTTCGAATTTCTGGATGAGTTACAGGAACCATCCAACTCGGTCGCTTAAACTCATTTCGAACCTTTGCTGGAGTCCTTTGAGTTCGAGACCTTTTCACCGACGTTGCCTTCAATCGTTTCACCTCCAGCACTCGAACTCAAGCCTTTGCCTTCTCACCTCAAGTACGCTTACTTGGGTGATAACGAGACCCTCCCTGTCATCATCTCAGCTTCTCTAGCTCCCGAGCAAGAGAAAGCCCTTCTGGCGGTCTTGCACAGCAATAGGCAAGCTTTTGGCTGGTCCATGGCGGACATCAAGGGGATTAGTCCCCTGATCGTTGAGCATCATATTCATCTGATGGATGATGCCAAACCAGCCCGGGACCCACAAAGACGTCTTAACCCAGTCATGAAGGAGGCTGTGAAGAAAGAGATCGTCAAATGTCTGGGTAGTGGTATCATTTACCCTATCTCCGATAGCCAGTGGGTTAGCCCCATTCACGTTGTCCCCAAGAAATCAGGTATCACGGTCATAACCAACGAGGCGAACGAGTTAATCCCTACTCGCACACAAACTGGGTGGCGAGTATGCATCGATTACAGAAAACTCAACGCCGCAACACGGAAAGACCACTTTCCGCTACCTTTCATTGACCAGATGCTTGAACGATTGGCCGGACATGAGTACTACTGCTTTCTTGATGGATACTCTGGCTATAACCAAATTCCCATCGCCGAAAAAGACCAGGACAAGACCACTTTCACTTGTCCTTTCGGCACGTTTGCATATCGTCGCATGCCCTTTGGGTTATGCAATGCGCCCGCTACCTTCCAGCGGTGTATGATGGGAATATTCTCGGACATGGTGGAAAAATTTCTGGAGATCTTCATGGATGATTTCTCCATCTTCGGCGACTCCTTTGACGAGTGTTTGCTGCATCTTGACGCTGTCCTTACCCGATGTAAGGACAAGAACCTCACTTTGAATTGGGAGAAATGCCACTTCATGGTGCGAGAAGGTATTGACTTAGGACATATCATTTCGCAAAATGGCATAGAGGTTGACAAAGCAAAGATTGAGGTCATTTCTAATCTTCCTCCTCCCAGTTGCGTCAGAGATATCCGAGCCTTCCTTGGCCATGCCGGTTTCTATAGACGGTTTATCAAGGACTTTAGCAAGATTGCTAGGCCCTTGACTCTACTACTGGCCAAGGACACGCCATTCGACTTCAGCTCGAGCTGTATGACTGCGTTCGAGTCATTGAAAAGCCCACTCACTTCTGCTCCCGTTCTTTCTTCTCCTGACTGGACGCACCCATTCGAGATTATGTGCGATGCATCTGACTTTGCCATCGGTGCTGTCCTTGGACAACACATCAACAAGATGCCGCACGTAATCTATTACGCCAGCCGAACCCTGAACGACGCCCAACTCAATTATACAACAACTGAGAAGGAATTCTTGGCTGTTGTATTTGCTTTAGAAAAGTTCAGGCCCTACCTCATCGGCTCTCCAGTCATTGTCTACACTGACCATTCTGCTCTGCGCCATCTTTTTGCGAAGAAAGATGCCAAATCTCGGCTTATACGTTGGATCCTCTTGCTTCAAGAGTTTGACCTTATCATTAAGGACAAACGAGGATGTGAAAACGTCGTTGCCGACCATCTCTCACGACTTCCTTCTTCGCCGTCGCTTCAAATCCCGATCAATGACGTTTTCCCGGATGAACAGCTCTTGACGGTATCTTGCGAACCCTGGTTCGCAGATATTGTGAACTATTTGGTCACAGGGTTACTACCTACTGAATGGTCACGTCAGGACAGACTTCGCTTCTTATCCCAAGTAAAACATTTTTACTGGGTCGAACCCTATCTGTTCAAGTACTGTCCTGACCAGATTATTCGTCGGTGTGTTCCTGACAATGAATTCAAGAGTGTGCTGTCGTTTTGCCACGACCAAGCATGTGGCGGGCATTTTGGCCCCAGAAAGACAGCTGAGAAGATCTTGCAATGTGGTTTTTACTGGCCACAACTCTTCAAAGACGCTCATGACTATTGCAAGACTTGCTCCCGGTGCCAACACATGGGCCGGATATCCCGGAGGAACGAGATGCCGCTCCAACCAATCTTGGTTGTGGAGATTTTCGATGTTTGGGGGTTAGATTTCATGGGGCCTTTCCCAGCTCTTTCGGGAACTTGTACATCCTTCTAGCTGTTGATTACGTCTCTAAATGGGTCGAGGCTGTGCCTAGCCGGACTAACGACAACAAGGTTGTCGTTAGGTTCCTTAAAGAAAACATTTTCTCTCGTTTTGGGCACCCCCGAGCAATCATTAGCGACAATGGAACTCATTTCTGCAATAAGACTTTCGAAGCCTTGATGCGGAAATATTCCATTAATCATAGGCTATCCACGCCCTACCACCCCCAAACAAGTGGGCAAGCCGAAGTTTCAAATCGGCAGATCAAGCAGATATTAGAGAAGACGGTTTCCAAGAACCGTAAGGATTGGTCATTAAAACTCACCGATGCCCTTTGGGCCTTCCGAACCGCTTATAAGACCAACCTTGGCATGTCTCCTTATCGGCTTGTATACAGAAAAGCTTGCCACCTTCCTGTCGAAATAGAGCATCGCGCATTTTGGGCGATAAAAGAGCTAAATCTGTCTCTAGAAGATGCGGGCAGCAATCGGAAGCTGCAACTGAACGAAATGAGCGAGCTTAGGGATGAAGCTTACGATAACGCGGTTGTCGTTAAGAATTGAACGAAGGTGTTTCATGATAAACACCTTGTGCGCAAAACCTTCGTACCTGGTCAGCAGGTACTGCTTTACGACACCCGGCTACACTTCCATCCAGGAAAGCTCAGATCTCAATGGAAAGGGCCGTATTTCGTGCGGAATGTGTATCCGCATGGCGCTGTGGATTTGGAGAATCCAAAGGACGGTTCATTTTCAAAGTGAACGGACATCGACTAAAACCGTACCTTAGCGTCGACCAAACAGAGGAGCTCCTGTTCTTACAGGAGCCGGTTTGCCCTGCATAATCTTCCTCCCCCTACACCCGAACTTCGATAATCCAGCCAAAAACGGTGGAAACACTGTTTCAAATAAGTTTGGGGGTATGTAAATACAATTTTGTTTTTTTATGTGCCTATAATAAATAAAAACAAAAAAATAAAAACAAATAAAAAATTACAAAAAAATAAAAATTTTTCAGAAAAATATAAATAAATATGTAAATATATATATTTGTAAATATTTTTTCTAATTGATCAATTTATAGGGGTTTTAAGTGTAAATAACCACAAAAAACCCTATAAATAGCCCTCTAACCCTTCAGCCATTTCCTCTGCCTCAAACATTTCCCCATCAGAAACCCTAGCCGCCACAGCAAAGCCCAGCCCCTGATCCCCTGAAGCCGCCGCTGATCCGCCGCCGGACCCCCCCCTCTGCCACGCTTCCGCCGCCGACTGGCAGCTTCACCCTCTGGAATTTTTTCCAGAGGAGGTTTGCAATATTCTGACCCCTTTCTCATCTGTTAAATTCTGAAATTTTGTTAATGGCTCCACATTTTCAATATGAGAGAAATTTCTCACAACTTTTTGAACATAACGTGTATGGAAGCTATTTCGGCGACGAGATCCGGAAACGCGGATGGAATTATCTTTTGTATAACCATCCGAATGCATTCGTGCTTCCGGATCTAGTCGAACGATTCTATGATAACATGGAGGAGGGTAGTTTTCAAAAATACGGTTTTATTCGTTTATTTTGGGGAGATCAAGAAATACGAATAGATAGGGACTTCATTCATGAAGTCACGTTGATTCCACGAATACCCGCCCATGACCAACCCCTCCAGTTTGAGGATTACACCCCGTTGATGGGAAACGATTGTTATAGGGAGCCACGTAAAGGGATTCAGGCGCGTACACTTTACGCGAATGTGCTGACTGTGTGCCGATGGGCACAAAATAACATCTTTGGCAGCTCACATAATACGACCTTTTTCACACCCTCACTACACATCGTGCACACACTAATGACCAAAAACGCAAGTTATGACATGTGCACGGTGCTACTTCAGTCGATTGATGCTGGTAAGAGTTCAGCCAACCATCCGTGCCCTATGTTGGTGACACAACTGTGTCGCCATTTCATCCCTTCTGACGAGTTTGCAGTACACATGCATGCTGACACACCCATTCGACCAGTTATTGAGGGTGTTTCGACATCCTACACTAGACTTCATGATATATGGTCGCGCACCGAGCCGGCCGAGCATGTAATGGCCAAAACATCTAGCTCGAGCTCCATAGCGAGCGATGAAGAGCTCACCCCCGCTGCGCAAGCACGCCTACTTAGACGAACACATAGGGGGGTAGAAAGAATGATGGGAATGATGACAAACTTCGATCAGAGATTGGCAAACCTAGAACACGGAATGGCCACACTATTGGCACGAGAGGACAGATCGAGGACGAGATCCAGGGCCCCTAGGGCAGAGACTAGTGAACCGGGGACGAGTGAAGCAGCGTCTAGGAGACGACGCAGGGGGCAGTGAGGACACTGCCATCAACAAGTTTGGGGGAGGGATTAGATTGTAAATAGTTATCCTTGCATTGCATCTGCATATTTTATTTATCTTTTATGTAAATATTCGTTTTTACTTTGCATGTTTAAATTCTGCACTGCATTTTTAAAAAAAAAAATTAAAAAAAATATAAAAAAAATTGAAAAAATACAAAAATATTGAAAAGAAAACTCGAAAATGAAAACAAAAATTTTAAAAGGAAAAAAAAAACAAAAATATTCCTTGACCGTTTCTGACTCAAGTCTAATATGACAGTTGACTAGTTAGGAGCTACTAGATCTTAAACTTAGTTAATTATGAACCCTAAAAATAACCTTCCTTGAAGTATAACTATAGAAAATATACGCTCCAGTGGTTTGTTTTGAAATAAGAAAATTTTGAGTCTAGTTCTTAGGCGAAGTCAAAATGAGGGAAAATTATTGAAGCTCTATTTGAAGAATAATTCTGAAAAATAATTCTAAATCTTAAGATCAAATTTTTGAAAGTATATACCCTACAAAATGCACATACACCACCTTGAAACTCGGAATAGTAGAGGATACCTAAAAATACTCTTGCCTGAAAGCCTAGTATGAAAGAAAAAACGGTATTTAAAGCTAAACACCAAAAGAGCATGTTGAAAAATATATCCGGTCTTGAAAAAGAAAAAAAAGAAGGGAAAGAAAAAGAAAAAAAAGAAAAATAGAATAAAGTCAAGACCTGGAAACTGCTATTTACGCTTTAAAGTTCACACATTCAGTAATCGGCCGTTAGTGCCTCAAGAAGCATTAATAGTCGCATGAAAGATGTATGAGCAAAACCATCCATCATTAATAAAAAGAAGTAGTGCTAGGTATTAAGGCAAGGGTATTATAGCTTGAACTGAATTTCCAAGTATAGGGGTGACAATTACACACACGTAGGGGTATATAATCAGAGTTTGGAGGAGAGATGAGGAATGAAAAATAGGGTTTATTTCTTCAGTAGAGTGGATAAAAATTCCGGATTTGAGATTGCGCTTAAGAAGGAAATCTCAGGAGATGCTGAAAGCTTTATAAACTGGCTAGGCATATAGGATCTTAAGTTAAATAAAAAGGAAGTGTGAAGAATACGGGTTAATGATTTCTAAGTTAATGATAATAGACTTTTTGGTTAGAATACTGAAATAGAGGATTAGAGTCGACGACCAATTGATCGGATTTTGTGGGTGTAATCCGCTGAAAACCCTCAGGAGACAACACTCCTCCTACTAGGGACACCTAGAGCTTTAACGGCTTGTTGCACGTGCTCAGTGCAAACGCGTTCCCTGCGAAAGTGAGGTTAGGAATTTTTGTGAATAAAATGGTTTTGCTCGGGACGAGCAAATGATAAGTTTGGGGGTATTTGTTCATCACAGAATTTTGTATATTTGTACGGCCCATTCTTGATCACATTGCATACAGGTAGGTGCTTTTTATCCGTATTTGCTGCATGTTTACAGATTACAGATTTCCAGTCCAAGAGAGCACAAATCCGACAAAATCTCCACAGTTACGACAAAATCCAGAACATCTGTCACAAACAGATAAAAGCCGGGTTCCAGTATCCGTTCCGTACCAGTTCAGAAGAGGGGACGAAAATAGTCGTCATTTGGGACTAAATCAAAATTTGAAGTCAAAGGAGGTAAAAGTCAAAAGAAAAGAAATGAAGAAATCTTGGATCAGAAATTTGAAGATCCTCTGGAGAAAATTGTTGCAGTGTAAAGTTTTCAAGAACCAGGAAAAATAAGCACAAGACCAGAGAAATCAACAAAGTGGAGTTTGGCCACCAAACAGCCGCGCATCCGCGGCCAAAGCCCCACTTTGGCCGCGGATCCGCGGCTGCCACGTGTCCCCCTCGTGTGAAATTTTGTGGTGTTTTCTGTAATACTGTGTAGGATTGTATTGTATTGCTAGAATCTCAGAATCAGGCCTATAAATAGCCCAGAGCAGAACCAAGAGGGTGTGTTTAATTTTCATGTGTAATTTTTGTATTAGATTTATTTAGTTTCTAATAAAAGTCCATTTTCCTCCATCTTCCTCCATTAAAGCTTGTTGGAGGTTTTATTGAGTGTGAAGCATGCAAGAAGTGTTCTTTTTCTATATGTGTAATTTGTAATTCGGTTTCTTATGTTGCTTGTAATTTCAATTGTTAAACGTAGTTGTTGTTATTTATTAAAATTGTCGTTTTAATTTTCTTCCATTTTCTGTTATCCTTACAACCATGATGCTTAGTGTGATCCTTGCCTAAGTAAGGTCCCGAATAGCTAGTTGTGATCTTCTACCTCAATTCTTATTACCCTCTTTCTTTGTTTTATTTCATCTAACTTTTCTAATGGGTGAGTAATTTCTCACTTGTTAGGGTAGGAAACAAAAAGTTTGAAAGACGGAAACCTCCCTCACTTTTCTCTTTGACCAATATCTTAATTTGAACTCCCGTTAATTGATCCACAATCCGCTCCCTACGGCACCCTATTCTTCATAATAGCGGTGATACCCTAGTGAGACCGGTTGTGGTTGAATCAACTTGAGGTCGCGGCTAAGAGCCAAGAACGGACGGACAAGGACCAAAAAGAGAAAACGAAGTGTTGGAAAGCCTAGCTTATACTCGCAAGTTTTCTCTTAGTCGTGTTAATCCCCGTTGTTGCCGATTACCGTAACATCAATATTAAGAAGTGGCAAAAGAATCAAGTGAGCGATCCTCCCGACCCAAACCAACCAAATCCTACCCTTTACAAGTTCTCTTATCATTCATTTTTCAATTAGCTAAACTCAAACAAACCCAACATATTTGGACTTAACTCGTCAAGGCATTAAGAAAAAGACTCCCATCTCTCTGTGGATCGACCCGTACTCATCCGGCTAGCTGCAAAGCGAAACCGTCCTGATTGCGGTAATTAAACTAGAACACGCAGAAAGTCTGTCAATCAGCATGTTATCATACCCCATATCATATGTTTGCATCCATGCATCGTGTTCATGTCCAGATTGATAAAGTAGACTTGTTTGAAGCGCTACGTATTTCTTGGTGGCATGCATTTTTATTAATCGGAAATTGCATTATAGTTTTAACTTATACGTATATTCTTCATATTTTAAAAACTAGATTTTTAGATGAAACCCGGATTATATTAAGAGTATTTTGATATCAGCTGTTTAAACCCAAAATATATATATATATATAAATATTTTAACTAACAGTATTACTTATAAAATATACAAATATAATTAACTAATATATTTTTATAACTCAGATTCTCTCTCTCACACACACTCTCTCTCTATCCCATGTCTCTCTCTCTTTCTCCTATATATAATTATATTAAACCTATAATAATTATACACACCTCTCTCTCTCTCCTTTCTTCTTTCTCCCTCTCGCCACGAGAACCCAAACCTGACCCTAGCCAGCCCTCGCCATCGCCGACCTCCCCACAACCCCGTCACCATCATCACAACCTCCTCCGCTACCACCTCCTCTTCTCCACCACCGACCACAACCTCTGCAACCCAAGAAACCTTCGCCAAACCCTCATCATCAACTTCACCCCGATCACCTTGACCTCACCTCGTCGTTGACTTCACCCCAACCTCATCACCTCACCACCCTCGTCTCTTTCTTCTCAATCCCCGAGTGCTACAACTCCAGGCCCCCAATCACCCATCCCTGCAAACCCCCGACAACCCCTGATGACCCAACTGCAGAAACCCAACTGTCATGACCCGGAAAAGGCACATGACTGGCACTTGAATCACGTGAAGTCTATAGCACCCTACCTAATCCAAGAAAGCCAAAAGCCCAGAAATCTAAACCTTTTAGGGAAAATAGTGGAGGTGAAGTTTTGAAATAACGGTTTAATGAAATTAGGTTCTTTCTTAAAAAATAAGTAATATTATATGAAAACACAAGTGGATTATATACTATAGTTGAAAACATTTTCGTCATTTGAAATTTGGGCAGCACCTCCTTTGTAATTTTTAACCCGAAAGCAATACAAGCAATAATAAAAGGCATCCCCAAGCGGGAGCTAGCTCTTCACCAATTGGCAGAAACAACCGCGCAAACAATATATATATGACGCCCTAATGGCAAAGATCAAATGCAGAAAAGAAAGGAAACCAAAAAATTATGAAGAAACCAGAAATAAGAATAGATACATGAAAGTGACTCTAAGTGCGAAAGAATATACAAACTGTGGTTTTTAAGTCTACCAAATATATATAGTCTGGTTGATGGAGCTTTTAACTATATACAATTGAATAAATATACAAGTACAATGGTGGTCACGATGCAAGTGTACCCCACCTACCAAGTAAGTCACCCAGAAGAGAGTGGTGTGCCAGCAAAGCCGCCACAAAACCTGTGCGGTCAAACCTGCAAGAAAACTGTGGCACAACGGGGGTGAGTTGCCAACTCGTGAGTAAAAGACATCACCGGATAGAAATCGAATGTATGCCGATCTCCTAGGTCATACAGTAATATAATAATATAATGACGTCGAGTGTTAAAAGGATAATAGTATAAGCATAAGAGTAATACCAATGTACTCATGTCCGTGTCATAAGGTAATACCATGTCATATGTAAATATATGTGTGAGTATAAATGCATCATCTAACATGTGTCCATCAACAACACACCAAATCATGATAAAACCTGAGTGCCCAGCATCGACACTCGAAAACATCATAAAAACTGTGTCCTGCAGCGACACATAATCCTCATATCTCGGGCTCTGTCTCATCGGATCGGCCCCATATCCATCTGATCTTACGTCTCCGGTCGGTATCCTCCGAGACAAACTATCACCTGTCGGTAGTGCTCCCCTGCCGGGCTCTACGTCTCTTTATACAATCTTCTTGTCCCGGGGTACCGCACTGGGTCCACTATGTACGCGCAGACGGTGCCTCCTCTCTCCTCGAATCGGGTATACATATAGCTTAAGAACCGAGAAAATTCATGGTGGTCGCCACACATCATATCAAGGAAAACCGCATTTTTCTTTTAAAAAGATCATAAGTTTTCAAAATTCACATGCGGTTCCCCAAATCCAGAAATCTCATGAAAACCGAAATCTCATAATCATGACCCAATAATGGAGCAATGAATACTGGCACAGTCCAATCTACAGTGCATAACCAGAATGTATATTTAAATGAATGTGGCATCTAAGTAAGAAATGCAATATCTAAACTAGCATGTGAGATCATGAATGCTAAGCAATACTATTAAGCAACAAGTTATCAAGTTGTACGAGTGAAGTAACGGTTTCTAATGTGTGCGTGGTATGGCAATTACCGATGATGATGTGTATGAGCCGGCAAGTATGTGAACGTGCAACATGCGCATCATCGGTAATGGTGCATGTGTCCTATCAGACAAGATTATAACAGCTAAAGAAAGAACATGTATATATATAAATGCAATGAGAATAATATGAGCATAGCAGAATAGTAAACAGTAAATGCAACAATATAAAATATATATCTATATACGAGCCATACAGTTATAGCATTTAAAATAGCATGAATCATCGTTTTTAGAAAAATAGGGGCTACGGTATTTTGAGAAAAAGATACCATTTAAAAATCCATAGCGTCCCTAGGATTTTGTCCTTTGAAAATGCATACGATTCGTTAGTTTTGAAAATATGTATGGCTCTAGTTATATTCTAATGTCTACTAAGTGATTAAAAGGCTAAACTAATCCCGAGTCGAAAGTGATTAGAAATCTAGAACATTTCCGAGTCGATACGTCTATCAGTCGGCGATCCAGCCTTATAATATCACGTACGGTATAGTTCTTTATACAGCATCCTCAAGTCAAGAGTGCGGATCAATCATCATATATATCATATCTCTTATGGTATAATCCGTCGTACGATATCCTCGAATCAAGAATATGGGTCAATCATCATATATATCATATCTCGTACGGTATAATCCGTCGTACGATATCATAATTCAAGGGTACGGATCTATTGTTATGTACATTCTATCATCTCATCTAGTCACATTTCATCACATGTTATATGTATATCACCCAATGATCATGTAATATCTCATATCATAACATGGTGTTTCGGTCTCAAATCATATATCATGACCTCATGACATCATGTCCAATCATATCGACTCATATCCTTTTAGCATATCATATCCTCATCTTACACGTATGTATATGTATATATATGTTATATATATATATATATATATATATATATGGACACACACACACACATATCATACCAAAAGTGTGTGTGCGTGCGCGACAACATAAATCCAAAGGCTCACGACCAAGAGAAATAGGGTTAAGGGTATACCTTCCTACGAGTACACTTATTCTAACCTATAGTCTCCTGGAAACCTATTAGATAAGTCTACACATTCAACATTGACATATATATATATATAAATATATATATATAAGTATCCTAATCTATGGTTGCGAGGTTGCTATACGAAATCCACCCGACTTCTCCCGTAGATATACATCTACTCACCTACTATCCTTACTTTGGCCGAAGTCGATGACGCCTTGCTCTCCTTTGTCGTCCCGAAAGTCCACACGAAGGTACCTACAGTTTAACGCACGTTGTATCGACGTCAAAATCAAGTCCAGAAACCGATATGGCAAATGAGACATACATAGGTTAGAACCTATGGTCTACGCATGCAAGAAAAACCAAACAACTCTCGACGTTGACATTCAAAGGTCAAACGACTGAATCAAAACTCAAATACCAAAACTCAAGTTAATAGAAGTCGCAAAACGAAAACAACAACTTGGAAAAACACTCCCAGATTTTACCCTAGGTTGAATTAGGACATTTTGTATATGTGGTAGGTCTAAATATCAAATGATTGAACCCTGGACCAAGAACCAAGCCTAGACTCCATGTCGAGACCGCAATTTGAGGACATAATTGTTAGTTATATGTATGCCCTAGAGTCCATTACTGTACATACGATGTATATTGTAGTGGATGCTTGGACATATATAGGTAGGACTTTCTTGCTCGACATGATAGTATGCTATCTGGTTGCTCTTTATCTTAACATGTACTCCGATTGTCTCTATGTTACATGTTGATAAAGCCCTTAGGATAAGTACTTGACTACCAGAACTATGATGCAGATCATACTAGTGGGGACAGTGTAGTCGCCAAGTACATCCTTCAAATGTTCCTAGTCGTGGGAGTACCGAGACAGGGCATCGATACTCCAGAGTAGACTAGCGTATGCGCTTCTTGACCTATATGATGGGCGATGGATGATCCCATATCCATTGGTGTTTGACATCAGAGAAGGTATATGGGTGCTCAGTAGAGACTGGGTACACTGGACGGACTCGCCGAGAACTCCCAGATGGTATTATACCTCACGTCAGATGGCAGTTCTCTGGTGACACTGGTACAGATTAGTCTGTAGACCCGAGATCGTCATAGAGTCTTGTGTGATTCCCACTGTGCTTTGATTTCCATCATACCACGTCCAACGGGGCGTGCAAAACGGTGTCTTTTGGGTACAGTCCCGAATCACATGGAGACAATGAGCGATAGGAGGGGATTCGTCTCTCCCGGTATAGGGAGTTGATGTTGTGCTGTGTTCGATTGGCTATAACTGGAAGTCCCTGGCCAGGGATGATATAGAGATTTACTGGTAAGTGTTACCAGTAGTTTCTCGACCTGTTATGAGCCTCACATCGACACGACTTATCGGTTACTGGGGTCTGACGTATACCACCCCTAGACTAGATATGCAACATATCAGACGAAGAGACCGGACTGTTTGGGAGTGTTACTGATTGGATTCGCTGTAGAATGTACAAGCTTGCTTGTTGATCTTCCAATCGATCAATACCCAGGTGGCCGTTACGTTTAGCAGACCGCTTGCGGCTTGTGGGTGTTTGATATGATCATCACCTACTGCCGGCGTATTGACGAGTCTTTAGAGTCTTACACAGAGGTTTCCTGGCTCAAGCGAAATGGAGTAGAAGCGCATATGTGATATGTGCGGGAACGGGATTAATACGAGTATGTGATACCGCATTATATTGTCGTGTTGTGTGACATGATTGGTTATATGTGATATAGCCGAGTTATCGGATCGAGCGTTGATTCGATAAGATGTTGCATTTGATATTAGTCGGTTATATGTGATATAGAAGGATTATTAAATCAAGAGTTGATTTGATAATTTAATGTATAATTATATATTTGATATATTATAATACATTAACTAATATTAAGCTCACAATTTTTTTCTTTTCTCACATGATGTGCACATTGTATATATATACGCGATATGTACACTTGTGTACATGGATTGTGTCATGTTTGATGATACACAAAAGATGGGTGTATGAGATTAACACATTGCTAGGGTTAAGTTAGGGTTTCTATTTATGTTAAGCTAATTCAAAAGAGATTGAGTTTGTTATGCTAAAGCTTGCACAAAAGCTTATGGATAAGCTTTGACAAAGTCAACCCTTTTGTCTAGTTTAAGATATTTATCAAACCCAACCTTTAACCATAACCATGAGTTAATTCTCTACATGAGTTAGCCATGAGGGCTTAACTCAACCATGGGTGCAATAGTTCATTGGGATGAATTATCCACAAGTCTTCTTCTTCAAGCTCCATGAAAAAGATTGCTAGCTCTAATGGAGTTTTGAGATAAAGTGTGAGAAAATCAATTCTAAAGTGAGCCTACCTCCTACTTCTTCATCCTCTACCACTTGCCATGTAGTAGAGTGTGTTTTCTTCACAAAGTTCATGACCTAGTGAATGAATAGCTTGATTCAGTGTCTCCTCGACGTAGATCATCTTCGGCCTCGAAGTCATCGAAGCAAGCACGTTCGTTTCTTCGCGGGAGCCTTTCTAGAGTCCGGACGATCGTGATCGCAACGAAGGGACTACTACACAGAGCTATTGAAGTGAAGGACCGGACTACAAAGGTTGTAATCCCAAACTCTTAGAAGTAAAGTTGTTTACTTGCTTATTGTTTTCGCATAATCTCTAGTATACGATCTTGGTTAGGGTTGTTCGGCATGTCTAATTTTTGAATCGGGCATGGTTGATGCCTTGTAGAACCTTGTGAGAGTGCCTAGTAACCCTACAGTTGTATCAGAGCCAATCCAGAGCTTTAGGCGATATCTAGACGAAATTTACAGTCCGATCGAACCCCGAAACCCCGGTTTAGACCCCTCTCTGGATATTTTCTAAAAATGTGATTTTTTCTGTATTAAAAATACTCAGAAAATAAAGCAGGAAAATCTAAGAATTACTGTGAAGTACGGACCACCAACTCGATCACGTGAGCGCGGAACCGCGACCAAACCAAGCGTTTGGCGGCGGTTCCGCGTCCACAATTTAGAGTTGGTCCCTGATACTTCAGGTATTAATTCTTAGGTCCTTTTTCATTGTTCTGGGAATTTTTAATTCTACTCAAGTGTTGAGTGTTCTGGGGATTATTTTGAATTCGTTGATTCGATCGGAAAATTTAATTTCGTTTTTTTTCTGGATAATTTTAGAACGTGTTAAAAAGTTCGAACGGATATCAATAACTCACTTTTTCCCCTGCCGGAAAATTTCCAAGTGTTGGATTTTCCGTAGTTTAAGAACGTTCTAAGTCGTGCAAGTAACGCGGTGGACCCTCTAGAAGACAACAAACCTTAACTCGATTATGTGATCGTCTGAACCGCCTCTAAACCTTAGGGTTTATGGCAGTACGACATTGCCACATATGAGGCGTTGGCTTGACCCTTCTACGGTTGGACCATTGGTACTGTGGCATGTGATGGATGTTTTTAAACTAATTTCAAGTGTTGAGAACTATTAGGGAAATCTTGGGTGTTTGTTTATTCGATCGGAAAGTTTAACACTGTCTATTTATCTGGATTGTGATACAATATTTGGAATCCTCAAGTAGTTATGAGATAACTAATTTGAATGTTGTAAATCTAGCAGTTCAGTCTCAGATGATCGGTTGCCACGGAATTTTGATGTGATCAAAAGTCCGTCGCAATCACGTAGCGTACGCGGATACTCGCCGGGTAAACTTAATAGACAGCCACGCCCCATAGCCCAAACCAAGTGACTGTAGGAGAACCCCGTCGCCAAAAGCATCCGTTCGGGTGCTCGCGGCAGCGGTGTTCCGCCTTAGTGCACTTCGTCGACGGCATTCGGGGGTGCGGCCGTCTACTAAAGTTTGCGACGAGCATTCGATCAGGATGTCGGGAATCTTGTTGAATTGCCTGACTTGATATTGAAAAGAGTTTTCGATAATGAGACTAAAATGCGGGGTTTATAATTATTACGCATGCGATGTCTAAGGAATTCATTTGGTTAGGCATGCGATGTCTAAGGAGGTTGCGGATTCCAACTGTTGTAGTTTTACACTTTCTTTTCTGCGACCGTAAGTGTAATATGTGGTGTATCGCCGGTTTCGTTGCTATACATTAACGACAATTAGGATACGCATATTTACTTACGTTGATGATATGTGATATTATGTGTTGCTGTGATATGTTATATTGGATCGTCGCGTTTTGAATAGCCGGGGGTATTATGTGAGATGAGAGTTTTTCATTTGCATTCATATAAAATTCATTTGTATGTAATATTCTTTTATTGGGGCACTTCCGGGCCGAGGATGATGTCACCATTGTATATTATTTACTTTTCCGCATTAGGTTAGACCCAAGGCGGGGAGCACAAGTAACCGGGTTTTAGGGTCCAGTGGAAGACCATCTCGAGGAGTCGAGACCGGGTCTCCTAACCCTAGAATTGGCAGAGTTGCTTGCCGCTCTTGTAGGGGTCTAGGGATGTGGGTTTGGCTATTCATCGCAACCGTGGAATCCGTGTTTTATACAGGCTCGTATTAAAACACGGAAGTCCTAGTATATCCAATATTTCATATGTGTTCTTCTACTGCAATGTTCTGTGATGAGATCATATTACTGCCTGAGACGAATGTTTCTATTATATATATATATATATATATATATATATATATATATATGAGATATATGTTATATTGCAGATTTCGTTTCAAATGTGATGCTTGTGAAGCATAATAAAATAGGACTTCATTAATGAGATTGATGAAATAATAGAAATCTAAAGATGTTGTAGAAACTTGTCTTAAAAACTGGTAGCTCTAGTTCTTGCTTTGCATAGCGGTGTTCCTTGTAGAACATCCAGCACCTTATTTGATAAGGAATGAGCCGAGATCCCTTCACCGGGAGTGACCTCTTTAGTGAAACTAGCAAATGCTACAAACTCAGTTTGTCTTTTGATTGCTTCTATAGTTCTTTCTATGCATAGTGATATTTGTGAAATATCCTGCACCTTATTCGATGAGGAAAGAGCCGACGATCCCTTCACCGGGAGTGACCTCTTTAGCGAAACTAGAAAAGGCCTAAATAACACTCCATTTAAAATCACTCGATTCTACAATGATATCAAGTTCATTACGCAAAAGGTTTTCTTAAAAACCTGTCGTAGCCCTCCGTCATTTTAGGAAGTAGAGTACTTAGTATTCGTGCTGCGTATGTCGACTTTAGTTGAGGCGTAGTGTACGGTAGCTAAGTGATGTCTTCCTACACAGCATATTATGCGATAAATTAGGACAGTCATGTGATTATGTCGACCATAGTTGAGGGTCATGTGAGTTGGTCTAATTAATCATGAAATGACGGGTAGAACTTGACTAGTGCTTATGATATGTTGACCTTAGTTAAGGTCATAAGTACTAGGGGTAAAATATTATCGGGAATTTCAAGTGTTGAAATTTGCAATGAGATTGCATACCTTTTATGAGATAGTTGGATCCCGATACCCGCTGCGAGTAAGAGTTACTCCTGAGAGAGTTTTACGCATTACAATTAGCCAATCAAGTAGGTGTCTAGAAAGGTGTTTACGGGGTTACGCCCCTGGGAAAACTAGATTTACTTTAATTAGGTCCGTGCGAAAGCATGGGGGAACCTCCCTCAAAGTACCGAGACTGGCCTGGCTGAAAGATTGGCAAACTTGTAGCGTGTAATTAATCCCGGCTAGTCTTTCCTTTTAGGGTTTGAAGGAAGATTTGACTAAAACAGTGGGAGACATCCTGATTAGATATATTAAATAACCAATCTAATCTTGCAAGAGCATACGCTGAGTGTTTTCTTCTCTCTCTCTCGAGGTAGCGACCATATCACGCCTTAATCAAAATAATAATACGGATGTATTGACCGCACCCGTTTGTTATACTGCTCTAGAGAACGTTGGTCCCGCTCTAACTTATAATTATTATAAGACAGAGCAGGAAATTGGGGATTACCAGAATTCCTGTGCCACCCAAACGAAGAAAGTGCATGCTGATGCATCTTCTTCGAATGTGTTCATTACAGAGAACTATTTCTCAGTGTCCTTTACGTCCTGGGTATGAGATACCGGATCAGGATCCCGCATATGTAATATATTACATGGGCTACAGATAGGTAGAGAACTGAGAACGGGTGATAAGTTTCATGAGATAGAAACGGTGCAAGTGTTGCAGCCAAGTCTGTTGGTAGTTATCACCCTGTATTATCAGAATACATTGATTCCGAACGAATGTTATTAGATACTGAAGCTGATATCCAACACCATATCAGTCTCTTTATTAGTAAAGAAAGATATAATTTTGTATTGTTGGATAATGTTTTGAACATTTCCTATATCAAGAGTTGATCGGTTCAGGCACGTTATCTAAAAGAATAGACGTTCTAAATCAAACTACAGTTCTTAACGTACAGAACACACACAAGAGGAAGAGTTCAGAAATGAACGGATCCTTCTTGAGGCATTGTAGACTAGGTCATATCAATGTGACCCGACTAGCTGAAGTTACATCTAGATGCACATTTAAATTTATTTGAATTTACATCTTGTGAAACTTGTCGGTCATGTCACAAAGATAAGATGACCACAGCTCTGTTTATTGGAAATAGAGAAAGTGTTAGTGAACTCTTGGGATTGATACATGATGATGTATGTAAATCCCCTGTCTACACATGCCAAGACCGGTTCTTTATACTTCATTACATTCACTGTTTATCTCTCAAGATTCGGACATATGTTCCTGTTGAAACACAAGTCTGGACCTTTTGAGAAATTCAATGAATATAAGTTAGAAGTAAAGAACCAAAACGGGTATAACTATTATGTCCTTTGATGTGATCAAGGAGAAGAATACTTGAGCATGGGATTCCTAGACTATTCTAAAGGAGAATGAGATTCTCTCTCAGCATTACTCCTCCGCATACACTACAGCACGTCGGTATATCGGGGCGGAGCAATCACACCTTATTAGATATGGTGCGCTCTATGATGAGTACTACTGAGTTTCCTATTTCCTTTTGGGAGTTATGCACTTGAGAAGCTGCATACCTATTGAACAGGGTTCCAATCAAATCAGGTGCCTACCACTTCATATATGATATGGTATGGGAAGAGCCCATCTCTTAAGGACATTAAGATTTGGGGTTGTCCGGCCTATGTCTAAAAGCAAAATCCGGACAAGCTCGAGGCAAGGTCAGCTCTGTAAAATTGGAAGTAGTTCAAGCTATACAAACTGCTACAGATGATTTGGTAGACCCGAAGGATTCAATAGTTTCCAACGAACCTCAGCCTCTCCGCCGATCTAGTAGGGTTCCTCATCCACCTGAGAGATACTTTGGTTTCTCTATGACAGTGGGAGCGAGGATTGCATCATGAGATGATGACCTAACTAGTTTCGAGCTGGCCATCAGGAGTGGGACTCTGTAAGAATGGCTGGATGCTTAGCGATCTGAGATGGAATCCTTATACACCAACAAAGTATGGACTTTGGTTGCTTTATCTGAAAGGTTAAATCCCCATCAGAAGCAAGTATATCTTGAGAAGATTACTTGGTGTACATGGAAAAGTTAAGACTTTCAAAGCTATGCTAAAGTCCATCCAGATCCTACTTGCCATTGCTGCATACCATAATTACGATATCTGGCGGTTGGGTGTCATGACAGCTTTTCTAAAAATGATAATTTAGAAGAGAATGCCTATAAGTACATAGGCAGAGGGCTTCGTAGACAGTGGGAGCAGCGGAAACGTATGCAAGTTGCTTTATGGGATAAAGCAGGCGTCACGGAGTTGGAACGTCTGTTTTGATGTGGTAGACAAAGAGTTTGACTTCATCAAAATAGTAGATGAACCTTGTATAAACAAAAAGGTAGTAGAGAATATGGTGATGATCCTCGTATAGTACGTGGATGACATACTCTTGATAGGGAAGGATTTTCTTATGCTACGCTCGGTCAATCTCCGCTTATCACAAGGATTCTCAATATAGGATCAAGGTGATACCTCCTAAATCCTGGATTATGGATCTATGAGATAGATCTAGATGGATGTTAGGATTCTCACTAGTTGTAGTGAGACGGTATCAATCGATCCTGGGGAGAATCACTGGAATGGTTCCAGTGTGATAAGTACGACTGAATGTAAGTCGCAGGCATTGTCTTTACCCTCAGTGGAGGGATGGTATGTTGGAAGAGTTCCAAGCTAGATACCGTGACTTACTAGACGATTAAAGGCTAGATACATTGTTACCAAAGATGTTACCAAAGAGACAGTCTGGATATAGATAATAATTCATGAGATGAACTCAGTTCCTGCCATTGTATGACAATGGAGTTGTGGCTTTGGCCTAGGAACGCCCGTCCCATCAGAAATCCAGATATAATTCTTATGCAGTATCACCTGATCATGGAGATGGTTGATCTCCAGGGAGATCAAGGTTAGGAGAGTAGACACAGAGGAAAACATCACGGATCCACTCACAAAGGCCTATTTCCCAGTAGAGACTTTCATGGGATGGTTGAGTATGAGATACTTTAACCACTGCTGATTGTTGGGTATGCGATACCACAACAGATGGCCCTAGTGCAAGTGGGAGATTGTTAGTTATATGTATGCCCTAGAGGCTATTACTGTACATACGATGTATATTGTAGTGGATGCTTGGACATATATAGGTAGGACTTTCTTGCTCGACATGATAGTATGCTATCTGGTTGCTCTTTATCTTAACATGTACTCTGATTGTCTCTATGTTACATGTTGATAAAGCCCTTAGGATAAGTACTTGACTACCAGGACTATGATGCAGATCATATTAGTGGGGACAGTGTAGTCGCCAAGTACATCCTTCAAATTTTCTTAGTCGTGGGAGTACCGAGACAGGGCATTGATACTCCAGAGTAGACTAGCGTATGCGCTTCTTGACCTATATGATGGGCGATGGATGATCCCATATCCATTGGTGTTTGACATCAGAGAAGGTATACGGGTGCTCAGTAGAGACTGGGTACACTAGACGGACTCGCCGAGAACTCCCAGATGGTATTATACCTCACGTCAGATGGCAGTTCTCTGGTGACACTGGTACAGATTAGCCTGTAGACCCGAGATCGTCATAGAGTCTTGTGTGATTCCCACTGTGCTTTGATTTCCATCATACCACGTCCAATGGGGCATGCAAAATGGTGGCTTTTGGGTACAGTCCCAAATCACATAGAGACAATGAGCGACAGGAGGGGATTCGTCTCTTCCGGTATAGGGAGTTGATGTTGTGCTGTGTTCGATTGGCTATAAATGGAAGTCCCTGGCCAGGGCTGATATAGAGATTTACTGGTAAGTGTTACCAGTAGTTTCTCAACCAGTTATGAGCCTCACATTGACATGACTTATCGGTTACTGGGGTCTGACGTATACCACCCATAGACTAGATATGCAACATATCAGACGAAGAGACTGGACTGTACGGGAGTGTTACTGATTGGATTCGCTGGAGAAAGTACATGCTTGCTTGTTGATCTTCTGATCGCTCAATACCCGGGTGGCTGTTACATTTAGCAGACCGCTTGCGACTTGTGGGTGTTTGATATGATCATCACCTACTGCCGGCGTATTGACGAGTCTTTAGAGTCCTACACAGAGGTTTCCTGGCTCAAGCGAAATGGAGTAGGAGCGCATATGTGATATGTGCGGGAACGAGATTAATACGAGTATGTGATACCGCATTATATTCTTATGATGTGTGACATGATTGGTTATATGTGATATAGCCGAGTTATCGGATCGAGAGTTGATTCGATAAGATGTTGCATTTGATATTAGTCGGTTATATGTGATATAGCCGGATTATTAAATCAAGAGTTGATTTGATAATTTAATGTATAATTATATATTTTATATATTATAATACATTAACTAATATTAAGCTCACAATTGTTTTCTTTTCTCACATGATGTGCACATTGTATATATATACGCGATATGTACATTTGTGTACATGGATTGTGTCATGTTTGATGATACACAAAAGATGGGTGTATGAGATTAACACATTGCTAGGGTTAAATTAGGGTTTCTATTTATGTTAAGCTAATTCAAAAGAGATTGAGTTTGTTATGCTAAAGCTTGCACAAAAGCTTATGGATAAGCTTTGACAAAGTCAACCCTTTTGTCTAGTTTAAGATATTTATCAAACCCAACCTTTAACCATAACCATGAGTTAATTCTCTACATGAGTTAGCCATGAGGGCTTAACTCAACCATGGGTGCAATAGTTCATTGGGATGAATTATTCACAAGTCTTCTTCTTCTTCTTCTTCAAGCTCCATGAAAAAGCTTGCTAGCTCTAATGGAGTTTTGAGATAAAGTGTGAGAAAATCAATTCTAAAGTGAGCCCACCTCCTACTTCTTCATCCTCTACCACTTGCCATGTAGTAGAGTGTGTTTTATTCACAAAGTTCATGACCTAGTGAAGGAATAGCTTGATTCAGTGTCTCCTCGACGTAGATCATCTTCGGCCTCGAAGTCATCGAAGCAAGCACGTTCGTTTCTTCGCAGGAGCCTCTCTAGAGTCCGGACGATCGTGATCACAGGGAAGGGACTACTACACGGAGCTATTGAAGTGAAGGACCAGACCACAAAGGTTGTAATCCCAAACTCTTAGAAGTAAAGTTGTTTACTTGCTTATTGTTTTCGCATAATCTCTAGTATACGATCTTGGTTAGGGTTGTTCGGCACGTCTAATTTTTGAATCGGGCATGGATGATGCCTTGTAGAACCTTGTGAGAGTGCCTAGTAACCCTACAAGAATGTATATATTTGCGGCCATAAGAGGGAATTTGGGTCTCGAGTTTCTAGGGTAGTCTCTAGGTGGCCTGCATATCTCACCGTGATCGCAACTTATTTTTCAGAGCTCACGAGTTAAAGCAATTTCTAATCGATCATCACATTTTCCATAAAACCCGATATCGGAAAATTCCAAGTTCATGTTTGTGATTCTAAACTCAAGTTTAGTCCAGAATTCTATCACTAAAAGGGCTGTGGTCACTAACTAAATCTCAAATACATCTCTACAACTCAAAACATCTTCTAAATCTCATCTTAGAATTTTCCAAGATCACTAACCTACACTTGTTTAACTCTAAATCACTATAAGAGATTAAGAAAGTCAACTACTTAACTAGAAGTGAGGGATTTACTTTCTAAGAGCAACTCAAGAAATTTCTAGAATGGCCAAAGTGCTCAAAATCCCAACTTAATCTTACCATGGTGTTTGTAGAGGGCTTGGGAGTAATTTTTGGAAGGTTGTATAGGGTTTTGTGGTGGTTTTGAGGGTGGACTTGGGGTGGTAGTAATGGTGGAGGAGGATGAAGGAGGAGGAGATGAAGAGGGTGTTAGTTATATGTATGCCCTAGAGGCCATTACTGAACATACGATGTATATTGTAGTGGATGCTAGGACATATATAGGGAGGACTTTCTTGCTCGACATGACAGTACGCTATCTGGTTGCTCTTTATCTAAACATGTACTCTGATTATCTCTATGTTACATGTTGATAAAGCCCTTAGGATGAGTACTTGACTACCAGGACTATGATGCGGATCATACTGGTGGGGACAGTGTAGTCGCCAAGTATATCCTTCAAATGTTCCTAGTCGTGGGAGTACCGAGACAGGGCATCGATACTCCATAGTAGACTAGCATATACGCATCTTGACCCATATGATGGGCGATGGATGATCCCATATCCATCGGTGTTTGACATCAAGGATGGTGTACGGGTGCTCAGTGGAGACTGGGTACACTGGACGGACTCGCCGAGAACTCCCAGATGGTATTATATCTCACATCAGATGGCAGTTCTCTGGTGACACTGGTACAGGTTATGTTGCGCCACGGCAGCGCCCCGGCCGTCTATCCGAGGCCAAATTGCGGAATCAAAATTTTTCTTTACTTGGAAACCGGCGCTACCGCGGACAATGAAAACCCGGATCGTTAACCATTAACCTATACTAGCTATCAAGAGATGGGAAGAGAAGTATACCGAGTGATCCGAGTCCTCCGGTCTTCTCGTCATCGTCCCGATCTCCCGCGGAAAGTCTAGTCTCCACATCGTCGCCTCTTCGCCGGAAGGGCACCACATCGCCTGCGTCTTTTACGGGCTCCCGCCTCAATACCGAGGCAACTCGGGCATGAAGCCGGCAACTCGACATGCTCAAGATATGCTGTAGAATGTGTAGTGTAGATCATGCTAGTCTCATTTGGGGTTTGTTGCCATGGTGATGGAGGAATGGGGTTAGGAAAAATGGTGCTTTCATTTTTCCAAAACAAGAAGAAGAAGGAGATGAAGAATTCCTCACAAAACAAAGATGAACTCTCTCATTCTTTTCTTTCTCTCAAGTGTTCTTTCTTTTATCAAGTGAGAATGATCATATGGTGGAGGAATGAATACTAAAACACAACCATAGAAGGAAGGTCATGGTAGTAAAAGAAAGTGGTGACTATATCCAAACATAATCATCACAAACTCACATCAACCATTCTTATCACAACTAATCAAAATAAAGCATGAAAAGATGAAGGAAAAGAATGGCATCTAAAGATGCTATCATGATAAATACTTTTGCAAGAAAAACCTCCACAAAGTGTTATTTGCAAAACTGCAAATAACCCCCTCCATCGGAAAAGTCCGGCCGGGAAAGAACAAAGGAAAACCGGCCGGAACGGAATGCAAACTGGCAACTCCAGAAAACTGGTCCTGTAATAAATTTACAGGAAAGCCCCGATACTGTGCATACTCACCCGCATCTGTATTCCGACCGGATACAAATGCAATGAGACAAAATCTACACTGTACTAAACTAGAACCGGCTTAAGCCAAAGCCGGCTAGTAAAATCCGTTCGATCCTGATCCGTGCAATACCGCACGTATCAGATCGAACCCTGCCATATAACTATACGGCCACTAGTACAAAACTGTCCGATCCTGATCCGTGCAATACCGCACGTATCTGATCAGACCCTGCCATATCTCCATACGGCCTCTACAGCGTTTCGCCCGAAAGCTTGAGTAACTGAAAGTGTGGTGGACTCTAAAGACTCGTCAATACTATGGCTGTGGATTTAACCACTAGCACGTCAGAGGTATTAGCCAATACGTGACGGGCCACCAGCTATTGACCAAAAGGGACGTCGATGAGGAAGCTCACCCCGACACCCAACTGAGCCTGTCAGTGACAATATCCGTACAGTCCGGTCCGTTCGTCTATGAGTATCGCATGGCGGGCCTAGGGGGTTGGTGAAAGTCAGACCCCCAAAAGCGGTACAAGTCGTGTCGGAGTGTAGCCCAGAACGCCCTGAGATACTACTGGAATACCTACCAGTAAATCTCCTGCCTCGGCCGAGGGCTTTGCGTAATGGCTCTCCTAGACACAGCGCGACCTCACCCCCAATACCGGGAGAGACGAACCCCTGCAGATCCGCTCACTGCCTCCATGTGGCTCGGGACTGTACCCAACTAAAACCTGTTTGCACGACTCCTTTGAGCCGTGGTAGGATAGTAATCAAAGTACAGTGGGAACTCACACGAGACAAATGACGATCCTCAGGTCGATGAACTAACCTGTACACATGTCACCAGGGAACTGCTATCTGACATCTGGTATAAGACCAACTAGCAGGTTCCCGGCGAGTCCTGTCCGGTGTACTCATAACCCAATGAGCACCTGTATACATCTTAGGTGAACCAACTGACACCAGTGGCTTGTGAGACCGGCCACCGCCCCTCGTCGGGGTCTCGACTGTATACACTAATCTACTAATGGAGTATCGATGCCCTGTCTCGAAAGTCCTACGACTAGGGACCTTTTAAGGATGTGCTTATAGACTACCAGCTCCCACGTATATGATCGCCATCATACTGCTGGCAGTCAAGCAAGAATCCTAGGGGCTCTATCAACGTGTAATAGCGACATGCCAGGTCACCTAAAGCAGTACACGATGATAAAGATAAACCAGATAGCATACTATCATCTCGAGTAAGACTGTCCTACCGGGATAGATCCTCCCTCAATCATTGCAATCACGTGACTGTGATCCAATAATTGACTCTGAGGGCACTATCTCCAACAATCTCCTACTTGCACTCAAGGCTAATTATTGCGATGCCGCATACTCACAGCCCGTGTGATACCGAACACCCAACTCCTCTACTAGTCAGTCTCACAAAGCTCGTTTGCGAAACTATTGCGTTCGAGGAATAGCCTCAGTGAGTGGATCCGCTGTGATGTTTCTTTCTATGTCTCTCTATATCTTAAGTTCGCGGAGAAAGCCATCTCCCGAAATGAGCAATACCTGTCTTAGAATGTCTGGATGTCTGATAGGACCTAGCTCATAAATGAACTCCAAATCCAAACTTCTTAGACTGTATCGTCAACTGAACTTAATCAGTATCCTGCGCCATGCCACCCTCAGTATTGCCTTAGAGCACCTGTCCAAAATACTGCCCCTCGTCAGAAGGAAAACTATAACTCTGACAGCCACTCTGCCATCCAGGTCACCTTGGAAGCCTGGAATGATAACCGTCTCCTAAAGGAGGCTGCCGTTATCATATCCCTAGAACATCAACTTATGTTCTAAAACTACTTCCGACCGTTTCTCCAGGATTGGATCGATATCAACTTATTGCATCTACTGCAAGAACAACATCTGGTGTGGTACTTGACATCTCATGATTGACTCAATTGCCTAAGCAAGTGATCTGCCAATCATGAGTATCCCTCTCCTTTTTAGTCTATAAGACACCTTTAGAGAGGGTGACTCCATCAACTGCAGGCACATTACCGTGCCAGGAGTCGTCCATTCTAAATACTCATAGAATGCTGTCAAGGTACCCAGATTGGGAAATCGCCCAAATCTAGATCTAAAACCATAGATCTAGTAACCAGAATGTCTGATATAATATCCAAGCCCTGTGTGGAGAAACTACTGTGTGACAACCAAAGTATAACCGATCGTAGTATAGGAATATCACTTCCTACTACCTTCTCAACAGATCCATCTCCTATTCTGATGACGTCAAACCTATGACTGTCATATCAGAAATAGATGATCTATCTCCGCTATATCTGCTTTAGTCTATAAATAGACATAAGCCGGATGACCACCAATGCTTCCGCTGCTCCCACTGACTACGACAACCCTCTGCCAGAGTCATATAGACATGCACTTCTAAAGCTAGTTTAGAACGACGCTATACTCATCCTCCTGCCGGGTCTCACAGTCTGGAACAACAGCAATGGTAAGTCTGGGTAAACAAGAACCTCCCTGCCACCGTCCTTGAGCATACCGAAGTACCTCTCGAGTGCCTGAGGTTACCCATCATATCTGCGGAGTGGCCAATGGAATGTCAAATCAGATTGAATCTTTAGGTTCTTTATCAAATCTTCAGTAATCGTTTGTGGTTCTGGAATCACTTCCAGTTCTACCATACTCCCACTTCTGTTTTTGAAAGAAAATCCATTTTTTAATAAAACTGTGGCGAGTCTAGAACAATATTTCTATTGATCTGCCAGATGGTAGAAAGTTAACCCTCGTCATAGCCTGGGTCAACCCACAAACAGCCATTACAGAAACGTGCCTTGAGTTGTCCAGTGTCTGGTTTTAATCATAAGCCAGACAACTCCCCGTACCTTAACATCATTAAGATATGAACTGATCTATATCCAATATAGAACCAGAGGCACTGATTTAATTGAACCAGATTCAAATCATGCAGCTGTCACCAGTGCATGTCAACTAAATGGAAGGAGGCCGATCAGCGTTACTCAACTTAGGAATGCTTCCAATTATGAGTAACCTGAAAGAGAAGCAATTTCTCTTTATCATTACTATCAACTGAATACCATACGCAAGTATCTACATCTTCGATCACTTTGAAGAATCCCGATACTTGCTATACCTGGTTCTCTACTCTATTCAAATACCTACAACTCCTCAAAACTTAGACTCTGTGTTTCCACGAAACACATGTCTAAGAACTAGAGAAGTTAAAAGTAAACAGAATGTAGTATGAGGACCAACCCCTCTGTCCTAATGGACACTGGACAACATACAATACTCTGTATAAGTCCGCTGAGTCTAACAACTCTTTCACTGTGTGTCGTAGGTTGAAAACTGTACTTATGGTTAAGAAGAATTACACCGCTGTTTAATGCTCCTTACCTAACCATCCACTGATATAGGTAAATGTCATCGACATAATATCAAAAGGTATATCTCACTCTATGAAAATAGACGTACAGATATATCAATTTGAAATTGGTGCACAACAGCGGATATTCAAAACCAAATATTTGCCGACCGGCAAACAGCCCAGATGATCTCCTCAAATATCACCGATTACAACGAATCCCGATATAATGAGGATGATCACCCTATTCCCAATAACTTACTCCCACTCAGCATCTGTAAAACCATACAGATGTGAGAATCATACCTGGTAAATACATACCCTGGAGCAAGTGTCTAACTGGGAAATCAGTTTTCCATTAACAGTACACGGTGAAACTGAAACATTGAAATGTTTCGTCGGGGTATTCTGGTATTCCTAGTAATGCCTCTTCCATTATCCAGATTCACAACTGTAACCTTGTAATTCTTTGCCACTTCTCCAAATCCCTTTATATGTCTTTAGTCATTACCTTCTGTACACCCCTTTAGGCCAAATGGTTTTCTTCCTTCCCTACCGTTCGGCACCAGCCTATGGTTTGGAAGAAGACTATCCAAAAGCATAATGGGTGTACTGTCCCAATCCTAGGAACACTTGCAATGCGAGAGAAGGTGAAGATAAAAGACACCTGAATGTACTTTATTCCTATTTCTCCTGAACCAGAATCCATCCCCGAACTGGAACAAGTTCCTTTCGAGTTCGTATATAACCATACGATGGAGTATCCAAATAAACTGTGGATCTTCGTAGTGATACGGAGTGTCCTGGAGAAATACAAAGGTGATTTAGGATTGGCGAAGAAATACTTGGTTCGGTCGTGAATAGCAGTCGCAATTTACTTTGCCCTCCTACTAATCCCTTGCTTTGTCTTAACTTAATACCTTCTGCACACCATCGTTATGCTAATTGGTTTTCTTCATTCCCTACCGGTCGGCACCAGCCTAAGGTTTGGAAGAAGACTATCCAATTTGCGTAATAGGTGTACTATCTCCTAAACCAAGGAGTACTCACAACTTGAGAGAAGGTAAAAGGGAAAAGACAACTGAATAATCCTATCCGTTTTCTCCAGAACCGGAAACCATCCTCGAATTCCTTCGAGTTCGTATCTAACCATACGATGGTTTTGTCCAATGGAAGTGGACGTTCGTAGTAATACGGGGTGTCCTGGAGAAAAGGGTAAAAGTAGGAGTGGCAAAGAGGTCGGCAACTCTGACAATCCAAAAGCCAGTGTTAAGAAGGTTCGGTCAACTTGGTCACTGAGTCATAGTTCAGGGTCGGGTCAATGGTCGCTGCCAAAGAGAGAGAAAAGAAACACTCAGCGTGCACTCTAACCTAGATCAGAATGGTTATCACTTTGTCTAATCTGGAAACCTCCCACTGTACCTCAAATTCTCCTCCAAACCTGAAAGAAGAATCAGTCGGGGTCACCCGAGGAGTAAACTAACTCATCAGTAGGAATCGGGATCCAACTATCATCGCATGATAACTTGACGGAATCCACTCAAGTCACCACACTCCAGAAGGTATGCGCATGCCTGGCAAGTTTCAGTTCTTTTGAAACTCCCGATGTGATTTTTACCCCAAGCGGTTTATGACCTTGACTAGGTCAACAAACCATAAACCGCCAGTCAAGTTCAACCCGTCATTATACTGGATTGCATTAAACCCACCCGTACGTGCCCTTGACTAGGTCAACAAGGCCGTGTTCATAACAGAATACTGCATTTTGTACCGCCCATTCTTACGCTCGAGTGTTTATAGGTAGGTGCTTTTAATCCGTGTTTGTTACATATTTACAGAGTACAGGTTTCCAGTCCAAATATTGCAAATCAAGACAAAATCTCCACAGTTACACCAAATACAGAACATCTGTCACAGCAGATAAAAGCCGGGTTCCGGTCATCCATATCCGTCCGGTGCCGAGTACCTGTTCCAGAGACAAGACATATGACAGTGGTCATTCGTGTCTCGGACAAGCACAAAGCACGAAGGGGGCTGCACAAGAATCAATGGGTGCGCGGAGCTCGAGGGAGATAAATTCAAATGTGTTGAAAAATGAAGCCATCATTGTTGACTTCTGGAAACTAAAAAAATCAAGGAAGAATCTTGAAATTCTGTACATATTTACCAGAACAAGATGCAAACACCAGACCAGCAAAGAAACCAGACCCTCCAATTCCACTGTACGGCCGCGCATGCGCGGCCAATAGGGAGTATTGGCCGCGCATGCGCGGCTAGGTGGGGCCCTCTCTGCGTCAACTTTTGGGGGTATTTTGGGTGTTTCATTTTATATCAGTTTGTTGCCCTAGATCTTCAACTCCCTGCCTATAAATACAGCAGAACTGAGCTCAACCAAGGGTCATTCTTTTGTTCCTCTTTTGTAGTCTTTTGTATAGTTTTTCTTCTTCTTCTTCATTCTTTTTCCATGAAAATTTTAGTGAGTGCTTTTTGAGTGGAGATCAATGAAGATAAGGGTTTTGTATCATTCTCTTGTGTTTCTTCTTCCCCTTGAGATTCTTGCTTTCTCTTGATCATTCAACCTCTTTATTGAGCTTGAATGGTTAAGGGTTAGTTATTGATCTCAAGGGTCGTATTCTTTCATGGAATTAGCACTTCATTTCACATGCGTTCTCTACCCTTCCCTTGATCTTGCAACCTCTTCATTGAGCTTGCAAGTTTAAGGGTTGGCTATTGATCACATGCTTGTCTTGAGTCCTAGTTTCGTGTTCTTTTTATCGCTTTTTATTACTTGCAATTTATTTCCATGCACTTTAATTACTTGCAATTTATATTCATGCACTTAATTACTTGTATTCTTTTCTTTGTTCTTTTCTTTTTGTTCTTTTTTGTTCATTTTGTGAATGTTGTAATTATTATTGTTAAGAAGAAATACGATATTATAAGTTAAAGATTTTCTTTTCTCTTTTCCTTTTCCCGTTATTTTCCATTTGAACTCCGCCCAAACGTTACGCAAGCGCTCCGTTAGGCACCCTACCCTAACAAGGTAACGGTGATTCCTAACCGCGACCGGTTGCGTTCGGTTTTGCCGGAGGCGAAAGCAAGAGACAAGAACGGAAGGACAAGGGTAAATAAGCCGGATTCCACGAATACCGCGCTTAAATCCCCTAATCCACGTTGTTGCCGATTGCTCTAGCTTCAATTGGTCAAGACTCGGCTCAAAGGTTTTGAGTACGGATTTCTTAGCTTACAATCTCGTATCTTTTCCTTAACAACTTTATACTTGCAAATATTACACATAGGATAGTCTCGAACAAACCTCATACAAATTCTTTATTGACTCGTCTAAGACAAGAAGGTAAAATACCACCATCTCCCTGTGGACCGACCCGTGCTCAACCGGCTAGCTGCAAAGCGACACCGTCCTGATCGCGGTTATACTTTAATTCTTTGAACATCCGACACGCCCAAAGCGTGCGATCAGGCCGCACGACTGTCTTAACCAATCCCACTTATGCAACAAACAAGTACCACTTAGCTTCCGAACACTACGTCTTGACTAGGTCAACAAACGCAGCACGAATACCAAATAATACCTGTAGGAAATGACGGAGGGCTACGGCTGGTTTTTGGCGAAAAACCTTTAACGTAATGAACTTGATATCGTTGAAGGAACTGCACAACTTTTTATAAAATATAGTGACGAAAACCTTTACTAAAGAGGTCACTCCCGGTGAAGGGATCTCAGCTCTTTCCCCGTAGAATGAGGTGCAGGATATTCCAACTGAATACCACGATGCAAAGCAAAAGTAATTGGCTATAGTGAAGTTATTACCCTGACGCAAAATTTTGTCCAAGGGGTCACTCCCGGTGAAGGGATCTCGGCCCTTGCCTCGTCGACTGAGGAGCAGGATATTCCAAATGAATACCACGATGCAAAACAAAAGTGAACGTCCTTGCAACAACAGCTTTTTGAAAAATGTTCCAACAACATCAGAATAGGTTTGTTTATCTTGCATTGATCCGAATCAACGCAGTCCCATCAATTGATCACACCACAAAGAACGAAAATATACTGATGTACGTATATGCCATCCGCATTCGCCACTGGGTCCCGTCATCACCCGTTAGGTTACTTAACTAACGACAGAGCGGGGACTGGACTAGCGCGGATGCAAAACATATACAACATCTACTAATATATATACCAATATATTATATTCGCTCAAGGCGTGATAAAAATGCAACATCACAGAAAAGTACAGCATCACAGAACAATACAGATATCTGGAAGCCCCGGGTTTCACAGAGCCGCTGCTTTAACCCGACGTTCCCCTGGTCGTGTGGATAGCCTGTGCAATGAAATCCTAGACCCCTATGGGCGCGGCAAGTCACCCGCCAAAACCTGAAGCGAGGCAGCCCCCTTCAGCACCGTGAATGGACCACCCAGCACTTCATGGAATCCGGTAACTTGGGCACCCCTCCTGGGTCAACCTGTACCTCCTACGAGTGCGGCGAATAGCCCGCCAATCCTTGAGTAAAGCCCCCTCTGTCTCAATGCCATGAGATGCGGGCCCGTTGCCCTCTAGAACCCGGCTATCCGTGAACCCCTCCGCGGGGTAATCCTAGTACAGAAAGTAAAATATACATACAACGGGTACATCGATCGCAACCAGATCGTGCCCCAAAAGAATAATACAAACAGGCAGTGACGGCAGTCCACATGTCGGACGCTCGCCCCGCAATATCAAATGTACATATAAAACAAAACTGTACTAACATTGCATCCAGGCTATCCCCCACGACCGATCCGCAACATCACAGCATAAACATAGAACATCAACGTGAAAGTCACGTTCGCAAATCCGTCTAACCGGGCTATAGCAGTTAGACGGGATTTACCGATCAAGTGACATTCACGGTCGCAGATATAATGTAAATACTGTGAAATAATGTGTTTAAAATATCCGATCGATCAAACAATTAACAAGTGGGCCCCTAACCAATACTGTAGCAGTTACAGAAAACCTGGGCCCAAAATTAATATTCCAAAACCCACAAAATTAGCCCAAAAGCCCACTGTAAAATTTTGACCCAGTGAAGACTCCAGAGTGCGGCGGAACCGCGGCCCAATGGGGGGTTTGGCCGCGGTTCCGCGCTAAAGCAGTCGACTGAAATTGTCGAATTTTTACAGTGGTCTTATAATCTCATGTACATCAGTTTTCTACAACCTGAAAAAATTTTTGACACCAAAAAATTCCAACAGAAAACTGATGCAAAGGAAAATGTGGTTTTTGGGATTTCGGTCGATCGGAAATGCAAAACACATTAGAATAAGCTAGGTAAGGTTAATGGCGTGGCTCTGATACCATGTTGCGCCACGGCAGCGCCCCGGCCGTCTATCCGAGGCCAAATTGCGGAATCAAAATTTTTCCTTACTTGGAAACCGGCGCTACCGCGGACAATGAAAACCCGGATCGTTAACCATTAACCTATACTAGCTATCAAGAGATGGGAAGAGAAGTATACCGAGTGATCCGAGTCCTCCGGTCTTCTCGTCATCGTCCCGATCTCCCGCGGAAAGTCTAGTCTCCACATCGTCGCCTCTTCGCCGGAAGGGCACCACATCGCCTGCGTCTTTTACGGGCTCCCGCCTCAATACCGAGGCAACTCGGGCATGAAGCCGGCAACTCGACATGCTCAAGATATGCTGTAGAATGTGTAGTGTAGATCATGCTAGTCTCATTTGGGGTTTATTGCCATGGTGATGGAGGAATGGGGTTAGGAAAAATGGTGCTTTCATTTTTCCAAAACAAGAAGAAGAAGGAGATGAAGAATTCCTCACAAAACAAAGATGAACTCTCTCATTCTTTTCTTTCTCTCAAGTGTTCTTTCTTTTATCAAGTGAGAATGATCATATGGTGGAGGAATGAATGCTAAAACACAACCATAGAAGGAAGGTCATGGTAGTAAAAGCAAGTGGTGACTATATCCAAACATAATCATCACAAACTCACATCAACCATTCTTATCACAACTAATCAAAATAAAGCATGAAAAGATGAAGGAAAAGAATGGCATCTAAAGATGCTATCATGATAAATACTTTTGCAAGAAAAACCTCCACAAAGTGTTATTTGCAAAACTGCAAATAACCCCTCCATCGGAAAAGTCCGGCCGGGAAAGAACAAAGGAAAACCGGCCGGAACGGAATGCAAACTGGCAACTCCAGAAAACTGGTCCTGTAATAAATTTACAGGAAAGCCCCGATACTGTGCATACTCACCCGCATCTGTATTCCGACCGGATACAAATGCAATGAGACAAAATCTACACTGTACTAAACTAGAACCGGCTTAAGCCAAAGCCGGCTAGTAAAATCCGTTCGATCCTGATCCGTGCAATACCGCACGTATCAGATCGAACCCTGCCATATAACTATACGGCCACTAGTACAAAACTGTCCGATCCTGATCCGTGCAATACCGCACGTATCTGATCGGACCCTGCCATATCTCCATACGGCCTCTACAGCGTTTCGCCCGAAAGCTTGAGTAACTGAAAGTGTGGTGGACTCTAAAGACTCGTCAATACTATGGCTGTGGATTTAACCACTAGCACGTCAGAGGTATTAGCCAATACGTGACGGGCCACCAGCTATTGACCAAAAGGGACGTCGATGAGGAAGCTCACCCCGACACCCAACTGAGCCTGTCAGTGACAATATCCGTACAGTCCGGTCCGTTCGTCTATGAGTATCGCATGGCGGGTCTAGGAGGTTGGTGAAAGTCAGACCCCCAAAAGCGGTACAAGTCGTGTCGGAGTGTAGCCCAGAACGCCCTGAGATACTACTGGAATACCTACCAGTAAATCTCCTGCCTCGGCCGAGGGCTTTGCGTAATGGCTCTCCTAGACACAGCGCGACCTCACCCCCAATACCGGGAGAGACGAACCCCTGCAGATCCGCTCACTGCCTCCATGTGGCTCGGGAATGTACCCAACTAAAACCTGTTTGCACGACTCCTTTGAGCCGTGGTAGGGTAGTAATCAAAGTACAGTGGGAACTCACACGAGACAAGTGACGATCCTCAGGTCGATGAACTAACCTGTACACATGTCACCAGGGAACTGCTATCTGACATCTGGTATAAGACCAACTAGCAGGTTCCCGGCGAGTCCTGTCCGGTGTACTCATAACCCAATGAGCACCTGTATACATCTTAGGTGAACCAACTGACACCAGTGGCTTGTGAGACCGGCCACCGCCCCTCGTCGGGGTCTCGACTGTATACACTAGTCTACTAATGGAGTAACGATGCCCTGTCTCGAAACTCCTACGACTAGGGACCTTTTAAGGATGTGCTTATAGACTATCAGCTCCCACGTATATGATCGCCATCATACTGCTGGCAGTCAAGCAAGAATCCTAGGGGCTCTATCAACGTGTAATAGCGACATGCCAGGTCACCTAAAGCAGTACACGATGATAAAGATAAACCAGATAGCATACTATCATCTCGAGTAAGACTGTCCTACCGGGATAGGTCCTCCCTCAATCATTGCAATCACGTGCCTGTGATCCAATAATTGACTCTGAGGGCACTATCTCCAACAGGTTAGTCTGTAGACCCGAGATCGTCATAGAGTCTTGTGTGATTCCCACTGTTCTTTGATTTCCATCATACCACGTCCAAGAGGGCGTGCAAAAATGTGGCTTTTGGGTACAGTCCCGAATCACATGGAGGCAATGAGCGACAGGAGGGGATTCGTCTCTCCCGGTATAAGGAGTTGATGTTGCGCTGTGTTCGATTGGCTATAACTGGAAATCCCTAGCCAGGGTTGCTGAGATTTACTGGTAAGTGTTATCAGTAGTTTCTCGAACTGTTATAGACCTCATGTCGACACGACTTATCAAGCTACTGGGGTCTGACGTTTACCACCCCTAGGCGAGATATGCGACATATCACACGAAGAGACCGGACTGTACGGGAGTGTTACTGACTGGATTCACAGGAGAATGTACAGGCTTGCTTGTTGATCTTCTGAGCGCTTAATACTTGGGTGGCTTTTACGTTTAGCTGACCGCTTGCAGCTTGTGGGTGTTTGATATGATCATCACCTACTGCCGGCGTATTGACGATTCTTTAGAGTCATACACAGAGGTTTCTTGGCTCAGGCAAAACGGAGTAGGAGCACATATATGATATGTGCAGGACCGAGAACAATACGAGTATGTGATTCTCACAATATGAGATATCGGCCGGGTATATGAGATATAGCCGGGTCATCGGATCAAGTGTTGATTCGATGAACCGATACAGATTATATTAGTCGGTTATTTGTGAAATAGCCGGATTATCAGATCAAGTGTTGATTTGATAATTTAATGTATAATTATATATTTGATATATTAAATTACATTAACTAATATAAGCTCACTAAAAGATTCTTTTTCTCACTCGGGTAATACATTGATATATATGCGATATATGTTAATTGTATTATTTTATTTTGTTACAATAAATATTATATATGTGATATATAATATTGTAACATGATATGGTTATTAATGCAACATGATTAGTGGAGATTAAACATGGTTAGGGTTTGATTTAGGTTAAGCATTTCTAAAAGTTTCTAGAAGCTTTGCCTTTTGTTTTTGCAAAGATATTTGTTAAAGATATTTTGGATGATATTTATTAACCCAACCCAACCCATGAACATGGTTAAGTCTCTACATGGGTTAAGTTATCATACTTAACCCATGGTTGCAATTCTAACCTCATCACAATTCATTATTCATCACAAAGTAAATTGATTCTTCTTCTTCTTCTTTGAAAGCTTTCTAGCTTTTTGCTTAGTGATGAAAATGAGTGAGTTAATGAAAATAAATGAGAGCTAAAATCCTACTTCATCATCCTAATCTATCCTAGCCATTTAGATTAGGGTGTTCACTTCATTTGTGAGTGAGAGCTTGTGTTAAAGAAACTTCAAGGTAGATCATCTTTGTTATCGAAGATCGGAAGCAAGTTTGCATCATTCTCTTCGTGGAGCCTCTCTAGAGTCCGGCTACATGATGATCGCAGCGAAGGGACCTCAACACGGAGCTTATGAAGCGAAGGACCGGACTACAAAGGTTGTAATCCCAAACTCTTAGATGTTAAAGTGTTTAACATGCTTTGTTTCGCCTAATCTCTAGTTTAAAGATCTTGGTTAGGGTTGTTCGGCACGTCTAAATTTTAAATCGGGCATGGTTGATGCCTTGTAGAACCTTGTGAGGGTGCCTAGTAACCCCACAGTGATATCAGAGCCAAGCTAGAGCTTTAGGCGAAGTCTATAAGAAGTTTAAAGTTCGATCGAACCCGGAAACCCCGATTTATACCCTTCTCTGGAAATTTTTCAAAAATGTTGATTTTTTCATATTAAAAATACTCAAAAAAATTAGCAGGGAATTCTAAGGACACTTGTAATATACGACCCTATAATTCGATTAAAGCGCCGCGGAACCGCGGCAAGACCCTTGCTTGCGCGGCAGTTCCGCGTCCGTCTCTGGGGATTAGGGTTTTATTTTGCACAGTAAATGTCCGTAGGTGTTTCCTCATATTTCTGGGTATTTTTAATTATACTCAAGTGTTGAGTTTTATGGGTTGTATTGGGAGCTCGTTGATTCGATCGAAAAGTATAACTTCGTTTATTTTGTCCGGGTAATTTTTAGAACGTGTTAAAAAGTTCGAACGGATATCAATAACTCACTTTTTCCCCTGCCGGAAAATTTCCAAGTGTTGGATTTTTTCATAGTTTAAGAACGTTCTAAGTCGTGCAAGTAACGCGGTGGACCCTATAGAAGACAACAAACCTTAACTCGATTATATGACCGTCTGAACTGCCTTTGAACCTTAGGGTTTGGGGCAGTACGGCGTTGCCACATGTGAGGCGTTGGCTTGACCCTTCTACGGCTGGACCATTGGTACTGTAGCCTGTGATGGATGTTTTTAAACTAATTTCAAGTGTTGAGAACTATTTGGGAAATCTTGGGTGTTTGAATATTCGATCGGAAAGTTTAACATTGTCTATTTATCTGGAATGTGATACAATATTTAGAATCCATAAGAGTTATGAGATAACTAATTTGAATGCTATAAACATAGCAGTTTAGTCTCAGATGATCGGTTGCCACGGGATTTTGATGCGATCAAAAATCCGTTGCAATCACGTAGCGTACGCGGATACTCGCCGGGTAAACTTAATAGACAGCCACGCCCCATAGCCCCGATCAAGTGACTGTAGGAGAACCCCGTCTCCAAAAGCATCCGATCGGGTGCTCGCGGCAGCGGTGTTCCGCCTTAGTGCACTTCGTCGACGGCATCGGGGGTGCGGCTGTCTACTAAAGTTTGCGACGAGCATTCGATCAGGATGTCGGGAATCTTGTTGAATTTCCCGACTTGATATTGAAAAGAGTTTTCGATAATGAGACTAAAATGCGGGGTTTATAATTGTTAGGCATGCGATGTCTAAGGAATTCATTTGGTTAGGCATGCAATGTCTAACGAAGTTGCGGATTCCAACTGTTGTAGTTTTATATTTTCTTTTCTGCGACCGTAAGTGTAATATGTGGTGTATCGCCGGTTTCGTTGCTATACATCAACGACAATTGGGATACGCATATTTACTTACATTGATGATATAAGATATTATGTGTTGCTGTGATATGTTATATTGGATCTTCGTGTTTTGAATAGCCGGGGTTTTTATGTGAGATGAGAGTTTTTCTTTTTCATTCATGTAAAATTCATTTGTATGTAATATTCTTTTATTGGGGCACTTCCGGGCTGAGGATGATGTCACCATTGTATATTATTTACTTTTCCGCATTAGGTAGACCCAAGGCGGGGAGCATAAGTAACCGGGTTCTAGGGTCCAGTGGGAGACCATCTCGAGGAGTCGAGACCGGGTCTCCTAACCCTAGAATTATCAGAGTTGCTTGCCGCTCTCGTAGGGGTCTAGGGATGTGGGTTTGGCTATTCATCGCGACCGTGGAATCCGTGTTTTATACAGGCTCGTATTAAAACATGGACGTCCTAGTATATCCAATATTTCATATATGTTCTTCTGCTGCAATGTTCTGTGATGAGATCATATTACTTCCTGAGACGAATGTTTATATTATATATATGAGACATATGTTATATTGCAAATTTCGTTTCAAATGTGATGCTTGTGAAGCATAATAAAATGTGACTTCATTAATGAGATTAATGAAATAAAAGAAACCTAAAGATGTTGTAGAAACTAGTTTAAAAAAAGGTAGCTCTAGTTCTTGCTTTGCATAGCGGTATTCCTTGTAGAATATCCAGCACCTTATTCGATAAGGAACGAGCCGAGATCCCTTCACCGGGAGTGACCTCTTTAGCGAAACTAGTAGATGCTACAAACTCGGATTGTCTTTTGATTGTTTTTATAGTTTTTGTTTTGCATAGTGATATTTGTGAAATATTCTGCACCTTATTCGATGAGGAAAGAGCCGCGATCTCTTTACCGGGAGTGACCTTTTTAGCAAAACTAGAAAAGGCCTAAAAAACATTCCATTTAAAATCACTCGATTCTACAACGAGATCAAGTTCATTACGCAAAAGGTTTTCTTAAAAACCTGTCGTAGCCCTCCATCATTTCAGATAAGTACTACTTAGTATTCGTACTGCGGTAGTTTGGCATTCGTCAAGGCGTAGTGTACGGTAGATAACTAGTGCTTATCTGCTAGCACACGATGCGATTGGATTAGGGTATTCATACGGCGTTGTTTAGCATTCGTCAAGGGTCGTGCAGGTGGGTTTAATTTAATCAGGAAATGTACGGGTTGAACTTGGTTAGTAGACTATGGGTTGTTTGGCATTCGTCAAGGTCATAGCACGTTAGGGGCAAAATATTATTTGGAATTTCAAGTGTTGAAATTTGCAATGAGATTGCATACCTTCTATGAGATAGTTGGATCCCGATACCCGCTGTGAGTAAGAGTTACTCCTGGGAAAGTTTTACACATTATAATTAGCCGATCAAGTAGGTGTCTAGAAAGGTGTTAACGGGGTTACGCCCCTGGGAAAACGAGGTTTATTTTAATTAGGACCGTGCGAAAGCACGGGGAACCTCCCTCAAAGTACTGGCACTGGCCTGGCTGAAAGATTGGCGAACTTGTAAGGTGTAATTAATTCCGGCTAGTCTTTCCTTTTAGGGTTTGAAGGAAGATTTGACTAAAACAGTGGGAGCCATCCTGATTAGATAAATTGATAACCAATCTAATCTTGTAAAAGCGCACGCTGAGTGTTTTCTTCTCTCTCTCTCCAGGTAGCGACCATGTCACGCCTTAATCAAGATAATAATACGGATGTATTGACCGAACCCGCTTGTTATACTGCGCTAGGAAACGTTGGTCCCGCTCCAACTTATAATTGTTATAAGACAGATCAGGAAATAGGGGATTACCAGAATTCCCGTGCCGCCCAAATGAAGAAAGTGCATGCTGATGCATCTTCTTCGGGTGTGTTCATAACAGAGAACTTTTCTCAGTATCCTTTACGTCCTAGGTATGAGATACCGGATTAGGATCCCAGAAATGTAATTTGTTACATGGGCTACAGATAGGTAGAGAACTGAGAACGGGTGATAAGTTTCAAAAGTTGGAAATGATGCAAGTGTTGCAGCCAAGTCTGTTGGCAGTTATCACCCTGTATTACCAGAATACATTGATTCTGAGCGAATGTTATTAGATACCGAACCTGATATACAACATCATATCAGTCTCTTTATTAGTAAAGAAGGATATAATTTTGTATTGTTGGATAATGTTTTGAACATTTCCTATATCAAGAGTTGATCGGTTCAGGCACGTTATCTAAAAGCATAAACGTTCTAAATCAAAACACAGTTCTTAACGTACAGAACACACATAAGAGGAAGGGTTCAGAAATGAACGAATCCTTCTTTAGGTCATATCAATGCGACCCGACTAGCTGAAGTTACATTTAGATGCATATTTATATCTGTTTGAATTTACATCTAGTGAAACTTGTCGGTCATGTCACAAAGATAAGATGACCACAGCTCTGTTTATAGGAAACAGAGAAAGAGTTAGCGAACTCTTGGGATTGATACATGATGATGTATGTAAGGTCCCCTGTCTATACATGCCAAGACCGGTTCTTTGTACTTCATTAAATTCACTGATGATCTCTCAAGATTCAGACATATGTTCCTGTTGAGACACAAGTCCGAAACTTTTGAGATAATCACAGAATATAAGTTAGAAGTAGAGAACCAAAAATGGGTATAAGTATTATGTCATTTGATGTGATCAGGGAGGAGAATACTTGAGCACGGAGATCCTGGACTATTCTAAAGGAGAATGAGATTCTCTCTCAGCATTACTTCTTCGAATACACCACAGCATGTCGGTGTATCGGGGCGGAGCAATCGCACCCTACGTGATATGGTGTGCTCTATGATGAGTACTACCGAGTTGCCTATTTCCTTTTGGGAGTTATGCACTTGAGAAGCTGCATACCTATTGAATAGGGTTCCAATCAAATCAGTTGTCTACCACTTCATATGTGATATGGAATGGGAAGAGCCCATATCTTAAGTATGTTAAGATTTGGGGTTGTCCAGCCTATGTCTAAAAGAAAAATCTGGACAAGCTCAAGGCAAGGTCAGTTCTGTGGAAGTTTGTTGGATATCCCAAGCATTCGCAAGGGTATATCTTCTACCTAACCGAGGAACAAAAGATGTTTTGTTTCTCAGCATGCCACCTTTGTGAAAGGGAATTTCTTGTGAAGAAATTAGTGGTCATGAGGTAGAACTGGAAAGAGTTCCAGCTATATAAACTGCAGCTAATGATTTGGTAGAACCAAAGGATTCAATAGTATCCAACGAAGCTCAGCCTCTCCGCCGATCTAGTAGGGTTCCTCACCCACCTAAGAGATACTTCGGTTTCTCTATGACAGTGGGAGCGAGGATTGCATCATGAGATGATGACCCAACTTGTTTCGAGTAGGTCATCAGGAGTGGGACTCTGTAAGAATGGCTGGATGCTTAGCGATCTGAGATGGAATCCTTATACACCAACAAAGTATGGACTTTGGTTGCTTTATCTGAAGGGTTAAAACCCCATCAGGAGCAAGAATATCTTGAGAAGATTACTTGGTGTATATGGAAAGGTTGAGACTTTCAAAGCTATGCTTAAGTCTGTCCAGATCCTACTTGCCACGGCTACATACCATGACTACAATATCTGGCGGTCGGGTGTCATGATTGCTTTTCTAAATGTTGATTTGGAAGAGAGTATCTATAAGTACACAGCCAGAGGGCTTCGTAGACAGTGGGAGCAGCGGAAACGTGTGCAAGATATTTTATGTGATAAATCAGGCATCGCGGAGTTGGAACATCTGTTTTGATGTGGTAGTCAAAGAGTTTGACTTCATCAAAATGGTAGATGAACCTTGTATATACAAAAAGGTAGTAGGGAGTATGGTGGTGATCCTCGTAGAGTACGTGGATGACATACTCTTGATAGGGAAGGAGTTTCCTATGCTACGCTCGGTCAATCTCCGCTTATCACAAGGATTCTCCATAAGGATCAAAGTGATACCTCCTAAATCCTGGGTTTTGATCTATGAGACAGATCTAATTAGATGTTAGGATTCTCACTAGGTGTAGTGAGATGGTATCAATAGATCCTGGGGAGAATCACTGGAAAGGTTCCAGGGTGATAAGGTCGACTGAATGTCATTCGCAGGCATTGTCTTTACCCTCGGTGGAGGGACGGTATGTTGGAAGAGTTCCAAGCTAGATACCGTGACATACTAGACGATTAAAGGCAAGATACATCGTTACCAAGGATTCTACCAAAGAGGCAGTCTGGATATATATTAGTTCATGAGATGAACTTCGTTCCTACCATTGTGTGGCAATGGAGTTATGGCTTATGCCAAGGAACCCCCGTCCCATCAGAAATCCAGATATAATTCTTAGGCAGTATCACCTGATCATGGAGATGGTTAATCTCCAGGGAGATCGAGGTTAGGAGAGTAGACACAGAGGACAACAGCATGGATCCACTCACAAATGCCTTTTTCTCAGTAGAGACTTCTATGGGATGGTTGAGTATGAGATACTTCAACCGCAGCTAATTGTTGGGTATGTGATACCACAACAGATGGACCTAGTGCAAGTGGGAGATTGTTAGTTATCTGTATGCCCTAGAGGCCATTACTGTACATATGATGTATATTGTAGTGGATGGTAGGACATATATAGGGATGGCTTTCTTGCTCGACATGATAGTACGCTATCTGGTTGCTCTTTATCTTAACATGTACTCTGATTGTCTCTATGTTACATGTTGATAAAGCCCTTAGGATGAGTACTTGACTACTAGGACTATGATGCGGATCATACTAGTGGGGACAGTGTAGTCGCCAAGTACATCCTTCAAATGTTCCTAGTTGTGGGAGTACCGAGACAGGGCATCGATACTCCAGAGTAGACTAGCGTATACGCATCTTGACTCATATGATGGGCGATGGATGATCCCATATCCATCGGTGTTTGACATCAAGGATGGTGTACGGGTGCTCAGTGGAGACTGGGTATACTGGACGGACTCGCCGAGAACTCCCAGATGGTATTATATCTTACGTCAGATGGCAGTTCTCTGGTGACACTGATTGAAAGAATTTATGATCAAAAATATTTAGTAACCGCAATTAAGAACGGCGTCTCTTGGTAGTTAGCCGGTGAGTACGGGTCGGTCCACAGGGATTTTATGAATTTCCTAATCGGTCTAACGAGTTAATTCCGATTGGTGTCGGATCTTATTGATTAAATCTAAAAACTAAATCTATCTAGATCTAAATCTTGCTAGGGTTAGGTTTAGGGTAGGTTTGGAAATGTAAATAAATCTCACCGCTTTCTATACCCAAATTAAGATCTATGAGGTGTTATGGTAATTATTAATAAAGGGGATTAGAACCATTCGAGAAGGTGTTTCTTCCTCTAGGTTCTTGTCCTTCCTTTATCAATCCTTACCCTAACCTCCATGGAAAACACGCTCAACCGGGCCTTTATACTACGGTATCACCGCTACCTAGAGGGATAGGGTGCCGTAGGGAGCGGTGTGTGCATGTATGCATGGAGTCCTATTAATTATATGTGATGGGCAAGAAAGGGATGAGAGATCTTCATCTCTCAAAAGTCTTCCCCAAAGCTAACCCTAACAAGCGAGGAGACTACTCGCTCATTAGGGAATTGAAGAACATTCTATCTATCTATCTAGGGCAAGGAATTAAAAATCTATACTAAGGCAATTAAATAAAACTACTTACTTGATGGCTCTCTCCAAACATTTACACAAGACTTGTCAGATCTGAATAGATGAAATGAAAATAGGCATCGATACTCTCCAAAAGAAATCTGAATTTTATTAATGAAAGGAGGCATAACCTAATACAAGATTTAGAGTTCCTATTTATAGAGGAGAGGAACCCTAGGGTTACAATTGACTCGCATATTTGCTTTTACAAAAATACCCCCTAAGAAAAGACCTAGTCAACACACGCCAGCGACCACACTTTTTGTCACCGACACGGGCACTGTATGACCGCGGAACTGCGGCCATAGGGCCTGTTTGGCCGCGGTTCCGCGGCCAAGTGGGAAGATCATGGGCTCAGTTTTCTTGGGCTTGGTCTGCTGCATTTTGGCTACTTTTTGATTTACTTTTTCTTCAGAATACCTTCAGGTTCTCTTCCAGATTTCCACAGTGATTAATTGTAGTGGACTTTTACTGTTGCTTCGTGACGAAGTCTTGAACCTTGCACTGCCTTTGTTCTTGTGTGAACTTGTTCATTGATCTTCATTGTTCCTAAAAATGTGGCATGATCAAGATTCCAACATTTATCGGTCGTAGTCTGACTTTTGCACCTTCTTTTTTCTTTTTCACTGTTTTTGTCCCGAGAACCTGTAACCTGCAACTATGTAGCAGACATGGGTCAAAAGCACCTGTTTATTTGTAAAAAGCATAAGAATAGGATTTACAAGAATGCAATATTATGGTATGAACAAATACCCCCAAACTTATCTTTTGCTCGTCCTCGAGCAAACCTAGTTTTATTCTCAAAAAAAACCTAACCTCACTTTCGCAGGGAATCGCGATTGCACTGAGCTCGTGCAACAAGCCGTTAAACCTCTAGGTGTCCTTAGTAGGAGGAGTGTTGCCTCCTGAGGGTTTTCAGCGGATACTACCCACAAAATTCTATCAATTTGGCTTATTAACTTTTATTCTCCAATTAGGTTTTCCAACAAGGAATTCTATTATCTTCGACTCGTAAATTATCCACCCATATTCTTCACACTTCCTTATTATTTAACTTAAGATTATATATATTCTGCCGACCTACTTAGCTTTCGGCATTTTTAAGTTTTCCTTCTAGGGCTCCATCTCAACTTAGGAATTTTTATCATCTCTATTAAAGATATAAGTCATATTCTTCATTCCTATCTCTTATCTAAACCCCAATCACATACCCCTACGTGTGTGTATATATCACCCCTACACTTGGAAATTCAAATCAAGCAATCATACTCTTGTCCGTTGTCCAAAACACTTCTTAATAGGTGAATTTTTAGATGAAACTGCTCACACATCCTTCATGCGATCGTTAATACTTCTTGAGGTACCAACAACCAATTACAAAATGTGTTTGCACAATAAAGCGTAATTCCTAGTCTTGTAACACCTAAGGCTTTAGCAGTGACTCCCAAACCAGTTGGTCTAAGGCACTAGGTTATGAAGCACCCTCGCTAAATATTTTTTCTATTTTTTTCAGCCTTAAGTAATCACAAAAACCAGTGTCCATTTTTTTTTATTATCTCTTTATTCACACTTGAATTTTTATTTTATTTTATTTGTACTAAGGACTTTAGACAAGCGCATTTCAAGGTCTCTCCTACTATTCCAAGTTTCAAGGTGCGTGTTTGTGCAGTTTGTAGGGTATATATTTTCAGAGTCTAGACTTAAGCTTAGGAATTATTTTTCAAACTTATACTTTAATAAAAACATCAATACTCTTCCCTTGTTTTAATTTAGCCCAAGAAGTGAACTCAAAAATTTGCCTATTTCTAAATAAACTACAAAGACATATACTTTCTACCGTTAAACTTTAAGAAAGGTTATTTTTAGGGTTTTTAATTTACTAAGTCTAAGATCTAGTTGTTCCTAGCTAGTTAACCTTTTTGTCAAACTAAAGTCAATTATGGCCAAAATTGAATACTTTAAATTTTATAATTTTTTAAAATTTTCAATTTTTATGGGTTTTAAAATAAGTATGCAAATGCAAAAAATGTACATATGAATGCGAAGGAAGAAGGCTTACCAAGCATACCCCCAAACTTAAACTTGACAGTGTCCTCACTGTCATGCTACACCAATAGGGTCAAAATGTCGGCACTCCCCTATTTATTTATTTATAAATTTTTTTATTGTTAAAAGAAAAACAAAATATTATACAACAAAGTTCCCCCCAAACTTAAGTGAAACAGTGTTTCCACAGTTTAAGCGTTAAAGTTTAGAGTTAGGGAGGAGAAAAATCAAACTATACAAGGCCTTACACAGACCAAAAGTTAGCACCAACCTTTCAAAAATCTTATCGTGGTAATGGTAGGGTTGGTGAAAGAATGGAGTGTAAAGAAAAGAAATGAGACGCACACGAGACCGAATGGGAAGAAGAGTGGAATAAGGTCTCGGTGGAGGAGGAGAATGGCGGAAAAGAGAAAGAAGTGTAGTACGAACTTGAGAGTGTAAATCGAGTGAATAAATTAGCGCAATTTATGATGACCGATGTGTTAAAAACGATTGTGCTAATCTATCAACCCGTCGAGAAATGGGGTCAAATTCCTCAAGATTCGCAAGAAAACATGGGTATGTTGAACTTTGTAAACCCTCCATTGAAAATGAAAACGCGACGGAGTCTTGCGTGGTCGAAACGATAGGAAGGACGAAAGGGAGTGATTTAGGGATAGTCTTATTCTCACCTAAGTAATCTGTCTCGAACTTGAAAGATTCCATCAATGGTTCGAAATGACTGTAAGCAACCGAGTCTGATGGTTCAACTAACTCATCTGAAAATTCAAAGGACTCAAACTCGGGAGGTGAGTTTTCAATATCGTCCGAAAAAGTGAAACACTCGTAATCATTATCGTCTGTGAGAACTGTGTCAGATTCGAAGAGAAATTTTTCAAGCTCACAGTCTTCAAGCATGATCTTTTGCGTGGTCGGAACGATGGAAAGGAGGGAGGGTGATTTAGGAAGTATAACAGTTAAAGGTTCAAAAGGATGAATTGGAAAATCCGACACATCAAATAAAAATGGTTCAACCTCAATATTATCCTCAATACTCTCCTTAATACCATCCTCATAATTCTCCTCAAAATTTAGCTTATCCATGCCATCAAAATCAAGACGCATATGAAGTTCGGGAGAAACATTTAATGACTCGGGATGATGAATTGGAGATAAAATTTCAGTCAAATTTACGGGTTCATCATCCATAATATTCCCGGCGTCTATATCCTTAATCAAGTGAAAATCTATTTTTTTAGACACCTCATCAAAAGCATGGATGTTTATCAATTCAGGTTCTAGAGTGGAGGTGTAAAGATCAAAAGGATTAGGTGTGGTTTCACTCGAAATGGACTCTTCACAATCTGGCAAATCAAGCACTACAAAGTCACACAACTCATCATTTTGGACACATGTTTGAAAACTGGAGTTGTTGAATTCAATTGGGTATGGGTAGGTTTGATTTGGAAAAGTGTAGAACTTACTCTCTCCTCTCAATTTGTCACTCTGTCCAACCGCCTCCTCATACATTGGAAAATTTGGAGCTAGTTGGAAACTAGCTACCGGTTCATTAGGTTGCATAAGGGCGGCCATGGACGCATCCACATCCCTCATCATTTGATTTGTTTCTACCATATAGGCTTCTAACGACTGTTCCAAACTAGACATGGGTTGTGAAGGGGTTTCGGTAAAAGTAACTAAATTGTTTGGATACGTGAAACTCCCCAATGGCTGTGTAGAAGCGATGTCTAGTGAAGGTGGGAAAGTCGGGTAGGACTGGTAGGAATTGGATGGTTGGACAGGAGTAGGATCAACATTTGGATAAAAAGGTGAATGGACTTGTTGATCCCAAGAACTGGATGTGTTGAAAGGAGTGAAAGATCGGTTATGAGATTGTTCAATGTGTTCAGCAATAGACATGGGTTTAGGAGTTACAACATGACTCGAAAAAGTGGTATCAACGTACGAAGGTGGTGAAGGTTGACATGGTTGATACAAAGTGGATTGCGGAGTCAAACTGTTTCTCCTAGACGCTTCTATTCGATCTTTCAAAAAAAATTTGGGCATGGAGGTTGTCCTTAAATCGACTGAAACAATTCGCTAGGAACAATTTTGGGCTTGGGTTGTCCTTAAATCGACTGAAACAATTCGCGTACGAAGCAAAGTTTGGTTCAGGGTACCAAAGTTCGGCAAGAGATTTGTGAGGTGGGGTAGCCATGATGTAAGAAGGAGGAGAAAGAAGGTGGGGTGCACAGATTTCTTAGCGACAAAATTTGCAAGTTTTTATAAAAAATTTCTTTCTTTTTTTTTATTTATTTGAAACTTTTTGCAAAAAAGATTTTCGATAAAGAGCTTTGACACAAATGCAATCAACCACAAATGCACAATCAGGTCTAGATCTAGGGTCACCTAGGTCAGCTAGACAGCTCCTAACTGTTCCAAAGGGCTAGAAATAGGACCTCAAACCGCCTCTTCACCGCCAATTGCAGCCAGGTAAGTGCCAGGTGAGTGGGAGGCTCTCCACTACAAGTAGTGGCCCTAATTAAGTAACCACTCGCCTTAGACACACTTTCCTAGACACCGCAAAGTCAGGTTAGGATCAACGGCCGATGCCTACAACTAGTCCTCTGTCCTATTGAGCGCGAAGTCTTAAGGCTGAGTCTAGTATTTTTTAATTAAATATGGTCAATGCAAAATGCCTTATGTGATTTCTGGGGTCCTGGGAAGGGTGATGAAATCCCCACCCAATCTGGATTGGTCTCAATCCCCTTAAAGTCAGATTAAATATATGCAAAACAGTAACAACCACTTGCAATCAATATTTTTTTTATTTTAAGCGTGGCGTAAAGAATCCTGCACAAGATCAATTATTGGAAGGGGAAAGATTTTTTAAGCGCAAAGAATCTTGCAGGAGATTTTTCAGAAGAGATATCAGAGATTTGCAGAGGAGGAGATCAGAAGACTTACAGAGATTTTTTTTTTGGACCCGATTCATCGCCTCCACCACGGAACCGCCGCGAATTGCCACTTGCGACTGCTGATCCGCCGCGGGTTGGTCGCTTCGGCAGTTTTTTTTTGTCACCAGATCGCGGCGGTTGACTTGTTGACTCGGTCCTTCAAATTTCTTCTGTTGTTTGTTTTGATATTCCTCTGTTTGTTCAGATTTAATATTTGCTGTTTTGATCTCTGGAGATTTCCAGATCCGAACTTGATTGTAGATCTTGCAAAATTCAAACAAAGATACCCTTCACAAAATAAAAAAATGATAAATTTTTATATTTTTTTTGATTTTTCAGTTTTTATGATTTTTTAATTTTAGATTAACCCGAAATTGCAAAAAGAAAATAACATGCCATCCCCGTCGTTGTAGTATAGCGGTGAGTATTCCCGCCTGTCACGCGGGTGACCCGGGTTCGATCCCAGGCAATGGCGCCATTTGATTGAAAGAATTTATGATCAAAAATATTTAGTAACCGCAATCAAGAACGGCGTCGCTTGGTAGCTAGCCGGTGAGTACGGGTCGGTCCACAGGGATTTTGTGAATTTCCTAATCGGTCTAACGAGTTAATTCAGATTGGTGTTGGATCTTATTGATTGAATCTAAAAACTAAATCTATCTAGATCTAAATCTTGCTAGGGTTAGGTTTAGGGTAGGTTTGGAAATGTAAATAAATCTCACCGCTTTCTATACCCAAATTAAGATCTATGAGGTGTTAGGGTAATTATTAATAAAGGGGATTAGAACCATTCGGGAAGGTGTTTCTTCCTCTAGGTTCTTGTCCTTCCTTTATCAATCCTTACCCTAACCTCCATGGAAAACACGCTCAACTGGGCCTTTATACTACGGTACACCGCTATCTCGAGGGATAGGGTGCCGTAGGGAGCGGTGTGTGCATGTATGCATGGAGTCCTATTAATTATATGTGATGGGCAAGAAAGGGATGAGAGATCTTCATCTCTCAAAAGCCTTCCCCAAAGCTAACTCTAACAAGCGAGGAGACTACTCGCTCATTAGGGAATTGAAGAACATTCTATCTATCTTTCTAGGGCAAGGAATTAAAAATCTATACTAAGGCAATTAAATAAAACTACTTACTTGATGGCTCTCTCCAAACATTTACACAAGACTTGTCAGATCTGAATAGATGAAATGAAAATAGGCATCGATGCTCTCCAAAAGAAATCTGAATTTTATTAATGAAAGGAGGCATAACCTAATACAAGATTTAGAGTTCCTATTTATAGAGGATAGGAACCCTAAGGTTATAATTGAATCGCATATCTGCTTTTACAAAAATACCCCCTAAGAAAAGACCTAGTCAACGCACGCCAGCGACCACACTTTTTATCACCGACACGGGCACTGTATGGATGCGGAACCGCGGCCATAGGGCCTGTTTGGCTGCGGTTCCGCGGCCAAGTGGGAGGATCATGGGCTCAGTTTTCTTGGGCTTGGTCTGCTGCATTTTGGCTACTTTTTGATTTACTTTTTTCTTCAGAATACCTTTGGGTTCTCTTCCAGATTTCCACAGTGATTAATTGTAGTGGACTTTTACTGTTGCTTCGTGACGAAGTCTTAAACCTTGCACTGCCTTTGTTCTTGTGTGAACTTGTTCATTGATCTTCATTGTTCCTAAAAATGTGGCATGATCAAGATTCCAACATTTATCGGTCGTAGTCTCACTTTTGCATCGTCTTTTGTCTTTTTCACTGTTTTTGTCCCGAGAACCTGTAACCTGCAACTATGAAGCAGACATGGGTCAAAAGCACCTGTTTATTTGTAAAAAGCATAAGAATAGGATTTACAAGAATGCAATATTATGGTATGAACAGACACTGGTACATGTTAGTCTGTAGACCTGAGATCGTCATAGAGTCTTGTGTGATTCCCACTGTGCTTTGATTTCCATCATACCACGTCCAAGAGGGCGTGCAAAAAGGTGGCTTTTGGGTACAGTCCCGAATCACATGGAGGCAATGAGCGACATGAGGGGATTCGTCTTTCCCGGTATAGGGAGTTGATGTTGCGCTGTGTTCGATTGGCTATAACTGGAAATCCCTGGCCAGGGATGCTGAGATTTACTGGTAAGTGTTATCAGTAGTTTCTCAAACTGTTATAGACATCATGTCGACACGACTTATCAAGCTACTGGGGTCTAACGTTTACCACCCATAGGCGAGATATGCGACATATCAGACGAAGTGACCGGACTGTACGGGAGTGTTACTGACTGGATTCACAGGAGAATGTACAGGCTTGCTTGTTGATCTTCTGAGCGCTCAATACCTGGGTGGCTATTACTTTTAGCTGACCGCTTGCAGCTTGTGGGTGTTTGATATGATCATCACCTACTGCCGGCGTATTGACGATTCTTTAGAGTCCTACACAGAGGTTTCTTGGCTCAGGCAAAACGGAGTAGGAGCACATACATGATATGTGCGGGACCGAGAACAATACGAGTATGTGATTCTCACGATATAAGATATCGGCCGGGTATATGAGATATAGCCGGGTCATCGGATCAAGTGTTGATTCGATGAACCGATACAGATTATATTAGTCGGTTATTTGTGAAATAGCCGGATTATCGGATCAAGTGTTAATTCGATAATTTAATGTATAATTATATATTTAATATATTAAATTACATTAACTAATATAAGCTCACTAAAAGATTCTTTTTCTCACTCGGGTAATACATTGATATATATGCAATATATGTTAATTGTATAATTTTATTTTGTTACAATAAATATTATATATGTGATATATAATATTGTAACATGATATGGTTATTAATGCAACATGATTAGTGGAGATTAAGCATGGTTAGGGTTTGATTTGGGTTAAGCATTTCTAGAAGTTTCTAGAAGCTTTGCTTTTTGTTTTTGCAAAGATATTTGTTAAAGATATTTTGGATGATATTTATTAACCCAACCCAACCCATGACCATGGTTAAGTCTCTACATGGGTTAAGTTATCATACTTAACCCATGGTTGCAATTCTAACCTCATCACAATTCATTATTCATCACAAAGTAAATTGATTCTTCTTCTTCTTCCTTGAAAGCTTTCTAGCTTTTTGCTTAGTGATGAAAATGAGTGAGTTAATGAAAATAAATGAGAACTAAAATCCTAATTCATCATCCTAATCTATCCTAGCCATTTAGATTAGGGTGTTCACTTCATTTGTGAGTGAGAGCTTGTGTTAAAGAAACTTCAAGGTAGATCATCTTTGTTATCGAAGATCGGAAGCAAGTTTGCATCATTCTCTTCGTGGAGCCTCTCTAGAGTCCGGCTACATGATGATCGCAGCGAAGAGACCTTAACACGGATCTTATGAAGCGAAGGACCGGACTACAAAGTTTGTAATCCGAAGCTCTTAGATGTTAAAGTGTTTAACATGCTTTGTTTCGTCTAATCTCTATTTTAAAGATCTTGGTTAGGGTTGTTCGGCACGTCTAAATTTTAAATCGGGAATGGTTGATACCTTGTAGAACCTTGTGAGAGTGCCTAGTAATCCTACAGAGGGAAATGATGAAGGATGTGAAAATAAGGAGATGAGAAAGCCAAGAAGAAGTGTGTAGAATTTTCTCTCCCTCTCTCTCAACGATGCTCTTGTCCCCATCCTCTTATTTATTCTTGTTCTTTTTCTTTTCTATTTTTTATAAAAAAAAATAGAAACAAAACCTTTAAAGCAAATGAAGCCATGGTTATTAAATATGGACAAGTGTTACTGTTAGTGTATATGCCCTAGAGGCCATTACTGTATCATACTAGTTTGTATATTACTTGATGGAAGCTTGGGATATTCACAGTTGTATATACAATCTTGGTCGAAATGGTAGTATGCTACTTGGTTTGTCTCTGCTTTAATATGTACATGTGTTTCTTTTAGCATATCACTGATATACATATTAGTAGAGCCCTTAGGATCTTTGCTTGATTACCAGCGTTGTGATGGCGCTCACACTCGTGGGGGCTGGGTAATCCATAAGCACATCCTTATACAGGTCCCTAGTCGTTGGACTATCGAGACAGGGCATCGATACTCCGGAGTAGACTAGCGTATGCTCTTCTCATCCCAGTGTGGGAGACGGTCTGTCCCACAGCCGTCAGCACGTCGTACTTGAGATAGTATGCGGGTGCTCGTTAGGTTATGAGTACACTGGACAGGACTCGTCGGGAACTGTTGGTTGGTATTATACCTATCGTCAGTTATCAGTTCCCAGATGACATGAGTACAGCTTAGTCCGCTGACTTGACACTGTCACTTCGCCTCGAGTGTGTTCCCACTGCACTTTGATTACTACCCTACCACGGCTCAAAGGAGTCGTGCAAACAGGTAGTCTTTGGGTGCAGTCCCGAAGCACTTGGAGGCAGTGACGGTTAGACAGGATTCGTCTCTCCCGGTATTGGGGGTTGACATCACGCTGTGTCCAGGAGAGCCATTACACAAGTAGTCCCTGGCCAGGGCAAGCGAGATATACTGGTAGGTTTCCAGTGTTATCTCAGGGTGTTCTGGGCTACACTCCGACACAACTTGTACCGCTATTAAGGGACTGACGTTCACCGCCCCCTAGGCCCGCCATGCGATGTATCAGACGAACAGACCAGACTGTACGGAGACTGTCACATACAGGCTCAGTAGGAGTTCAGATGGGGTTCACCTCGTCAGTCTTCTTATCGGCATCTACCTAGGGACCGTTACGTACAGCTAGTGCCGCTTGCGGTCTGTGGTTAAACCCACTGCCAGCGTAGTGTCGAGTCTTTAGAGTCCCACACAGAGAGCTATTCGCCTTTAGGCAAAATGAGTAGAGGTCGCATGGTTTTGCGATAAGGTTCGTTCACATCCGCGCACTTGTGCACGTTTGCTGTCCGGACAGCTTATACTAGCGGGCTTTGGTTTAAACCGGATCCTAGTATATGATTTGGGATTGGTTTTATCTCTTTGTATTCGTGTTCCTCGGATCACGAATACGGGTGCGTATGCACAGTTGCTTGAGAAAGAGGGAGAGGACTTTGATTAGGGTTAATGACCATTGTCATTTTATTAACCCTAATGCTTATGTGTGTATTATTGTTAATTGATATTAGTTTAATATAATTGTGCATGGTTATGGTTGTTGACCATTTGACTATCTTGACTTGTTGACCTTAGTTGACATGTTGACCATCATCATTCCATATAAAAGATGCTCTTTGATCCTTGCAATTAGCATTAAATATGAAATGATAATGGTCATGTCTTGATTAACCATGACAATTATCTAGCTAATTATCAATTTATAATAATTCACACATATATGTGAGAATGGTTGTTTATTCTCTCATTTTTTCTATCATTTACTTTCTCTCTCTTGCTCTTCCTCTCCCTCAAGCTCTCCCCTCTCATGTGTTCGAGAAACACTTGAGCTTGAAGAAAACCTCTTCTTGATAATCTCTACTCTCATCTAGGGTTCTAGGATTAGCACTTATAGCACCCTAGTTACTTCTAGCTTGGAGTTGAAGCCAAAGGTTGAGGCTTTCGGGTGGATCCTTCTTCGACGTGAGAAGACGACAAAGGTGATCCCTTTCTGCTACTCCAAGGAGCAAGGAGAGAAGGACATAAAGCCCTAGGTATAACCATTTCTACCCTTTGCTAGTTTCTAGTTAGCTTTAGCTTGTTTTTGTGTAGCAAAGATCCTTCTTTGTCTAGTCCATGTTGCCTAAAATGATAAAAATCCGTTTTTTATTCCGTTTTCCGCCTCCCCGCAAGCACCGGGATGGGCAACGTGGACTTACAGTGGTATCAGAGCCTAACTAAACATAAACTAGCTAGGTAGTAAAGTGTATGGAAGTTCAATCGGAAAAATCGCAAAACCGAGTTTTCAAAACCCTAACTTTCTGTTAATTTTTTTTCTGTTCAAAATAAAATAAATCATACTCCAAAAATCATCTCAGGGTTTTGTGAAGAAAGCCACCACAAACGATCCAGTGATTCGCTCAAAGCGCCGCGGTTCCGCGGCAATACCAAGCTATTGCCGAGCAACCGCGGCCGTTTTAGCTCGGTTCTGGGTCGAGTTTGGTGCAGTGTTTTTCTGGCTTGGTTTTGGGATTTTTAAGATGGTTTATATGTGCCCAGGTTTTCCAGAAAAGAATTTTTTTTTTGGGGGCCTATAAATCCGTATTTTTTTATCGAACTTCACCACACTTTGACTAAAGGGTTATATCTGTGATGTTTATATGTATTGAACGTCGGCTAATCGCTATATGTCGATTAGTCGGGGTTATACATATCTGTGATCTGTGTTTGATGATGGTATTTGTATATGAATGCGTTGGATTGTCGCGGGTGAATAGCCGGGGTGGATGTGAGATGAGTGTTTCTTTTTCTTTCATTCATTGTAATATGTAAATTGATGTAATAATATTTGTATGGCCGCACAACCGGGTCGGGGTTGTAGCCGTCATTGTATAATTCTTTTTACTGTTTTTGCTCCTAGGATAGACCCATGGAGGGGGTGCACAAACTACCGGGTATCTCGAAGTGCCGAGTGGCCTACTCACGGAGTTGAGGGAGGTTGCTTCGCTTCGGGTACTTGGTGGGTAGTTTTCCGCACCCGTAGGGGTCTTGGGTGGGGTATTGGCTATTCACCGCGACCGTGTAATCCGCTTTTCGTTGCAGGCTCGAACGTATTGCGGATTCCTAGTATATCCAATGTATTCATCTGTGATCTGTAATGTCTATCATTGCTATATATTTATATATGATAACTATTTAGGCGTTGCTTATATTTTACAGCCGTGCTAGCCCAGCCCCCGCTCTGTCGTTAGTTAAGTAACCTAACGGGTGATGACGGGGCCCCGTGGCGAATGCGAATGGCATAAGCGTACGTCATATTTTGGTTGTTTTCTGCAATGGTAGGATTAAATGATGGGACGCATTAAAAGAACTATTGCAAGAAAATAAACCAAGTAAAAGTCGATTGAAACACTTTGAAAACCACTCGGTTCTTTTCAAAACTAAACTTTTAAACGCGGATCTTGAACCACTCCTTTTAAAAGCTATCTCGTTCCATCGATTATATCAAGTTCACTACGTTCACGGTTTCGCCAAAACCATTCGTAGCCCTCTGTCATTCCACATGAATGGTCAAAAAGTATTCAAGCTATGTATTTTGGCCAAAGTCAAGGCATAGTGATTGGTAGCTATTGGGTATTCATGTGCAGCAAGATAGATGCGTTGGTTTGGGACAATCGTGCTGCCATTTTGGCCAAAGTCAAGGGTAGGTACGGGTGGGTCCAAATTAACCAGGAGAATGACGGGTAGAACTTGACATGTGACTTATGATATTTTGGCCAAAGTCAAGGTCATAAGAGCATGGGGCAAAAATCCACATCGGGAGTTTCATAAGTACTGAAACTTGCTAGCGCTGCATACCATTTGGAGTGTGATAATTCTGGTAGGATTCCTTCGGTCTTATCACGCGATGATATTTGGATCCCGATCCTACTGTGAGTATATGCTACTCCTCGGAAAAACTCTCACTTAACGATCAATGCTATAAACTTAGTAGGTGTCTAGAAAGGTGTTAGCGGGGCTACGCCCCCAGGGAAAAGAGGTTCTTAAATTAAGGAACTTCGCGAAAGCGTTGGAAAACCTCCCTCGAAGTACCGACACTGGCCTGGCTGAACGGTTAAGCAAGTATTGTACGGTGAGATTGATCCTGACTAATCCTTTCTTTACGGTTTGAGAAGGGATTCGAGAGACAGTGGGAGCCATCCAGTTTAGACAAACTAAAAACCACTCTAAACTTGCAAGAGCATCATGCTAAAGTGTTTCTTTTCTCTCTCCTAATTGCAGCGACCATTCAACATGACCGGACTTAAGTTATTACTAGATAAAAACATATTGACAGGGACAAACTACAAAGATTGGCTCAGGAATGTCAAGATGGCAATCACTTACGACAAATTGGGGTATGTCCTTACCACCAAAGCTCCCCCTGTCCCAGGTCCCAAAACCAGTGTCGTGGATAGGGAAATCTACAAGACCTGGGAAATAGATTGCGCGAAGGCCAAATGCCTCGTACTAGCCTCGATGGACAACGAACATCAGAGGAGGCACGAGAATATGGACCTAGAGTCCATATTTCTTCATACAAAAGAACTGTATGGAGAGCATTCTCGTATCGCCAGATACGAAGTGTCGAAGAAGTTGTTTTCGGCAAGGTTGGCCGTCGGATCATCGGTAGCGGAACACGTGCTTAAGATGATTGGCTACATAGAGGAGCTCGCAGACCTTGGGACCACGTTGGAGAATGAACTCTATACTGATTTGATTCTCCAGTCCCTTCCTTCCACTTACGCCCAGTTTATCCTTAACTTCAACATGCAAGGAAAGGAGGTTGAACTTTCCGAACTTCTGAACATGTTGAGGAGTGCTGAGGGCACCCTACAGAAAGGTAGGGAGACATCCACTTTGTTTGTAGGAGGATCTTCCTCTTCTAGATCCAGGGCGAAAGCCAAGGGTAAGAAGAAGAAAGCCCCCGCCAAACCAAGAGGCGGTGTCAGTAAAGTGGATACGAAGGGAAAAGGAAAAGCAACAAAGGTAGCGGGAAAGCTGGTGGGGAAGGAAGAATGCTTCTACTGTCACAAAAGTGGTCACTGGAAACAGGATTGCAAGGCTTGGAAGGCCAGAACACAGGATTTGAAGCGAGTTGCGGCTTCAGCTTCAGGTGTGTATGTTATTGAAAACTGTCTATCAATAAACTCTACATCCTGGGTATTAGATACCGGATCAGGATCTCATATCTGTAATTCTTTGCAGGCGTTGAGAAAGCGTAGAGTTTTGAAGGCAGGTGACATGACCCTCAGAGTTGCAAACGGTGCTAGCATGGATGCTGAGGCCGTGGGGGACTATCACCTGGGATTGTCGGATGGACACTTTTTGGTTTTGCGTAGTTGTTATTATGTACCAAATGCAACCTGTAATATCATTTCTGTATCTTTATTATCTAAAGAAGGTTATGAATTTGCATTTGTAAGTAATGTAGTGAACATTCACCTTAATCAAGTTTTGATTGGGTCAGGTACATTGAACAACGGTATATACGTTTTAAACCAACCACAGATTTTCAATGTCCAGAATACACACAAAAGAAAGTCTCCAGAAATCAATAAAACTTTCTTATGGCATTGTAGACTGGGTCACATCAATGAGAGAAGGTTGACTAAGTTACATGCAGAAGGATATTTGGATCCGTTCGAATATCAATCGTATGCAACTTGTCAATCCTGTCTCAAAGGAAAGATGACAAAGACTCCGTTCACTGGACACGGAGTAAGAGCGGGCGTGCTCTTGGGACTCGTACACTGCGACGTGTGCGGTCCAATGTCTACACATGCACGAAGCGGTTATTCTTACTTCATTACTTTTACGGATGACTTTTCAAGGTACAGTTATGTCTTCTTAATGAAACATAAATCCGAAGCTTTTGAAAAGTTCCAGGAATATAAGAATGAAGTAGAAAAACAAACAGGCAAAAGTATCAAGACACTAAGATCTGATCGAGGTGGTGAATACTTGAGTGCCGAGTTCCTGGGTTACTTAAAAGAGAATGGAATTCTCTCTCAGCTTACTCCTCCATACACTCCGCAACATAACGGTGTATCGGAGAGACAAAACCGAACCCTATTGGATATGGTACGGTCCATGATGAGTAACGCTGAGTTGCCGCGATCGTTCTGGGGATATGCTCTAGAATCAGCTGCATACCTTTTGAACCGAGTTCCAACTAAGACTGTGCCTACTACACCATATCAGATGTGGTGTGGGAAGAGACCCTATCTTAATCACATTAAGACATGGAGATGTCCAGCTTTTGTAAAAAAGTAGCATGCGGACAAGCTCGAGGCATGCTCAGTACAGTGCAAGTTTGTGGGAAATCCAAAGAATTCCAAGGGATATTTCTTCTATTGCGAAGAAGAACAAAAGGTTTTTGTTTCTCGCCATGCCCACTTTCTAGAACACCAGTTCATAGAAAAAGAAATAAGTGGGAGCGCAATAGAACTGGAAGAAATTCCAGAACCACGAGCTATTACTGAAAGCTTAGTAGAACCAGAGGGTTCGAAAGATCATGACATTCCCACGCCACTCCGCAGGAGTAGTAGGCAGTCTCATCCGCCCGAGAGATACTACGGTTTTCTCATTGACGGGGATAGAGAGGATTGCATCATAGATTGTGATGAGCCTACTAGCTTCCAGCAAGCCATTCAGAGCGTCGACTCGATAAAATGGCTGGATGCAATGCGGACCGAAATGGAGTCCATGTACACCAACAAAGTATGGACGTTGGACAATGCTCCAGATGGGGTAAAACCCGTAGGATGCAAGTGGATCTTCAAAAGGAAGGTTGGTGTAGATGGACAGGTTGAGACCTATAAAGCTAGACTGGTTGCAAAGGGTTTTCATCAGCGACCTGGTTTGGACTATGACGAAACCTTTTCTCCAGTAGCTATGCTGAAATCCATTCGGATCCTTCTTGCCATTGCTGCCTTCCACGATTATGAAATTTGGCAGATGGACGTAAAGACCACTTTTCTAAATGGACATTTAGAGGAGTGTGTCTATATGGAACAGCCAGAGGGTTTCATTCAGAGTGGGAGCAGCGGAAAGGTGTGCAAGTTGCTTTAGTCCATTTATGGACTAAAGCAGGCATCGCGGAGTTGGAACATCTGTTTTGATGAAACGGTCAAGGAATTTGGCTTTATCAAAAATCCAGATGAACCATGCATTTATTGTAGATTTGTAGCGAGAACTGTAGTATTCCTCGTTTTATACGTGGATGACATTCTCTTAATAGGAAATGACATTCCTATGCTACAATCTGTCAAGGGGTTCTTGTCACACAGGTTCTCCATGAAAGACCTGGGTGATGCCTCATACATTCTGGGTATCCGGATCTACCGTGACAGATCCAAGAGGATATTAGTACTTTCGCAGTCCAGGTACATCGACACCATACTGAAGAGATTCAGTATGGCAGATTCCAAGCGCGGTAATCCACCAGCTTGTCACGGGATCACCCTCTCCAAAGAGATGTCTCCCAAGACTGATTTGGAGAGGGATCGTATGTCTATTATACCCTACGCTTCTGCGGTAGGCTCTATAATGTATGCGATATTGTGTACCAGACCGGATGTGGCTTATGCACTGAGTGTGGTAAGCAGGTATCAGTCAAACCCTGGGGAGAAACATTGGATAGCAGTAAAGAACATTCTCAAGTACCTGAGAAGGACTAAGGAGATGTTCTTGGTGTATGGCGGAAAAGACCTCCAGATTGAGGCCTTTGCTGACTCCAGCTTCCAGAGTGACAAGGATGATTCCAAGTCCATGTCGGGTTTTGTATTCACCCTCAATGGAGGGACGGTGTGTTGGAAGAGCTACAAACAGGAAACCGTTGCCGACTCGACTATGGAAGCGGAATACATCGCTGCATCTGATGCCGCAAAAGAAGCTGTCTGGATAAGGAAGTTCTTAAAAGAACTTCAGGTGGTTCCGTCCATTGTTGACCCAATACCTCTGTATTGCGACAACAATGGGGCTATAGCTTTAGCGAAGGAACCAAGGTCCCATCAGAAATCTAGACACATCTTGAGGCGGTATCACCTGATCAGGGAGATCGTTGATCGCCAGGAGATCGAGGTTCGGAGGGTTGCTTCAGAAGATAACACAGCAGATCCATTCACCAAGGCCTTGCCCCAGACTCAGTTCGAGAGGCTGATCGAGATGATAGGTCTTCGATACGCCAGTACATGGCCTTAGTGCAAGTGGGAGATTGTTAGTGTATATGCCCTAGAGGCCATTACTGTATCATACTAGTTTGTATATTACTTGATGGAAGCTTGGGATATTCACAGTTGTATATACAATCTTGCTCGAAATGGTAGTATGCTACTTGGTTTGTCTCTGCTTTAATATGTGCATGTGTTTCTTTTAGCATATCGCTGATATACATATTAGTAGAGCCCTTAGGATCTTTGCTTGATTACCAGCGTTGTGATGGCGCTCACACTCGTGGGGACTGGGTAATCCATAAGCACATCCTTATATAGGTCCCTAGTCGTTGGACTATCGAGACAGGGCATCGATACTCTGGAGTAGACTAGCGTATGCGCTTTTCATCCCAGTGTGGGAGACAGTCTGTCCCACAGCCGTCAGTACGTCATACTTGAGATAGTATGCGGGTGCTCGTTAGGTTACGAGTACACTGGATAGGACTCGTCGGGAACTGTTGGTTGGTATTATACCTATCGTCAGTTATCAGTTCCCAGGTGACATGAGTACAGCTTAGTCCGCTGACTTGACACTGTCACTTCGCCTCGAGTGTGTTCCCACTGCACTTTGATTACTACCCTACCACGGCTCAAAGGAGTCGTGCAAACAGGTAGTCTTTGGGTGCAGTCCCGAAGCACTTGGAGGCAGTGACGGTTAGATAGGATTCGTCTCTCCCGGTATTGGGGGTTGACATCGCGCTGTGTCCAGGAGAGCCATTACACAAGTAGTCCCTGGCCAGGGCAAGCGAGATATACTGGTAGGTTTCCAGTGTTATCTCAGGGTGTTCTGGGCTACACTCCGACACGACTTGTACCGCTATTAGGGGACTGACGTTCACCGCCTCCCTAGGCCCGCCATGCGATGTATCAAACGAACAGACCGGACTGTACGGAGACTGTCACATACAGGCTCAGTAGGAGTTCAGATGGGGTTCACCTCGTCAGTCTTCTTATCGGCATCTACCTGGGGACCGTTACGTACAGCTAGTGCCGCTTGCGGTCTGTGGTTAAACCCACTGCCAGCGTAGTGTCGAGTCTTTAGAGTCCCACACAGAGAGCTATTCTCCTTTAGGCAAAATGAGTAGAGGTCGCATGGTTTTGCGACAAGGTTCGTTCACATCCGCGCACTTGTGCACGTTTGCTGTCCGGACAGCTTATACTAGCGGGCTTTGGTTTAAGCCGGATCCTAGTATATGATTTGGGATTGGTTTTATCTCTTTGTATTCGTGTTCCTCGGATCACGAATACGGGTGCGTATGCACAGTTGCTTGAGAAAGAGGAAGAGGACTTTGATTAGGGTTAATGACCATTGTCATTTTATTAACCCTAATGCTTATGTGTATATTACGGTTAATTGATATTAGTTTAATATAATTGTGCATGGTTATGGTTGTTGACCATTTGACTATCATGACTTGGTAACCTTAGTTGACATGTTGACCATCATCATTCCATATAAAAGATGCTCTTTGATCCTTGCAATTAGCATTAAATATGAAATGATAATGGTCATGTCTTGATTAACCATGACAATTATCAAGCTAATTATCAATTTATAATAATTCACACATATATGTGAGAATGGTTGTTTATTCTGTCATTTTTTCTATCATTTACTTTCTCTCTCTTGCTCTTCCTCTCCCTCAAGCTCTCCCCTCTCATGTGTTGAGAAACACTTAAGCTTGAGAAAAACCTCTTCTTGATAATCTCTACTCTCATCTAGGGTTCTAGGATTAGCACTTCTAGCACCCTAGTTACTTCTAGCTTGGAGTTGAAGCCAAAGGTTGGGGCTTTCGGGTGGATCCTTCTTCGACATGAGAAGACGACAAAGGTGATCCCTTTCTGCTACTCCAAGGAGCAAGGAGAGAAGGACATAAAGCTCTAGGTATAACCATTTCTACCCTTAGCTAGTTTCTAGTTAGCTTTAACTTGTTTTTGTTTAGTAAAGATCCTTCTTTGTCTAGTCCATGTTGCCTAAAATGATAAAAATCCGTTTTTTATTCCGTTTTCCGCCTCCCCGCAAGCACCGGGGTGGGCAACGTGGACTTACAGTTACAACATAAAAGGTTGCATGTCATGATACACAAATAGGGTTAATACATAATTAGTAAAATATTAATCGAGTTTAGCATTAAATTTGCGTATAAATAATTGTATAATAATTTATAAAATGTCCAAATCAAGTACATGCTTCTATAAACAAAAATTCATATAAATTTCCAATTATTTTCCAAACTATATGCATATAATCATACTATTCCATTTAAAACTAATTTCCATACTTTTATAATATTAATAAAATTTATTATTTTATCATTTAAATTTCAAAAATAATATTTTATATTTTTGAAATATTACAATCTCGCCCCTTAAATAAATCCGGTCCCCGAATTTAAATTTAAACCCCCCAAACACTAAACATTTCAGTAAAATAATCAAATCAACGGGGATCCGAAATCACGAATACATAAGATATATCATAGCGCAACGCATGCGCATGAAAACGAGTGTAAAACTCAAAATCGAAACTCCGTCAAGCGTCTCGCAATCATGAGAGTTATGACAAAAATACAAGTTTCAAAATCTACCATTAAGATCAAATATAATATAATTAAGACTATAACATGTTGGATATGTATACCCTAGTGGATATTATTGTACTTTATTTTGGACATCTGGGACATATGTATGCATAGAATATACTTGCTCAAATTGATACTAACCTGTCTGGTTTTGACTTTATCTTAACATGTATACATTTATATCTTGCTCTTAGTTATACATATTGATAAAACCCTTAGGATCTTTGCTTAACTATCAGGACTATGATGTCGATCATACTAGTGGGCCCTGGGTACTTGATAAGTACATCCTTAAAAAGTTTCTAATCGTAGGAGTATCAAGACAGGGCATCGATATTCCAGAATAGACTAGTGTATACATTTCTCGACCCAGTATAGGGCGATGGTTGATCCCACAACCATTGGTGTTTGACACCAGAGATTGTATGCAGGTGCTCATTAGAGACTGAGTACACCGAACGGACTCGCCGGGAACTCCTAGATGGTACTTTACCTATCGTCAGATAGCAGTTCTCTGGTGACACAAGTACAGGTTAGTCTTTTGATCTGAGATCGTCAAATGTCTCATATGGTCCCCACTGTACTTAGATTCCTACCCTACCACAGACTTAAAGGGCTATGCAAATAGGTAGTGATTGGGTACAGTCCCGGATCATGTGGAGGCAATGAGCGATCAGAAGGGATTCGTTTCTCCTGGTATGGGGAGTTGATGTTGCGCTGTGTGAGACTAGCTATAACCACGAGTCTCTGGCCAGGGCAAGCGAGTTTTACTGATAAGCATTATCATTAGTTTCTCATATGGTTATGAGCTTTATGCTTGCACGATCCATCAGTTTAGTGGGAGTCTGATGGATTCCACCTCCCAGACCCAATATGCATTATTCGAAGACGAAACCGGACTGTACGGTATGTGTTATTGATAGGCTCCGTAGGGTACGGGCAAGTTTCTTGTCAACCTTTCATTCGTTCAATACCTGGGCAGCCGTTACGTACAGCTAGTACCGCTGACGTGCCTATAAGGTAAGCATGTGATCCGATAACTTACTGCCAGCATGCTGACGGGTCTTTAGAGTCCCACACAGTTGTTTTTTCCACTTGAGCGAAATAATGTGTTGGGCGCATAGGATGCATGCAGAGTCCGGTTAGACATTCATCTTTAACCGGACGGGTTATGATACTAGCCGGATTATTGAGATAAACCGGGTTATTGTATTAATTGTTAATTTAATGGAAAGTTTAATTATATCTCATTATGTGATAATGAATGTAATTAACCTAATATCATATATTCTCTCTCTCTCTTTATTGTGCCATGTGATGTGATCTTTTTTATCATGGCTAATATATCTTTATTAAACCATGCTATATTTTTCCTTTTATCTTTTTCTTTATATAATTTGTGCATGCCCAAGGGTGATGTGTAACCATCACACAAACCCAAGAACATGTATTAGGATGATAGAAGAGAGAGATGGAATGGTTTAAGTCATAGGAGCATGGTGAGTGTGACCATAACCTAACTCTCATCCTCTCTCTCTTTTATGCTAACTAGCAAAAACTTATGAGAAAAAGAAAAGGCTAGAGAAGAAAAAGAATAGAGAGAAAAAGAGAGAGAAATCCTCACCATTTACAAACACCACACTTCTCCTTGCTAATCAGCATCTAGCAAAGAAGAAGGAGTAGCTTAAGTTGTCATTTCGTCGCCGTGGATTGTCATTGATAGGAAGGATCGACTAAGATATTCAAGCCGGTGAACTCAAGAAGATCAAGCTAAGAGTTCAATACAAATGAGCCAACTCACTACAAACCTTGGTGGTTGTAAGAAGAAACATCATAGGTAGTATGATTCTTCATCTTAGCTCTCAAACTTTTTGACTTGCATGTTATGGTTTTAGGATGATCACATGGGTAGTATACCATGCTTGCAAGATATTTTTGATTTTACCTTTCCGCCTTATGTTTTTCCTCTAGCAATTTGCATGATATACTTACATGGTATCAGAGCTAACCCTAGAACTGCAACATGCTCGTGTCATCGTTTTGGTTTCGGATCATCGAGTTTAGTCCGTATTTCTAGTTTCAATAATTTGGTATCTGTACATTTTTTTAAAGTGCTTTAATTTTTTTTTAAATAATACCAGTGGGGTATGCAGGGACCACGGAGCATACACCAGAAATCTGGAGGCCCAGAATCCAAGAAAAACCGGCGGTAGCGGGCCTCCGCCGGTTCTTCTTGCTCTGTTGGCCGCCAGTTTTCTGGTGTTGTTCCATTATCTTGAAACTAGTATATTGGCTTGTTTATTTTTTCCCAGATTGTGTATTTGGTAATCTGGGGTTGTTTTGGATTTTACGGATAAACTTGATGATCGAAATCAAATACATCTTTGTTGTTCCGCATTGTGTTGAAACATTTTTTAAACGTCATCCAACTGCTATAGTTCAGTTAGAAGGGATTGCGTATTCTACAAATCACGGTGATATTTTTATTGTTGTTGTGACGGTGAGAAGGATTTTCGTGTGAATAGCCGGTTATGTGATGTTTTATATGTAATTCATTCAAATGTAAATATGTGATATTCTTTAGTCGGGGTACCTCCAGAAGTGAGGTAGTTTCCACGGAATGATATATATTTGTATTTACTTTTCTGCATCTAGGAGCGACCCACGGAGGGATGCATAATTTATCGGATTCTAGAATTCAGTGGGTGACCATTTCAAGGACTTGAGATCCGGGTCACCCAATTTTAGGATTGGCGGGTATATTGCTGCACTCGTAGGGGTCTAGGACAGAAGTGGTTATGGCTATTCGCACGAACATGGAATTCCGTATTTTGGTTAATGGCTTGATCGAAAGCGTTACTTCCTAGTATATCTATTTCTCCATTACTCTGTGATGTTTCTGTAATACTGATATCTGAGACGAATGCTATATTTATATATGATATAAATAAACGCTATTTATGTTTTGCATCCGCGCCAGCCCTGCCCCCACTCTGCCGTTAGTTAAGTAACCTAACGGTGCATGATGGGGCCCTGTGGCGAATGCGGATGGCATAAATGTGCGTTCTATTTTCGTTTCTTTTTCTGGTGTGGATAGGTTTTAAATGATGGGACTTCATTAATGAGATTAATGAAAAGATATAAACCATATAATGATGTTGTAAGAACAACATTTGAAAACTACTCGATTTTTTTTCTATCAAAAATTAAACTTTTTCAAATGCGGAGATTAAGCCACTCCTGTTCAAATATCACACGGTTTTAACAACGATATCAAGTTCACTACGTTAAAGGTTTTTATCAAAACCAGTCGTAACCCTTCGTCATTTTAGATACGTACCATTTAGTATTCGTACTATGTTTGTTGGCATCCGTCAAGATATAGTGAACGATAGCTAAATGATATTTATCTAAAGCATGAGATGCGATTGGTAAGGAAACTCATACAGGTTTGTTGGCATCCGTCAAGAATATGTGTTGGTGGGTTCGAATCAATCAAGAAATGACGGATAGAGCTTGAATAGTAGCCTATGATTTGTTGGCATCCGTCAAGGTCATAGGCTGTTATGGGTAAAAACTATATCGGGAGTTTTAGGTTAGAAATTTGCAATGAGATTGCATACCTCTATGTAATAGTTGGGTCCCGATTCCCATTGGGGTAAGCGTTACTCCCGGGAGATTTTTCCACTTTCCAATTAGCTAAATCAAGTAGGTGCCTAGAAATGTGTTAATGGGGCAATGCCTATAGGGAAAAGAGGTTCTCTGTAATTAAGGAACTCGGCGAAAGCTTTGGAAAACCTCCCTCGAAATACCAACACTAGTCTGGCCGAATGATTAAGCGAACTTGTAGGGTGCAATTAATTCCGGCTAATCTTTCCTTTTAAGGTTTTAAGGAGGATTTGATAAAAAAAAAGTAGGAGCCATCCTGATTAGACAAGATAATAAACCATTCTAATCTTGTACGAGCATTCGCTGAGCGTTTTCTTTTTTCTCCCTCTAACAGGCAGCAACCATGACTGGACTGAAACTACTATTAGAAAAGAATACTTTGACTGGTCCTAACTATAAGGACCGGCTGAGAAATGTCACCATCGCCCTCACTTATGACAGAGTGGCATATGTCCTCACCGGTAACACACCCCAGACCCCAGGTCCCAATGCTACGGTTGCGGACATCGAGATCCGTAAATCATGGGACGAAGATTGCGTGAAAGCCAAGTGCATTGTGCTGGCTTCAATAAATAATGAACTTCAGAAGCAATATAAGAATATGGACGTGCAGTCTATATTCCTCTATTGCAAAGAATTGTACAGTCTATATTCCTCCATTGCAAAGAATTGTATAGAGAGCACTCTAGTATCTCAAGATACGAGACCTCAAAGAAATTGTTTCAAATGAGGATGACTCCTGGATCATCAGTAGGAGAACACGTCTTAAAGATGATCGGTCTTATTGAAGAACTCGCAGACCCGAGATTCGTGTTAGAGAACGAGTTATACGTTGACGTAGTTCTACAGTCACTTCCTTCCGCCTATACTTAGTTTGTATTAAATTACAATATGCACGCTATGGAATTTGATCTTCCAAAGATTCTCAATATGTTAAGAGTTGCTGAGAGCACCTTAAAGAAGGAAAAAAGCACACATTCTAGTTGTTGGGAATTCTTCTTCTTCCAGGTCCAAGGCTTAGGCCAAAGGAAAGAAGAAGAAGAACCCCACCAAACCGAAAGGTGGTGTCAAAAGGTGAAGGGCAAGGACAATGCTGGGGTTGCGGAATCTGTGAAAGGAGAATGTTTTCATTATCACAAGCAAGGGCACTTGAAGAGAAATTATAGGGCTTATATGGCCTCACTTAAGGACAAGAAGCATGACGATGCTTCAGCTTCAGGTGTGTTTTTAAGAGAGAGTTGTTTTTCCATTAACTCTGCTTCCTGGGTATTGGATACCGGGTCAGGTTCTCACATCTGTATCTCTTTGGAGGCGTTGAGAAATAACAGGGATTTGAAGAAAGGAGATATGACCCTCAGAGTTGGCAATGGTGCAAACGTTGATGCCATTGTTGTTGCGGATTATCATCTTGGATTACCAAGTGGCAACTTTTTGATTTTGAAGAACTGTTATTTTATACCAACCATTATGTGTAATATTATATCAGTTGCTTTACTCGATAAAGAAGGATATAGTTTCTTATTAGAGAGTAATGTTATGAACATTCACCTTAATCAAATGTTGATTGGGACTAGTACACTTAATAACGAAATATATACTCTAAATCAACACACAGTTTTCAATATTCAAAACACCAACAAAAGAAAGTCTTTAGATACAAATAAATTTTTTTTATGGCATTGTAGACTTGGTCATATAAATGAAACAAGACTGAATAAGTTACATAAAGATGGATATTTAGATCCGTTTGAATATCAATCTTATGAAACTTGTCAATCCTGTCTAAAAGGAAAGATGACCAAAACTCTGTTTACTGGACATGGAGAAAAAGCTACCGAGCTCTTAGCTCATACATAGTGATGTATGTGGACTAATGTCTACACATGCACGAAGCGGAGATTCATACTTCATAACTTTTACCGATGACTTATCTAAGTATTGGACACGTGTTCTTGTTGAAACATAAGTTTGATGCTTTTGAAAAATTCAAAGGGTATAAATATGAAGTAGAGAAACAAATAGGAAAAAGTATCAGAATACTTAGATCAGATCAAAGTGGTGAATACTTGAATATTGAATTCCTTAAGTTCTTAAAAGAGAATGGAATTCTCTCTCATCTTACTCCTCCGTATACACCATAGCACAACGGTGTATCGGAGCGGAGAAATCGCACCTTATTGGATATGGTATGTTCTATGATGAGTATCGCTGAGTTGCCACTTTTTTTGGGGGTTATGCACTGGAGACAGCAGCATACCTATTGAATAGGGCTTCAACCAAATCCGTGCTTACCACTCCATATGAGATATGAGAGGGGAAGAGACCATACCTAAATTTCTTGAAGATATGGGGTTTTCCGGCCTATGTTAAAAGACAAAATCCGGACAAACTCGAGGCACGATCAGTATTGTGCAAATTTGTGGGATATCCAAAACATTCGATGGGATATCTGTTCTACCGCACCGAGGAACAGAAGGTGTTTGTTGCTCGTCATGCTACCTTTTTCGAAAGGGAATTTCTTGCAAAAGAAATTTGTGAGAGCACGGTAGAATTGGAAGAAATTCCAGAACCACAAACTATTACTGAAGATTTAAGAGAACCACTGATTCTAGAACAAACCGATAAACCTCAGCCACTCTGTAGATCTAATAGGAAATCACATCTGTCTGAGAGATACTACGGTTTTCTCATAGATAGGGATCAAGAGGATTCCATCATCAATGATGATGAGCCTACTAGTTTTCAGCAAGCTATCACGAGTAGGGACTCGGTGAAGTGGCTGGATGCTATGAGATCCGAAATGGAATCCATGCACACCAATAAAGTTTAGACTTTGGACGTTGCACCTCCTGGGGTAAAACCCGTTGGATGTAAGTGGATATTCTAAAAGAAGATTGGTGTTGATAGACATGTAGAAACCTATAAAGCTAGACTTGTTGCAAAAGGTTTTCGTCAAAGACCAGGTGTGGACTATGATAAAACCTTTCCTCCAGAGGCTATGCGTAAATCCATCTAGATCCTACTTGCTGTTGCAGCCTTCCACGACTATGACGTCTGGCAAATGGACGTAAAAACCACTTTTCTAAATGGTGATTTAGAAGAATGTGTTTATATGGATCAACCAGAAGGTTTCATCGACAGTTTGAGCAGCGGAAAGACATGCAAGCAGCTTAAATCCATTTATGGATTAAAGCAAGCATCGCGGAGTTGGAACATATGCTTCGATAATGCAATCAAAGAGTTTGATTTTATCAAGAATGTAGACGAACCTTGTATTTATAAGAAAGTTGTAGGGAGAGCTATTGTTTTCCTCGTATTGTACGTGGATGACATTCTCCTAATGGAAAATGACATTCCTATGCTACAATCAGTCAAACTTTTTCTGTCACAAAAATTCTTAATGAAAGACCTGGGTGATGCCTCCTATATACTAGGCATTAAGATCTATAGGGATAGATTTAAATGTCTTTTGGGATTGTCCTAATCAAGGTATATTGACACCATACTAAAAAGGTTTAGTATGGAAGATTCCAAGCGCGGACATGTGCCCGCTTGTCATGGAATCACCCTCTGCAAAGAGATTCCCCCTAAGAATGATAAAGAGAAGGATCGCATGAACATTATACCCTATACTTCTGCAGTTGGGTCTATAATGTATGCAATGTTATTTACCAGACCAGATGTAGCTTATGCACTTAGTGTAGTAAGCCGGTATCAATCAAACCCAGGGGAGAAGCATTAACAGCTGTGAAGAACATACTTAGGTACTTGAGAAGAACTAAAGATATGTTCTTGGTGTATGGTAATGATAACCTCCAAATGGAGGCATTTACTAACTCCAGCTTCCAAAGTGACAAATATGACAGCAAATCCAACTCAGATTATGTATTTACCCTCAACAGAGGAGCGGTATGTTGGAAGAGTTCCAAACAGGATACCGTTGCAGACTCTATAATGGAGGCTGAGTACATTGCTGCTAATGATGCTGCCAAAGAAGCAGTCTGGATGTGTAAGTTCATTACGGAGCTTGAGGTGGTTCCAACCATTGCTGATCCAATACTTTTGTATTTTGATAATAATGAAGCGTTAGCACTAGCAAAGGAACCGCGCTCCCATCAGAGGTCCAGACGCATCTTAAGACGGTATCATCTGATCAGGGAAATTGTTGATCGAAAAGAGATCGAGATACAGAGGGTGGATACAAAAGAGAACCCAGCGGATCCATTCACGAAGGCCATTCCCCAAGTATAGTTTGAACGACTTTTTGGGTCGTTGGGTATGGGATATGCCAATAACTGGCCCTAGTATAAGTGGGAATTTGTTGGATATGTATACCCTAGTGGCCATTATTATAATTTATTTTGGACATCTGGGACATATGTATGCATAGAATATACTTGCTTAACTACTAGGACTATGATGTAGATCATACTAGTGGGTCGTAGGTACTTGATAAGCACATCCATAAAAATTTCCTAGTCATAAGAGTATCGAGACAGGGCATCGATATTCCAGAATAGGCTAGTGTATACGTTTCTCGACCCGACAATGGTTGATCCCACAACCATTGGTTTTTGACACTAGAGATTGTATGCAGGTGCTCATTAGAGACTGAGTACACCGAACGGACTCGCCGAGAACTCCTAAATGGTACTTTACCTATCGTCAGATAGCAGTTCTCTGGTGACACAAGTACAGGCTAGTCTATTGACCTGAGATCATCATAGTATCTCATATGGTCCCCACTGTACTTAGATTACTACCCTACCACAGACTTAAAGGGCTGTGCAAACATGTAGTGATTGGGTACAGTCCCGGATCATGTGGAGGCAATAGGAGTGGCCATTATTATAATTTATTTTGGACATCTGGGACATATGTATGCATAGAATATACTTGCTTAACTACTAGGACTATGATGTAGATCATACTAGTGGGTCGTAGGTACTTGATAAGCACATCCATAAAAATTTCCTAGTCATAAGAGTATCGAGACAGGGCATCGATATTCCAGAATAGGCTAGTGTATACGTTTCTCGACCCGACAATGGTTGATCCCACAACCATTGGTTTTTGACACTAGAGATTGTATGCAGGTGCTCATTAGAGACTGAGTACACCGAACGGACTCGCCGAGAACTCCTAAATGGTACTTTACCTATCGTCAGATAGCAGTTCTCTGGTGACACAAGTACAGGCTAGTCTATTGACCTGAGATCATCATAGTATCTCATATGGTCCCCACTGTACTTAGATTACTACCCTACCACAGACTTAAAGGGCTGTGCAAACATGTAGTGATTGGGTACAGTCCCGGATCATGTGGAGGCAATAGGCGATCGGAAGGGATTCGTCTCTCCAAGTATGGGGAGTTGATGTTGCGCTGTGGAGACTAGATATAACCATAAGTCCTTGGCCAGGGCAAGCAAGTTTTACTGATAAGCATTATCGGTAGCTTCTCATATGGTTATGATCTTTATGCTTGCACGATCCATCGGTTTAATAGGAGTCTGACAGATTCCACCTCCCAAACCCGATATGAAACATTCAAAGACGAAGATACCGGAATGTACGGTATGTGCCATCAATAGGCTCCGTAGGGTACGGGCAAGTTTTCTTGTCGACCTTTCATTCGTTCAATACCTGGGTGGCCGTTATGTACAGCTAGTCCCGCTGACGTGCCTGTAAGGTAAGGATGTGATCCGATAACTTATTGCCGGCGTGTTGACGGGTCTTTAGAGTCCTATATAGATATTTTGTCCACTTGAGCGAAATAATGTGTTGCGCGCATGGGATGCGTGGAGGGTCCGGTTAGACATTTGTCTTTAACCGAACGAGTTATAATACTAGCCGGATTATTGAGATAAACCCGGTCATTATATTAATTGTTAATTCAATGGAAAGTTTAATTATATGTCATTATGTGATAATGAATGTAATTAACCTAATATCATATATTCTCTCTCTCTCTCTTTATTGTTCCATGTGATGTGATCTTTTTTATCATGGCTAATATATCTTTATTAAACCATGATATATTTTTCCTTTTATCTTTTTCTTTATATAATTTTTGCATGCCCAAGGGTGATGTGTAACCATCAAACATACCCAAAGACCTGTGTTAGGATGATAGAAGAGAGAGGTGGTATGGCTTAGGTCATGGGAGCATCGTGAGTGTGACCATAACCAAACTCTCATCCTCTCTCTCTTTCATGCTAACTAGGAAAAACTTATGAGAAAAAGAAAAGGCTAGAGAAGAAAAAGAATAGGGAGAAAAAGAGAGAAAAACCCTCACTATTTACAAACACCACATTTCTCCTGGCTAATTAGCAACTAGCAAAGAAGGAGTAGCTCAAATTGTCATTTCGTCGCTGTGGATCGTCTTTGACGGGAAGGATCGACTAAGATACTCAAGTCGGTGAACTCGAGAAGATCAAGTTAAGAGTTGAAAACATAGGAGCCAACTCACTACAAACCTTGGTGGTTGTAAGAAGAAAAATCATAGGTAGCATGATTCTTCATCTTAGCTCTCAAACTTTTTGTCTTGCATGTTATAGTTTTAGGATGATCACTTGGGCAGTATACCATGCTTGCTAGATATTTTTGATTTTACCTTTCCGCCTCATGTTTTTCCTCTAGCAATTTGCTTGATATACTTACATAACATATATATTGTAAGACTACGGTAGCGCCCCGGCTGTCTTTCCGAGGCCAAAATGCGGAAACGAAAACTTTTTCAAACTACAAACCGGCGCTATCATATGCTTAAAACCCGGATCGAACCATTAACCTACAACTAGCTATCTATAGAGAGGGTTGGAAAGCTATACCGATCGATCCGTGTCCTTCGGTCTTTGGCCGCCATCCTAAGCTCCTCGCGGCATCTCCGATCTCGATCTCCTCGTCGGAAAGGGCACCACATCTTCGAGTCTTTTTACGGGCTCCCGCTTCATCCGAAGCAACTCGGGCATGAAGTTCACTAGCCGACGTGTCCAAGGCGAAGTAGAGAATGTTTGTGACAACTTTGTCTCTTGTATCCATTGCATGGATGGAGGTTGAAGATGAAGCCATTAGTGAGGAGATAGTGAGCTCAAGAAAGAAGAGGAAGAAGGAGACCTTTTCTTTTCTTTTCTTTTGTGATGAGATGATAAGAATGAGAGCTCTAAGAATGAACACAAGAGCTCACCCATATCATGGCTGCCCTTTCTTTCTCTTCTTATCATTTCACCCCTAAAATCAATCACTAAAGATGACATGGCTCAAAGAATAAGACCATGAGTTACCACTCCTGTCCATGTCATAATTAATGCACATCATCATGAATTAAGCTCACTATCCACCAAAGAAAACATTAATCCAAGTGTTTACAACAATAAAAAGATACGACAACGTCTAAAGTAAACTCGTGACGGATCACAAGGATACCCCTCACCTGTATATACATACCTGCATCCGCATTCCGACCGAATGCGAATGCGATAAGACTAAAGTAATCCAACAAATCTAATACTAGGATCCGGCTTAAACCAAAGCCCACTAGTATGATCCGCCCGATCATGATCCGTGCACGATTGCACGTATATGATCGGACCCTGCCATATATCATACGGCCTCTACAACGTTTCACATGAAACTTGAGAAACAGTCTGTGGGGGACTATAAAGATTCTTCAATACATTGGCTGTGGATTTAACCGCTAGCACGTCAGAGGTACTAGCCGTACGTAACGGGCTACCAGGTATTGACCACAAGGGAGGTCGATGAGCGAACTCATCCTGACACCCTACTAAGCCTGTCAGTGACAATATCCGTACAGTCCGGTCCGTTCGTCTATGAGCATCGCATGGCGGGCCTAGGGGGTTGGTAAAAGTCAGACCCCTAAAAGCGGTACAAGTCGTGTCGGAGTGTAGCCCAGAACACCCCGAGATACTACTGGAATACCTACCAGTAAATCTCCTGCCTTGGCCAAGGACTTCGTGTAATGGCTCTCCTAGACACAGCGCGACCTCACCCCCAATACCGGGTGAGACGAAACCCCTGCCGATCTGCTCACTGCCTCCATGTGGCTCGGGACTGTACCCAACTAAAACCTGTTTGCACGACTCCTTTGAGCCGTGGTAGGGTAGTAATCAAAGCACAGTGGAAACTCACACGAGACAAATGACGATCTCAGGTCGATGAACTAACCTGTACACATGTCACCAGGGAACTGCTATCTGACGTCAGGTATAATACCAACTAGCATGTTCCCGGCGAGTCCTGTCCGGTGTACCCATAACCCAATGAGCACCTGTATACATATTAGGTGATCCAACTGACACCAATGGCTTATGAGACCGGCTACCGCCCCTCATCGGGGTCTCGAATGTATACACTAGTCTACTAATGGAGTATCGATGCCCAGTCTCGAAACTCCCACAACTAGGGAGAACTTTAAGGATGCGCTTATAGACCCCAGCTCCCACGTATACGATAGCCATCATACTGCTTGCCATCAAGCAAGAATCCTATGGGCTCCATCAACGTGCAATAATTACCTGTAATGTCACCTAAAGCAGTACACGATGATAAAGATAAACCAGATAGCATACTATCATCTCGAGTAAGACTGTCCTACCGGCATAGGTCCTCCCTCAATCATTGCAATCACGTGCCTGTGATCCAATAATTGACTCTGAGGGCACTATATCCAACAATCTCACACTTGCACTCAAGGCTAATTATTGCGATGTCGCATACTCACAGCCTGTGTGATACCGAACACCCAACTCCTCTACTAATCTGTCTCACAAAGCCCGTTTGCGAAACTATAGTGTTCGAGGAATAGCCTCAGTGAGTGGATCCGACCTGATGTTTCTTTCTATGTCTTTCTTTATCTCAAGTTCGTGGAGAAAGCCATCTCCCGAAATGAGCAATACCTGTCTTAGAATATGTCTGGATATCTGATCGGACCTAATTCATAAATGAACTCCAAATCCAAACTTCTTAGACTGTATTGTCAACTGAACTTAATCAGTATCCTGTGCCACACCTCCCACAGTATCCGCTTGGACCACCTGTCCAAAATACTGCCCCTCGTCAGAGGGAAAACTATAACTCTGACTGTCACTCTGTCATCTAGGTCACCTTGGAAGCCTGGAATGATAACTGTCTCCCGAAGGAGGATGTCATTATCAAAACCCTAGAACATCCACTTATGTTCTAAAACTGCTTCCGAATGTTTCTCCAGGATTGAATTAATATCATCTTATTGCATCTACTGCAAAAACAACATCTGGTGTGGTACTTGACATCTCATGATCAACTCAATTGCCTAAGCAAGTGATCTGCCAATCATGCACATCCCTCTTCCCTTTAGTCTGTAAGATACCTTTAGAGAGGGTGACTCCATCACCTGCAGGTACACTACCGTGCCAGGAGTCGTCCATTCTAAAACACCTTTAGAATGCTGTCTAAGTACCCAGATTGGGAAACTACCCAAATCTAGATCTAAGACCATAGATCTAGTAACCAGAATATCTGATATAATATCTATATCCTATGTGGAGAAACCACTGTGTGACAACCAAAGCATAACTAATCGTAGTGTAGGAATATCACTTCCTACTATGTGTATGTCATCCAAATACCAGGACATCACACCCTACTATCTTCTTAACAGATCCATCTCCTATTCTGATGAAGTCAAACCTATGACTGTTATATCAGAAATAGATGATCTATCTCTGCTGTATCTGCTTTAGTCTATAAATAGACATAAGCCACTTATCCACTATGCTTCCGCTGCTCCCACTGACTACGACAACCTTCTGGCAGAATAATATACACGTGCACTTCTAAAGCCAGTTTAGAACGACGCTATACTTATCCTCCTGCCAGGTCTCATAGTCTGGAACAACAGCAATGGCAAGTCTGGGTAAACAAGAACCTCCCTGTCACCGTCTTTGAGCATACCGAAGTACCTCTCGAGTGCCTGAGGTTACCCACCTTATCTGCGGAGTGGCCAATGGAATGTCAATCCAGATTGAATCTTTAGGTTCTTATCAAATTTTCAGTAATCGTTTGCGGTTCTGGAATCACTTCCAGTTCTACCATACTCCCACTACTGTTTTCTGAAAAATCCATTTTTATTAAAACTGTGGCGAGTCAAGAACGATATCACTATTGATCTTCCAGATGGTAGAAAGTCAACCCTCGTCATAGCCCGGGTCAACCCATAAACAGCCATTACAGAAACGTGCCTTGAGTTATCCAGAGTCTGGTTTTAAGCATAAGCCGGACAACTCCCCGTACCTTAACATTGTTAAGATATGAACTATTCTATATCCAATATAGAAACGGAGGCACTGATTTAATTGGAACTAGATTCAAATCATGCAGCTGTCTCCAGTGCATGTAAACTAAATGGAAGGAGGCCAATCAGCATTACTCAACTTAGGAATGCATCCATATATGAGTAACCTGAAAAAGAAACAAGTTTCTCAAAAACCATTACTATCAACTGAATACCACACACAAATATCTACATCTTCGATCACGTTGAAGAATCCCGATATTTGCAATACCTGGTTCTCTACTTTACTCATATACCTATAACTTCTCAAAACTTAGATCTGGCATTTCTACGAAACACTTGTCTAAAAACCAGAGAAGTCACAAGTAAACAGAATATAGTACGAGGACCAACCCCTCTGTCCTAATGGACAGTGGACAATATACAATGCTTTGTATAAGTCCCTTGAGTTGAATAACCTAAATCCTGTGCGTCGTAGGTTGAAAACTGTACTATGGTTATGAAGAATTACACTGCTGTTGAATGCTCCTTACCTAACCATCAACTGATATAGGTAAATGTCATAGACATAATTTCAAAAAGTTATATCTCACTTTATAAAAATAAACGTACAGATATATCAATTTGAAATTGGTGCATTACAACGGATATTCAAAACCAAATATTTACCGTCCGACAAACAAACCCAGGCGATTTTCTCAAATATCACCAATTAGAACGAATCCCGATATAATGAGGATGATCACCCAATTCCCAATAGTTTACTCCCACTCATCATCTGTAAAACCATACAGATGTGAAAATCAAACCTGGTAAATACATACCGTGGAGCAAGGGCTAATTGGCAAATCAGTTTTCTATTAACAATACACAGTGAAACTGAAACATGAATATGTTTCGAAAGGGTATCCGGGTATTCCTAGCAATGCCTCTTCCATTATCTGATTCACAACTGTAACCGTATATTTATTTGCCATCTCTCCAAATCCCTTTATATGTCTTTAGTCATTACCTTCTGCACACCATCGTTAGGCTAAATGGTTTTCTTCCTTCCCTACCGTTCGGCACCAGCCTATGGTGTGGAAGAAGACTATCTAATAAGCGTAATAGGTGTACTGTCCTAATCCTAGGAGCACTCGCAACCCGAGAGAAGGTAAAGATAAAAGACAACTGAATAAAACCTTATTCCTATTTCTCCTGAACCAGAATCCATCCCGGAACTGGAACAAGTTCCTTCGAGTTCGTATATAACCATACGATGGAGTATCCAAATAACTTATGGATCTTTGTAGTGATACGGAGTGTCCTGGAGAAATACAAAGGTGAAGTAGGAGTGGCAATGAAATACTTGGTTTGGTCGTGAATAGCAGTCGCAATTTACTTTGCCCTCTTACTAATCCCTTTATTTGTCTTTACTTAATACTTTCTGTACACCTTTTAGGCTAAATGGTTTTCTTCATTCCCTACCGTTCGGCACCTGCCTATGGTTTGGATGAAGACTATCCAATAAACGTAATAGGTGTACTGTCCTAATCCAAGGAACACTCGCAACCTGAGAGAAGGTAAAAGGAAAAGACAACTGAATAGTCATATTCGTTTTCTCCAGAACCGGAAACTATCCTCGAATAAATTCCTTCGAGTTCGTATATAACCATACGATGGTTTTATCCAATGGAAGTGGATATTCGTAGTAATACAGGGTGTTCTGGAGAAATAGGGTAAAAGTAGGAGTGGCAATGAGGTATGCAACTCTGACAATCCAAAAGCCAGTGTTTTAAGAAGGTTCGGTTAACTTGGTCACCGAGTCATAGTCAAGGGTCGGGTCATGGTCGCTGCCAAAGAGAGAGAGAAAAGAAACACTCTGCGTGCACTCTAACCTAGATCAGAATGGTTATCTCTTTATCCAATCAGGAAACCTCCCACTGTAACCTTAAATTCTCCTCCAAACCTGAAAGAAGAATTAGTCGGGATCACCCGAGGAGTAAACCAACTCATCAGTGGGAATCGGGATCCAACTATCATCGCATGATAACGTGATGGAATCCACACACGTTATCACACTCCAGAAGGTATGCGCATGTAGGGTGTTTTTCGTCACCCCATTGAGATGGGAATACGCGTGCGTTTGTCAGGCGTACTACAGATTCCCCCTGCCGGGAGTAGGCCGGGGTTTATTGATTGTGGGGATCCGAATCTCCGGCAGCCGCGGACTAAGCTGTCGTTAATTACCCCTCGCCTTTGGGCGAGGGAACTGATCAGTCGAAAATACTGCATTTCTAACACGACAATTTCCCTACCTTTTGCACTCATATAGAAGTGTTCGGTATTCATAATTGCACATATTACCAAATCATATCTAAAATACCAAATTGCATATGTTAGACTTTTTAACCGGCACTTTAAGGGGAATTAACCGTGTTTCATGGCATCACATCATCCTTGTATTGCGCAACTCTTGTCTTGGAGTCTATGCAGGAAATTCCGGAAGCAGAGCCCAAAATTGGGAAGAGATCTGATAAAAGATACGCCAACTCAAAGGCTAAAGATCTGGTAGTAATACAGAAGGCCAAATAAAAATCCATATATCAGAAAAAGGCCCACAAGACAGCCCAAGACCACACCAGGAAAATCAAGTCCTAAGGCCTCTAAAGAGCCGCGGTTCCGCGGCGGGAGCCTGCTTGCGCCGCGGAACCGCGGCGCTTTGGTGACATCATCAGCTCCAATTTCATCACATGCTTAATTATAACGGCCAAAGCTTCCAGAAGACCCCAGAAGCTCCACGTGGCATTTCTAGAAGGCTCGGCTGAACAAATTCTTGGAGGGAAATTCAAAATTTAGGCTTAACTAACTTTTTGGAGGGAAATTTAAATCATTTGGATAACTAACTTGTGGGGGGAATTCAAATTTCAATTCTAGATCTAAGATTTGGGAGGTCTATAAAAGAGAGCCTAGATCTAGGGTGCAAATTGTTCAAGAATTCATTCATCTCCCTCTTCCCTCCACAAGTTTAGTGACAAAACTTGTGCCCAATCCCCAATTCAACCTCAAGATCAAATTCCCGAGATCAATTCAAGCAAGAATTCCTCCAACCTTTAGAAGCAACGCCGGATTTCCAACGGAGCAAGAGATCCATGCCGATCCGCGACTCAAGGAGCCGAGCGAAGCCGAAATCGACGATCTAGTTCCTACCTTTTGTAAATTCAAGAGAGTTGTAACGAAATTTGTCGATAAATAAAGGTGAATTTTCTATATTCTTGCTTATCTTTTAATTCAAGCATAATGATTAGATCTCAATTTGTGATTTTGTTTGTGATCATGATGTTTGAGTAATCTCCGCTCGTGTAGGAGTTGTGACGATCTTTAGATGATGATGATTTAGATATTCTTATAATTCTTAAATCCTATAATGCTTTGAAATTCTAGTGAATCAAATGATTAATGACCTAGTTTCGAGATGATACTTTATAGATCGTGTTCACTCGAAACTAGGGAACAACTATTGACCATTTGATTAACTAGAAACTAGAATTTGAATGCGATCTATCGAAAGGACAAAGGATGAGTTGCGGAATCCCTAATTTTCCCACACGATCCTTAAACCTCGATGAATTTGCATCGATCTAGTATCAATTCATTAATGGATAAGAATGAGTAATCATTAGATCTCATCATATCTATAGATCCGATCTACTCCTACGAGCTATCCTTATAATCTTAAGTGTTGATTGGAAATTATCTCTCATCTCAATTCTTGTTTTAATGTTTCTTTTAGATCTAGATTTTTCTTACTCTTGATCTTCAATTATAAATCATGAATTGTTTTCTTTTCTTTGCCTTAAATTTTCAACTCATCTAATTCGAAAATTGAACGGAACTCACTTTCCCTGTGGACGATCCGCACTTACTAACGCGCTACATCCGACACCGTTATTGATTGCGGTCAAAATATTTTTTTTGGTTGTGATTTCTAAATTCTATTTTCTAAAAACCAACTACACATCAAGAATTTCATTCAATCAAAATGGCACCGTTGCCGGAGATCGTGTGCTATTTGTTCATTTTTTGAAATTTGAGTTGAAAAGTTTATTCCATCAATATTTTTTTTTTAGATCAAAACTCGCGCAAAATACTGATAGGTGTTGTTGTGGTTAATTACAAGGAGATCTGGAGCTTGCTGGGAAATTGGAAAATTATTTGAATAATTCCAGAGGACTAAGGAAGTGATCTGGAGCTTGCTGGAAAAATTTTGTGCAGCGATTCCACTAAAGCACCGCGTTTCCGCGGCCTTAGCTCCCAAATGTGGCGGTTCCGCGGTGGCGTGAGGGCTTCTCTGTAAAATTTTTATCTGGTAATCTCTAACTTTCTTATCTCCTTCCTAAAATCTGCTCCAACTAACAATTTGTTGCAGGTTTCTTTGCAAATAATCGCAGCGCCGCAAAAGCAAAATTAAAATTGTGCTTGTTTTTGATTTTGTGGTTGTTTGCATAATTAATACGGATATTAAGGGGCACGGCCAAATCCAGATTAGGTGGGGAGTTCATTACCCTTCCTAGGCCCCAAAAATCACAAACCTGCATCCGCATTACCCTCATTAATTAAAAATATCTAGAGATGACTCTAAGGACCGTCGCGCTCACTTAGGACAGAAGAAGGCCGTGGGTAATTCATTGCTTATCCGCGTTTTCTTGTGGTGTCTAAGGCAAGTGTGTCGAAGGCTAGTGGTTATTAATTAGGCACACTACTTACGTAGTGGAGTACCTTCCCACTTACCTGGCACTTACCTGGCCATAGGGGGACAAAGAGGCAGTGGAGGATTCTATCCTGCGACTTGTCTTTTGGCAGTTAGGAGCGGTCTAGAGCCGGACCTAGGTGACCACTAGAATTAGGGTTTTTTGTGTTGCATTTTGGGATTCGCATCATTTTTTCAAAATCTGTATCATTTTTTCAAAATCCGTATCATTTTTCAAAACAAACACCACACTCACTTCATTCCCCTAATTATAAATCACGCTGCCACTTATACTAACCCCTTTTAGTACAAGATAGGCTGGACACGGGATTCTAGTGCCCGTCTTGTCCGCGTCCCCTCGATCGACTCCGAAGTCGGTATTTCTCCATTTACCTTTCTTTTACCCCCCACCACACCCACACCGATGGATCAGTCTCCATCAAACCTCTTTACCGCTACTCTGCCGCCATCCGTTGGTGCGCAGAATGCTCCCCGCATCTCTCTCCAAGAGAGGTGCTACCCTTTGCGAGGTCCTCTCTCGACCTGCTTATCCATTCCACCAGCCAACGGGGATAACTTTGAGATTAAGCCCCAGTACATCAACCTTCTACCCAAATTCCACGGTCTCGAGACTGAAGACGCGTACGTTTTTATTACCAAATTTGAAAACGTATGCGCAATGATGAGTATATCACAACTTTCTGTGGATGCCATGCGTCTACGACTTCTTCCATTTACCTTGTGCGATTTAGCCGAGAAGTGGCTATATAACACCACCGCACATTCCATCACGAATTGGGAAGAATTCGTTGCGGCATTCCTTAAGAAATTCTACCCTATGCAAAAGACAGCTCGAATCCGTAGCGAACTGTATCAATTCTCCCAGCTTCCAGCTGAACCATTCTCTAAATGCTTTGAACGATTCAAGGATCTTTTGGTTCAATGCCCACATCACAGCATCCCGAGATGGGAACTTTGCCGAATCATATATGAGGGCAGTAACCCTACCACTAAACAAAACCTTGAAAACATGTGTCAAGGCACCTTTATGACCAAGGATGATGGGGAAGCATGGAAATTTTTAGAAGAGTTCGCTGAAAAGTCATTACAGTGGGAGACTGGAACCCAGCCATCGAGTAGGGGTGGCGTACACTAAATAGATGTGTCCATAGGTGTTCGAGCTGAGATGGCAGCAATGCAAAAGAAGCTCGATGCTATGGAACACAAATTCCTAGCAGCCTCCCTAAACCCAATGTCGCTCCCCAAAACCGTTTATGGGTGCTGTTCTGACCCGTCTTACTTAACGGAAGAATGTCCATTAAACTCTCAGTTTCAAGGTCTCGAGCATACCAATGCCGCATTCCAAAGACCTAGAAACGACCCTTTTTCTTCCACATACAATCAGGGTTGGAGGAATCACCCGAATTTTGCCTGGAACCAATCCCAAAACACGGTTCCAAACCCTAATCAATTCCAACGGGCTCTTCCTCCACAACAGCAACCACTTCACCTCACCCAGCACCCCTACCAGTCACAAAATTTCCAAAACCAGGTCAACACTCCTGCACCTTCTAATCCTATGCAGTCGACCTGTTCTGACGAATTCTCTCAATTCGCTCAAACCATGAAATCACTCATGTCAAATTTCATGGAAGTGTCGGCCGAGGTTAAGTCTTCCATTGGTGAGATAAAGAAAAACTCAGCGTCCCAAGCTGAGAGTATCAAAACGATGGAAGCTGAGATTGCACGACTTAAGGCCGAATTAAGTGCGAGAGAAAAAGGGAAACTTCCGTCTCAACCCCTACCGAATCATGGGCATTACAATGTAAATGGCGTCACAACGTTGAGATCGGGAAGAATGCTGGATAACCATGTTGGGGAAGAAGTTGATGATACTGAAAATCCTATCAACGCCCCGGCTGAGACCTTTCCTCACACACACACTTCTACGTCTGACTCTTGTTCTCCTACCCCACCACCTTCTCACGAGCCTATTCACCATTTCCCTCTAGGCTCGACACCTCAGCCCACCTCTTCTATCCCTCCACAGACGATCCCCACTCCTCTTTCGGGATCTTGTCTACCCCCTCTTCCTTCTCCTATGATGGACCCAGCGCTCATTGCTAAAGCACCTTACCCGAACCGGTTAAGGGCTAACAAATCGAGTCCTCATATGGAGAAAATCATGGAAATGTTCAAGCAGGTTAACATCAACATCCCTCTCCTAGATGCAATTCAACAAGTCCCCGCTTATGCGAAAATTCTCAAGGACTTGTGCACTAGGAAGAGTAAGACTCAAGTGCCGAAAAAGGTCTTCATGTCCAATAACATTAGCACTTCTTTTATCCCCCAGCTACCAAAGAAACGTAAGGACCCAGGATGTCCTACGATATCAATTCTATTGGGGGTAAAAACATTAATCGTGCTCTTTTAGACCTTGGCGCAAGTGTTAACCTACTTCCATACTCTGTCTATGAGCAGCTAGGGATTGGAGAGTTGAAACCTGCTCACTGTACTCTCCAAATGGCAGACCGATCTATCACCAAACCTAGGGGTGAACTAGAGGATGTGTTGATAAAGGTCGGGAAATTTGTATTCCCTGTAGACTTTATTGTTCTCGATACACAGCCTATAGCAAACCCCCGGAGCCAAATTCCGGTGATTCTGGGTCGGCCATTCCTTACCACTTCCAATGCTGTCATCAACTGTAGAAATGGTTCAATGAACTTATCATTTGGAAATATGACCATTGAACTAAACATCTATAAAATTGGAAGTCAGCCATCAAAACCCTCTGCTCATATCCTCGATGTGTGCTCTGTCCACGAGATTGCTCCCGAAAGTTGCGGAGTTGAGGAACTTTGCTTTACAGATCTCGACGACACTGCCACATCACTGTTTGACCTAACACATGATCTTAGTGAGGACACCATTTCCACTCCTGAGTCTGCCACTCCTGACTCATCACCATCCGAGTCTGTATCTTTTACAGGCTATGAGCTTCTTTGTGACTCCGAAAATCATTCGATGATCCCACCTTCTATTATTTCTCCGCCAGAATTAGATCTCAAAACTTTACCTTCTCACCTTAAATATGCATATTTAGGTGAGAATGAGTCTTTACCGGTTATCATTTCCGCTTCTCTAGCATCAGAGCAAGAGAATGCACTTTTATCGGTATTGAGATCTAATAAGAAGGCGTTTGGTTGGACCATGGCGGACATCAAAGGGATTAGTCCCTTGATTATCGAACATCATATACACTTGATGGATGATGCCAGACCAACCCGAGAACCACAGAGACGGTTGAACCCCGTCATGAAGGAAGCGGTGATGAAAGAGATCGTCAAATGCCTTGATAGTGGTATCATATACCCAATCTCCGATAGCCAATGGGTGAGTCCTATACATGTCGTCCCTAAGAAATCCGGCATCACTGTTGTTACCAATGAGGCAAATGAGTTGATTCAGACACGTGCCCAAACTGGGTGGCGTGTATGTATTGATTACAGAAAACTCAATGCCGCCACGAGGAAAGACCACTTTCCTCTACCATTCATTGATCAGATGCTGGAACGCTTAGCTGGATGTGCGTATTATTGCTTTATGGACGGATACTCTGGCTATAATCAGGTTCCCATAGCCAAAAAGGATCAAGATAAAACCACTTTTACTTGTCCTTTTGGTACCTTTGCTTACAGTCGCATGCCTTTTGGGTTATGCAATGCTCCCGCTACCTTTCAGCGGTGTATGATGGGGATATTCTCTGATATGGTAGAGAATTTTCTGGAGATCTTTATGGACGATTTCTCGATTTTTGGAGACTCTTTTTCCGATTGCCTATCGAATCTTGACGCTGTTCTTACTCGTTGCAAAGAGAAGAACTTGACTTTAAACTGGGAAAAATGCCATTTCATGGTCCAAGAAGGAATTGTTCTTGGACATGTCATTTCACAGAAGGGCATTGAGGTTGAAAGAGCTAAGATAGATGTCATTCAAAACCTCCCTCATCCCAAGCGCGTCAAAGATATTCGATCTTTCCTTGGCCATGCGGTCTTTTATAGGAGATTCATTAAGGACTTTAGCAAAATTGCTAGACCTTTAACTCTTCTCCTGGCCAAGGATACGACCTTCCACTTTGACTCGGACTATGAGACAGCTTTCGACTCACTTAAACACTCCCTCACTTCAGCCCCCGTTCTATCGTCTCCAAATTGGGACTACCCATTTGAGCTGATGTGTGACGCATCCGACTTTGCAGTAGGTGCAGTCTTAGGACAACACATTGAAAAGATGCCACACGTGATATACTATGCAAGTAAGACCCTGAATGATGCACAAATCAATTATACAACCACCGAGAAGGAACTTTTAGCGGTTGTATTTGCATTAGAAAAATTCAGGCCTTACTTAATCGGCTCTCCAATAATTGTGTACACAGACCATTCCGCCTTGAAACATCTTCTGGCGAAAAAAGATGCAAAAGGTTGGCTAATACGTTGGATCCTTCTGTTACAAGAGTTTGATCTTGTTATCAAAGATAAAAAAGGATGTGAAAACGTAGTAGCCGACCATCTTTCACGCATCTCTTCTTCCCCTGTGACCCTACCGATCAATGACTCGTTTCCTGATGAACAACTCTTGAGCGTATCTAATGAACCATGGTTCAGGGATATTGTGAACTATCTTGTCACGGGACATATACCCAGCGATTGGTCAAAACAGGACAAATACCGTTTTCTATCCCAAGTAAAACACTTTTACTGGGATGATCCATATTTGTTTAAGTATTGTCCTGATCAGATCATTCGCTGGTGTCTCCCGAAAGAAGAGTTCAAGAGTGTTCTTTCTTTTTGTCATGATCAGGCCTGTGGGGGTCACTTCGGTCCTAAAAAGACGGCGGAGAAGGTTTTGCAATGTGGATTTTATTGGCCGACCTTATTCAAGGACGCATTTGACTATTGTAAAACATGTACACAATGCCAGTACACGGGTAGAATCTCCAGGAGAAATGAAATGCCTCAGCAACCCATTTTGGTTGTTGAAAGTTTCGATGTTTGGGGCATTGATTTTATGGGTCCCTTTTCCAACTCCTTTGGGAATTTGTACATACTGCTGGCGGTTGATTATGTCTCAAAGTGGGTAGAAGCCATTCTATGTCGCACTAATGACAGGAAAGTTGTCATTAATTTCTTGAAAGAGAATATCTTTTCGCGATTTGGACACCCACGCGCTATCATTAGCGATAATGGGACACATTTCTGCAACAGGTCTTTTGAGACTCTGATGCGGAAATACTCAATCTAACCACCGACTTTTCACACCCTATCATCCCAAAACGAGCGGGCAGGCTGAGATCTCGAATAGACAGATCAAACTAATCCTGGAGAAGACTGTTGCGAAAAATAGAAAAGACTGGTCGACCAAACTGACGGATGCTCTTTGGGCATTCCGAACTGCATTTAAAACCGACCTAGGGATGTCTCCATATAGGATAGTGTTTGGGAAGGCATGTCATTTACCCGTCGAGATAGAGCATAAAGCATTGTGGGATATTAAGGAAATCAACTTTGATCTAAACCAAGCCTGCAACTTTCGGAAGCTGCAACTTAATGAGCTAAGCGAACTCCGCGATGAAGCTTATGATAACGCTGTAATCATAAAGAATAGGACCAAGGTTTTTCACGATAAAAACATTTTGAGGAAAACATTTTCACCAGGTCAACAAGTCCTTCTTTATGATTCACGACTACACCTTCACGCGAGTAAGCTTCGATCTCGGTGGAAGGGACCTTTTGTTGTGCGGTCTGTATACCCGCACGGGGCAGTAGAGGTAGAAAATGTTAAAAACGGCACATTTTTCAAAGTGAATGGACATAGACTAAAGCCGTATTTTTCCACTGACCCCACGGAGGAGCTCCTGTTCTTACAGGAGCCAGTTTATCTTGATTAAAATTCCTCCGTCTCACCTCCGTGTCCAGTATATTACTGCATCAACTTTTTGAATGGAGGTGAGTGAAAAGAATAAGTTTAGGGGAGGACCTTCACTTATATATTTTGCCCCCACTAATAAATTCCTCCCAGGCTTACAAATTTTGTAGATATAGCGGTTGGCAACAGTGAGGACACCGTTGAAAAAAAGTTTGGGGGAGGTTTGTGCTTAGTTTTGCATCATGTGCATATCATTTGCATAAGCACAAAACATTTCTTTATAAAACCATAAAAAATTAAAGATTTTCAAAACCCATAAAAATTTGTGTACAAATTTTTGGCTCATCGTTTTTGTAAATATTTTTTTCAAAACCTATAAAAATTTAAAAAAATTTCAAAACCCATAAAAATTCAAAAATTTTCAAAACTCATAAAAATTTTAAAATTTTTTAAAATATAAAAATATTTAATATTTATGATAATGAAAGATTAGATAGTGAACAATTACATCCATGAGATTAGAAAAATTTAAGAAAACTAAGAAAATTAGAAGTTTTCTTATACGAACTAGTAATAAGTAGTTATGAGCCGTTGTCCCAAGGGTTAGTAAGATGGAGGAAGTCACTAATCTGAGGATAAAAATAAGTCTGAAAAATAGTTTCTATTCTAGAAAGCCAAACATTTTGAACGTTGATACCCTGCTATACGCACTTACACACGTCTTAAAGCCCGGGATAGTAGAGGATACCTTGAAATGCTATTGTCTTAAAGAAGATGTATGAAGAAAAGAAAAAAAAATGAAGAAAAGTGGTGAGAAAATGGACTCTGGTTTTGTTATCACCAAGGGCAATAATAAAAAAATCTATAGCGAGGGTGCCTTTTCACCTAGTGCCCTAAGGCCAACTGGTCTGGGAGTCACTGCTATACCTAAGGTGGTGCAAGACGAGGAAAATACACCAAATAAGTAAGCACATGAGTAATCGGTCGGTTAGTACCTCAAGAAGTATTAACGATCGCATGAAAGTGTGTAAGCACATCTAATTAAAAAGTACTAAGGCTGATGAGCAAGAGTATGATAGCTTGAATTGAATTCTCCGGGTGTAGGGATGTCTTTACACACACGCAGGGTGATATGATCGATGTTTGGAAGAAAGATAGGAATGAAGAATGAGACGATGTTTTATTGAGGGAGGACGTGATTTCTGACATCTTTTCATGACCATTAAGATATGGCTCATGACAACCGAAAAGCTAGCTTAGTTGGAAACCCTAATTTTCAAGGCTTTTCTTTTACAATTCTTATCTTTAAATTTAATATTCATGATCTTCCTTTTATTATTGGATTTTGTGGGTGCAATCCGCTGAAAACCCTCAGGAGACAACACTCCTCCTACTAGGGACACCTAGAGGTTTAAAGGCTTGTTGCACGTGCTCAGTGCAATCGTGTTGCCTACGAAAGTATGCTTTTCTCTTTCTTTATTTTCTCCTTCTCTTTTTAATAAAACTGTTCGATCGAGACGATCGAAAATAAGTTTGGGGGAATTTGATCAGTCGAAAATACTGCATTTCTAACACGGCAATTTCCCTACCTTTTGCACTCATATAGAAGTGTTCGGTATTCATAATTGCACATATTACCAAATCATCTCTGAAATACCAAATTGCATGTGTTAGACTTTTTAACCGGCACTTTAAGGGAAATTAACTGTGTTTCATGGCATCACATCATCCTTGTATTGCGCAACTCTTGTCTTGGAGTCTATGCAGGAAATTCCGGAAGCAGAGCCCAAAATTGGGAAGAGATCTGATAAAAGATGCGCCAACTCAAAGGCTAAAGATCTGGTAGTAATACAGAAGGCCAAATAAAAATCCATATATCAGAAAAAGGCCCACAAGACAGCCCAAGACCACACAAGGAAAATCAAGCCCTAAGGCCTCTAAAGAGCCGCGGTTCCGCGGCGGGAGCCTGCTTGCGCCGCGGAACCGCGGCGCTTTGGTGACATCATCAGCTCCAATTTCATCACATGCTTAATTATAACGGCAAAAGCTTCCAGAAGACCCCAGAAGCTCCACGTGGCATTTCTAGAAGGCTCGGCTTAACAAATTCTTGGAGGGAAATTCAAAATTTAGGCTTAACTAACTTTTTGGAGGGAAATTTAAATCATTTGGACAACTAACTTGTGGGGGGAATTCAAATTTCAATTCTAGATCTAAGATTTGGGAGGTCTATAAAAGAGAGCCTAGATCTAGGGTGCAAATTGTTCAAGAATTCATTCATCTCCCTCTTCCCTCCACAAGTTTAGTGACAAAACTTGTGCCCAATCCCCAATTCAACCTCAAGATCAATTTCCCGAGATCAATTCAAGCAAGAATTCCTCCAACCTTTAGAAGCAACGCCGGATTTCCAACGGAGCAAGAGATCCACGCCGATCCGCGACTCAAGGAGCCGAGCGAAGCCGAAATCGACGATCTAGTTCCTACCTTTTGTAAATTCAAGAGAGTTGTAACGAAATTTGTCGATAAATAAAGGTGAATTTTCTATATTCTTGCTTATCTTTTAATTCAAGCATAATGATTAGATCTCAATTTGTGATTGTGTTTGTGATCATGATGTTTGAGTAATCTCCGCTCGTGTAGGAGTTGTGACGATCTTTAGATGATGATGATTTAGATATTCTTACAATTCTTAAATCCTATAATGCTTTGAAATTCTAGTGAATCAAATGATTAATGACCTAGTTTCGAGATGATACTTTCTAGATCGTGTTCACTCGAAACTAGGGAAAAACTATTGACCATTTGATTAACTAGAAGCTAGAATTTGAATGCGATCTATCGAAAGGACAAAGGATGAGTTGCGGAATCCCTAATTTTCCCGCACGATCCTTAAACCTAGATGAATTTTCATCGATCTAGTATCAATTCATTAATGGATAAGAATGAGTAATCATTAGATCTCATCATATCTATAGATCCGATCTACTCCTACGAGCTATCCTTATAATCTTAAGTGTTGATTGGAAATTATCTCTCATCTCAATTCTTGTTTTAATGTTTCTTTTAGATCTAGATTTTTCTTACTCTTGATCTTCAATTATAAATCATGAATTGTTTTCTTTTCTTTGCCTTAAATTTTCAACTCATCTAATTCGAAAATTGAACGGAACTCACTTTCCCTGTGGACGATCCGCACTTACTAACGCGCTACATCCGACACCGTTATTGATTGCGGTCAAAATATTTTTTTTGGTTGTGATTTCTAAATTCTATTTTCTAAAAACCAACTACACATCAAGAATTTCATTCAATCAGGAACCTCCGATTAACGGGTTTAAACTGGTCATTCGAACTCAATGTGCGGTATGCGTGTGTTGTGTTTTGAAAAGGGGTTTTGGATATATCGGGAGCCACGCAGAGTTTTTACGGGGTAGCGCCCCGTTAGAATTTTTTTTTTCTAACAGTGACAGTGTCGTGGAGTATGAGTGTGTGTAAATATGTATGCATATGTACATATACATATGTATGTATACATGTATATATATATATATATATATATATAAAAGAAAGAGGGGGAAAAGACATCCAAAGGATGCGTGAGGGCAGCACCTTGGGCGCTGTGCGCCTAGGTGCTGTGCGCTCAGACGCTTGAGTGCTACGTGTTGGCACGTGGGCTCTCTGCGCTTGAGCGCAAGTGCGCTACGTGTCGGTACGGGGGCGATTTGCGCTTGAGCGCTTGCGCGCGCCACGTGTCGACACGGGGACGACTTGCGCTCGAGCGCTTGCGCTGGAGCGCAAGCGCGCCACGTGTCGGCATGCGGGCGCTCTGCGCTTGAGCACCGGTGAGAAAAAGAGGCTTTTATCCTAAAAGAGATTTCTCGAAAGAGAAATCAGAGAGGAGTTGGACTCCCGAGTGTGTTTTTGGGGTTAATGGAAGGGCTTCTTCTTCCTCCTCCTCTGTTAGCTGGATCTTGAAGATCAAGAGATATGAGATCTCAAAATCTCTCCTTTTTGAGATCTGATGACAGATCCAAGTTCCCCTTTGTGGGTTTTGTGGTGAAAAACTATTTTTTTTTTGAAAAGGAAGAATAAAACTCTTGATTTAATTCAAAAGAAAGAAGAAGGTTTGAGACCTTCAGAAAAGGGAAAGAGATACAAACCCTAGGTTTTTTTTTGTGAGAATGAAAAGTATCCTTTATTCATCATCATGTTGCCTTTTATAGGCCTACATATTTACATATAGCCTCTTGGGCTTTACAAGAATGGCATTTTAGCCATCCCATGGCTCATGTGGCATTTCATTTTTGCACATAAGCCATGGGCTTACAAAATATTAGCTTTATGCCCATTTTGTTTACATTCATGCATAAACAATTACATAAAAATTATTTATTACATGATTTTGTTGTTGGCATGGGGAGGCTGGCCGCGGGCTCGACTTGGGCATGGGCCCGCTTGACCTGGGCTTGGGCCCACCTGGCTTGGGGTTGACTTTGATTTTGACTTGGTCAACCATGGTGTAAATTTTTACCCCAACAGCGCATATCTGGCAAGTTTCAGTTTCTTTAGAAACTCCCGATGTGATTTTTACCCCATGCTCTTATGACCTTGACGAAGGTCAACAAATCATAAGTCACATGTCAAGTTCTACCCGTCATTGTCCAGGTTAATTTGAACCCACCCGTATAAGCCCTTGACGAAGGCCAACAAGGCTATACGACTGTCCCAAACCAACGCATCTATTTATGCAGCAGCAAGGCAACAAGCAGCTACCATTCACTATGCCTTGACGAAGGTCAACAAATATAGCATGAATACTAAGTGCTACCCGTCTGAAACGACGGAGGGCTACGAATGGTTTTTGGCGAAAAACCTTTAACATAATGAACTTGATATCGTTGAAGGAATCGGATAGCTTTTTATAAAAATATAGTGGCGAAAACCTTTGCTAAAGAGGTCACTCCCAGTGAAGGGATCTCGGCTCTTTCCCCGTAGAATGAGGTGCAGGATATTCCAACTGAATACCACGACGCAAAGCAAAAAGGCAATCGGCTATAGTGAAGTTATTACCCTGACGCAAACTTCTGTCCAAGGGGTCACTCCCGGTGAAGGGATCTCGGCCCTTGCCTCGTCGACTGAGGTGCAGGATATTCATACCCGAATACCACTGTGCAAAACAAAAGAGAACGTCCTTGCAATAACAGCATTTTGAAAAATGTTCCAACAACATCAGAATAGGTTTGTTTAGCTTGCATTGATCCGAATCAATGCAGTCTCATCAATTAATCACACCACAAAAGAACGAAAATACGATGTACGTATATGCCATCCGCATTCGCCACTGGGTCCCATCATCACCTGTTAGGTTACTTAACTAACGACAGAGCGGGGACTGGACTAGCGCGGGTGTAAAACATATACAACATCTACTAGTATATATATCAATATATAATATTCGCTCATGGCGTGATAAAATGCAACATCACAGAAATGTAATAAGCATCACAGAACAATACAGATAATCTGGGATCCCCGGGTTTCATAGAGCCGCTACTGAAACCCGACGTTCCCCTGGTCGTGTGGATAGCCTGTGCAATGAAATCCTAGACCCCTACGGGAGCGGCAAGTTACCCGCCAAAACCTGAAGCGAGGCAGCCCCCTTCAACAACGTGAATGGACCACCCAGCACTTCACAGAATCCGGTAACTTGAGCACCCCTCCTTGGGTCAACCTGTACCCCCTACGAGTGCGGCGAATAGCCCGCAATTCTAGAGTGAAGCCCCCTCCGTCTCAAAGCCATGAGATGCGGGCTCGTTGCCCTCTAGAACCCGGCTATCCATGCACCGCTCAGCGGGGTAATCCTAGTACAGAAAGTAAAAAATATACAACGGGTACATCGACCTCAGCCCGGTCGTGCCCCAAAAGAATAATATACAAACAGGCAATGACGACAGTCCACATGTCGGACGCTCGCCCCGCAATATCAAATGTACATATACAATCAAAATGTACTACCATTGCTCTAGGCTATCCACCACGACAAATCCGCAACATCACATCACAACACAGAACATCAACGTGAATGTCACGTTCGCAAATTCGTCTAAAAGAGCTATAGCAATTAGACATGATTTACCGATCAAATGACATTCACGGTCGCAGATATAATGTAAATACTGTGAACTAACATATTTAAATTTTCCGATCGACAAAATTTCCCCGAAGTGGGCTCCAAGCACAATTACCAGTACTCAAACAAATCTGGGCCCAAACAAAAAATACCAGAAACCTCATTTCCATGTCAGAGACCACTGTGGAAATTTTGGTGGACTGATGCTACAGTACGGCGGCGGAACCGCGGCCAAAACGTGGGTATGGCCGCGGTTCCGCCGCGCTACAGTGAAATCAGCCTACAAAATTTCTGCAGTTTTCTTAGGAAAGCCTGCCTAATTTTCTGCAATAATCAAAATAAATTTTTGACGACAATAAAAATTCGACAGAAACTTCATGATTGGAAATGCAGTTTTGGAAAATTTCGTTCGATCGAAGTTCTAAACACGTTAGAGAAAGCTAGTAAAGGTTAATGGCATGACTCTGATACCATGTAAGACTAAGGTAGCGCCCCGGCCATCTTTCTGAGGCCAAAATGCGGAAACGAAAAATTTTTCAAACTAGAAAACGGCACTATCGTATGCTTAAAACCCGGATCGAACCATTAACCTACAACTAGCTATCTAGAGAGAGGGTTGGAAAGCTATACCGATCGATCCGTGTCCTTTGGTCTTTGGTCGCCATCCCAAGCTCCTCGCGGCATCTCCGATCTCGATCTCCTCGTCGGAAAGGGCACCACATCTTCGAGTCTTTTTACGGGCTCCCGCTTCATCCGAAGCAACTCGGGCACGAAATTCGCTAGCCGACGTGTCCAAGGCAAAGTAGAGAATGTTTGTGACAACTTTGTCTCTTGCATCCATTGCATGGATGGAGGTTGAAGATGAAGCCATTAGTGAGGAGATAGTGAGCTCAAGAAAGAAGAGGAAGAAGGAGACCTTTTCTTTTCTTTTCTTTTGTGATGAGATGATAAGAATCAGAGCTCTAAGAATGAACACAAGAGCTCACCCATATCATGGCTGCCCTTTCTCTCTCTTCTTATCATTTCACCCCTAAAATCAATCACTAAAGATGACATGGCTCAAAGAATAAGACCATGAGTCACCACCCTTGTCCATGTCATAATTAATGCACCTCATCATGAATTAAGCTCACTATTTCCACCAAAGTAAACATTAATCCAAATGTTTACAACAATAAAAAGATATGGCAACATCTAAAGTAAACTCATGAAGGATCACAAGGATACCCCTCACCTGTATATACATACCTGCATCCGCATTCCGACCGAATGTGAAGGCGATGAGACTAAAGTAATCCAACAAATCTAATACTAGGATCCGGCTTAAACCAAAGCCCACTAGTATGATCCACCCGATCATGATCCGTGCACCACTGCACGTATATGATCGGACCCTGCCATATATCATACGGCCTCTACAACGTTTCGCCCGAAACTTGAGAAACAGTCTGTGGGGGACTCTAAAGACTCGTCAATACATTGGCTATGGATTTAACTACTAGCACGTCAGAGGTACTAGCCGTACGTAACGGGCTACCAGGTATTGACCACAAGGGTGGTCGATGAGCGAACTCATCCTGACACCCTACTGAGCCTGTCAGTGACAATATCCGTACAGTCCGGTCCATTCGTCTATGAGCATCGCATGGCGGGCCTAGAGGGTTGGTAAAAGTCAGACCCCCAAAAGCGGTACAAGTCGTGTCGTAGTGTAGCCCAGAACACCCCGAGATACTACTGGAATACCTACCAGTAAATCTCCTGCCTTGGCCAAGGACTTCGTGTAATGGCTCTCCTAGACATAGTGCGACCTCACCCCCAATACCGGGAGAGACGAAATCCCTGCCGATCCGCTCACTACCTCCATATGGCTCGGGACTGTACCCAACTAAAACCTGTTTGCACGACTCCTTTGAGCCGTGGTAGGGTAGTAATCAAAGCACAGTGGGAACTCACACGAGACAAATGACGATCTTAAGTCGATGAACTAACCTATACACATGTCACCAGGGAACTGCTATCTGACGTCAGGTATAATACCAACTAGCATGTTCCCGGCGAGTCCTGTCCGGTGTACTCATAACACAATGAGCACCTATATACATCTTAGGTGATCCAACTGACACCAATGGCTTGTGAGACCGGCCACCGTCCCTCGTCGGGGTCGCGACTGTATACACTAGCCTACTAATGGAGTATCGATGCCCAGTCTCGAAACACCCACGACTAGGGACCACTTTAAGGATGCGCTTATAGACCCCAGCTCCCACGTATACGATCGCCATCATACTGCTGGCCGTCGAGCAAGAATCCTATGGGCTCCATCAACGTGCAATAGTGATCTGTAATGTCACCTAAAGTAGTACATGATGATAAAGATAAACCAGATAGCATACTATCATCTCGAGTAAGACTGTCCTACAGGCATAGGTCCTCCCTCAATCATTGGAATCACGTGCCTGTGATCCAATAATTGACTCTGAGGGCACTATATCCAACATATATAGCATGCATCCTTGTGAGATCGTCTAAACAACTGACTAAAAGTGCATGTAAAATCCTTTTCAAATCGCCGTGTGTTGCGCATATCACGGCACAAGTAGCAGACGTCCATTTCGTAAAGAAATAGCTATATATCTATATATGTTTTACTTAAGATATACGTCCCGTCTTTTTGAAAATGAGTTGGAAGGGTTTTCTTTGAAAATTTTTGTGTCACTCGTGGACACGTAGGAAAATATTGAGACTATAGCTCTTTTGAAATCCCTTCGGTAAATATCGGTGCATGCAAAAATACCCAGGTACTGTTCTTTGACCAGTCCTGTCCGGCTACTATTCCATATAGTATATAGCGTAAAAACATGATGCTCGAAAGAAATCAATCACAAAAAGTGTATACAAAAATGCCACATGTGTCAGGTACGCACGGAAATCGAAATCAAATACAAGTGCCACGAATGTGCACAGAAGCAAAAACTAAGTGCAACGGGTATGCACGGAAGCATCTGTCAAGTGCAACATGTGTGCACGACAACAATACCAGGTGCATTTAATATGCACGAAGAATCTCGATTAAGTGCATCTAGTGTGCACAAAATCTCATTAAGTGCGTCAAGTGTGCACAAGAATCTAAATCAAGTGCACAAGGTGCACGAAAACGAACATCAAGTATCAAAATCAAAATCAACGGTATACGACATACACCAAATCAAATCAAGTATACCGCGGTATATGAACTCGTAAATGTGTGCAACTGTGTGCACAAAAACCCATATCAAGTACTGAAAGCGCGTGTAAACTACACCAAATGCATAAGTCAAAATCATGTGTAAACTATATGCATGAAGTCAAAATCATGTGCATACTGTATGCATGAAATCAAAATCAAGTATCTCGGAGTGCGTAAAATCAAAATCGAGTGCAAATGGGCATGCATAAAAACGAAATCAGTACAACTGATATATAAAAATACGGATCAAGTGCAACTGTGGTGCACATAGAAAATATCAATCATGAAACAAATCGTGAAAATGTCGGAATCAAAACGATGGAAACGTGATATCCGAATCTCTAACGTTTTGGAAATTGTTTAGGCGATTTTCCGTTATTAGGGTAAATTAGTCGGTGTTTTCCGCAAAAACCTAGAAGCGATCTTTTTGCAGTATAGAATTTGTTGGATATAGTGCCCTCAAAGTCAATTATTAGATCGCAGGTACGTGATTACAATGATTGATGCAGGACCTATACCGATATGACAGTCTTGCTCGAGATGATAGTATGCTATCTGGTTTGTCTTTATCATCGTATACATGCTTTAGTTCACTATTGCATGATGAGAGAGCCTATAGGATTCTTGCTTAACTACCAGCAGTATGATAGCGATCATTTACGTGGGAGCTGGGGTCTGTAAGCACATCCTTAAAAGTATCCCTAGTCGTGGGAGTTTCGAGACAGGGCATCGATACTCCAGAGTAGACTAGTGTATACAGTCGAGACCCCGACGAGGGGCGGTGGCCGGTCTTACAAGCCATTGGTGTCAGTTAGTTCGCCTAAGATGTATAGAGGTGCTCATTGGGTTATGAGTACACCGGACAGGACTCGCTGGGAACACGCTAGTTGGTATTATACATAACGTCAGATAGCAGTTCCCTTGTGACATGTGTACAGGTTAGTTTGTCGACCTGAGATCGTCATTTGTCTCGTGTGAGTTCCCACTGTGCTTTGATTTCTACCCTACCACGCTCAAAGGAGACGTGCAAACAGGTATTTTTTGGGTACAGTCCCGAGCCACATGAAGGCAGTGAGCGGATCGTCCGGGATTCGTCTCTCCCGGTATTGGGGGTTGATGTCGCACAGTGCACGGGTGGCCATCACTAGAAATCCTCGGCCGAGGTAGTGGAGAATTATTGATTTGGATCAGTAGTTTCTCAGGAGGTGACGGGCTTCATACCGACACGAATTATCGCGTTATTAGGGGTCTGACTTTATCCACCCCCCTAGACTCGTTATGCGATACTCTTTAGACGAACGGACCGGACTGTATGTATATTGTCACTGTTAGGCTCTGTAGGGTTTATGGATGAGTTCGCTCGTCAGCTTCCCTTCCAATCAATACATAGGCAACCGTTATGTACAGCTCGTACCTCCGACGTGCTAGAGGTTATGCCCAGTGCCAGTGTGTTGATGAGTCATTAAAGTCCCCTACAGACTGTTTCGGAAGTTCGGGAGAAACGTTGTAGAGGCCGTATGGTTTTATGGCAAGGTTGGGAAAATGCATGTGCGTTTTCGCACGTGTCATATTTCGGGCAGATAAAACTGGTCGGCTTTGGTTTAAGCCGGATCCGAGTATTATGCTGTGTAGATATAATATCTTTGTCTCAGTTGCATTTGTATTCAGTCGTAATACAAATGCGGGTATGTTTATAGTGATACGCGGTTATCCTGAAATTCGTTTCAGGATCACTTTTGGAAGTTGCCAGTTTTCAGTTTTCTATCGGCCGTATTTAACATTCGGTTAAATACGGATTTATCTTTTCGTCACTTGGGTGAGTCATGAGGCTGAGTCGTGCTTCTAGAAGTTTCTAGATGATGACTAGGATTAGTGACTCATGGTTGCATTAATTGTTCAATTAATGTTTTGATGACTAAGGGTTTTATGATTCAATGTTTATGCTAGGTGTTATGATGAATCATTCATATCATTAAAGGTTATGGTCACTCTCCCTCCTCCTACACTCACCCCCCTCCTCTATATTTGGCCGGCCACCCCTTGATGAAAGAAGATGGTTGTTTTCTTGAAAAGATTATGGTTTGGGTTCATGAAAATTAGATAGCCTCATTTCTCATTTCACCCGATCCAAAAGGCAACTTCAATAACCGTTCGTCCACGGCTTTGGACGAAGTGAGACAAAGTGTTCTACTCATTCTCTACATCATCTTGGTCGTCTCTTTTAGCAAACTTGACGACCGAGTTGTCTCGGTTCAGAGGCGGGAGCCCGTTTAAAGATCCGTCGAAGTGGTGCCACCTGGACGAGAAGACTGGAGATTCAGAAGATCGGAGCAGTCGTAACAAAGCGTGGGATGATGGTTGAAGACCGAAGGACTCGGATCGTTCGGTATAACATTTCTACCCACTTTGTAGTTTGTTAGTTTAGCTTTAATGGCAGATCCGGGTTATAGTACGCGATAGCGCTAGTTGTAAAAAGTTTTTGTTCCGCATTTGGCGTCTGTTAGACGGCCGGGGCGTTACCGTGCACTTACAGTGGTATCAGAGCCTCACCATTAAGCTTTACTAACTTGTGCTAACGCGTTTGAAATATCGATCGAACGGGATTTCGAAAACTACAATTTTTCTGTATAAAGTTTCTGTCGATTTTAAATTAGCTCTAAAAATTATTTTTCATATCACAGAGAATTGTGCAGGCTTTTTGAAGCAAACCGGTGAAATTTGGTCACGTGATCCCACAGAACGGCCGTGGATCCGCGGCCCAAACCAGGGTTTGGCCGCGGAGCCGCCGCGCTTTTGTGGGAACAGTGAGCCAAATTTCTTCAGTATGTTCTACATGGAAAATTCTGGCTTTTGGAATATTTCTTTTGGGCCCATATTTTGTTACTGTACAGCAGATGTTTGTGGGGCCCACTTCGGGAAGTTTTGTCGATCAAAATTTTAAACTTGTTAGTATACAGTATTTACATTATATCTCCGACCGGGAATGTCATTTGAGCGGTAAACCGCGTCTAATAGCTTTAGTTCTTTTAGACGGGTTTGCGAACGTGACATTCGCGTTGATGTTCTGTGTTGTGCTGTGATGTTGCGGATATGTCGTGGTGGATAGCAGTTTGCAATGGTAGTGTTGTTTGGATTTATTTGTACATTTGATATTGCGGGGCGAGCGTCCAACAAGTGGACTGCCGTCACTGCCTGTTTGTATAATATTCTTTTTGGGACACGACCGGGCTGAGGTTGATGTACCCGTTGTATATATTTTCTTTTTTTCACTAGGATTCTCCCGCGACGGAGTGCACGGATAGCCGGGTTCTGGAGGGCAACGGGTCCGTATCTCATGGCTTTGAGAGGCAGAGGGGCCTTACTCTAGAATTGATAGACTATTCGCCGCACTCGTAGGGGGTACAGGTTGACCCAAGGAGGGGTGCTCAAATTACCGGATTCCGTGAAGTGCCGGGTGTTCCATTCACTATGCTGTGGGGGACTACCTCGCTTCAGGTTTTGGCGGGTAACTTGCCGCACCCGTAGGGGACTAGGTTTCATTGCACAGGCTATCCACACGACCAGGGGAACGTCGGGTTTCAGTAGCGGCTCTGTGAAACCCGGGGATCCCAGATTATCTGTATTGTTCTGTGATACTTATTACTTTTCTGTAATGTTGCATTTATTACGCCTGGAGCGATTACTGTATATTGGTATATATACTATTAGATGTTGTATATGTTTTACACCCGCGCTAGTCCAATCCCCGCTCTGTCGTTAGTTAAGTAACCTAACGGGTGATGACGGGACCCAGTGACGAATACGGATGGCATATGCGTACATTTTATTTTTCCTTCTTTTCTGGTGTGATTGATTGATGGGACTGCATTGATTCTTATTAATGCAAGGATAAAACAAACCTATATTTGATGTTGTTGGAACCAATTTTAAAAAGTGTTATTACAAAGGCGTTTCCTTTTGTTTTGCATAGTGATATTCAGTTGGAATATCCTGCACCTCATTCGACAAGGCAAGGGCTGATATCCCTTCACCGGGATAGACCCCTTGGGCAGAAGTTTGCGTCAGGGTAATAACTTCAATATAGTCGATTACAAGTTGCTTTGCATCGCGGTATTCAGTTGGAATATCCTGCACCTCATTCCATAAGGAAAGAGCCGAGATCCCTTCACCGGGAGTGACCTCTTTAGCAAAAGGGTTTCGCCACTATATTTTTATAAAAAGCTATCAGGTTCCTTCAACGAGATCAAGTTCATTACATTAAAGGTTTTTCGCCAAAAACCAGCCGTATCCCTCCGTCATTTCTTTTAGGTATTCAGTAGTATTCAAGCTATGTATTTTGACCAACGCCAAGGCATAGTGTTTGGTAGCTGCTGGGTATTCATCTGTTGCATAGATAGATGAGTTGGTTTGGGACAGTCGTTCTGCCATTTTGGCCAACGTCAAGGGCATGTGCGGGTGGGTTCAAATTGACCTGGATAGTGACGGGTAGAACTTGGCATGTGACTTATGATATTTTGACCAACGCCAAGGTCATAAGAGCATGGGGCAAAAATTACATCGGGAGTTTCAAACATACAACAAACTTGCCAGGCATGTGCATACCTTCTGGAGTGTGATAACTTGAGTGGCTTCCATCAAGTTATCATGCGATGATAGTTGGATCCCGATTCTCACTAATGAATTGGTTTACTCTTCGGGTGATCCCGACTAATTCTTCTTTCAGGTTTGGAGGAGAATTTGAGATTACAGTGGGAGGTTTCCTGATTAGATAAAGTGATAACCATTCTGATCTAGGTTAGAGCGCACGCAGAGTGTTTCTTTTCTCTCTCTCTCTTTGGCAGCGACCTTTGACCGACCTTAGACTATGACCCAGTGACCAAGTTGACCGAACCTTCTTAAAATACTGGCTTTTGGATTGTCTATAGTTGCATAAGTCATTGCCGCTCCCTCTTTTACCCTTTGTATTTCTCAGAACACCCCGTATTACTACGGACATCCACTTCCATTGGATAGATCCATCGTATGGTTATATACGAACTCGAAGGAACTTCTTCGAGGATGGATCCAGGTTCAGGAGAAATATAATTGGTTTATTCAGTTGTCTTTTATTATCACATTCTCTCAGGTTGCGAGGGCTCCTTAGTTTAGGAGAGTACACCTATTACGTTTATTGGATAGTCTTATTCCGAACCATAGGCAAATGCCAAAAGGTAAGGAATGAAGAAAACCAATTAGCCTAAGTAGGGTGTACAGAAAATAATAACTAAAGACAAAATAAAGGGATTAGAAAGAGGGCAAAGTAAATTACGACTGTTATCATTCACGACCAAACCGCGTATTTCATCGCCACTCCTATTTCACCTTTAATAGAATAATGTATTATTCAATTTTCTTTTATCATCACCTTCTCTCAAGTTACGAGTACTCCTTGGTTTAGGAGGGTACACCTATTATGCTTACTGGATAGTCTTCTTCCAAACCATAGGATGGTGCCGAACGGTAGGGAAAGAAGAAAACCACTTAGCCTAAGGGGTGTACAGAAGGTAATGAATAAAGACAAATAAAGGGATTTGGAAGATGGCAAAGAAATATACGGTTAAAGTCATGAATTGGATTATGAAAGAGGCATTACTAGGAATACCAGGATATCCCTACGAAACATTTTCATGTTTCAGTACATTGTTAAAGGAGAACTGATTTCCCGATTACATACTTACTCCAGGGTATATATTTACCAGGTATGATTCTCACATCTGTATGGTTTTACAGATGATGAGTGGGAGTAAGTTATTGGGAATTAGGTAAGTATCCTCATTATATCGGAATTCGTTGTAATTGGTGATATTTGAGGAGATCGTCTGGGTACAGTTTTCAACCTACGACGCACAAGTTTTGAGTTATTCAACTCAGCGGACTTATACAGAATATTGTATGTTGTCCAGTGTCCAACAGAACAAAGGGGTTGGTCCTCATACTATGTTCTGTTTACTTATGACTTCGCTAGTTTTTAGACAAGTGTTTCGTAGAAATATAATGTCTAAGTTTTGAGAAGTTGTGGGTATAGGAATAAAGTAGAGAACCAGGTGTCGCAAGTATTAGGATTCTTCAAAGAAATTGAAGATGTAGATTCTTGTGGCTGGTATTCAGTTGATAGTAACGGTTTTGAGAAACTTGTTTCTCTTTCAGGTTACTCATAATTGGATGGATTCCTAAGTTGAGTAATGCTGATTAGCCTCTCTTCATTAAGTTGATATGCACTGGAGACAGTTGCATGGTTTGAATCCGGTTCCAGTTAAATTAGTGCATCTATTTCTATATTGTATATAGAATGGTTCATATCTTAACGATGTTAAGATACGGGGAGTTGTCCGGCTTATGCTTAAAACCAGACACTGGATAACTCAAGGCATGTTTCTATAATGGCAGTTTATGGGTTGACCCTGGCTTTGACGAGGGTTGACTTTCTACTATCTGGAAGATCAATAGTGATATTGTTCTTGACTCGCCATAGTTTTATTAAAATGATCTTTTTCAGAAAACAGTAGTGGGAGTATGGTAGAACTGGAATAGATTCCAGAACCGCAAACGATTACGAAAAATTTAATAGGACCTATATATTCAATCAGGTTTCGACATTCCAATAGCCACTCCGCAGATATGGTGGGTAACCTCAGACACCCGAGAGATACTCCGGTACCCTCAAGGACGGTGACAGGGAGGTTCTTGTTTACCCAGACTTGACCCTACTGTTGTTCCAGACTATGAGACCCGGCAGGAGGATATGTATAGCGTCGTTCTAAACTAGTTTTAGAAGTACACGTATATATTATTCTGCCAGAGGGTTGTCGTAGTCAGTGGAAGCAGCGGAAGGATAATGGGCAGTAGCTTATGTCTAATTATAGGCTTGAGCAGATATAGCGGAAATTAGATCATCTATTTTTTGATGTGAAAGTCATGGGTTTGACTTCATCAGAATAGGGGATGGATCTGTTAAGAAGATAGTAGGGTGTGATGTCCTGCTATTTGGATGACATACACAGAGTAGGAAGTAAAATTCCTATACTACGATCGGTTGTACTTTGGTCGTCACACAGTTGTTTCTCCACAGAGGATATAGATATAATATCAGACATTCTGGTTACTAGATCTATGATTTTAGATCTAGAATTGGGTAGTTTCCCAATTTGGGTACTTTGATAGTATTCTAATGGTATTTTAGAATAGATGACTCATGGCATGGTGGTGTACCTGCAGGTGATGGAGTCGCCCTCTCTAAAGGTGTCTTGCAGACTAAAGGGGAGAGGGATGTGTATGATTGGCAGATCACTTGCTTAGGCAATTGAGTCAATCATAAGATGTCAAGTACCATACCAGATGTTGTTTTTTGCACTAGATGCGATATGTTTATATTAATCCAATTCTGGAGAAACATTAGGAAGCAGTTTTAGAACATAAGTGTATGTTCTACGGATTTGATGACGGCAGCCTCCTTCGAGAGAAGGTTATCATTCCAGGCTTCCAAGGTGACATGGATGACAGAGTGATTGTCAGAGTTATAGTTTTCCCTCTGACGAGGGACAATATTATGGACATGTGGTCCAAGGGGATACTGTGGGAGGCATGGTGCTGGATACTGATTAGGTTCAGTTATCAATAAAGTCTAAGAAGTTTGGATTTGTAGTTTATTTATGAACTAGGTCCAATCAGATATTCAGACATATTCTAAGACAGGTTTTACTCGATTCGGGAGATGGCTTTCTCCGCGAACTTGAGATTGAGAGAGACATAGAAAGAAACATCATGGCGGATCCACTCACTGAGGCTATTTCTCGAACACAAGAGTTTTACAAACTAGCTTTTGTGAAACTGATTAGTAGAGGAGTTGGGTGTTCGGTATCACACGGGCTGTGAGTATGCAACATCGCAATAATTAGCCTTAAGTGCAAGTGAGAGATTTTTGGATATAGTGCCCTCAAAGTCAATTATTGGATCGCAGGTACGTGATTACAATGATTGATGCAGGACCTATACCGATATGACAGTCTTGCTCGAGATCATAGTATGCTATCTGGTTTGTCTTTATCATCGTATACATGCTTTAGTTCACTATTGCATGATGATAGAGCCCATATGATTCTTTCTTGACTACCAGCAGTATGATGGCGATCATATACGTGGGAGCTGGGGTCTGTAAGCACATCCTTAAAAGTGTCCCTAGTCGTGGGAGTTTCGAGACAGGGCATCGATACTCCAGAGTAGACTAGTGTATACAGTCGAGACCCTGACGAGGGGCGGTGGCCGGTCTTACAAGCCATTGGTGTCAGTTAGTTCACCTAAGATGTATACAGGTGCTCATTGGGTTATGGGTACACAGGACAGGACTCGCCGGGAACATGCTAGTTGGTATTATACATATCGTCAAATAGCAGTTCCCTGGTGACATGTGTACAGGTTAGTTTGTCGACCCGAGATCGTCATTTGTCTCGTGTGAGTTCCCACTGTGCTTTTATTTCTACCCTACCACGCTCAAAGGAGACGTGCAAACAGGTATTTTTTGGGTACAGTCCCGAGCCACATGGAGGCAGTAAGCGGATCGTCGGGGATTCGTCTCTCCCGGTATTGGGGGTTGATGTCGCACAGTGCACGGGTGACCATTACTAGAAATCCTCGGCCGAGGTAGTGGAGAATTATTGATTTGGATCAGTAGTTTCTCAGGAGGTGACGGGCTTCTTACCGACACGAATTATCGCGTTATTAGGGGTCTGACTTTATCCACCCCCTAGACTCGATATGCGATACTCTTTAGACGAACGGACCAGACTGTATGTATATTGTCACTGTTAGGCTCTGTAGGGTTTATGGATGAGTTCGCTCGTCAGCTTCCCTTCCAATCAATACATAGGCAACCGTTACGTATAGATCGTACCTCTGACGTGCTAGAGGTTATTGTTAGTTATATGTATGCCCTAGAGGCCATTTCTATACATAGGATGTATATTGTAGTGGATGCTGGGACATATATAGGGAGGACTTTCTTGCTCGACATGATAGTATGCTATCTGGTTGCTCTTTACCTTAACGTGTACACAGATTGTCTCTCTATTACATGTTGGTAAAGCCCTTAGGATGTGTACTTGACTACCTGGACTATGATGCGGATCATACTAGTGGGGACATGGTAGTCCATAAGTACATCCTTCAAGGTCCCTAGTCGTGGGTGTATCGAGACGGGGCATCGATATACCAGAGTAGACTAGCGTATACCTTCTCGACCCATACAAATGGGCGATGGATGATCCCATATCCATTGGTGTTTGACATCAGAGATGATATACGGGTGCTCAGTGGAGACTGGGTACACTGGACGGACTCGCCGAGAACTCCCAGATGGTATTATACCTTACGTCAGATGGCAGTTCTCTGGTGACACTGGTACAGAGTAGTCTGTTGACCCGAGATCGTCATAGAGTCTTGTGTGGTTCCCACTGTGCTTTGATTTCCACCTTACCACGTCCAAGAGAGCATGCAAAACGGTGGTTTTTGGGTACAGTCCCGAATCACATGGAGGCAATGAGCGATTGGAGGGGATTCGTCTCTCCCGGTATAGGGAGTTGATGTTGCACTGTGTTCAATTGGCTATAACCGGAAATCCATGGCCAGGGTTGCTGAGATTTACTGGTAAGTGTTACCAGTAGTTTCTCGAACTGTTATAGACCTCATATCGACACGACTTATCGAGCTATTGGTGTCTGACGTTTACCACCCCTAGGCGAGATATGCGACATATCAGACGAACAGACCGGACTGTACGGTAAGTGTTACTGGTTGGATTCACAGGAGTGTGATCGGGCTTGGTCGTCGATCTTCTGATCGCTCAATACCCGGGTGGCCGTTACGTTTAGCAGACCGCTTGCGGCTTGTGGGTGTTTGATATGATCATCATCTGCTGCCGGCGTATTGACGAGTCTTTAGAGTCCTACACAGAGGTTTCCTGGCTCAAGCGAAACGAAATAGGAGCGCATATGAGATATGTGCGGGACCGAGAATAATGCGTGTATGTGATACCGTATTTCATTCTCGTGATGAATGTATCGATTGGTTGTATGCGATATAACCTAGTTATCGAATCAAGGGTTGATTCGATAAGCCGATACATTGATATTAGTCGGTTGTATGCGATATGACCGGATCGTTAAATCAAGTGTTGATTTAATGATTTAATGCATAATTATATATTTGATATATTACTTTGCATTAACTAGTATTGGTTCACTTTAAATGGTTTTTCTCACTTGTTTGTGCACATTGTATATGTGATATATTTTTGTGCACAAGTTTGTATCATGTTTGATGATGCATGCTTACTTGAGTTTGTGTAAAGATTAAACCATGGTTATTTAAATGGTTAGGGTTATGTTTTTCATATCTATTTATTCATTTACTTATTTATTTCTTTTTGGCAAAAGAAAAGAAAAATGGTGGCTTTATTTGGATGCATGTTGAAGCTTCATGAAGCTTTGACTAAGTCACCATTTTTGTCTTCATGCTTAACCCTAACCATTGACCTAACCCTAGTTTACTCTCTACACTTGACCATGGTTTGATTATGATAAGTATTCATTTTAATTTCTTTTTGAAACATACTTATCATAACATTTTTCATCTTCTTCTTCTTCTTCACGAAGAAGCTTGCCTCCACCAATGGCAACTCTTGAAAATGAGTGAGAAATCCAATTCTAAAGTGAACCCACTTACTATTTCTTCATCCTCTATCTCTTGCCAAGTAGTAGAGTGTGTTTTCTTTACAAGTTTTATGACTTGGTGAAGTGGGAGCTTGATCTAGTGATGCCTCGACGTAGATCATCTTCGGCACGAAGCCGACGACCTTGCCTGCCCATTTCTCCGATGAAGCCGACGCTAGAGCCCGGGATTCTATTTGGACAGCGAGGAGACTTCATTGCAGAGCTATGGAGGTGGAGGACCGGATCTACAAAGGTTGTAGCCTCTTTCTTCTAGTTAAGTTGTTAATTAGTTATCGGATTCCCCTAAATTTCTAGTTAACGATCCGTATTAGAGTTTCTCGGCACTTGTAAAATTAGAAATTGGCATGGTTGATGCCTTGTGAGACCTCTTGAGAGTGCCTAGGAACCCTACAGTGGTATCAGAGCCTAGCTAGAGCCTTAGGCGATGCGTAGACGGAATTTCAAATCCGAACAAACCCCGAAACCCTAATCCGACCCGCTCTCTGGACTTTTTTCAAAAACTGGGTTTTTTCCAGATTAAAAATGCTTAAAAAATTCAGCAGGGAATTCTAAGAATTACGGTGCAAATTTTTCCCAGAGATGATTCCATAGTGCGGCGGAACCGCGGCAGAAGCCAGGCTTCTGCGGCGGAACCGCGGCCTGATGATGACATCATCATTCCCTGTTTGCAAAGTAACTCCTATTTTATTATGCTGGATTTTCTGGGAATTTTTAATATTTATTCAAGAGTTGAATTTTCTGGGGTTGTTTTGGGGATTCGGTGTTTCGATCGGAGTATCAGATTTTGTCTATGTGGCTTTCCGGATAATTTTTGAATATGTTAAAAAGTTCGACCGGATATAAAAATACCCACCTTTTCCCCTGTCGGGAAATTTCCAAGTGTTGGATCTTTCCGTAGTTTAACGACGTTCTAAGTAGTGCAAGTAACGCGATGGACCCTCTAGAAGACAACAAACCTTAACTCGATTATGTGACCGTCTTGAACTGCCCTTTGAACCTTTGGGTTTGGGGCAGTACGGCGTGCCACATGTGAGGCGTTGGCTTGACCCTTCTACGGCTGGACCGTTGGTACTGAGGCATGAACTGGATGTTTTTAAACTTGTTTCATGTGTTGAGCTGTTTCGGGAAAACTTGGGTGTTTGACTGTTCGATCGGAAAGTTTAACATTTTCTGTTTATCTGGAATGTGATACAATACTTAGAATCCACAAGTAGTTATGGGATAACTGAATGAATGTTATAAACATAGCAGTTTAGTCTCACTTGATCGGTTGCCACGGAATTTTGATGTGATCAAAAGTCCGTCGCAATCACGTAGTGTACGCGGATACTCGCCGGATAAATTTAATAGACAGCTACACCCCATAGCCCCGACCAAGTGACTGTAGGAGAACCCCGTCGCCGGGAGCATCCGTTCGGGTGCTCGCGGCAGCGGTGTTCCGCCTTGGTGCACTTTGTCGACGGTATCGGGGGTGCAGCCGCCTACTAAAGTTTGCGACGAGCATTCGATCAGGATGCCGGGAATCTTGTTGAATTACCCGACTTGATATTGAAAAGTGTTTTCGATTTTGAGACTAAAATGCGGGGTTTATAATTGTTAGGCATGTGATGTCTAAGTAATTCATTTGATTAGGCATGCGATGTCTAGGGAGGTTGCGGATTCCAACTGTTGTAGTTTTACACTTTCTTTTCTGTGACCGTAAGTGTAATATGTGATATCGCCGGTTTCGTTGCTATATGTCAACGAAAATTGGGATGCGCATATTTACTTACGTTGATGACATGTGATGTTATGTGTTGCTGGATATGTTATATTGGATCGTCGTGTTTGAATAGCCGGGTTTTTTTTATGTGAGATGAGTGTTTTTCATTTTCATTCATGTAAAAACTTGTATGTAATATTCTTTTATTGGGGCACTTCCAGTTTGCGGAAGATGTCACCCTTTGTATATTATTTACTTTTCCGCTCTATGATAGACCCAAGGAGGGGAGCACAAGTAACCGGGTTCTGGAGTCCAGTGGGAGACCAACTCGAGGAGTCGAGTCCGGGTCTCCTAACTCTAGAATTGGTAGGGTTGCTTGCCGCTCTCGTAGGGGTCTAGGGGTGTGGGTTTGGCTATTCATCACGACCGTGGAATCCGTGTTTTATACTGGCTCGTATTGAAAACACAGACGTCCTAGTATATCCAATATTTCATATGTTTCTTCTGCTGCGATATCTTTGATGTGATCATGTGATGTTCTATGATAGATACAGTATATAGTATATATGATATATTATATAGACGTTACTTATGTTTTACACCCGCGCTAGCCCTGCCCCGCTCTGCCATTAGTTACCTAACCTAACGGTGCACGAGGGGATATCGAGGCGAATGCGGATGGCATAAGTGTACGCCGTATTTATCTGTGATGTTTAGGTAATTTAAATGATGGGACTTCATTAATGAGATTAATGAAATAAAAGAAACCTAAGATGTTGTGGAATCGAATTTCAAAAATAAAACAGGTAGCTACAGTTCTTGCTTTGCACAGCGGTATATATGATATATCCTGCACCTTATTCGATGAGGAAAGGACCGAGATCCCTTCACCGGGAGTGACTCCTTTAGCAATAACTGGCAGATGCTACAACTCTCGGTTTGTCTTTTGATTGCTTCTATAGTTTTTGCTTTGCACAGTGATGTATATGATATATCCTGCACCTCATTCGACGAGGAAAGGACCGACGATCCCTTCACCGGGAGTGACCCCTTTAGCAAAACTAGAAAAGCCTAAAAAACACTCCATTTTAAAATCATTTGATTCTACAACGATATCAAGTTCATTACGCAAAAGGTTTTCAGAAAAACCTGTCATAGCCCTCCGTCATTTCAGATATGTACTGGTTAGTATTCGTGCTGCGTTTGTTGACCTCTGTCAAGGCGTAGTGTGCGGTGGCTGATTAGCGCTTATCTGTATAAGCATATGATGTGATTGATTTAGGGTAGTCGTGCGACCTTGTTGACCTCTGTCAAGGGTCGTGCGGATGGGTTTACTTCAATCAAGAAATGACGGGTTGAACTTGACTAGCAGCCTATGGTTTGTTGACCTCTGTCAAGGTCATAGGATGCTTGGGGCAAAATATTATCGGGAATTTCAAGTGTTGAAATTTGCAATGAGATTGCATACCTTCTATAAGATAGTTGGATCCCGATACCCGCTGTGAGTAAGAGTTACTCCTGGGAGAGTTTTATACATTACAATTAGCCGATCAAGTAGGTGTCTAGAAAAGTGTTAACGAGGTTACGCCTCTGGGAAAACGAGGTTTACATTAATTAGGTTCGTGCGAAAGCACGGGGGACCTCCCTCAAAGTACCGACACTGGCCTGGCTGAAAGATTGGCGAACTTGTAGTGTGTAATTAATCCCGGCTAGTCTTTCCTTTTAGGGTTTGAAGGAAGATTTGATAAAAAGCAGTGGGAGCCATCCTGATTAGATAAAATATATAACCAATCTGATCTTGCAAGAGCGCACGCTGAGTGTTTTCTTCTCTCTCTCTCCTGGTAGCGACCATGTCACGCCTTAATCAAGATAATAATACGGATATTTGACCGAACCCGCTTGTTATACTGAGCTGGGGAACGTTGGTCCCGCTCCAACTTATAATAGTTATAAGACAGAGCAGGAAATAGGGGAATACCAAGATTCCCATGCCGCCCAAACGAAGAGAGTGCATGCTGATGCATCATCTTCGGGTGTGTTCATTATAAAGAACTGTTTCTCAGTATCCTCTGAATCCTGGGTATTTGATACCGGATCAGGATCCCAGATATGTAATATGTTACATAGGGCTACAAAAAGGTAGAAAACTGAGAACGGGTGATAAGTTTCATGAGGCAGAAAACGGGGCAAGAGTTGCAGCCAAGTCTGTCGGTCACTGTCACCCTGTATTACCGATACATTGATTCTGAACGAATGTTATTAGATACCGAACCTGATATACAAATCATATCAGTCTCTTTATTAGTAAAGAAATGATAAAATTTTGTAATGTTGGATAATGTTTTGAACATTTCCTATATCAAAAGTTGATCGGTTCAGGCACGTTATCTAAAAGCATTGATGTTCTAAATCAAACTACAGTTCTTAGTATACAGAACACACACAAGAGGAAGAGTTCAGAAATGAACGGATCCTTCTTGAGGCATTGTAGACTAGGTCATATCAATGCGACCCGACTGGCTGAAGTTACATTTAGATGCATATTTAAATCAGTTTGAATTTACATCTTGTGAAACTTGCCAGTCATGTCACAAAGATAAGATGACCATAGCTCTGTTTATTAGAAACAGAGAAAGAGTTAGTGAACTCTTGGGATTGATACATGTTGATGTATGGCAGGTCCCCTGTCTACACATGCCAGGACTGGTTCTTTATACTTCATTACGTTCTCTGATGATCTCTCAAGATTTAGACATATGTTCATGTTGAAACACAAGTCCGAATCTTTTGAGATATTCACAGAATATAAGTTAGAAGTAGAGAACCAAAATACGGGTATAAGTATTATGTCCTTTGATGTGATCGAGGAGGAGAATACTTGAGCACGGAAATCCTGGACTATTCTAAAGGAGAATGAGATTCTCTCTCAGAATTACTCCTCCGTATACACCATAGCACGATGGTATATCGGGGCGGAGCAATCACACCCTATTTGATATGGTGTGCTCTATGATGAGTACTACTGAGTTACCTTTTTTCTTTTTGGGTGTTATGCACTTATGAAGTTGCATACCTATTGAATAGGGTCCCGATCAAATCAGTAGCCTACCACTTCATATGTGATATGGAAAGGGAAGAGCCCATCTCTTAAGTCAGTTAAGATTTGGGGTTGTCCGGCCAATGTCTAAAAGCAAAATCCGGACAAGCTCAAGGCAACGTCTGTTATGTACAACTGGAAATGTTCCAGCTATTCAAACTGCAGCTGATGATTTGACAGAACCAAAGGATTCAGTAGATTCCAACGAACCTCAGCCTCTCCGCCGATCTAGTAGGGTTCCTCACCCACCTGAGAGATACTTCTGTTTCTTTATGACAGTGGGAGAGAGGATTGCATCATGAGATGATGACCCAACTAGTTTCGAGCTGGCCATCGGGGGTAGGACTCTGTAAGAATGGCTGGATGCTTAGTGATCTGAGATGGAATCCTTATACACCAATAAAGTATGGACTTTGGTTGCTATATCTGAAGGGTTAAATCCCCATCAGGAGCAAGTATATCTTGAGAAGATTACTTGGTGTAAATGGAAAAGTTGAGACTTTCAAAGCTAGACTTGTTAAAGGTTTTCGTCATCAACCAGGCGTGGATAATGATGAAACCTTTTCCAGTACCTATGCTTAAGTCCATCCAGATCCTACTTGTCACGGCTACATACCATGACTACGATATCTGGTGGTTGGGTGTCATGACTGCTTTTCTAAATGATGTTTTAGAAGAGTGCGTCTATAAGTACACAGCCAGAGGGCCTCGTAGACAGTGGGAGCAGCGGAAACGTGTGCAAGATGCATTATAGGATAAAGCAGGCATCACAGAGTTGGAACATCTGTTTTGATGGATTAGTCAAAGAAGTTGACATCATCAAAATGGTAGATGAACCTTGTATAAACAAAAAGGTAGTAGGGAGTATGGTGACGATCCTCGTAGAGTACGTGGATGACATATTCTTGATAGGGAAGGAGTTTCCTATGCTACGCTCGATCAATCTCCGCTTGTCATAATGATTCTCCACATAGGATCAAAGTGATACCTACTAAATCCTGGTTTTGGATCTATGAGATAGATCTAAATGGATGTTAGGATACTCACTAGTTATAGTGAGATTGTATCAGTTGATCCTGTGGAAAATCACTGGAAGTGTTCCAGGGTGATAAAGACGACTGAATGTCAGTCACAGGCATTGTCTTTACCCTCAGTAAAGGGACGGTATGTTGGAAGAGTTCCAAGCTAGATACCGTGGCATACTAGACGATAAAGGCAGGATACATCGCTACTTAAGATGCTACCAAAGAGGCTGTTTGGGTGTATATTGGTTCATGAGATGAACTATGTTCCTCCCATTGTGTGACAATGGAGTTGTGGCTTATGCCAAGGAACGCAGGTCCCATCAGTGATCCAGACATATTCTAAGGCAGTATCACCTGATCATGGAGATGGTTGATCTCTAAGGGATCGAGGTTAGGAGAGTAGACTCAGAGGATAACACGGCGGATCCACTCACGAAGGCCTATTCCCAGAGAGAAACTTTATGGGATGGTTGAGTATGAGATACTACAACCACTGCTATCAGATGGCCCTAGTGCAAGTGGGAGATTGTTAGTTATATGTATGCCCTAGAGGCCATTGCTATACATAGGATGTATATTATAGTGGATGCTGGGACATATATAGGGAGGACTTTCTTGCTCGACATGATATTATGCTATCTGGTTGCTCTTTACCTTAACGTGTACACAGATTGTCTCTCTATTACATGTTGGTAAAGCCCTTAGGATGTGTACTTGACTACCTGGACTATGATGCGGATCATACTAGTGGGGACATGGTAGTCCATAAGTACATCCTTCAAGGTCTCTAGTCGTGGGTGTATCGAGACGGGGCATCGATATACCAGAGTAGACTAGCGTATACCTTCTCGACCCATACAGATGGGCGATGGATGATCCCATATCCATTGGTGTTTGACATCAGAGATGATATACGGGTGCTCAGTGGAGACTGGGTACACTGTACGGACTCGCCGAGAACTCCCAGATGGTATTATACCTTACGTCAGATGGCAGTTCTCTGGTGACACTGGTACAGAGTAGTCTGTTGACCCGAGATCGTCATAGAGTCTTGTGTGGTTCCCACTGTGCTTTGATTTCCACCTTACCACGTCCAAGAGGGCGTGCAAAACGGTGGTTTTTGGGTACAGTCCCGAATCACATGGAGGCAATGAGCGATAGGAGGGGATTCGTCTCTCCCGGTATAGGGAGTTGATGTTGCACTGTGTTCGATTGGCTATAACCGGAAATCCCTGGCCAGGGTTGCTGAGATTTACTGGTAAGTGTTACCAGTAGTTTCTCGAACTGTTATAGACCTCATATCGACATGACTTATCGAGCTATTGGGGTCTGACGTTTACCACCCCTAGGCGAGATATGCGACATATCAGACGAACAGACCGGACTGTACGGTAAGTGTTACTGGTTTGATTCACAGGAGTGTGAGCGGGCTTGCTCGTCGATCTTCTGATCGCTCAATACCCGGGTGGCCATTACGTTTAGCAGACCGCTTGCGTCTTGTGGGTGTTTGATATGATCATCATCTGCTGCCGGCGTATTAACGAGTCTTTAGAGTCCTACACAGAGGTTTCCTGGCTCAAGCGAAACGAAATAGGAGCGCATATGAGATATGTGCGGGACCGAGAATAATGCGTGTATGTGATACCGTATTTCATTCTCGTGATGAATGTATCGATTGGTTGTATGCGATATAACCTAGTTATCGAATCAAGGGTTGATTCGATAAGCCGATACATTGATATTAGTCGGTTGTATGCGATATGACCGGATCGTTAAATCAAGTGTTGATTTAATGATTTAATGCATAATTATATATTTGATATATTACTTTGCATTAACTAGTATTGGTTCACTTTAAATGGTTTTTCTCACTTGTTTGTGCACATTGTATATGTGATATATTTTTGTGCACAAGTTTGTATCATGTTTGATGATGCATGCTTACTTGAGTTTGTGTAAAGATTAAACCATGGTTATTTAAATGGTTAGGGTTTTGTTTTTCATATCTATTTATTCATTTACTTATTTATTTCTTTTTGGCAAAAGAAAAGAAAAATGGTGGCTTTATTTGGATGCATGTTGAAGCATCATGAAGCTTTGACTAAGTCACCATTTTTGTCTTCATGCTTAACCCTAACCATTGACCTAACCCTAGTTTACTCTTTACACTTGACCATGGTTTGATTATGATAAGTATTCATTTTAATTTCTTTTTGAAACATACTTATCATAACATTTTTCATCTTCTTCTTCTTCTTCTTCAAGAAGAAGCTTGCCTCCACCAATGGCAACTCTTGAAAATGAGTGAGAAATCCAATTCTAAAGTGAACCCACTTCCTATTTCTTCATCCTCTATCTCTTGCCAAGTAGTAGAGTGTGTTTTCTTCACAAGTTTTATGACTTGGTGAAGTGGGAGCTTGATCTAGTGATGCCTCGACGTAGATCATCTTCGGCACGAAGCCGACGACCTTGCCCGCCCATTTCTCCGATGAAGCCGACGCTAGAGCCCGGGATTCTATTTGGACAGCGAGGAGACTTCATTGCGGAGCTATGGAGGTGGAGGACCGGATCTACAAAGTTTGTAGCCTCTTTCTTCTAGTTAAGTTGTTAATTAGTTATCGGATTCGCCTAAATTTCTAGTTAACGATCCGTATTAAAGTTTCTCGGCACTTGTAAAATTAGAAATTGGCATGGTTGATGCCTTGTGAGACCTCTTGAGAATGCCTAGGAACCCTACAGTTATACCCAATGCCAGTGTGTTAATGAGTCATTAGAGTCCCCCACAGACTGTTTCCCAAGTTCGGGCGAAACGTTGTAGAGGCCGTATGGTTTTATGGCAAGGTTGGGAAAATGCACGTGCATTTTCGCACGTGTCAAATTTCGGGCAGATAATACTGGTCGGCTTTGGTTTAAGCCGGATCCGAGTATTATGCTGTGTAGATATAATATCTTTGTCTCAGTTGCATTTGTATTCGGTCGTAATACAAATGCGGGTATGTTTATACTGATACGGGGTATCCTGAAATTCATTTCAGGATCACTTTTGGAAGTTGCCAGTTTCCAGTTTTCTATCGGCCGTATTTAACATTCGGTTAAATACGGATTTATCTTTTCGTCACTTGGGTGAGTCATGAGGGTGAGTCGTGCTTCTAGAAGTTTCTAGATGATGACTTGGATTAGTGACTCATGGTTGCATTAATTGTTCAATTAATGTTTTGATGACTAAGGGTTTTATGATTCAATGTTTATGCTAGGTGTTATGATGAATCATTCATATCATTAAAGGTTATGGTCACTCTCCCTCCTCCTACACTCACCCCCCTCCTCTATATTTGGCCGGCCACCCCTTGATGAAAGAAGATGGTTGTTTTCTTGAAAAGATTATGGTTTGGGTTCATGAAAATTAGATAGCCTCATTTCTCATTTCACCCGATCCAAAAGGCAACTTCAATAACCGTTCGTCCACGGCTTTGGACGAAGTGAGACAAAGTGTTCTGCTCATTCTCTACATCATCTTGGTCGTCTCTTTTAGCAAACTTGACGACCGAGTTGCCTCGGTTCAGAGGCGGGAGCCCGTTTAAAGATCCGTCGACGTGGTGCCACCTGGACGAGAAGACTGGAGATTCAGGAGATCGGAGCAGTCGCAACAAAGCGTGGGATGATGGTTGAAGACCGAAGGATTCGGATCGTTCGGTATAACATTTCTACCCACTTTGTAGTTTGATAGTTTAGTTTTAATGGCAGATCCGGGTTGTAGTACGCGATAGCGCCAGTTGTAAAAAGTTTTTGTTCCGCATTTGGCGTCTGTTAGACGGCCGGGGCGCTACCGTGCACTTACAGTGGTATCAGAGCCTCACCATTATTAGGGTAAAATAGTCGGTGTTTTCCGTAAATTTAAGGGGGAAGATTGTAACGTTTTGGAAATCGTTTAGGCGATTTTCCGTTATTAGGGTAAAATAGTCGGTGTTTTCCGTAAAAACCTAGAAGCGATCTTTTTGCAGTATAGAATTCACTGCACCTAGTTTAGCTAGATTATTGCTAGTTTGCGGGTTTTTGTAAGCCACTTGTAATTTTCGTGCATTTTAATATTTTTCCCTAATTAAAATATTATTTTGAGCTTTATTTATGCACTTAATTAGTGGTAATTACATTTCTTGCTTGGGTTAATTATTACTAAAGTGAATCTATACTAAGTTAATCACTATATTAAGCTTTATTCCCATCCTACAAAATATCTAGATATTTGGGTAATTAAAATGAATTTTTATTGAAATGAAAATGAGGTGGCTTAGATATTATTTTCATTTATAAGCATTTATTGTTTTCTTTGCACTAGAATTTTCCACACTTTTTCACAAAACACCCTCCTCTTTCCCTTGGCCGGCCCCTCTTTCCTTGGCTGCCCTTTTCTTTTCTCCCCCCATTTCATCTCTCCAAGCTCACAAAAATCACTAAAAATCCTTAATTTATCACACAAACTCAAAAATAAATCATTACCCATTTTTCTTCTTCACAAAACAAGCTTGGATCTTCAATCAAGACATCATTTTGGAGGCTTAATTTTGGAGTTTAGTTGCTAATTTTGTGGAGGTATAAACCCTAACCCTAAACTCTTTTGTTGTTTTAAATCATTATCTAGTTAATTAGATGTTTAAATAAAGCTTTAAATTGCATGTTTAGAAATTCAAGTTATGGTTTTTGATAGTTAAGTTAGGGTTTGATTAGTGAAAAGGTTAATTGATAAGTTATGACTTGAAGAAAACTTAACCTAGTTGCTAGTTTGTTAAATAACATTTTCCTAATTATATAATTAAGCTAATTAGCAAACTAAACTTTTACTAATCCTACTTGAGTGAGTTTAAAATTCTAGTAAGAGTTTGTATGGTTTAAACATGCTATATTATGATATTTGTGATTTCTGGTTTTGGTAGAACTTGTAGTTTTGAGCTAAAATAATTAAGTGTTGCTTACTAGATTTCCGGTTAATTTAGGCGTGCGTTTCTTTTGACGTTGTGACGTTATTTATATTAGATTCACGTTATTTTGTGTTGTGAATGCGCCATGGGTACGATCAGGGTCTAGGCTTGTTGGTTGTATCGTTTAGCGTTCCTAGCTAGGGTTGTGCCGATACCGTTCGTGTCTTTGTGTAGCTTTTGCTTTTGAGTTGTTTTCATAGTGTCGCTACATGCGTTAGCCACTAGACGAACACTTGAGAGTGTGTTTGGAGTTGGTGCGTCGGTCAAACGTAGTTGGTACGTGTTATTGGTTGATTGCTAATATATACTTGTTATGTTGTTTTATGATCTTAGGGACGCAGGCGGGGACTTCGGGCACTGCGAAGAAGGGAAAGTGAGTGGTTGGCTTTACTTAGCCCCAGGATCATCACTGAGTAGATTTAACATCTACAGGGGAATTTCCCGCATGACGTAATGCGTCTGTGCTAGATTTATGACATGACTATTAGTTAGAAGTATACGGATATTGATTGTGCATGTGTACCTTTATTCCATATCTTATTTCCTATTGCGCATGGACTTAGTATTAATGATACACAACACCATTATTGACGGTTCATGTTTCACGAGCACTAATTGTATGCTGCACACACACCGTCGATAATTGTCATGACACGCACAACATCTATACATATGTGATATTGTATTGGTTAGGGACTTTGAGACATGATCCTTATATTCCTTTGTACATATGAAACATAGAATACATGTATACCTACATGCTTACACATATGCCTTGCTATGCACACATACTTACATGTACACTCATATACCTTGCTAGCAACATGTACACTGTGCATACATACTTACATGTATACTCACTTACCTTTTTAGGGCTACACATACCTATGTGGTACTTTTTTGTCATTAACGTAGGGTCATTGATTCTTATGCGTTGGTGCATATGATATATAGTATACCTTGCCATGCCTACATGCTAGTTACCTATATACCTATATGGTATCGTACCATTAGTGACAGGTATATACACACATGAGACATAGCTACATGTACAGCTTGCATACATGCTTACATATATACCTGGAGGGTATTACATCATTATTGATAGGTAGATACACATATCTTGCTATACCGACATGGTTACGCATACCTGGCTATAGCTACATGTTCACCTTTATATGATGTTGCGTTGGATTTCGGAGAAATTAGGGACCGCATGTTATACTTGATAACTTGTTGCAGTTAAATACCGGATTTTCCTTTATATGCTCATATTACTGTTTCATGTTGCATATATTATATTTCATAGATCTCGCATTGATATACGATTTTCATATGATGTTTTCTGGATTTGAGGACCGTTGTAGTTTCATGAAATTATGCATTATTTGAAAAACCCGGTTTCTCTTGATATGATATTTCAGCGTCCACCATAAGATTTCTCGGTTTTGAGATTTGTGATATATACCCGATGCGAGGAATGGAGTGATCCGTGTGCGGATACATGGTGGAGCCCGGTATAGACCCCTCGGCAAGAAGATCGCAGATGATGGCGATGAGCCTGGAAGGCTGGATTGTACCTACCGGTGACAGTATTTGGACTCGGCGGTTATCGTGGGGATACCGACCGGAGTTATGTACGTATGGATACGTGGAATTTCGAGGGTCGAAGCTGGGCACTCGGGTTTCCAGATAGCGTATGATACGTACCTATCAGGGCCAGTCATGGTGACAACACCTGATAGAGGAGTATTTATTTGTCGATGCGAGACACTAGTTTTCATGATGTTTTCGGGTGTCGATGTTAGACACTCAGGTTTCATGAGACTTACAGAATGTGTTTTATCTATACTCAGCATTTAATTGATATGCATTGTTTCATGTATTAGTAGTACTTGATAGAGTACCTTTTATGACTGTTGCATATACATATTGCCATATTATTGTTTCATGTATTAGTTGTACCTGATAGAGTACATTTCATGATTGTTGCATACGTATGGCCATTTATTGCTTTTAGCTTGCATGTGATAGATTCGCGCAGTACGTGTATACTTGCGATTACCTGCATATGTTATTTACTATTCACGAGTTGGCAACTCACCCCCGTTGTGCCACAGTGTTTTGCAGGTAGTCCCTCAGGATAGTCTGAGGCAGGGCTTTCATCTATCGCATCATCTTTTGCAGCGGATACCGCTACGGCTGACTGTGTGCAGTTTTGCTATAGGTAGGTTTTGCGGTTATCCGATGTTGCTCTTTGTATATTCGTTGTATCCTTTACTCTCCATCTACCACTTTCATGTATGACTTAGAGACGTGATGTGAGGGCGATATTGTATATTATTGTGACTTGGAGGTCTTTTATGCAGTTTTATTTATATCTTCTTTTATTTCTTCGCTACGGCGTCGTATATTTGTTGTGGTGGTTGTTTTTCGCCTTTAGGCATGGATTTGCTCCCGTTGCGGATGCTTTACTTATATCTTTGTATGTATCCATTTTTGGGGCTAGTTTTTACAAAGAAGATGCCGCCAAAATTTTTAAGAAAGTAAAATTTGTACTTTAAAGAATTTGTACTCGAGATTTCCACAAGTTTTAACAATTTTCTTATCGCTTACTACTTTTGATGGTTTAGATTGTTAGGTTTTCGGTTTACTTAAATTGCGTTACGCCTGTAGACGTTGCGTAATTTAAGGGCCGTCACGTACCAAATTCCGGGTCATGACAAAGTTGGTATCATAGCACTAGGTTTTACCTTTCGGAGTGTAGGATGACCTTGGTATGATGGAGTAGGTAGCTTAAGCAGAGTAACGTAGTGTGTGTATGTCCGCGGCATACTCACGACACGGTACTCCACCTAAAGTGACCTAAGTACTAATTGCTTGAAATTCCTTCCTTGATGATACATATCCTTGTGATTCGATTTCCGTGTTTTTATCTAATCCTATTTCTTTTCATAGCCTTTGCCGCCGATGACTATGAAGACTCAGAGTGATGCAGCGAGAGCCGAGGTCAGAGTTGACTCGTGTGGGACGAGGACTGACCGAGATGGCACGCTCGTTGCACAGGAGCAGATGGATCCGCCTTCGATAGATCGTATCGCTAGGCTTGAGGCAGTAATGCAGGACTTGCGATAGACGATGAGGTCGTTGGTTGAGGCCAGCCGAGCGCAGCGATAGGAGGTTGTCATCCCTGTTACCCAGTTATCCCTTACGATCAGCACACATCATTGTGTTACTTACACAGCACCAGTGGATGCAACCCTAGTTGATGAGGCACGTCTTCCTGAGACTTTGGAAGTTTCAGGACGAGGAGGGCTCGTACAGGTGTATCGGCCCAGAGACAGAGGTTCAGTCGCCATGACAGGTTTCGTGCACGTCGCGGGAGTAGCAGAGGCTTGGGACGAGGACAGTCGTTCAGCTCTCCTCCCCAGGAGGGTCAGCAGCCATGGAGTGGATTTTTTCGATGCGGGAGCCTTAATCTCTTCATCAGATATTTTTCCTTAGCACCGCGTCAGGCTCGTGTTCAGAGAGGTCGTGGTCGTGGAGGGTTTGTTCCGAGGGGACAATTTGGCAGAGGAAGAGTTCAGCTTGTTGTGGGTAGAGGGCAGACACGAGAGTTTGCTTCTACTCATCGGGACGCACGGGCGTCCAATGCAGAGTTTTCAGGTATTCTAAATTTGTATGTTCTTTTGATTCGTATGTTTGTTTAGTTCGGGATCTATGCACTCGTTTGTTCTACACACTTTATGCCGTGGTTGGGACGAGAGTTGTGTTAGCTAAATCAGCTGTTTATTGTGTTAATTTCTGTCAGCGATTCTTTTGTTGCGCGACACGTGTTTGGGTCATGGGCCGGTTGGATAGGAGATGGAGATTCGTCCGTCGATTTGGTCCTTCTAGAGATGTTGGACTTTGACGTTCTCCTGGGTACGGACTGGTTAGCTACGTGCTATGCGTCTGTGGACTACCGTGATAAAACAGTCAGGTTTTGTTTTCCCGGCAAGTCAGTTCTTGTTGTGCGGGGGGACAGTGGTGCCGCCACTCACAGCTTGAATTCAGCCTTTTTCCCTAGTCGGCTTTTGAGGAGAGGATGTCGAGAATTCTTGGCTTCCATTCGTGATACCGAAGCCACAGTGGGTTGTTGGACCGGGTTCCTATCGTGCGAGAGTTTTCCGACGTTGTTCCAGATGAGCCGGCGGAGCTTAGGGAGCTTAAAGATCTGCTGCAGAGTTGTTAGATAGGGGGACTTGTACGTCCAAGTGTTTCGCTTTGGGGAGCTCCTATTCTGTTAGTCAAGAAGAAGGACATCAGTTTGAGATTTTGTATCGATTAATCGTCAATTGGACCGAGTTATGGTGCGGATAAGTATCCTATACCCCGCATTGACAATTTCTTTGATCAACTCCAGAGTGCGAGACATTTTCTAAGTTTGTTTCGGATTGGGTCATCATTGGTTGCAGGTTCGGAGTGATGACATTCCGAAGACTGCTTTTGTGCGCGCCACGGGCTTTGGGAGTGTTTGGTGGTGTCGTTGGACTCACCTTTGCCCTAGCAGCATTCGTGATGTGATGAACCGGATTTCTCAGGCCGTTCCTCGACCAGTTATTGTTGTGTTATTGATGACATTCTGGTCTATTCTAAGGGTCGTGAGGAACAGGACCAACACTTGAGGATTTCCTTTGCAGACATTGGGAGAGCACCAGCGGTTTGCTAAATTCTCGGAGTTTTCCTTCAGGCTTGATTGTGTTGACTTCCTAGGTCATGGGGTTACGGGAAACGGTATTCGTATGGACCTGAGGAAGATCATGGCCGTACAGCTTTGGCCCAGACTTGTAGCAGGGACAGAGGTCCGCAACTTTTGGGCTTAGCCGGTTTTTACCGCCGTTTCGTGCAGGATTTCTTGTGTATCGCTGCACCGTTGACCAGACTGGCAAGGAAGGAGGTTCTTTTCTTGGACTGAGGCATGCGGGTTGAGTTTTTCAGCAGTTGAAGACTCGGTTGACGACTGCACCAGTTCTATCTTTGCTTCTGGATCGGGCGACTTTGTTGTTTACTGTAATGTTTCGCGAGTGGGGCTCGATTGTGTACTGATGTGGCATTATAGAGTTATCGCTCATGCTTCCCGACAGTTGGAGGGAGTACGATCAGGATATCCCACTCATGATCTAGAGATGGCCGCGATGGTCGTGCTTTGAAGATTGGGAGACAATACTTGTACGGAGAGTCGTGTCAGATTTTCATAGACCACCAGTGCTTAATATACATCTTCCTGCAGCACGATTTGAGTTTAGACAACGCCGTTGGATGGATCTTGTGAAGGATTGTGATTGTGAGATCCTTTATTACCCGTGTCAAGGCGATTGTGGTAGCTGATGCTTTGAGTCGTAGGCCCGGGGGTAGCTTGTTCCAGTTGTGCGCAGTTCAGAGACAGTCTTCTGCAGATTTGCAGTTCTTTTGCGATCGTGGAGTACAGCTTAAGTTCGCCTCTTCTAAGGGGGACAACTTTCTCATGTCCGCACTCGTCCACTTCTACTTAATCGTTTTGTAAGACACGCCCGCCGATGCTCGTTTGTCTGAGATTCTAAGCATGTTCGGCAGGGTAAAGATTCGGAGTCCTTGATTTGTGACTAGGGCGTGCTATGTTTAGGGATGCGTTTGTGTGTACCTAATACTGATGGGTAGAGATGCGAGATCCTAGAAAAGGCACACCAGTCATCTTTTTGTGTTCGTCCAAGTTCCACCAAGATATGACGTGACTTGTGAGATAGTTACGGGTGGGCAGGGATGAAGAGTGAGGTTTCGAATTTCGTTTTAAGGTGCTTGTCTTGTTGCGAGCTAAGGTTGAGCATTGAGACCGGCTGGAGAGTTGCAATCTTTTAACCGTTCCTGAGTGGGAATGGGAGCAGATCTCCATGAATTTCATTGTGGTGTCTACCCAGGGCTAGACAGGGTGTGACTCCATTCGGGTGCTTGTTTTCCGGTTATGCTTGGTTTGCTCAGTTGTTCTTCGTTAAGTGTGTATGTTTGCATGGAGTTCCTTCATGTGTTGTATCCAATAGAAGCACCCAGTTCGCTAGCCGTCTTTAGCAGAAGCTTTAGGAAGTCTTGGGTACTGGTTGAGTTTTAGCGCCGCGTTCCATTTGTAGACCGATGGTTAGTGAGAGCGGGCTATACAGAATCTGGAGGATATACTTCTGCGTACGTACTAATTGTTTGTTGGCAGTTGGGATCATCACTTTCCATTGATAGGGTTCTCCTTCGATAGCTGTTATCAGGAGACATTCCAATTGGCAACCTTTAGGCCTTGTGTGGTAGGTTTTGTCGATCGCCAGTCTGTTTTTTTCTGACTCTGCGAGAGTAGGATTTTTGGACCCCAGCTAGTCATGAGACTACGGAGAAGATCCAGTTGATTCAGGTCGGGATGAGAGCAGCCCAGTGCAGACAGAAGTCTTATGACGACCGTGGTGGTCGCAGACTTGAGTTCGCAGTGGGAGATCATGTATTCCTACGGATTTTCTGATGAAATGGCGTGTTGAGTTTTGGGAAACTTAGTCCCAGATTGTAGGTCCTTTTGAAATCCTTTAGCGAGTTAGTACCGTTGCCTATAAATTGGCACTTCCGCCCAGATTTTGAGTATTCACCCCGTATTCCTTGTGTCGATACTTCGCAATTACCTTCTTGACCTTTCTCACATAATTCAGCACCAGACCATTCTTTGGGACGCGATTTTTCGTTCACCAGCAACCGATAGTGATAGCGGATCGGCAGGTGGAGAAACTTCGGTCAAAGGTCTTGCTCTATGTGAAGGTTCTTTGGCGTAGCCGTCTAGTGAGGTGATCACTTGAGAGGCTGCAGGCGAGATGCGGAAAGATTTGTTTTTCCCTCATCTCATCGAAGGTACACGTAGATAAATTTTAAATTCGGGGACCGAATTTCTTTAAGGGGGAAGATTGTAACGTTTTGGAAATCGTTTAGGCGATTTTCCGTTATTAGGGTAAAATAGTCGGTGTTTTCCGTAAGAACCTAGAAGCGATCTTTTTGCAGTATAGAATTCACTGCACCTAGTTTAGCTAGATTATTGCTAGTTGCGGGTTTTGTAAGCCACTTGTAATTTTTGTGCATTTTAATATTTTTTCCTAATTAAAATATTATTTTGAGCTTTATTTATGCACTTAATTAGTGGTAATTACATTTCTTGCTTGGGTTAATTATTACTAAAGTGAATCTATGCTAAGTTAATCACTTGATTAAGCTTTAATCCCATCTTACAAAATATCTAGATATTTTGGTAATTAAAATGAATTTTTAATGAAATGAAAATGAGGTGGCTTAGATATTATTTTCATTTATGAGCATTTATTGTTTTCTTTGCACTAGAATTTTCCACACTTTTTCACAAAACACCCTCCTCTTTCCCTTGGCCGGCCCCTCTTTCCTTGACTGACCTTTACTTTTCTCCCCCCCCCCCATTTCATCTCTCCAAGCTCACAAAAATCACTAAAAATCCTTAATTTATCACACAAACTCAAAAATAAATCATTACCCATTTTTCTTTTTCATAAAACAAGCTTGGATCTTCAATCAAGACATCATTTTGGAGGCTTAATTTTGGAGTTTAGTTGCTAATTTTGTGGAGGTATAAATCTTAACCCTAAACTCTTTTGTTGTTTTAAATCATTATCTAGTTAATTAGATGTTTAAATAAAACTTTAAATTGCATGTTTAGAAATTCAAGTTATGGTTTTCAATAGTCAAGTTAGGGTTTTGATTAGTGAAAAGGTTAATTGATAAGTTAAGACTTGAAGAAAACTTAATCTATTTTCTAGTTTGTTAAATGATATTTTCCTAATTGTATAATTAAGCTAATTAGAAAACTAAACTTTTACTAATCCTATTTGAGTGAGTTTAAAATTCTAGTAAGGGTTTGTATGGTTTAAACATGTTATATTATGATGTTTGTGATTTCTAGTTTTGGTAAAACTTGTAGTTTGAGCTAAAATGATTAAGTGTTGGTTACTAGATTTCCGTTTAATTTAGGCGTGGGTTTCTTTTGACGTTGCGACGTTATTTCCATTATATTCCACGTTATTTTTTGTGTTGTGAATGCGCGATTGGTACGATCAGGGTCTAGACTTGTTGGTTGTGTCGTTTAGCGTTCCTAGCTAGGGTTGTGCCGATATCGTTCATGTCTTTGTGTAGCTTTTCCTCTTAAGTTGGTTTCGTAGTGTCGCTATGTGCGTTAGCCACTAGACGAACACTTAATAGTATGTTTGGAGTTGGTGTATCGGTCAAACGTAGTTGGTACGTGTTATTGGTCGATTGCTAATATATACTTGTTATGTTGTTTTATGATCTTAACGCAGGCGGGGACTTCGGGCACTGCGAAGAAGGGAAAGCGAGTGGTTGTCTTTACTTAGCCCTAAGATCATCGGGGAGTAGATTTAACATCTACAGGGGAATCGCCCACATGGCGTTATGCGTTTGGGCTAGATTTATGATATGACTATTAGTTAGAAGTATACAGATATTGATTGCGCATGTGTACTTTTGTTGCATATCTCATTTCCTATTGCGCATGGACTTAGTATTAATGAGACACAACACCATTATTGACGGTTCATGTTTCACGAGCACTAATTGTATACTGCACACATACCGTCGATAATTGCCATGACACACACAACATCTATACATATGTGATATTATATTGGTTAGGGACTTTGAGACATGATCTTTATATTCCTTTGTGCATATGAAACATAGCATACCTGTATACCTATATGCTTATACATATGCCTTGCTATACACACATACTTACATGTACACTTATATACCTTGCTAGCTACATGTACACCGTGCATACATAGTTACATATATACTCACTTACCTTGTTAGGGCTATACATACCTATGTGGTACTGTTTTTCATTGACGTGGGGTCATTGATTCTTATGCATTGGCGTATATGATAGGTAGTATACCTTGCCATGCCTACATGCTAGTTACCTATATACCTATATGGTATCGTACCATTAGTGACAGGTATATACACACATGAGACATATCTACATATACAGCTTGCATACATATTTACATATATACCTGGAGGGTATTACATCATTATTGATAGGTAGATACACATATCTTGCTATACCAACATGGTTACACATACCTGGTTATAGCTACATGTTCACCTTTATATGATGTTGCGTTGGATTTCGGAGAAATTAGGGACCGCATGTTATACTTGATAACTTGTTGAAGTTAAATACCGGATTTTCCTTTATATGCTCATATTACCATTTCATGTTGCATATATTATATTTCATAGATCTCGCATTGATATATGATTTTCATATGATGTTTTCTGGATTTGAGGACCGTGGTAGTTTCATAAAATTATGCATTATTTGAAAAACCCGGTTTCTCTTGATATGATATTTCAACGTCCACCATGAGATTTCTCGGTTCTGAGATTTGTGATATATACCCGATGCGAGGAATGGAGTGGGCCGTGTGCGGGTACATGGTGGAGCCCGGTATGGACCCCTCGGCAAGAAGATCGCAGATGATGGCGATGAGCCTGGAAGGCTGACTTGTACCTACCGGTGACAGTATTTGGAATCGGCGGTTATCGTGGGGATACCGACCGGAGTTATGTACGTATGGATATGTGGAATTTCGAGGGCCGAAGCTGGGCACTCGGGTTTCCAGATAGCGTATGATACGTACCTATCAGGGCCAGTCGTGATGACAACACCTGATAGAGGAGTATTTATATGTCGATGCCAGACACTAGTTTTCATGATGTTTTCGGGTGTCGATGATAGACACTCAGGTTTCATGAGACTTACAGGATATGTTTTATCTATACTCAGCATTTAATTGATATGCATTGTTTCATGTATTAGTAGTACTTGATAGAGTACCTTTCATGACTGTTGCATATACATATTGTCATATTATTGCTTCATGTATTAGTTGTACCTGATAGAGTACCTTTCATGACTGTTGCTTACATATGGCCATTTATTGCTTTTAGCTTGCCTGTGATAGATTCGCGCAGTACGTGTATACTTGCGATTACCTGCATATGTTATTTACTATTCATGAGTTGGCAACTCACCCCCGTTGTGCCACAGTGTTTTGCAGGTAGTCCCTCAGGACAGTCTGAGGCAGGGCTTTCATCTATCGCATCATCTTTTGCAGCGGATACCGCTACGGCTGACTGTGAGCAGTTTTGCTATAGGTAGGTTTTGCAGTTATCCGATGTTGCTCTTTGTATATTCGTTGTATCCTGTACTCTCCATCTACAACTTTCATGTATGACTTAGAGACGTGATGTGAGGGCGATATTGTATATTATTGTGACTTGGAGGTCTTTTATGCAGTTTTATTTATATCTTCTTTTATTTCTTCGCTACGGCGTCGTATATTTGTTGTGGTGGTTGTTTTCCGCCTTTGGGCGTGGATTTGCTCCCGTTGGGGATGCTTTACTTATATCTTTGTATGTATCCATTTTTTGGGCTAGTTTTTACAAAGGAGGTGCTGCCAAAATTTTTAAGAAAGTAAAATTTGGACTTTAAAGAAATTGTATTCGAGAATTCCAAAAGTTTTAACAATGTTCTTATCACTTACTACTTTTGTTGGTTTAGATTGATGGGTTTTCGGCGTACTTAAATTGCGTTATGCCTGTAGACGTTGCGTAATTTATGGGCCGTCACGTGCCAAATTTCGGGCCGTGACATAATCACCAAGGCGCAATTCATAATAACTGAGGTAGAGGTACCCCTCCTTCAATGTCGTAAGGTGCCGGTGCACCCAAGGCTGGCAGAGCAAGATTATCTACTTGCCTCTTGACCACGGCCTGGCATCCTCTGCTCTTAGGTCATCGTTCCTCTTTGTGGATCACCAGTTGCATGATCTCTTGGCTCGACAACCCGATTCAGAGTAATGACGGGAACAGTCCCGCTCTGGCGCTTCTCTGAGGATTTCCTAGCCGATTAACATGGCTACCCGTAACGTAGCACATCAATGATGGCGGCCTCTGTCCCACTGAGTGTGTGTGATACAACCGATCTTGGGTCTAAGTCTTTATCGCGCGGTGTTCCAGAAAGAATCTGCCAAGGTCTCTCCTAATCTCATCTCTGTCAGACTGCCCGGAAGTTAGCATTCTTTACTTAGTCTGTTTCTCGTTCTGGGACAGCTGCATTCATATCATGACTTTCCCTTAGAAAATAAGGCTGCATCCAACGCCTCTACGTGCATGTCAAGGTTCTGATATCAACGTGGAGGAACGACAACTCTTTAAGATCTCAAACGAACTTCTTACTCTGCTTCCCTTCGATATGGACTAATTTGGAATCATCTCTTCGTAGTTGTGTGGATTGCGCTCCAATTTGACTATAGTCATATCCAGAGTCTCTTGTAAGGAATCAAAACTACGAACTCAGTATCCTCAATACTCTGTGGAAAACATCTGGTCAATTACGTCCTCAGGAACTCTTCCAAACCATCGGAGTAATACGCTTTTGCTCATCCTTTCTCGATCGACTCACCACACGTCCGAGTGAGGTCCCCTTCTGACTGAAGCTAGTCAATTTGATGACTTTGTATCGGAGCATCCAAATGAACAAAATGTCCTAGTCACTTATCCAAGGGTGACTAGCGATCTTCTATCACATCCCTGCATGTAAACTCATGCGGCATTAGCTTTAAAAGTCTGGGGGCGATATCTTATCAAACTCAGCAACAGCTGGTTCATCTGTCCGCACGGTAGACAATGCCTAAATTTTCCGGAGTAGACAGTACATCAATAGTCTTCCCAATCTGGCTGGTCTCTAGCAATGGCCCGATCATCTGGTGTAGATCCCGAACGTTCGTGTCAACAAGAAATCCTAGTAGAACGTTAAATCAATACATTTCGTGTATCACCGGAATAAATCCTGGTCAGTCCTCGTCCCTGACGAGCTCGCTCTGACCTCATCTCTAGCCGCAGCTCTCTCTGCTCATGTAGCCAAGGTAATGGAAACCACAATCCGATATCGATGAGGATAGATCATAAGAAGGAATAGAAATAAAGTGCCTATGAAATATACATCCTAAGGCTACTTAAGCGGAGTAGCATATCGTAAGTATGCCGTGGAACATACAAACGGTATGTCACTTTACTTAAGTTACCTACTCCATCAACCAAGGTCAACCTACGCGATGAAAGTTCGGGTCTAATACCCCCTCAGTCAAGTCTAAGTTCCGTATGGTCAAGCCTAAGTTCCGAAATATATATACGCCCTAGACTCCACATAGTCAAACCTAGACTCGAACCAAGGTTAAACCTAATACTCTGATACCAACTTTGTCACGACCCGAAAAAAGCACGCGACTGGCACTTGGATCGCGTGAATTCTATAGGACCCCACCTAATCCAAGTAAGCCAAAAGCCCAGAAATCTAAAGCTTTTAAGGAAAATAGTGGAGCTGAAGTTTTGAAATAACGGTTTAATGATATCAGGTTCTTTCTTAAAAAAAATAAGTAATATTATATGAAAACACAAGTGGATTATATACTATAGTTGAAAACATTTTCTTCATTTGAAATTTGGACAGCACCTCCTTTGTAATTTTTAACCCGAAAGCAATACAAGCAATAATAAAAGGCATCCCTAAGCGGGAGCTCGCTCTTCGCTAATTGGCGGAAACAACCACACAAACAATATATATACGACGCCCTAATGGTGAAGATCAATGTAACATTTCAAAAATATAAAATATTATTTTCGGAATTTAAATAAATAAAATAATAAATTTTATTAATATTATAAAAATATAGAAGTTAGTTTTAAATGGAATAGTATGATTATATACATATAGTTTGGAAAATAATTGGAAATTTATATGAATTTTTATTTATGGAAGAATTTATCTGATTTTGACATTTTATAAATTATTATACAATTATTTATACGCAGGTTTAATGCTAAACTCGATTAATATTTTACTAATTATGCATTAACCTTATATATGTATCATGACATGCAACATATCATGTTTGCGACATTTGTCTACATTTATAGAATCATGGCTTTATTTCTTTAGTTGCTTTTAATTGGTTTTGTTTTTTTCTAGAAAAGAAAAAGAAAAGATAAATAAAGAGGGCGGGGACAAGTGTATGGTTGAGAGAGGGAAGGAGAGAGGGAGAGAAGGGGAAAGTTCTACACCCTTCCATGCCTTTTCTTCACCTCCTCATTCTCTTCATTTTTCCTCATCTCCCCTATCTTCTTCTCCTCCTCCTTCATCCTCCACCACCTCACTACCACCCCAAGTCCATCCTCAAAACCACCACAAAACCCCATACAACCTTCACAAAATTTACTTCCAAGCCCACTACAAACACCATGGTAGGATCAAGTTGGGACTTTGAACACTTTGGCCATCTTAGAAATTTCTTGGCTTGCTCTTGGAAGGTAAATCCCTCACTTTTAGTTAAGTATTTGAATTTCCTAATCTACTATAGAGTTTAGAGCTAAACAAGTGCAGGTTTAGTGATCTTGGAAAATTCTAGGATGATATTTATTGGATGTTTTGAGTTGTGGAGGTGTATTTGATATTTAGTAAGTGACCACAAACCTATTAGTGATAGAATTCTGGACTAAACTTGAGTTTAGAAGTCCCAAACATGAACTTGGAACTTTTCGACATCGGGTTTTGTTGCAATTGTGGTGATCAAATAGAATCTACTATGACTTGAGGACTCTGAAAAATATTTTGCAGATACAGTGAGATGTGCAGACCATTAGGAAGCTACCATAGAAACCCAAGCCCAAGCCTTCATCTTTTGGCCGCCGTTTTATTCGATCTGGCCGCAATTTGCGGCCCAATTTTGGAGTTAGGGTCTGAAACTTAGTTTGTAACTCACTTTTCAGATAACTAGATGTATGCAAAAAGTCTAATTTTACATTAATAAAAATCTAGAGTCATTTTACTTGATTTCTGGCGATATTTTTCGACTTTTGAAACTTGGTTTTTGGTATTTGAGTTTTGACTCGGTCGTTTGGCATTTGTACGTCAACATCGGGAGTTGTTTGGTTATTCTTGCATGTGTGGACCATAGGTTCTAACCTATGTATGTTTCGTTTGCCATATCGGTTTCCGGACTTGATTTTGATGTCGATACGATATGCGTTGACTTGTAGGTACTATAGCATGGATTTTCAGGACGACAAAGGAGAACAAGGTGTCATCGACTTTGGCCAAAGTAAGGATAGTAGGTGAGTAGATGTATAACTACGAAGGAAGTCGGGTGGATGGCGTATAGCACCCCCGCAACTATAGATTAGTTATATATATATATATATATATATATATATATATATATATAATCAAATGATACTTAGCTAATAAGGTTCTATGAGACTATAGGTTAGAATAAGGGTACTCGTAGGGAGGTATATCCTTAGCCCTATTTCTCTTAGTCTTGAGCCTTTGGGATATATATTGTCACACACACATACAATGGGTATGAGATGTGTGTATATGTATATGTATATGTGTGTGTGTGTGTGTGTGTGTGTGTGTGTGTGTTCACACACACACACATACATGTAAGATAAGGATATGATATGTTAGATGGATATAACTCGATATGATCGGACATGATGTCACGAGGTCATGATAGATGATTTGAGACCGAAACTCCATGCTATGATATGAGATAATATATGATCATTGGGCAATATACATATAACATGTGATGACATGTGACTAGATGGGATGACAGAATATACGTGACCATAGATCCGTACCCTTGAATTATGATATCGTACGACGGATGATACCGTACGAGATATGATATATATGATGATTGACCCGTATTCTTGATTCGATGATATCATATGACGGAGTATACCAAACGAGATATGATATATATGATGATTGATCCACACTTTTGACTTGAGGATACTGTACGAGGAATTATACCATATGTGATATCATGAGGCTAGATCGCCGATTGGTAGATGTATCGACTCGGAAATGTTATAGATTTCTAATCGCTTTCGACTCGAGATTAGTTTAGCCTTTTAACCACTTAAGTAGATATGAGAATATAGTTAGAGCCATACCTATTTTCAAAACTAACGAATCGTATGCATTTTTAAAAGATAAACCTGAGAGATGCTACGGATTTTTAAAAGGTATCTCTTTTTCTCAAAAACACTGTAGCGCTACTTTTCTAGAAACAACGATTCGTGCTATTTTAAATACTATAACTGTATGGATCATATATAGATATATATTTTATATTGTTGCATTTATTATTTACTTTTCTGTTATGCTCATATTATTCTTATTGCATTTTATATATACATGTTCTTTCATTAGCTGTTATGATCTCGTCTACTAGGACACATGCGCTATTACCGATGATGCGCATATTGCACGTACACTTACTTGCCGGCTCACACACATCATCATAGGTAATTGCCATGCCACGTACACATTAGAAATCGTTACTTCGTCATATAACCTAATAACTTATAGCTTAATAGTATTGCTTAATACTTATTACCTCATATGCCGGTATTCATTATTTCATTATTAGCTCATGTTTATAAGATTTCGGTTTTCATGAGATTTCTGGATTTGGGAAACTGCATGTGAATTTTGAAAACTTATGATCATTTTAAAAGAAAAATGCGGTTTTCTTTGATATGATGTGTGGCGTCCACCATGATTTTTCTCGGTTCTTGAGCTATATTTATACCCGATTCGAGGAGAGAGGAGGCACCGTCTGCGGGTACATAGTGGACCCGGTGCGGTACCCCTGGGCAAGAAGATCGTATAGAGAGACATTGAGCCCAGCAGGGGAGCACTACCGACCGGTGATAGTTTGGCTCGGCGGATATCCGGAGGATACCGACCGGAGTCGTGAGATCAAATGGATATGGGGCTGATCCGATAAAACGGAGCCCGAGATATGAGGATTATGTGTCGCTGCTGGACACGGTTTTTATGATGTTTTCGAGTGTCGATACTGGGCACTTAGGTTGTATCATGATTTGGTGTGTCGTTGATGGACACACGTTGGATGATACATTTATACTCACACATATATTTACATATAACATGGTACTACCTTATGACACAGACACGAGTATATTGGTATTACACTTATGCTTATACTATTACCCTTGTTACCACTCGATGCACTATATTTGTCACGATCCGAATAAGGCACGTGACTGGCACTCGCATCAAGTGAAGTCTATAGGACTACACCTAATACAAGTAAGCCAAAAGTCCAGAAACCTAAACCTTTTAGGGAAATTATGGGAGGTGAAGTTTTGAAATAAGGTATAATGAAAACAAGTTCTTCTTTAAAACATAGATAATAATATACGAAAACCCAATGTTTGTATCCACTTGAAAACATTTTCGTCATTGAAAATTTGGGCAGCACCTCCTTTGTAATTTTTAACCCGAAAACGCTACAAGCAAATATAAATATAGGCATCCCCAAGCGGGAGCTAGCTCTTCGCCAATTGGCGGAACAACTACGCAAGATAAAATGAATATACAACGCCGAAGGGCGAGAATCAAAACTCAGAAAGAAAGCGAGAAAACTAAGCATCATAAAGAAAACTAGAAAACATCAATAAATACATGAGCGTGACTCTAAGACCAAAGAATAAACAAGCTGTGGTTTTCTAAGTCTACTAAATATACAAGTCTGGTTGATAGAGCTTACTAGATACAACTGAAATAAATAAAAGTATAACGGTGGTCACGATGCAAGTGAACCCACCTACCAAAGCAATCACCCGGAGGGAAGTGTTGTGCCAGCAAAGCCACCATGGAACCTGTACGGCTAAACCTGCAAGAAACTGTGGCACAACGGGGGTGAGTTGCCAACTCGTGAGTAGAAGACATCACCGAGTAGAAATCACATGTATGACGATCTCCTAGGTCATACAATAATGTACTCAAATATAAGATTGGACATCTAGTAGTGGAAGGGTAATAATCTATGCATAAATGTAATACACAGTACTCGGGTCTGTGTCGCTAAGCAGCAACAAGTCATAAATCTGATGTATGAAACAGTCAACCGCGAAATCTGGATATATCTGGTATAAGAAAATATGTATTCTTATCTTAGTAAAACTTCTGTGCAATAAACTGAAGTATCATCAATGAAATCAACAGAAAATTCGTGTCAAGTATCGACACAATATATGTATATCTCAATATCCCAATGTCTCAATATCTCAGTATCTCAGTATCTCAATATCTCGGGCCCCGTCAGTCCTGATCGGCCCATATCATCAAATCTCACGACTACGATCGGTATCCTCCGGATATCCTCCGCGTCAAACATCACCGGTAGGTAGTCTGCCCCTGCCAGGCACATCGTCATCCGCACAAAAACACTCTCGCCTCGGGATACCATACCGGGTCCACCATGTATCCAAAACGGTTCATCCTACCCCTCTAATCAGGTCTCAAAACCAATAGAAATCAGGAAAACTCATGATGGACGACACATACATCATATCACGAGAAAACCGCAACTTGCGTTTTTAAAAGATAACGAGTTTATAAAAGTCTTGCGGTTTTCCCCCCAAATCCAGAAATCTCATAAAAAATCCGAAATCCCAAAATTGAGAGTCAATAAGCAGTGAATATCAGCATAAAACCCACAATATTGCATAACAGAATGGATATATAAATGCATGGGTATCTAAGCAAGGAATGCAATATCTAAAGTAGCACATGAGAGCAAGCATAATAATAATATGTTAAAACTACCAGCTAACAAGTTATACCAATGAAGTAATGTTTTCTAAAGTGTACGTGACATGGCAATTACCGATGATGATGTGTGTGAGACGGCAAGCAAGTGTACGTGGAGCATACACATCATCGGTAATGGTGCTGGTGTCCTAACAGACGGGGTTCATAATAACCAAAGAAAACACATGTAATAGCTATGCGATGCAATGAGAACGATATAAAAGTAACAGAATAAGTGAATGGTAAAAATATACGTATCATTGCATGAGTCATATGGTTTTAGTGTTTGAAATAACACGAATCGTGACTTTTAGAAAAGTAGGGCTACGGGGTTTTTGAGAAAAGATACGTCCTTTGAAAAATCCGCAGTATCTCTCGGGTTGTCTTTAAAAATACTCACGATTCGTCAGTTTTGAAAATAAGTATGACTCGAGCCTAGTCTAACATCTACCTAATCAAGTAAAAGACTAAACTAAGAAACTAGCCGAAAGGGGTAAGAAATCCACCTAAATTTCGAGTCGATATACCTAGTAGTCGGCGATCCAGTCTCATAGCGTCACGTTCTGTATAATACATAGTACGATATCCTCGAGTCAAGAGTGCGGATCAATCATCATATCTATACCTCGTACAGTAAAATCCATCCCCAAAATCGAGGGCACGGTCAACTATCATATAACACCATCATTCATATAGTATCATCATCGAAAAATATCATGATCAAGGGTACTGTTCTAAAATCTCATACATTCCAATATTATCAACACATATTGTCATATGTATGAATACACATCGCCCAATGATCCACTATAATACCACGTCACATATCATATCATGACTCAATCACATATCCAATTTCACGGTATCATGCCCGATCATATCGACTCGTCTCCAAGTATCATATACTATCATCATCTCACGTGTATATGTATATGTGTGTGTGTGTGTGTGTGTAATAAACCTACACACACACACACAAGTCAAGTGTGCGGGTGTGCGTGTGTGTGTGAGACTACATGAAACCTGTAATTCGCCTCCAAGGTAATCATCCTCTGGATAGGTCTTCCTAAATCAACCTAATCTAACTTATGGTCTTCTAAATACCCTACTCGCTAAGTATCAAGTACCACATCCAAACTCATAATAACATGGTAATAACCCTATTCTACATTTGCGGGAGTGCTATACGCCATCCACCAGACTTCTCTCGTAGATGTACATCTACTCACCTTGATCCTCGCTTGCCGAAGTCAAAGACGCCACGCTCTTCTTTGTTGTTCGAAGTCCACGTGAGGGTGCCTACATTTCACAAAATACATTGTATCGCATCAAAATCCGATTCAAAAACCAACACGACATGCGAAGTGCTCATAGGTTAGAACCTATAGCCTACGAATGCAAAAACAATCATAAAACCCTCGTCGTTGACGTACAAACGTCCAACCACCAAATCCACAATCAAATGCCAAAATCCATGTTTTAGAAATCGGAAAACCATTGCTATTATTAACTCAAACGCTCCCAGATTTTGCCTCAGGTAATTTGGGACAAAAAGAACAATACAGTGGCTAAGTTATAAGGAGTGTGAGCTATATGCCAAAACCCAACATTAGAAGCCAAAATCTGGCCGGCCAATAGTGCTACAGTAACCGCCCCCGCCTGTCCCACTTTTGAATTTTGGTCTCGTCTTTTGGTGGTGGTCTCCTATTGGTCTAACTAGGTCTCTGGGTTTGTTTGATTTTCTTAAAAGGTTCCCAAGTTGCTCCAGATTCCCTGTAGACCTCAAAAAAATCATAAAACCGATGTGGGAAAATTCTAGGATCGTGTTTTGGGTTCAAGTCTCGGTTTTGGTCCAGAAAAGAAATCTCTAAGGTCATGTAAAACATCACTACACTTCAAATACACCTTCACGAACCAAATCATACCCTAAACCTAATCTTTGAAATTTCCAAGATCACTAAACCTTATTTAATCAACTCAAAACTACTATATAAATTTAGAAAACTAAAATTCTAGACAAGGGTGTAGGGTTATGCCTCATTTGGCAACTTAAGAATTTTCTTGAGTTGCCCTAAGTGCTCAAAATCTTCACTTGGTTGGTCCACCATGCTTGTAGTGAGGTTGTGCACAATTCTAGTGAAGGGGATATAAGGTTTTGGTATGGATTTGGGATGGTTGTGAAGGTAGTAGACGGTGGAGGAAGAGGAGGAGAATGAGATGAAGAAGATGATAAAGAACAATGGGAATAAAGAAAGAGCCATGGGAGTTCTAGAGTTTTCTTACTCTTTCTCTCTCACATCAACCATGATACATGTCACATCACTCTTCCTCTCTCATCTATTTTCTTCTCTTCTCTTTTGTTTTAAACTTAAAACAAATTATTCCAAAAAAAAAAAAAGAACCATAGTGCATTTAAAAAAAATGTAGCAAGTATTTGTAACATGCTTTGTTGCATGCCATGCACATAAACCGGATTAATGCAAAAAATTAGTGAAATACTAATCGAGTTTAGTGAATAACCCATATACAAATAATTGTATAATAGTTTATAAAATGCCCAAATCGCATAATTACCTTCAAAACTAATAATTATATTAATTTTCCATACTATCGATATATAGTTATACCATTTTATTTTAAAACAATTCTCCCATTTTTAATAATATTCAAGATATTTATTATTTTAATTATTTAAATTCCCAAAAATAATATTTTATTTTCTGAAATGTTACAATCTTCCCCCTTAAAGAAATTCGGTCCCCGAATTTAAATTTAAACTCCTCCCAAAACTAAAATATTTCGGTAATATGATCAAATCGTCGGGGCTCCGAAATCATGAATACTTATAACACATCTTAGCGCAATGCATGCGCACGAAAAACGAGTATGGAACTCAAAATCAAAACTCCGTCAAGCGTCACGCAATCATTAGAGTTATGGTGAAAATACCAATGTCAAAATCCAATATGAAAACCAACATGATATACTCAAAACTATAACATGTATATAGTACGCATCGTTGTAAAATCGTCAAAACATCCAAATGGAAACGCATGCAAAACCTTTTTCAAATCGCCGTGCGATGCGCATATCACGATACAAGTAGCGGACGTTTATTGTAAGAAAAAATATCTATATATATCCTTTGTTTAATACATACGTCCTGCCTTTTGAAAATAAATTTAGAAGGTTTTGCTTTGTAAGGTTTCGTGTCATCATAGACACATAAGAAAATATTGAGACTATAGCTCATTTTTGGAATTCCTTTCGGTAAATGTTGATGCATGTAAAATATATTCAGGTACTGTCCTCGGACAAGTCCTGCTCAGTTACTATACCATATAATATAGGTCGTAAAAACATGATGCTCAAAATGAAATCAATTCCAAATACAGCAGACAGAATACCACGTGCGTCTGGTGCGCACAAAAATCGAAATAAAAAACAGGTGCCATACATATGTACAGAAACAAAAGCTAAGTACAACGAGTGAGCACGAAAACATATGTCGAGTGCTACGGATGTGCCTGACGACAATATCTGGTGCATCTGATATGCATGAAGAATCCCAATTTAGTGCATCGGGTGTGAACAAAATCGCATCTAGCGCGCCAAGTATGCGCTAGAATTCAAATCAAGTGCACAAGGAGAACGAAAACAAATATCGAATATCACAATCGAAATCGACGGTATACAACATACATAAATCCAAATCAGGTATATCGTAGTATATAAACTCATAAACGCGTGCATCTGCATGCACAAAATCACATCATGGTACGGAAATCTCGTGTAAATTACACCAAATGCATAAGTCAAAATCGTGTGCAACCCTTATGCATGAATTCAAAATCGAATATATCGGAGGGTATGAAATCAAAATCAGGTGCAATGGGTCTGCACAAAACGAAAATCAGTACAACTGATACATAGAAATACGAATCGAGTGCAACTGTGGTGCACATAGGAAATATAAATCATAAAAAGAAATCCTCAAAATACTAGAATCCAAAATAACGGAAACGTGATATTCGAATCACTAAAATGCAAATCATAAATACTATCATCAACGTGCCCCTCCTTCAAGGTCGAAGGGTGCCGGTGCATTCAAAGCTAGCAGAGCAAGTTATCTACTTGCCTCCTATTCACGGTCTGGCACATTCTGCCCTCAGGTTATCATCTCTCTCCGTGGATTACCAGTTATATGCCTCTTCGGCTCTACAACCCGATTCTGGCGCTTTTCAGAAGATCTCCTAACCAATTAGCATAGTCACTCATAACATGCCTCGTCAATGATGGAAACTCTGGGCCACTGAATGTGCATGATACAATCGATCCTGGTTCCAAGTCTTCTCATGTAGTATCCCAAAAAGATTCTGTCGGGGTTTCTCCCAAATCTCGTCTCTGCCGTACTGCCCTAAAGTTATCACCCTTTACTTAACCCATTCCTTGTTCCGGAACAACTGCATCCTCTTCATGACTTCCTTCTGGAAGATATATCTGTATCCAACGCCTCGGCATACGTATCACGTCCCTGGTGTCAACGGAGTGGAACGCCATCTCGTCAAGATCTCGTACGAACCTCTTACTCCACTTTTCTTTAATGTGGACCAATTCAGAATCGTCTCTTCGTAGCTGTGTGGACTGCGCTACAAACGGTTGCACTCATATCTAGAGTCTCCTTTCCGAAACTACGAACTCGAAGGCTCAATATCTTTTGGTAGGTATCTGGCCAACTACGTCCTCGGAAACTCTTCCAAATCGTCGGACGAATACTCTTCATTCGTCCGTTTTCGATCGACTCTCAATGCATCTGGGTAAGATCCTTCTATTCGGAGCTGGTCATCTAACTGATCCTACATTGGAGCATCCAACGAATAACGCCTTTTCTTGGTCGACTCACAGCACGTCTGTGTGAGGGCCTCTTCTAACTGAAGTTAGTCAATCTGATGATCTCGCATCAAAGCATCCAACGAATAAAAGATCCTAGTCTTATCCAAGGTGACTAGCGACCTTCAATCACCTTCCTGAATGTAACCTCATGCTGCAATAGCTTTCAAACATCTGGGGGCGATATCTTATCAAATTCAGCAACAGATGGCTCCTCTGGCAATAGCCCAATCATCTGGGGCAGATCTCGAACGCTCGTATCAACGGAAAAATAATCCCAATAACAATATATCGATGTGTTTCGTACTACTGGAAAACAACCTGGCCAGTCCTCGTCCCTGACGAGCTCATGCTGATTGCACCTCTAGCCGCAGCTCTCTCGGCTCGTGTAACCGTGGTAATAGAAACCACAATCCGACATCGATGATGATAGATCATAGGAACGAATAGAATACGGTGTATAAGAAATGTACATCCTAAGGCTTCTTAAGAGAAGTAGCGTATCGTAAGTATGCCGCAGAACATACACACGGTACGTCACTCTACTTAAGTCACCTACTCCATTAACCAAGGTCAACCTACGCGACGAAAGTTCGGGTCTAATACCCCCTCGGCCAAGTCGAAGTTCTGTAAGGTCAAGCCTAGGTTCAAAATATATATATACGCCCCAGACTCCGCATAGTCAAACCTAGACTCGAACCAAGGTTGAACCCAGCGCTCTGATACCAACTTTGTCACGACCCGAATAAAGCACATGACTGGCACTCGCATCAAGTGAAGTCTATGAGACTACACCTAAGACAAGTAAGCCAAAAGCCCAGAAATCTAAACCTTTTAGGGAAAATATGGGAGGTGAAGTTTTGAAATAAGGTATAATGAAAACAAGTTCTTCTTTAAAACATAGATAATAGTATACGAAAACCCAATGTTTGTATCCACTTGAAAACATTTTCGTCATTGAAAATTTGGGCAGCACCTCCTTTGTAATTTTTAACCCGAAAACGGTACAAGCAAATATAAATATAGGCATCCCCAAGCGGGAGCTAGCTCTTCGCCAATTGGCGGAACAACCATGCAAGATAAATGAATATACAATGCCGAAGGTCGAGGATCAAAACTCAGAAAGAAAGCGAGAAAACTAAGCATCATAAAGAAAACCAGAAAATATTAATAAATACATGAGCGCGACTCTAAGGCCGAAAGAATAAACAAGTTGTGGTTATCTAAGTCTACTAAATATACAAGTCTGGTTGATGGAGCTTACTAAATACAACTGAAATAAATAAAAGTACAACGGTGCTCACGATGCAAGTGAACCCACCTACCAAAGCTGTTAGTTATATGTATGCCCTATAGGCCATTACTGTACATACGTTGTATATTGTAGTGGATGCTTGGACATATATAGGGAGGACTTTCTTGCTCGACATGATAGTATGCTATCTGGTTACTCTTTATCTTAACATGTACTCTAATTGTTTTTATGTCACATGTTGATAAAGCCCTTAAGATGAGTACTTGACTACCAGGACTATGATGCAGATCACACTAGTAGGGACGGTGTAGTCGCCAAGTACATCCTTCAAATGTTCCTAGTCGTGGGAGTACCGAGACAGGGCATCGATACTCCAGAGTAGACTAGCGTATGCGCTTCTTGACCCATATGATGGGAGATGGATGATCTCATATCCATTGGTGTTTGACATCAGAGAAGGTATACGGGTGCTCAGTGGAGACTGGGTACACTGGACGGACTTGCCGAGAACTCCTAGATGGTATTATACCTCACGTCAGATGGCAGTTCTCTGGTGACACTGGTACAGGTTAGTCTGTAGACTCGAGATCGTCATAGAGTCTTGTGTGATTCCCACTGTGCTTTGATTTTCATCATACCACGTCCAAGAGGACGTGCAAAAAGGTGGCTTTTGGGTACAGTCCCGAATCACATGGAGGCAATGAGCGATAGGAGGGGTTTCGTCTCTCCCGGTATAGGGAGTTGATGTTGCGCTGTGTTCGATTGGCTATAACTGGAAATCCCTGGCCAGGGTTGCTGAGATTTACTGGTAAGTGTTATCAATAGTTTCTCGAACTGTTATGGACCTCATATCGACACGACTTATCAAGCTACTGAGGTCTGACGTTTACCACCCCTAGGCGAGATATGTGACATATCAGACGAAGAGACCGGACTGTACGGGAGTGTTACTGGATTCGCAGAAGATTGTACATGCTTGCTTGTTGATCTTCTGATTGCTCAATAGCTGGGTGGCTGTTACGTTTAACTGACCGCTTGCAGCTTGTGGGTGTTTGATATGATCATCACCTACTGCCGGCGTATTGACGATTCTTTAGAGTCCTACACAGAGGTTTCCTGGCTCAGGAAAAACGGAGTAGGAGCACATATGTGCTATGTGCGGGACCGAGAACAATACGTGTATATGATACCGTATTAGATTCTCACGATATGTGATATCGGCCGGGTATATGTGATATAGCCGGGTCATCGGATCAAGTGTTGATTCGATGAACTGATACAGATTATATTAGTCGGTTATTTATGAGATAGCCGGATTATCGGATCAAGTGTTGATTTGATAATTAATGTATAATTATATATTTGATATATTAAATTACATTAACTAATATAAGCTCACTTAAAGATTCTTTTTCTCACTCGGATAATACATTGATATATATGTGATATATGTTAATTGTATTATTTTATTTTGTTACAATAAATATTGTATATGTGATATATAATATTGTAACAAGTTAGGGTTATAAATGCAACATGTTTTGTGGAGTTTAAATATGGTTAGGGTTTGGATTAGGGTTAAGCTTGCATGAAGCTTTCAAGAATCTTCTTGAAGCTTTGACTTTGACTTGTGATATTTTGCATAGATATTTCTTTAACCCAACCCAACCCTTTACCATAGTTAATTATCTACATGGGTTAAGTTTTCATTCTTAACCCATGGTTGCATTTCTAACCTCACATAAGTTTCATTATTCCTCACAAAAGAGATTCTCCTTCTTCTTCCTTCTTTTTTTGATGAAAAGCTTTCTAGCTTTTTCATGTGTGATGAAAATGAGTGAGAAATTGAAAACAAATGAGAGCTAAATTCCTACTTCATCATCCTCATCTATTCTTGCCACTTAGATTAGGGTGTTTGCTTTGCTAATACTTGATTAGCAAAGCAAGCGCTTGGGTTTGAGTTTCTTCAAGGTAGATCATCTTTGTTATTGAAGATCGGAAGCAAGCTTGCATCTTTTTCTTCATAGAGCCTCTCTTGAGTCCGGGTACTCGATGATCGCAGCGAAGGGACCTCAACACGGAGCTTTAGAAGTGAAGGAACGGACTACAAAGGTTGTAATCCCTAACTCTTAGAAGTAAAGTTTTTTACTTGCTTTGTTTCGCCTAATCTCTAATCTAAGATCTTGGTTAGGGTTGTTCGGCACATGAAAAAATTGATTTTGGCATGGTTGATGCCTTGTAGAACCTTGTTCTTGTGTCTAGTAACCCTACAAAAGCAATCACCCAGAAGGAAGTGGTGTTCCAGCAAAGCCTCCATGGAACCTGTACGGCTAAACCTACAAGAAACTGTGGCACAACGGAGGTGAGTTGCCAACTTGTGAGTAGAAGACATCACCGAGTAGAAATCGCATGTATGATGATCTCCTAGGTCATACAATAATGTACTCAAATATAACACTGGACATCTAGTAGTGGCAGGGTAATAATCAATGCATAAGTGCAATATTCAGTACTCGGGTCTGTATCGCTAAGCAGCAACAAGTCATAAATCTGATGTATGAATGCATCATGAATGAAACAATCAACCGTGAAATCTGGATATATCTGGTATAAGAAAATCTGTATTCTTATCTTAGTAAAACTTCTGTGCAATAAACTGAAGTATCATCAATGAAATCAACAGAAAATCCATATCAAGCATCGACACAATATATGTATATCTCAATATCTAAATATCTCGGGCGCCGTCAGTCCGGATCGGCTCATATCATCAAATCTCATGACTACGATCTGTATCCTCCGGATATCCTCCGCGTCAGACATCACCGGTTGGTAGTCTGCCCCTGCCAGGCTCATCGTCATCCCCACAAAAACACTCTCGTCCCGGGGTACCATATCGGGTCCACCATGTACCCGAAACGGTTCTTCCAACCCCTCGAATCAAGGTCTTGAAAACTAACAGAAATCAGGAAAACACATGGTGGACGACACATACATCATATCACGAGAAAACCGTAACTTGCGTTTTTAAAAGATAATGAGTTTATAAAAGTCTTGCGGTTTTCCCCCCAAATCCAGAAATCTCATAGAAAATCCGATATCCCAAAATCGAGAGTCAATAAGCCGTGAATATCGGCATAAAACCCACAATATTGCATAACAGAATGGATATATAAATGCATGGGTATCTAAGAAAGGAATGCAATATCTAAACTAGCACATGAGAATCATAATAATACTATGTTGAAACTACCGGCTAACAAGTTATACCAATGAAGTAATGTTTTCTAAAGTGTACGTGACATGGCAATTACCGATGATGATTTGTGTGAGCCGGCAAGCAAGTGTACGTGGAGCATACACATCATCGGTAATGGTGCTGGTGTCCTAACAGACGGGGTTCATAATAACCAAAGAAAACACATGTCATAGCTATGCGATGCAATGAGAACGAAATAAAAGTAACAGAACAAGTGAATGGTAAAAATATATGTTTCAGTGCATGAGTCATACGGTTTTAGTATTTGAAATAACACAAATCATGATTTTTAGAAAAGTAGGGGCTACGGGGTTTTTGAGAAGAGATACGTCCTTTGAAAAATCCGTAGTATCTCTCGAGCTGTCATTAAAAATACTCACGATTCGTCAGTTTTAAAAATAAGTATGACTCGAGCCTAGTCTAACATCTACCTAATAACCTAAAATACTAAACTAAGAAACTAGCCGAAAGGGGTAAGAAATCTACATAAATTCCGAGTCGATATACCTAGTAGTTGGCGATCCAACCTCATAGCGTCACTGTCACGACCCGAAATTTGGTACGTGACGGCACTTAAACTACGTAATGTCTACAGGCGTAACGCAATTCAAGTAAGCCGAAAACCCAGAATCTAAACCATCAAAAGTAGTAAGTGATATGAACATTGTTAAAACTTTTTGAAATCTCAAATGAAAAACTTTAACTTAAGTTTCTTTCTTAAAAAAATTCGGCAGCAACTCCTTTGTAAAAACTAGCTCCGAAACGGGTACAACATATAATATAAATAAAGTATCCCCAAACGAGAGCAAATCCACTCCCAAAGGCGGAAACAACCACCAAAACAGATATACGACGCCATAGCAAAGAAAATGGACGATATAAAGCGACAACAGCATAAAAGACATCCAAAGTCACAAAATAATATACAATATCGTCCTCACAACTCGTCTCTAAGTCAATACATGAAATAGTAGATGGAGAGTATCAGATACAACGAATATACAAATGAGAATCATCGGATAACCGCAAAACACACCTATAGCAAAACTGCACACCTTCAGCCGTAGCGGTATCCGCTGTAAAAGATGATACGATAAGAAGAAGAAGCCCTGCTGCTACCACTCTGAGGGACAACCTGCAAACACTGTGGCACAACGGGGGTGAGTTGCCAACTTGTGAATAGTAAATAACATATGCAGGTAATCGCAGGTATGCACGTACTGCGATAATCTATCACAAGCAAACTGATAGTATAATATGGCAATATGTATATGCAACAGTCATGAAAGGAACTCTATCAGGCACTACTGATACATGAAGCAATGCATATCAAATAAATGCTAAGTATGGGATAAAACATGTCATCATCACGGAATCCTCATCGTGGCAGGACCAGTGTCCATCAAGACAATCTAAATCCCAATACCAAAGGCACTGCATCCTTAGATCGGCCCTCATATCCTGTAAGTCTCATGGAACCCGAGTGTCCAACATCGACACCCGAAAACATCATGAAAACTATACCTGTGTGTGTCTATATATATATGTGTGTGTGTGTGTGTGTCCCTCAACGACACATCAAAATCATGGAACCTAAGTGTCCAACATTGGCACTCGAAAACATCATGAAATACGCGTGTCCAACATCGACACGTAAATCCTCATATATATATAGGGCTCTGTCAGTCCGGATTGGCCCTTGGGCTCCGTTAGTCCGGATCGGCCTAGATGTCCACGTATCATACGTCTCACGGAATATTGGTGCCCAGCTCCGACACCCACAATTCCCGTATCCATACATCTCAATACTGTCACCGGTAGGTACTAGCCCTGCCTGCCAAGCACATCGCCATCATCTGCGATCTTCTTGCCCCGGGGAACCATACCGAGCTCCAACATGTACCCGCACACGGCCCACTCCACTCCTCGCATTGGGTATATATCACAAATCTCATAACCGAGAAATCTCATGGTGTACGCATCGAAATATCATATCAAGAGAAACCGGGTTTTTCAAACAATGCATAATATCATGAACTACCATGGTTCTCAAATCCAGAAAACATCAAATAATGAATAAGAATACTTGCATAGATCATTATGATGATATATAATATATATGTGTACATATATAACAGCGTCCCATACCACTGATATATATATATATATATATATATATATATATATATATATATATATATATACGTATATATCAGCGTCCCATACTACATATATATACCCTAAGAAGTAAAACATCCAGAAAACATCATATGAAATCCATATCTCAATGCGAAATCCATGAAATATAATAAATGCAACATGAAACAGTAATATGAGCATATAAAGGAAAAACCTCTATTTAACTGCAACAAGTTATTAAATATATCATGTTGTTCCTAATTTCTCCGAAATTAAATGCAACATGATATACAGGTGAACATGTAGCTATAGCCAGGTATATGTGGAAACATGTAGGTATAGCAAGGTATATGTGTAAGCATATAGGTATGCAAGGTATACTACCTATCATATGCGCAATCGCATAAGAATCAATTCCTCCATGTCAATAACATACAATACCACATAGGTATATGTAACAATAGCAAGGTATACGGGTGTACATGTAAGTATGTGTGCATGATGTACTGTCACGACCCAAAATTGGCACGTGACGGCCCTTAAACTACACAATGTCCACAGGCGTAAGCCGAAAACCCAGCAATCTAAACCATCAAAAGTTGTAAGAAATAAGAACAATTTTTAAAACCCTTGAAATCTCAACCCAAATTCTTTAAAAGTCCAACTTTATATCCTTTAAAATTTTGGCAGCACCACCTTTGTAAAAACCAACCCCAAAAATGGGTACAATATAAATAAAAGTAAAGCATCCCCAAACGGGAGCAAAAATACGCCCAAAGGTGGAAAACAACCACCACAACAGATATACGACGCCGTAGCGAAGAAATAAAAGACGATAAAAATAAAACTGCATAAAAGACCTCCAAGTCACAAAATAATATATAATAACGTCCTCACATCAAGTCTCTAAGTCATACATGATAATGGTAGATGGAGAGTACAAGATACTACGAATATACAATAAGCCACATGAACGGATAACCACAAAACCCACCTAAAGCAAAACTGCACACTGTGAGCCGAAGCGGTATCCGCAGCAAAAGATGATAAGATAGAAGAATAGCCTGCCTCGACTATGCTGGGGAACAACCTGCAAAACACTGTGGCACAACGAGGGTGAGTTGTCAACTCGTGAATAGTAAATAACATATGCAGGTAATCGCAAGTATGCACGTACAGCGCGAATCTAACATATCTAAACTAATAGCAGTAAAAGGTCATATGAATGCAATAGTCATGAAAGGTACACTAGCAGTTACTACTAATACATGAAGCAATAATATGACAATCTATATGCAATAATCATGTAAGGTACTCAATCAGGTACTACAAATACATGAAGTAATGATATGGCAATGTATATATGCAACAGTCATGAATGGTACTCTATCAGGTACAACTAACACATGAAGCAATGCATATAAAATAAATGCGAAGTATGGGATGAAACATGTCATTTCCACGGAATCCTGACATCGTGGTAAGACCAAAGTCTATCAAGGCAATCCAAATCCCCATTTTCTCAAATTGGCTCTCAAATCATGTAAGTCTCACAAACCGTGAATGTACAATATCAAGTAAATCTCATATATCCTGTATGTACAAAATCAAGTAAATCTCATATATTCTGTATCCGATATCAAGTGAATCTCAAATATCCTGAATCCAATATTAAGTGAATCTCACATATCCTAAGTATATTTGCATGAATAAATATGATGATGTATATAAATTGATATGTATACATATATATTAGCATCCCATTCCACTAATATATATATATATATATATATATATATATATGTATGTATGTATGTATGTATGTATGTATGTATGTATAACAGCGTCCCATTCCACTGTTATATATATTTAAGAGTAAAAATATCATGAAACCAATGTGTCAAGTATCGACACAAAAATACTGATCTATCGGGTGCTGTCACCACGACTAGCCCCTGATAGGTACGTAGCATACGCTATTCCGAAAACCCGAGTGCCCAGCTTCGACCCTTTTCCTTCGACGTATCCATACATACATGACTCCCGTCGGTATCCCCACGATAACCGCCAAGTCATAGGTAATGTCACCGGTAGGTATGGTTCCCCCACTAACTCATCGTCTGCTCTACGACTCTTGCCCCGGGATACCTCCGGGCCCCACCATGTACCCGCACACGGCCCCCTCATTTCCTCGCGTGGGGTATTTATATATCAGAACCGATAAATCTCATGGTGGATACTGAAATATCATATCAAGAGAAAACGGGTTTTTCAAATAATGCATAATTTCATGAAACAACCACGGTCCTCAAATCCAGAAAACATCATGAAAATCCATATCTCAATGCGAAAATCCATGAAAATAATATATGCAACATAAAACTGAATGCGAGCATATAAAGGAAAAGCCGCTATTTAACTGCAACAAGTTAATATAAATATCATGCGGTTCCTAATTTCTCCAAGTCTACATAACATCAAATAAAGGTAAACATGTAGTTATAGCCAGATATATGTGTAAACATAAAGGTATAGCAAAGTATAAGTATCTACCTATCAGTAATGATGTAATATACCCTCCAAGTATAAGTGAAGTATGTAAGCAAGGTATACATGTTGCTATGTCAATATGTGTGTATGTACCTATCGCTAATGGTACAATACCCTATAGGTATATGGGTAATTAGCATGTAAGCATGTCAAAGTATATGTGTAAGCATGTAGGTATACAGGTATGCTATATGTCATATGCAATAAGGAATATGAATCAATGTCACAATGTCCCTAACCAAACAATATTGTATCTATATATGTGTTGTGTGTGTCATGGCAATTATTGACGGTGTGTGTGGCATACAATCAGTGCTCGTGCAACATGAGCCGTCAATAATAGTGCAGTGTCCTAAGGGTACAAGTCCAAGCACAACTAGTAACTAAGCATTAAGGTGTATGCACAACTCTATATATGAAATAGAATATGCGACAGTAATATAACATCTCTAGCCCAGACGCATAACGCCATGCGGGCGATTCCCCTGTAGATGTTAAATCTACTCACCAACGCTCCTGGCTAAGTAAAGCCAACCACCTGTTTTCCCTTCGTCGCAGCGCCCGAAGTCCCCGCCTGCGAACCTAAAACAATAAAACAATTGTATATTAGCAATAGACCCAAAACACGAACAAACTACGCTGACCAACGCGACAACACAAACGTACTCTCAAGTGTTCGTATTGTAGCTAACGTGCATAGCGACACTACGAAACCAACTCAGAGCAACAACAACAGAGAACACGAGCCGTATCAGATAACGTAACGCGTGAAACGAAACACAAGAAATATGCAAAGTGGTCCCAGATTTTGCTATGCTAACAATCTGTAAAAGTTGCAAGTACCATGAGACCACATACAACCCCAGAGACCCCTACACAAAAACCCAAACCCCAACTCCCTAGTCTGGCCGCAATTTGCGGCCAGAAGCAATAAATCTGAGGCCGTACGGAAAGGAAAGGGGCTCGTATTTTGAGGGTAGGTTCTAGGTCATTACACTAGGTCACTGTGATGGGAACTTTTGCAACAATTACCTGGTTTGATAGCAGATCATCCCAGACCCAAAACAATACTAAAAATACGATATTTACCCGAAACGATATATAAAGCTATCTAAACAGAAACGACTAAGCTAAGCTATACAATAAACACATAACTAACAACAAGAGATCATTACCTAACCAAAAGAACTCAAAGATCCTAGCTTCCCAAGTTCTAAGGCATCCAAGAGACAAATCAAGTCCAAAGATGTGATTTTTGTGAGTTTTTGTGAATAATTGTGATGGATTTGTGATGGATGAAGAATTGTTCAGTTTAGAAAAGAGAGAGATGAAGAAAATGAGAAGGAAAAGAGTGTGGGAGAGTGTGAGAGAGAGTATGAAGAAAAGAGAGAGAGAGAGGTGAGGTTAAGGGGTAAGAGCACCCTTGCATTAAAACACCATTAATGCATTCACACTCACTTGTGCCACCTCCTTACTCCCAAAAAAAATATCTCTCATCTCACACAAATATCTAGGATTAGGGTTAAGGATTAGATTAAAACAAGGATTAGGATAAACCAAAGGATTAGATTAGGTTAAGTGTCATGGCCACTAACCTAGATTAGCACAAACAAACCCTCACATTAACGTGCACACTTGCGTGCATGCCATAACAAATAATAATAAATTATTAATTAAATGTTATAAAATGTGAGGAACCAAAATTGGTAAACTTTTTACCAAAAACCCGCATTAACGTCTAAACTAACACTAACCGAAATCTAAGGCGTTACAATCTCCCCCCTTATAATAATTCGTCCCTGAATTTAAATTTCTCACTAAGCGTACCTTCAAAGAGAAGATTACAAAACTCTCATATCTCGCTCGCAGCCTCCCAAGTGATCACCTCACTATACGGCTACATCCAAGAAAACCCTCCACAGATGGCAAGACCCTTGACCGAAGTTCCTCCACCTGCCGAGCCATTAACACAATTGGCTGCCGGTGAACGAAAAGATCGCGTCCAAGCTAAATGGTCTAGTGCCGAATCATGTGAGAAAGGTCATGAAGGTATTTGCAAAGTATCTACACAAGGAAATACGGGGTGAACACTCAATAATCTGGGCGGAAGTGCCAAATTATAGGCAACGGAACTAACTCGCTTTAAGGATCTCAAAAGACCTACAATCCTGGGATAAGCTTCCCAAAACTCAACACGTCATTCATCGGAAAAATTCTTAGGAATGCATGATCTCCCACTGCGAACTCAAGTCTGCGACCACCATGGTCGGCATAAGACCTCTGTTTGCACTGTGCTACTCTCATCCTGACCTGAACCAACTGGTCTCTAGACTAGCTGGGGTCCAAAAACCTACTCACGCAGAGTCAGAAAAATAGACTGGCGATCAACACGACCTATCAAACAAAACCTAAAGGTTGCCAATTGGAATGCCTCCTGATAACTGCTATCGAAGGAGATTCCTAATAATGGCAAGTGACGATCCCAACTGCCGACAATAATTAGTACGTATGCACAAGCATATCCTCCAGAGTCGGTATAGCCCGCTCTCACAAAACCATCATCTTGCGGATGGAAAAATGGAGCTAAAGATCAACCAGTACCTAAGGCTTCCTGAAACTTCTGCCTAAGACGGAAAGCGAACATGGTGCCTCTATTGGATACAACGCATGAAGGAACTCCGTGCAAATGCACAAACTTAACAAAGAACAACTGAGCAAACTGAGCATGACCGGACAACAAACACCCAAATGGAGTCACACCCTGTTTAGACCTGGGTAGACGCCACAACGAATATTCATGTAGATCTGCTCCCTGGAACAGTTAAATGTTGCAACTCTCCAGCCGGTCTCAAATGCTCAACCTAAGCTCACAACAAGATAGACACCTCGAAACGAAATCCGAAACTTTACTCTTCATCCCTGCCCACCCGTAACTATCTCACAAGTCACGTCATATGTTGGTGGAACTTGAATAAACACAGAAAGCTGACCGATGTGCCTGCTCTAGGATTTCGCGTCTCTACCCAACAGTATCAGGTACACACAAACACGTCTTTAAACATAGCACACCCTGGTCACAAATCAAGGACTCTGAATCTTTACCCAGTCGAGTATGCTTAACAATCTCTGAAAAACGAGCATCGACGGGCTGTGCCTCGCGAAAACGATTAAGGAAAAATGGACGGGCGCGGACATGAGCAAGCTGTCCCTTCAGTATAGGCGAACTTAAGCTGTACTCAACGATCGAATAAGAACTGTAAATCTGTAAAAGACTGTCTCAACACTGTGCACAGCTGGAATAAGCCAACCCCGGGCCTATGACTCCAGCATCAGCTACCACAATCGCCTTGCCACGGGTAACGAGGATCTCACAACACAATCCTACACAAGTTTCATCCAACGGCGCTGTCTCAACAATCAAAACCCACTGCAGGAAGATGTACATTAAGCTCTGGTGGTCCGTGAAAATCTGACACGACTCTCCGAACAAGTAGTGTCTCCAAATCTCCGACGTACGACCATCGCGGCCATCTCCAGATCATAAGTGGGATATCCTGCCCGTACTTCCTCCAATTGTTGGAAAGTAAAAGCGATAACTCTATAGTGTCACATCAATACACAATCGAGCCCTACTCGCGAAACATCACAGTTAAACAACAAAGTCGCCCGAACCGAAAGCAAAGAAAGAACTGGTGCAGTTGTCAACCGAGTCTCCAACTGCTGAAAACTCCGCACGCATTCCTAAGTCCAAGAAAAGGAACCTCCTTTCCGGTCAGTTCAGTCAACGGTGCAGTGATACACAAACAATCCTGCACGAAACGGCGGTAAAAACTTGCTAAGCCCAAAAATCTGCGGACCTCCGTTCCGTACACAAGTCTGGGCCAAAGCTGTACGGCCTCGATCTTCCTCGGGACCATACAAAAACCGTCTCCCGAAACTACAAGGCCTAGGAGTCAACACAATCAAGCCTGAAGGAACACTCCGAAAATTTAGCAAACCGTTGGGGATCTCCTAGTGTCTGCAAAACAAATCCTCAAGTGCTGCTCCTGTTCCTCCCAACACATTAGAATAGACCAGAATGTCGTCAATGACACAACAATAAACTGGTCGAGGAATGGCCTGAAGAAATCTGGTTCATTACATCCACGAATGCTGCTAGGGCATTGGTGAGTCCAACGACACCACCAAAACGCATACTGCCCGTAGCACGCACAAAAGCAGTCTTCGGAATGTCATCACTCCGAACCCGCAACCAATGATGACCAGATCCCAAACAAACTTAGAAAATGTCTCGCACTCTGGAGCTGATCGAAGGAATCGTCAATGCGAGGTAAAGGATACCTATCCGCACCGTAAGCCAATTCAATTGACGATCCATCGATACACAACCTCAACTGCCGTCCTTCTCCTTGATGAACAGAATAGGAGTTCCCCAAAGCGAAACACTCAGATGCATAAGACCCCCCAACAAACAACTCTGCAGCTGATCCTTTATCTCCCTAAGCTCCGTCGGCTCATCTGGAACAACTTCGGAAAACTCTCGCATGAAAGGAACCCGGTCCAACAAACCCATTGTGGCTCCGGTATCACGAATGAACGCCAAGAATCCTCGATATCCTATCCTCAAAAGCCGACTAGCGAAAAAGGCTGAATTCAAGCTGTGAGAGGCGGCACCACTGTCCCCCTGCACAACAAGAACTGACTCGCCGGGAAAACAAAACCTGACTATTTCCTCGCGGCAGTCCACAGACGCCTAGCACGTGTTAGTGTATATGCCCTAGAGGCCATTACTGTATCATACTAGTTTGTATATTACTTAATGGAAGCTTGGGATATTCACAGTTGTATATACAATCTTGCTCGAAATGGTAGTATGCTACTTGGTTTGTCTCTGCTTTAATATGTGCATGTGTTTCTTTTAGCATATTGCAGGTATACATATTAGTAGAGCCCTTAGGATCTTTGCTTGATTACCAGCGTTGTGATGGCGCTCGCACTCGTGGGAGCTGAGTAATCTATAAGCACATCCTTATACTGGTCCCTGGTTGTTGGACTATCGAGACAGGGCATCGATACTCCGGAGTAGACTAGCGTATGCGCTTCTCATCCCAGTGTGGGAGACGGTCTGTCCCACAGCCGTTAGTACGTCGTACTTGGGATAGTATGCGGGTGCTCGTTAGGTTACGAGTACACTGGACAGGACTCGTCGGGAACTGTTGGTTGGTAATATACCTATCGTCAGTTATCAGTTCCCAGGTGACATGAGTACAGCTTAGTCCGCTGACTTGACACTGTCACTTCGCCTCGAGTGTGTTCCCACTGCACTTTGATTACTACCCTACCACGGCTCAGAGGAGTCGTGCAAACAGGTAGTTTTTGGGTGCAGTCCCGAAGCACTTGGAGGCAGTGACGGTTAGACAGGATTCGTCTCTCCCGGTATTGGGGGTTGACATCGCGCTGTGTCCAGGAGAGCCATTACACGAGTAGTCCCTGGCCAGGGCAAGCGAGATATACTGGTAGGCTTCCAGTGTTATCTCAGGGTGTTCTGGGCTACACTCCGACACGACTTGTACCGCTATTAGGGGACTGACGTTCACCGCCCCCCTAGGCCCGCCATGCGATGTATCAGACGAACAGACCGGACTGTACGGAGACTGTCACATACAGGCTCAGTAGGAGTGCAGATGGGGTTCACCTCGTCAGTCTTCTTATCGACATCTACCTGGGGACCGTTACGTACAGCTAGTGCCGCTTGCGGTCTGTGGTTAAACCCACTGCCAGCGTAGTGTCGAGTCTTTAGAGTCCCACACAGAGAGCTATTCGCCTTTAGGAAAAACGAGTAGAGGTCGCATGGTTTTGTGACAGGGTTCGTTCGCATCCGCGCACTTGTGCACGGTTGCTGTCCGGACAGTTTATACTAGCGGGCTTTGGTTTAAGCCGGATCCTAGTATATGATTTGAGATTGGTTTTTCTCATTGTATTCGTGTTCCTCGGATCACGAATGCGGGTGCGTATGCACAGTTGCTTGAGATTGAGGGAGAGGACCTTGTTTAGGGTTAATGACTATTGTCATTTTATTAACCCTATTGTTTTTGTGTGTATTATTGTTAATTAATAATTAGCTTAATTATTGTGCATGGTTGTTGTTGTTGACATTTTGACTTCTTTGACTTGTTGACCATGTTGACAAGTTGACCATGATCATTTCATTTGGAAGATGCTCTTTGATCCTTGCAATTTGCATTAAAAGTGAAATGATAATGGTCACCTCTTGATTAAACCATGACAATTTTCTTGCTAATTAATTAATTAAAATAACACACACATATTAGTGAGAATGGCTCACTAATAATTGATTCTCTTATATCTTTTCTCTCTCTTGCACATCCTCTCCCTCAAGCTCTCTCCCTCTCATATGTTGAGAAACATAAAAGCTTGAGAAAAACCTTCACTTGATCATCTCTACTCACTTCTAGGGTTCAAGTCTTAGCATTTCTTGCACTCTAGTTACTCCTAGCTTGGAGTTGAAGCTAAAGGTCGAGGCTTTCGGGTGGATCCTTCTTTGACGGAAGAAGACAAGCAAGGTGAGGCCTTTCAACCATTCCGACGAGCAAGGAGAGAAGGAGTTCGAGCTCAAGGTATAACCTTTCTACAACTTAGTTAGTTGTTAGTTTACTTTAGCTAGTTTTCGTTTAGTAAAGATCCTCACAAGCAAGGTCCATGTTGCCTAAGTCATTAAAAATCCAATTTTTATTATGTTTTCCGCCTCCCCGTAAGGACCGGGGTGGGCAACGTGGACTTACAGTGGTATCAGAGCCTAACTAAACTCAAACTAGCTAGGTAGTGAAGTGTAACGAAGTTTCGAAACCGAAAATCCAAAAACCGAACTTTTGAAAAACCCTAGTTTCTGTTGAAACTTTTTCTGCTCAAAATGGAAAACTTTATATTTGTAAATTCGGCTCAGGGTTTTTTATGAACACCCACGAAACACGGGACAGTGATTCGTTCAAACCGCCGCGCTTCCGCCGCACGAGGTAGCCATCTGCCGCGGAAGCGCCGCGGTTTGTCGTCTTCTCTGCATCGTTTTTCGTGCAGTGTCTGTCTGTGTTGATTTTGGGATTTTTAGGATATATTATATGTGCCCATATTTTCCAGAACTAAAATTTACTTTTGGGGGCCTATAAATCCGTATTTTTCGGAACTTCACTACACTTTAACTACATCGGTTATATCTGTAATGCTTGCATGTATTGAACGTCGGCTAATCGCTATAAGACGATTAGTCGGGGTTATACATGATCTGTGATTGTTATTGGTTTGTGGATATGAATGGATTGGATTGTCGCGGGTGAATGGCCGGGGTGGATGTGAGATGAGCGTTGTTTTTCTTTCATTCATTTGTAACATGTAAATTGATGTAATAATATTCTTTGTATGGCCGCACAACCGGGTCGGGGTTGTAGCCGTCATTGTATAATTCTTTTTACTGTTTTTGCTCCTAGGATAGACCCACGGAGGGGGTGCACAAACTACCGGGTATCTCGAAGTGCCGAGTGGCCTACTCACGGTGGTGAGGGAGGTTGCTTCGCTTCGGGTGCTTGGCGGGTAGTTTGCCGCACCCGTAGGGGTCTTGGGTGGGGTATTGGCTATTCACCGCGACCGTGTAATCCGCTTTGCGTTGCAGGCTTGAACGCATTGCGGATTCCTAGTATATCCAATGTATTCATCTGTGATCTGTAATGTCTATCATTGCTATATATTTATATATAATAACTATTTAGGCGTTGCTTATGTTTTACAGCCGCGCTAGCCCAGCCCCCGCTCTGTCGTTAGTTAAGTAACCTAACGGGTGATGACGGGGCCCCGTGGCGAATGCGAATGGCATAAGCGTACGTCATATTTTGGTTGTTTTCTGCAATGGTAGGATTAAATGATGGGACGCATTAAAAGAACTAATGCAAGGAATAAACCAAGTAAAAGTCGAATGGAACACTTTGAAAACCACTCGGTTCTTTTCAAAACTAAACTTTTAAACGCGGAGCTTGAACCACTCCTTTTAAAAGCTATCTCGTTCCATCGATTATATCAAGTTCACTACGTTCACGGTTTCGCCAAAACCATCCGTAGCCCTCCGTCGTTTCATATGAATATTCAACGGTATTCAAGCTGTGTTTGTTGGCCTTAGTCAAGGCACAGTGTTTGGTAGCTGGTGGGTATTCATATGTTGCATAGATAGAATGCGTTGGTTTGAGACAGTCGTATTGCCTTGTTGGCCATAGTCAAGGGTGGATACGGGTGGGTTCAAATTAACCTGGATAACGACGGGTAGAACTTGACATGTGACTTATGATTTGTTGGCCTTAGTCAAGGTCATAAGAGCATGGGGCAAAAATCCACATCGGGAGTTTCATAAGTACTGAAACTTGCTAGCGTTGCATACCATTTGGAGTGTGATGATTCTGGTAGGATTCCTTCGGTTTTGTCACGCGATGATATTTGGATCCCGATCCTACTGTGAGTATATGCTACTCCTCGGGAAAACTCTCACTTAACGATCAATGCTATAAACCTAGTAGGTGCCTAGAAAGGTGTTAGCGGGGCTACGCCCACAGGGAAAAGAGGTTACTTAATTAAGGAACTTCGCGAAAGCGTTGGAAAACCTCCCTCGAAGTACCGACACTGGCCTGGCTGAACGGTTAAGCAAGTATTGTACGGTGAGAATGATCCCGGCTAATCCTTTTCTTTACGGTTTGAGAAGGGATTCGAGAAACAGTGGGAGCCATCCAGTTTAGACAAACTAAAAACCACTCTAAACTTGCAAGAGCATCATGCTAAAGTGTTTCTTTTCTCTCTCCTAATTGCAGCGACCATTCAACATGACCGGACTTAAGTTACTGTTAGATAAAAATATATTGACAGGGCCAAACTACAAAGATTGGCTCAGGAATGTCAAGATGGCTATCACTTATGACAAGCTGGGGTATATACTTACCACCAAAGCTCCCCCTATCCCAGGTCCCACCTCCAGCGTCGCGGATGTAGAAATCCGTAAGACATGGGAGATAGATTGCGCGAGGGCCAGATGCCTCGTACTAGCCTCGATGGACAACGAACATCAGAGGAGGCACGAGAATATGGACCTAGAGTCCATATTTCTCCATACAAAAGAACTGTATGGAGAGCAGTCTCGTATCGCTAGATACGAAGTGTCGAAGAAGCTTTTTTCGGCAAGGTTGGCCGTCGGATCATCGGTAGCGGACCACGTGCTTAAGATGATCGGCTACATAGAGGAGCTCGCGGACCTTGGGACCACGTTGGAGAATGAACTCTATACCGATTTGATTCTCCAGTCCCTTCCTTCCACTTACGCCCAGTTCGTTCTTAACTTCAACATGCAAGGAAAGGAGGTTGAACTTGCCGAACTTCTGAACATGTTGAGGACTGCTGAGGGCACCCTACAGAAGGGTAGGGAGACATCCACTTTGTTTGTAGGAGGATCTTCCTCTTCTAGGTCCAGGGCGAAAGCCAAGGGCAAGAAGAAGAAAGCCCCCGCCAAACCAAGAGGCGGTGTCGGTAAAGTGGATACGAAGGGAAAGGGTAAAGCAACAAAAGTAGCGGGGAAGATGGTGGGGAAGGAAGAATGCTTCTATTGTCACAAAAGTGGTCACTGGAAACAAGATTGCAAGGCTTGGAAAGCCAGAACACAGGATTTGAAGCGAGTTGCAGCTTCAGCTTCAGGTGTGTATGTTATTGAAAACTGTCTATCAATAAACTCTACATCCTGGGTATTGGATACCGGATCAGGATCTCATATCTGTAATTCTTTGCAGGCGTTGAGAAAGCGTAGAGTTTTGAAGGCAGGTGACATGACCCTCAGAGTTGCGAACGGTGCTAGCATGGATGCAGAGGCCGTGGGGGACTATCACCTGGGATTATCAGATGGACACTTTTTGGTTTTGCGTAGTTGTTATTATGTACCAAATGCAACCTGTAATATCATTTCAGTATCTTTATTATCTAAAGAAGGTTATGAATTTGCATTTGTAAGTAATGTAGTGAACATTCACCTTAATCAAGTTTTGATTGGGTCAGGTACATTAAACAACGGTATTTACGTTTTAAACCAACCACAGGTTTTCAATATCCAGAATACACACAAAAGAAAGTCTCCAGATATTAATCAGGCTTTCTTATGGCATTGTAGACTGGGTCACATCAATGAGACACGGTTGACTAAGTTGCATAAAGAAGGATACTTGGATCCGTTCGAGTATCAGTCTTATGCCACTTGTGAATCTTGTCTCATGGGAAAGATGACAAAGGCTCCGTTCACTGGACACGGAGAAAGAGCGAGCGAGCTCTTGGGACTCGTACACAGCGACGTGTGCGGTCCAATGTCTACACATGCGCGAAGCGGTTACTCTTACTTCATTACTTTTACGGATGATTTTTCAAGGTACGGTTATGTCTTCTTAATGAAACATAAGTCCGAGGCCTTTGAAAAGTTCCAGGAATATAAGAATGAAGTGGAGAAACAGACCGGCAAAAGTATCAAGATTCTAAGATCGGATCGAGGTGGAGAATACTTAAGTGCCGAGTTCCTGAATTATTTAAAAGAGAATGGAATTCTCTCTCAGCTTACTCCTCCATACACTCCGCAACACAACGGTGTATCGGAGAGACGGAACCGAACCCTATTGGATATGGTACGGTCCATGATGAGTAAGGCTGAGTTACCGCGATCTTTCTGGGGTTATGCACTGGAAACAGCTGCACATCTCTTGAACCAAGTTCCTACTAAAACAGTGCCTACCACACCATATCAGATGTGGAGTGGGAAGAAACCCTGTCTTAAATCCTTTAAGACATGGGGATGTCCAGCTTTTGTAAAAAAGCAGCATGCGGACAAGCTCGAGGCACGCTCAGTACAGTGCAAGTTTGTGGGATACCCAAAGAACTCCAAGGGGTATCTCTTCTATTACGCAGAGGAGCAAAAAGTCCTTGTTTCTCGTCATGCCCGCTTCTTGGAAACTGAGTTTTTAGAAAATCAGATAAGCGGGAGCGCAGTAGAACTGGAAGAAATTCCAGAACCACAAACCATTACTGAAAGCTTAGAGGAACCAGAAGGTTCGAAAGAACAGGACATTCCTATGCCACTCCGCAGGAGTAGTAGGCAGTCTCATCCGCCCGAAAGATACTACGGTTTTCTCATTGACGGGGATAGAGAGGACTGCATCCTAGATTGTGATGAGCCTACTAGCTTCCAGCAAGCCATTCAGAGCGTCGACTCGGTAAAATGGCTGGATGCAATGCGGACCGAGATGGAGTCCATGTACACCAACAAAGTATGGACGTTGGACATTGCTCCAGACGGGGTAAAACCCGTAGGATGCAAGTGGATCTTCAAAAGGAAGATTGGTGTAGATGGACAGGTTGAGACCTATAAAGCTAGACTGGTAGCAAAGGGTTTTCGTCAGCGACCTGGTTTGGACTATGACGAAACCTTTTCTCCAGTAGCTATGCTGAAATCCATTCGGATCCTTCTTGCCATCGCTGCTTTCCACGATTATGAGATTTGGCAGATGGACGTAAAGACAGCTTTTCTAAATGGTCATTTAGAGGAGTGTGTCTATATGGACCAGCCAGATGGTTTCATTCAGGGTGGGAGCAGCGGAAAGGTGTGCAAGTTGCTCAAGTCCATTTATGGACTCAAGCAGGCATCGCGGAGTTGGAACATCTGCTTTGATGAGACGGTCAAAGAATTTGGCTTTCTCAAAAATCCAGATGAACCATGCATCTATTGTAGATTTGTAGCGAGAACTGTAGTATTCCTCGTTTTATACGTGGATGACATTCTCTTAATAGGAAATGACATTCCTATGCTACAATCTGTCAAGGGGTTCTTGTCACACAGGTTCTCCATGAAAGACCTGGGTGATGCCTCATACATTCTGGGTATCCGGATCTACCATGACAGATCCAAGAGGATATTAGGACTCTCACAGTCCAGGTACATCGACACCATACTGAAGAGATTCAGTATGGAAGATTCCAAGCGCGGTAATCTACCGGCTTGTCACGGGATCACCCTCTCCAAAGAGATGTCTCCCAAGACTGATTTGGAGAGGGATCGCATGTCTATTATACCCTACGCTTCTGTGGTAGGCTCTATAATGTATGCGATGTTGTGTACCAGACCGGATGTGGCTTATGCACTGAGTGTGGTAAGCAGGTATCAGTCAAACCCTGGGGAGAAACATTGGATAGCAGTAAAGAACATTCTCAAGTACCTGAGAAGGACTAAGGAGATGTTCTTGGTGTATGGCGGAAAAGACCTGCAGATTGAGGCCTTTGCTGACTCCAGCTTCCAGAGTGACAAGGATGATTCCAAGTCCATGTCGGGTTTTGTCTTTACCCTCAATGGAGGGGCAGTGTGTTGGAAGAGCTCCAAACAGGAAACCGTTGTTGACTCGACTATGGAAGCGGAATACATCGCTGCATCTGATGCCGCAAAAGAAGCTGTCTGGATGAGGAAGTTCTTGAAAGAACTTCAGGTGGTTCCGTCCATTGTTGACCCAATACCTCTGTATTGCGACAACAACGGGGCTATAGCTTTAGCGAAGGAACCCAGGTCCCATCAGAAATCCAGACACATCTTAAGGCGGTATCACCTGATCAGGGAGATTGTGGATCGCCAGGAGATCGAGGTCCGGAGAGTTGCATCAGAGGATAACACAGCAGATCCATTCACCAAGGCCTTGCCCCAGACTCAGTTCGAGCGGCTGATCGAGATGATAGGTCTTCGATACGCCAGTACATGGCCTTAGTGCAAGTGGGAGATTGTTAGTGTATATGCCCTAGAGGCCATTACTGTATCATACTAGTTTGTATATTACTTAATGGAAGCTTGGGATATTCACAGTTGTATATACAATCTTGCTCGAAATGGTAGTATGCTACTTGGTTTGTCTCTGCTTTAATATGTGCATGTGTTTCTTTTAGCATATTGCAGGTATACATATTAGTAGAGCCCTTAGGATCTTTGCTTGATTACCAGCGTTGTGATGGCGCTCGCACTCGTGGGAGCTGGGTAATCTATAAGCACATCCTTATACTGGTCCCTGGTCGTTGGACTATCGAGACAGGGCATCGATACTCCGGAGTAGACTAGCGTATGCGCTTCTCATCCCAGTGTGGGAGACGGTCTGTCCCACAGCCGTTAGTACGTCGTACTTGGGATAGTATGCGGGTGCTCGTTAGGTTACGAGTACACTGGACAGGACTCGTCGGGAACTGTTGGTTGGTAATATACCTATCGTCAGTTATCAGTTCCCAGGTGACATGAGTACAGCTTAGTCCGCTGACTTGACACTGTCACTTCGCCTCGAGTGTGTTCCCACTGCACTTTGATTACTACCCTACCACGGCTCAGAGGAGTCGTGCAAATAGGTAGTTTTTGGGTGCAGTCCCGAAGCACTTGGAGGCAGTGACGGTTAGACAGGATTCGTCTCTCCCGGTATTGGGGGTTGACATCGCGCTGTGTCCAGGAGAGCCATTACACGAGTAGTCCCTGGCCAGGGCAAGCGAGATATACTGGTAGGCTTCCAGTGTTATCTCAGGGTGTTCTGGGCTACACTCCGACACGACTTGTACCGCTATTAGGGGACTGACGTTCACCGCCCCCCTAGGCCCGCCATGCGATGTATCAGACGAACAGACCGGACTGTACGGAGACTGTCACATACAGGCTCAGTAGGAGTGCAGATGGGGTTCACCTCGTCAGTCTTCTTATCGACATCTACCTGGGGACCGTTACGTACAGCTAGTGCCGCTTGCGGTCTGTGGTTAAACCCACTGCCAGCGTAGTGTCGAGTCTTTAGAGTCCCACACAGAGAGCTATTCGCCTTTAGGCAAAACGAGTAGAGGTCGCATGGTTTTGCGACAGGGTTCGTTCGCATCCGCGCACTTGTGCACGGTTGCTGTCCGGACAGTTTATACTAGCGGGCTTTGGTTTAAGCCGGATCCTAGTATATGATTTGAGATTGGTTTTTCTCATTGTATTCGTGTTCCTCGGATCACGAATGCGGGTGCGTATGCACAGTTGCTTGAGATTGAGGGAGATGACCTTGTTTAGGGTTAATGACTATTGTCATTTTATTAACCCTATTGTTTTTGTGTGTATTATTGTTAATTAATAATTAGCTTAATTATTGTGCATGGTTGTTGTTGTTGACATTTTGACTTCTTTGACTTGTTGACCATGTTGACAAGTTGACCATGATCATTTCATTTGGAAGATGCTCTTTGATCCTTGCAATTTGCATTAAAAGTGAAATGATAATGGTCACCTCTTGATTAAACCATGACAATTTTCTTGCTAATTAATTAATTAAAATAACACACACATATTAGTGAGAATGGCTCACTAATAATTGATTCTCTCATATCTTTTCTCTCTCTTGCTCATCCTCTCCCTCAAGCTCTCTCCCTCTCATGTGTTGAGAAACATAAAAGCTTGAGAAAAACCTTCACTTGATCATCTCTACTCACTTCTAGGGTTCAAGTCTTAGCATTTCTTGCACTCTAGTTACTCCTAGCTTGGAGTTGAAGCTAAAGGTCGAGGCTTTCGGGTGGATCCTTCTTTGACGGAAGAAGACAAGCAAGGTGAGGCCTTTCAACCATTCCGACGAGCAAGGAGAGAAGGAGTTCGAGCTCAAGGTATAACCTTTCTACAACTTAGTTAGTTGTTAGTTTACTTTAGCTAGTTTTCGTTTAGTAAAGATCCTCACAAGCAAGGTCCATGTTGCCTAAGTCATTAAAAATCCAATTTTTATTATGTTTTCCGCCTCCCCGTAAGGACCGGGGTGGGCAACGTGGACTTACAGCACGTAGCTAACTAGTCCGTGCCCAGGAGAACGTCAAATCCAACATCTCTAGAAGGATCGCAACGAACGACGAATCTCTATCTCCTATCCGATTGGCACATGACTGAAATACGTGTCGCGCAACAAAAGAATCACTGACAGAAATTAACACAACAAACGGCTGATCTAGATAACACGACTCTCGGCCCAACCACGGCATAAAGTGTGTAAAAAAGACAAGTGCATCAAAAGAACATACGAATTAAAAATACCTGAAAACTCTGCATTGGATGCCCGCACGTCCCGATGAGTAGGAGCAAACTCTCATGTTTGCCCCATACCCGCAACTGGCTGAACTCCTCCTGTAACGTCTTCAAAATAATAAAATATGATTTTTTGGGAAATTTTATAATTTAATATTATTTTAATGAATATTTTAATATTCTGGTATAATTAAATACAAATAAATGGGGAAAAATTACGGAAAATTCTAAAATAAGGTATTTTATGGAATTATGCCATTTTAAAGTTTTTAAGATTAGTTATATGCTAATTTAGTGCTAATCGCGATTAAAAATCGCTAATTGGATTTTTAGCTTTTTTGTGCAAAAGTGTGCACATATCATTTTCCACACTTGTTACACTTGTGTTACATTTCTTTTGCCATGGATTTCTTTTGGATCTACTATTCAAGTGAGAAGAGTGAAGAAAAGAGAAAAAAAAAGGTAAGTGATGATGAGAGAGAGAGAGTAGGTGGCTTTTGGACATTTGACCATTCCTTCATCATTTCCCCATCTCATTTCTCTCTCCCCTCTCCTTTTGTTGAGGTGCTGCCCTCTCCCCCTCTCTCACCCTCTTCACTAAAACCCTAGATCCACCATGAAATCCAAGCCAAAACCCCATTCCCACTTCACAAAACTTACTCCCAAGCTCACTAGCTACACATTGAACCTAGAAAGGGAAGATCTTGAGGACTTTGAGCAACTCAAGAATTTTCTTGAGTTGCCAAAGGAGGTAATTTCTGCACCCATAGAGTAGTATTTCAATTCCTTGTGTATCTATTCTAGTTTCATATCGATATTGTGTTGTTTGTGGACTTTAGAGAATTCAAGTTAGGGTTTAGGGAAAAACTGAAATTAAAGATGAAATTGAGGATTTAGGTGACCTTAGAATCCCTTGTGTGATGCTAATTTGAACCCAAACCTGAACTTGAAACCAGAATACGGAATTACGGAATCGATATCGGGGAAAACAGTAAATCTGGAAGTGTTTTGTGGAATCTGCTATCACCCCGAGGTCCCAAAAATGAAACTGAGTTGACAGTGAGATGTGCAGGCACCAGTGAACCACCACCCCAAACCCTAGCCCCCAACTCAATTTTGAGGCCGCCAATTCTTCCATTCTGGCCGCAATTTGCGGCCAGAGCAGGAAGGAATTTCCTCGTTTTGCATGCATGGCCCCATTTCCTCTAGTTTTGACCCTGGGCATGTCTAGTTTTGACTGATTCCATCTAGGGTAAAATCTGGGCTAATTTTCCTATGTTGGTGCATGGTTTACGACTTGATTTAGCATGGATTTTGGTATTTGGTGATTCATTGCTGTCGGGTGGCGTTTGGACGTCAACGACAAGTGGATATTGAACGTGTTTACATGCGAGTCGATAGGTTTTTACCTATGCGGGTAGCATGTGCTATTTTGGTTTCCGATGTGATTTTCATGTGCTTTAGCGTTGTGATATACTTGTAGGTATCCTACGAGATGTTGAGGCAAAGAAGATGAAGATGGCGACATTGGCACCGATACATGAGAAGCAAGGTGAGTAGATTATATCTACGGGGAGAAGTCGGGTGGATGGCGTATAGCACCCACGCAGTCCGTGGTGTGTATACGAATACGTATACACACATATATCTATTATGTGTTGTTTAGGGTTATTGATGGTAATAATGGATTATTGGTGATAAAGATGTATTGGATGAGTATAGTGCGAAACCCTAGAGTAGTGGTTGCACCCACACTCACACATACTCACATACTTGCATACTTTCTTTCATTTATCTGTGCGCATAGGATGGTGTGTATATCTACACATGGGTATGGGACTATGTGTTTATATATACGAGATTTGAGGATGATGCGTGGGATTGAGATGAGTCGAGGAGATTCGATTGAGGCCGTGAGATTTGGCGACATGACAGAGTTCGTATTGGAGATGTGATTTGATGGTAGTGATACCTGTCATGTGATGAGATATTGTGATATCGACTCAGATTTTAGGTGGTTTCCATACCCCTCTCTATTGACTTGACTGTGGGTTCGTAGTTCGCATAGTAGGCGTTAGACTAGACCCGAGTCATACCTATTTCAAAACTAACAAATCGGGGATATTTTAAAGATAGGCAAAAGGGGTTCATACGGATATTTTCAAAAGGCGCATCTTTTCTTAAAACACCGTAGCCCTTATTTTACCAAAAGCCCTGATTCGTCTTATTTCAAAAGGCAAGGTTTCATGATATAGCTATTGAGGCAGGTTCTCTACTGTTGCGTTGATTACTCGATTCCGCACATTCATGCTGTTTGCATTGTATTGCTTATGCTATTGATATATTTCATTCATGCTGCTAGGACACCAGCACCATTATCGATGATGCGTATGTTCCACGTACACTGTTGCCGGCTCACACACTTCATCATCGATAATTGCCATGTCACTACACTGTAGTACTGTTGCATTCAGGATGTGACCCTTGCATGACATATTGATATGCTTACCTTTCTGCTATATGTCGCATACATGTTGTTTTCTGATATTACGCATTGAGATATGCTGTTTCCATGATATTTCTGGTTTTTGGGAACCGTGGGTGTTTCAAAGAGAATATGTAATTGTTTTAAAAACCCGGTTACCCGTGATATGATATTTCAGTGCGTCCACCATGTGTTTTCTCGGTGCTGAGAGCGACATGTGAAACCCGATTCGAGGAGGCGGATGAGGCCGATTGCGGGTACATGGTGGGCCCGGTATGGTATCCCGGGGCGAGAACGGTTTCGCTGTGTAGTAGACGGTGAGCCTGGCAGTGGGACCACTACCTACCGGTGATTTTGTTGGACCTGGCGGTTATCCGGAAGATACCGACCGGAGTCGATAGATGGATATGGGCGTACTGCCGGGGCCGAGGGTCGATACCGCAGACAGAGCCTGTGGGCCGATCCGGACTGACGGAGCCCGATATATGAGGATTTACGTGCCGATGCTGGGCACGGTTTTCATGATGTTTTCGAGTGCCGATGCTGGGCACTCCGGTTCCATGATTTTGACGTGTCGCGAGGGACACAGGTGGTTTATATCCTCATACTTCCATGCATCTGCTGATGATATTTACATGCATGATGGTTATTGTCATTGGGTGACGAGTGGACGGGATCCACGTACATGCAGATTGATTTCATTGATTGTACCTCACATTTATGATATGCTATTACCTGAGGCACTGGCACGAGCATTTGGCATTACACTCATGTATAGAGATCACATTGCCAGTTTAACATGTTTCAGTCTTATTCATATTGAGGTTTATATATATCTGATCGTATTGACCTAGATGGGTCATGCATTCGATCTCTGCTTGTAGATATTTTCTATTCACGAGTTGGCAACTCACCCCCGTTGTGCCACAGTCCTTGCAGGTTTTTGCCGTACAGATTCCATAGCGGCATTTCTGGCACACTGCTTCCATATGGGTGACTTGCGTTGGTAGGTGGGTTCTTTTGTATCAGAACCGCCATTGTTCATGTATTATTCATTGTATCTAGTAATTCCATCAACCCAAAACTTGTATATTTGTTTCAGACTTAGAAAACAGTGTTGTATTATTTCGACCTTAGAGTCGCGCTTGTAGTATTACGGTTTTCTGGCTGTTTTGAGTTTCTTTTTGGCTTTTGATCCTCGCCCTTTGGCGTTGTATATTATTATTGCTTGCGTGGTTGTGACCGTCGATTGACGAAGAGCTAGCTCCCGCTTGGGGATTCCTTTTATCATTTCATATATATTATTCTTGTTGTACCCCGTTCGGGGCCAGTTTTACAAAGGAAACTCTGCCGAAATTTTCAGGAAAGGTTACACATTTTAAAAATACACATTCGGCTTAGTTATTTAAAAACCTTTATTTTTGAAACATGATTTCTTTACTTTTCAAAACCAGTTTTCCTTATTTACTCTTTAAATGGTTTTAGATTTCTGGGCTTTTGGCTTACTTGGATCAGATGGGGTCCTATAGACTTCATATGGTTCAAGGGCCAGTCACGTGCTCTTTCGGGTCGTGACACCTCCTCTGCCAAACTGTCCCCTCTGAGCGGATCCTCCTCGACCACGACCTCTCCGAACGCGAGTCTAACGCGGTGCTAAGGAACAATCCTTGATGAGGTGATGAAGGCTTCCGCACCAGAAACATCCACACGATGACTGCTGACCCTCCTGGGGATGAGAGCTGAACGACTGTCCTCGTCCTAAGCCTCTGCTACTCCCGCGATGGTCACGAAATCTGTCTTGATGACTACGCCTCTGTCTCATGGCTGGTACACAGGTATGAGCCCTCCACTGTTCTGGAACTCCCAAAGTCTCTGGAAGACGTTCCTCGTCAACTGGGGCGGCATCCACTGGTGCTATGTAGGTGACGGAATGCTGTGTAATGATCGCAAGGAACAACTGAGTAACAGGGGTGGCAACCTCCTGTCACTGCGCTCGAATGGCCTCAACCAATGAACTCATCGTCTTGCGCATGTCCTGCATATCTGCCGCAAGCCTAGCGAGATGATCTGTCGAAGGCAGATCCATCTGCTTCTGTGCAATGAGCGTGCCATCCTGGTCAGTTCTCGTCCCACCTGAGTCAACGCTGACCTCGGCCCTCGCTGCATCACTCTGAGTCCCCATAGTCATCGGCGGAAAAAGCTATAAATGGACACAAGATTCGATAAGAACACGGAAATCGAATCATAAGGATATGTATCATCAAGGAAAGAATTTCAAGCAATTAGTACTTAGGTCAATTTAGGCGGTGTACCACGTCATGAGTATGCCGCGGACATACACACACTATATTACTCTGCTTAAGCTACCTACTCCATCATACCAAGGTTATCCTACACTCCGAAAGATAAAACCTAGCGCTTTGATACCAACTTTGTCACGACCCGAAATTGGCACATGACGGCCCTTAAACTACGCAACGTCCACAGGCGTAACGCAATTTAAGTAAGCCGAAAACCCAGCAATCTAAACCATCAAAAGTAATAAGAAATAAGAACAATTTTTAAAACCCTTGAAATCTCAACCCATATTCTTTAAAAGTCCAACTTTATTTCCTTTAAAATTTTGGCAGCACCTCCTTCGTAAAAACCAACCCTAAAATAGGTACAATATAAATAAAAGTAAAGCATCCCCAAACAGGAGCAAAAACACGCCCAAAAGCGGAAAACAACCACCACAACAGATATACGACGCAGTAGCGAAGAAATAAAAGACGATAAAAATAAAACTGCATAAAAGACCTCCAAGTCACAAAATAATATACAATAACGTCCTCACATCAAGTATCTAAGTCATACATGATAATGGTAGATGGAGAGTACATGATACAATGAATATACAATAAGCCACATGAATGGATAACCACAAAACCCACCTAAAGCAAAACTGCACACTGTGATCCGAAGCTGTATCCGCAGCAAAAAATGATAAGATAGATGAATAGCCTGCCTCGACTACGCTGGGGAACTACCTGCAAAACACTGTGGCACAACAGGGGTGAGTTGCCAACTCGTGAATAGTAAATAACATATGTAGGTAATCGCAAGTATGCACGTACAACACAAATCTAACATATGTAAGCTAATAGCAACAAATGGTCATATGAATGCAATGGTCATGAAAGGTACACTAGCAGCTACTACTAATACATGAAGCAATAATATGACAATCTGTATGCAATAATCATGTAAGGTACTCAATCAAGTACTACAAATACATGAAGTAATGATATAACAATGTATATATGCAACGGTCATGAAAGGTACTCTATCAGGTACAACTAACACATGAAGCAATGCATATAAAATAAATGCGAAGTATGGGATGAAACATGTCATTTCCATGGAATCTTGACATCGTGGTAGGACCAAAGTCTATCAAGACAATCCAAATCCCCATTTCCTCAAATTAGCCCCCAAATTGGCTCTCATATCATGTAAGTCTCACAAATCCTGAATATACAATATCAAGTAAATCTCATATATCCTGTATGTACAAAATCAAGTAAATCTCATATATCCTGTATCCGATATCAAGTGAATCTCAAATATCCTGAATCCAATATCAAGTGAATCTTAAATATCCTCAATCCAAAATCAAGTGAATCTCACATATCTTAAGTATATTTGCATGAATAAATATGATGATGTATATAAATTGATATGTATACATATATATTAGCGTCCCATTCCACTAATATATATATATATATATATATATATATATATATATATATATATATGCATATATAACAGCATCCCATTCCACTGTTATATATACTTAAGAGTAAAAATATCATGAAACCAATGTGTCAAGTATCGACACAAAAATAATGATCTATCAGGTGCTGTCACCACGACCAGCCCCTGATAGGTACGTAGCATACGCTATTCCGAAAACCCAAGTGCCCAGCTTCGACTCTCGTCCTTCGACGTATCCATACATACATGACTCCCGTCGGTATCCCCACGATAACCGTTGAGTCATAGGTACTGTTACCGGTAGGTATGGTTCCCCCACTAACTCATCGTCTGCTCCACGACTCTTGCCCCGGGTACCTTCGGGCCCAACCATGTACTCGCACACGGCCCCCTACTTTCCTCGCGTGGGGTATTTATATATCAGAACCGATAAATCTCATGGTGGATACTGAAATATCATATCAAGAGAAACCGGGTTTTTCAAATAATGCATAATTCATGAAACTACCATGGTCCTCAAATCCAGAAAACATCATGAAAAATCCATATCTCAATGCGAAAATCCATCAATATAGTATACGCAACATAAAACTGAATTCGAGCATATAAAGGAAAAGCAGCTATTTAACTGCAACAAGTTAATATAAATATCATGCGGTTCCTAATTTCTCCAAGTCTGCATAACATCAAATAAAAGTAAACATGTAGCTATAGCCAGATATATGTGTAAATATAAAGGTATAGCAAAGTATAAGTATCAACCTATCAGTAATGATTTAATATACCCTCCTGGTATAAGTGAAGTATGTAAGCAAGGTATACATGTAGCTATGTCATTATGTGTGTATGTACCTATCGCTAATGGTACAATACCCTATAGGTATATAGGTAACTAGCATGTAAACATGTCAAAGTATATGTGTAAGCATGTAGGTATACAGGTATGCTATATGTCATATGCAATAAGGAATATGAATCAATGTCACAATGTCTATAACCAAACAATATCATATCTATATATGTGTTGTGCGTGTCATGGCAATTATTGACGGTGTGTGTGGCATACAATCAGTGCTCGTGCATCATGAGCCGTCAATAATAGTGCAGTGTCCTAAGGGTATAAGTCCAAGCACAACTAGTAACTAAGCAATAAGGTGTATGCGCAACTCTATATATGAAATAGAATATGCGACAGTAATATAACATCTCTAGCCCAGATGCACAACGCCATGCGGGCGATTCCCCTGTAGATGTTAAATCTACTCACCAACGCTCCTGGCTATGTAAAGCCAACCACTGATTTTCCCTTCGTCGCAGCGCCCGAAGTCTACGCCTGTGAACCTAAAACAATAAAACAAGTGTATATTAGCAATAGACCCAAAACACGAACAAACTACGCGGACCAACGCGACAACACAAACATACTCTCAAGTCTTCGTATTGTAGCTAACGTGCATAGCGACACTACGAAACCAACTCAGAGCAACAGTGACACAGAACACGAACCGTATCGGATAACGTAACGCGTGAAACGAAACACAAGAAATACGCAAAGTGGTCCCAGATTTTGCTATGCTAACAATCTGTAAAAGTTGCAAGTACCATGAGACCACATACAACCCCAGAGACCCCTACACAAAAACCCAAACCCCAACTTCCTAGTTTGGCCACAATTTGCGGCCAGAAGCAATAAATCTGCGGCCGTACGGAAAGGAAAGGGGCTCGTATTTTGAGGGTAGGTTCTAGGTCACTACACTAGGTCACTGTGATGGGAACTTTTGCAACAATTATCTGGTTTGATAGCAGATCATTCCAGACCCAAAACAATACTAAAAATACGATATTTACCCGAAACGATACATAACGCTATCTAAACAGAAACGACTAAGCTAAGCTACACAATAAACACATAACTAACAGTAAGAGATCATTACCTAACCAAAAGTACTCAAAGATCCTAGCTTCCCAAGCTCCAAGGCATCCAAGAGGCAAATCAAGTCCAAAGATGTGATTTTTGTGAGTTTTTGTGAATAATTGTGATGGATTTGTGATAGATGAAGAAGTGTTCAGTTTAGAAAAGAGAGAGATGAAGAAAATGAGAAGGAAAAGAGTGTGAGAGAGTGAGAGAGAGTATGAAGAAAAGAGAGAGAGGTGGGGTTAAGGGGTAAGAGCACCCTTGCATTAAAACACCATTAATGAATTCACACTCACTTGTGCCACCTCCTCACTCCCAAAACAAATATCTCTCATCTCACACAAATATCTAGGATTGAGGTTAAGGATTAGATTAAAATAAGGATTAGGATAAAGCAAAGGATTAGATTAGGTTAAGTGGCATGGCCACTAACCTAGATTAGCACAAACAAACCCTCACATTAACGTGCATACGTGCGTGCATGCCATAACAAATAATAATAAATTATTAATTAAATGTTATAAAATGTGAGGAATCAAAATTGGTAAACTTTTTACCAAAAACCCGCATTAACGTCTAAACTAACTCTAACCGAAATCTAAGGCGTTACATGTACATGTAACAATAGCAAGTTATACGGGTGTACATGTAAGTATGTGTGTATGAAGTACATGTAACAATAGCAAGTTATACGGGTGTACATATAAGTATATGTGCATAGTGAAGTAAGGATCAATGTCTCAATGTCCCTAACCAAAAACAATATCTCGTATGTATATGTGTCAACTGTATCTCATATGCACAAAGGAATAAGAATCACTATCTCCATTATCCCTATCTAATACATTATCACGTATGTATATAGGTTGTGCGTGTCATGGTAATTACCGACGGTGTGGGTGTAGCATACAATTAGTGCCCGTGCAACATGAACCGTCAGTAATGGTGTTGTGTCTCATTAATACTATGTCCATATGCAATAGAAAAATGAGGTATGCAACAATGGTACATATGCACAATCAATATCCATATACTTGTAACTAATAATCATGTCATTTAATCTAGCCCAGACACATAACGCCATGCTGGCGATTCCCCTGTAGATGTTAAATTTACTCACAGATGATCTCGAGCTAAGTAAATCCGACCACCTGCTTTCCTTTCTTCTCAGCGTCCGAAGTCCCTGCTCGCGATCCTAAATTTCACAAACACAACACATAAGGTTAAATATCCTGCGCCGATACAAAGCCAATGAAATGCAAGGATAACGTCTACAAGATATACGCACTGTGCACTCAGTGCCCAAAACGCGTACGATATCGGCACAACCCTAGCTAGGATGACACAACCACCAAGCCTATACCCTGATCGTACCGATCATGCATTCAAAACATAATATATATCGTGGAATCTAATATATATAATATCGTAACGTCAATAGAAACTCATGCCTAAACTTTACCAAAAATCTAGTAAGCAACTTTTAATCATTTTATCTCAAATCTACAAGCTTAACCAATACTAGAAATCACAGTCATCTCATAGTAGCTTGATTAAACCACGCAAACCCTTACTAGAATTTTAATCTCACTCAAATAAGATTTAGAAAAGTTTAGTTTGCACCTAAGCTTAATTAGACAATTAGGAAAATAACAAATAACATTCTCACAACTGGGTTATGTTTTCCTTGTCTAAACCACACACTTAACCATTACAAATAATCAAAACATTTTCTTGATCTTCAAAAACCTTTTCTTGAATTTCAAAACATGCTAATTCAAGCTTTAATTAAACATCTAATAACTAGATTTAAGTATTAAAAAAAGAACTTGAGTTTAGGATTAGGATTTATACCTCAAACTTGATCCAAAAACTTGCAACTAGATCAACAAAACAACCTCCAAAATGTTATCTTTCATGAAGATCCATGCAAGATTAATGCTAAAGAAAAATGGGTATGGATTTATATTTGAGTTTGTGCGATTAATTGATGATTTTTGATGATTTAATTGAGCTTGAAGAAGTGCAAATGGGGTGAAAAATGAGATGGGGCAGCAAGGGGGAAGGATCGGCCACTTGTGGAAAAAGGAGAAGGATTTGGATAAGTGTGGAAATATCTAGCTAAAAACTATTATTAAAGCTTAATAAAACAAATAATTATGCCACCTCTTATTCTTTTATTTAAAATTTCCCTTTATTTTCAACAAATATCTAGATATTTTCTAGAATATTTTGCAAGGATGGTTTACTGCTTAAATCTTGTGATTAACTTAGCATGGTTTCACATTAGCATAATTAACCCAACCAAATTGTAATTACCACTAATTAAGTGCATAATTAAAAACTTATAATAATATTTTAATTAAGGAAAAATATTAAAGTGCACTAAAATTTTCAAGTGACCACTAAAAACCGCAAACTAGCAATTTCCTAGTTAAACTAGGTGCAGTGAATTCTATACAGATAAAAGATCACTTCTGGGTTTTTACGGAAAACACAACTTATTTTACCTACTATCGGAGAATTCAAAAAAACGATTTCCAAAACGTTAAAATCTTCCCCCCTTAAAAAAATTCGGTCCCCGAATTTAAAATTCTTACTATGCGTACCTTCAAAAAGATGAGTGCAAATCATCCACATCTCGCACGTAGTCTCCCAAGTGATCTCCTCACTAGACGGCTACGGAAAAGAAAAGCTCCACAGATGGAAAGGCCTTTGACCAAAGTTTCTCCACCTACCGATCCATTATAACTATCTGTAACGTTTTGAAAATCGTTTCGGTGAAATTTCGGAAAATCGGTAAAATAAGGGGGTTTTCTGTAAAATAAATATCTTTAATATAAAATTAAATATACATATTCTAACTATGTAATTGCTAGTAATTGGTGTTATTTAGCCCCTGGTAAAATTTCTAAATTTCTGAAAATTTTTCCGAAATTAATTATTTTAATATTATTTTAAGCCGTCACTAATACATTTAATCAGGGAAAATTACAAATTGGAATGAGTTGAAACAAATTTTGTGTATCATAACACATTAAACAAAATTTTAACATATTGTTTCTGAAATGAAATAATATTAGTAAGATGGTTTTAGAAAATATAAACTAAAAAGGCTTAGTTTGTCGAATTTAATTAATGTAAATGAAGTTTAGGCTTGTTGACTTGAGAGAGGGGGGTTATTTTGACTTGGGAACTTGTACACAACCCACACACACCCCCATTTCCCTCCCCAACCAACCCCAATTAGCAGCCCCCCCCCAAATGCCACCCCATTTTATGTAAAGAAAATGAAAGTAAAAGGGAATTAGCAAAAGTCAAAGAAGTGATGCTTAGACATTTGAGGAGTGGGTCTTTTTTCTTTGTTTCTTTGACTTTCCAAACTCACCCACACCTCTCTCCCTTCCCCCTTGCTATTCTGGCCGAGCCCTCCCCCCTTGTGCAGCCCCACAAAATTCCATCTCATTTTCCCCTCAAAATTCATCAAATTTCACTCAAAAATCAATGCAAAAATCCCTCAAAATCAAAATCTAATCCCTACCCATTTCTCATTAGCCAAACTTGCATGGATCTAGAGAACATGTTGGCATTTTAGAGGCTTTGATTTCCATATTTGATCTCATGATCTTTGAGGTATAACTCTTTGTCCCATGGTTTGATTGTTGATTAGTTGCTTAATTAAAGTTATTAGGTGTTTAATTGTGGGTTTATTTGAGAGGTTGGAAATTCTAGTGAGGATTTTGATTATAGTTAGGGTTTTTGTTATGTGATTATGGTTGCAAAGTGGAATTCATCATTTTGTGAAATGTGAAACATAATCAAATTGTTAGTTTGCAAATTGTTAAGTTGGAATTGTAATATTTAAGCCATTTTGCTTACTAGATTTTTCGTATTAATATAAAGAGTGAGATTAAAATCTAGTTAATGATTGTGTGGCTTAGTTAATATGTTTTAATGAGAATTATGGCCACTAGAATTGTTAATATATTTAAAGTTGATTAAAACACCAAGTTTTGAGCTAAAATGGAAAATTGTGCTAATTTTGTTAACTAGGTTTTGTAAATATATATATTTTGGGGAATAAATTATTAGAATGGTTTATATGACTTGGTTATGATATTGAGTGGATATTGCGACCGCTAGATTTGTTTAAACGTCGAGTTTTGTACTAAAACGGGTAATTTTGCTTGCTAGATTTTCGGAAAAACAGCTTTTAAAGTGAGTTTGAGGTTTTTGTGAATTTTAAGCTATTTTGTATTATAATTAGTGCTTGTGATTGTGTAAATGAGTGTGTTTGGGTTTTTCTCGATGGTTTGGCATTTGTACGCCGACATCGAGGGTTTTTGGGTTGATTTGTGAAAGCAACCATAGGTTTTGACCTATGTGGGATTCGTGTGTCGTTTTGGTCATGAGTCGGATTTTAATGCGATACGGTGCGTTATGATATGTAGGTACCCCATGTGGACTTCGAGACGACAAGCAAGCGCGTGGCGACGTCGGCACCGGCGAGCGAGGACCATGTGAGTAGATTTATATCTACGGGGAGAAATCGGGTGGATGGCGTATAGTACCCCCGCAGTTCGTGGTGATGTATACGAATACGTATACACACATATACATTGATATTATTGATGATTAAGATGGACTTTTGGTGTTTTGGAATTGGTTTAGTGTAGTTGCGAAACCTTAGAGTAGGGGTTGCACCATACACACACACACATACTTGCATACATCCTTTCTTTTACATGTGCGTATATGGGATTATATTTATGTGTTCACATGGGTATGGGACTATGTGTTCATATACTGGATTTGAGGATAGTACTTGGAATTGAGATGAGTCGATGAGATTTGGTTTGAGGCCGTGAGATCGGTGATTTGGCAGGTTTCGTATTTGAGGTACGACACGACGTTGTAGCGGGTCCTTAACGTAGTGTTTCACACACGTGCATGCATACTTAGGTGGTATCAGTATTGTACTAGGCAGAGATCGGTACCCGAATTAGGATCTTTGATAAAGAAGATACCAGATGAATAATGTGATGAACATGATATTGACCCGTACCCAGATTTGGGGATGCCGTACGACGGATTTACGTACGAGCTATATATTGATGATAGATCCGCACTCTTGACTTGGAAATATCTGATTATAGATATGGTATCGGATGTGATATTAACGAGGCGGGATCACCGACTAATATATATGTTTATATATATATCGACTCAGAGGTTAGGCAGTTTCCTTACCTTTAGTTCAGCTTGTTAGTTCAGCCGTATAGTTTAGTGTAGTTGTCAGATTAGATTAGATTCCTACCTATTTCAAAAACTAACGGATCGCGGGTATTTTTAAAGACAGGTCAAGGGATTCTACGGATATTTCAAAGGACTTATCTTTTCTTAAAAACACCGTAGCCCTTATTTTCAAAACATCGCGATTCGGGTTATATTCAAATGGCACCACCGTAGAACTCACATTATATTAAATGCAGATTAGTTACCGTTGAGTCTAGTATTTAGCTCCCGCTCATTATTGTTGTTCGCCCCGCATCGCATACTTACATTGCTATTTCATATTGCACTGTTGATATTATGCTGTTAGGACACCAGCACCATTACCGATGATGCGTATATACCGCGTACACTTGCCGGCTCACACACATCTTCATCGGTAATTGCCATATCACGTACACCTTAGAAAATATTATTGCTTGACTTATCTTGTTAGTTAGTAGTTTGACATGATATTAGTGTACCTGCCTTATATGCCAGTTTAGACATTGTAGTTATTACTTGTCACTTCATGCATATTGTTATTCATTGTTATGCCGCATTCATAGATTTTCATGCCTATATTCATGGTTTTACGTGCTATTGATGATTTGGATTCGGATTTCATGAGATTTCTTGGATTTGGAGGAAAACCGCAAAAACATAAATAAACTTCTTCTCTCTCTTTTAAATAAAAAGTATGGTATTCCCATGACGTATGAGTCGTCCACCATGAGTTTGCTGATGGATTTCGAGACCCGAGTTCGAGGAGTGGAGGAACCGTTTCGGGTACATGGTGGACCCGGTGCGGTACCCCGGGGCAAGAGGATCGCAGATGATGGCGTTGAGCCTGGCAGGGGAACACTACCGACCGGTGATTTTACCCAACACGTCGGATATCCGGAGAATACCGTCGTAGTCTTGAGATGGATGGTAAGGGCTGGTCTGGACTGACGGCGCCCTAGATATTGAGATTTCGAGATATTGAGGTACTGAGATTTGATGATACAGGCCAGTCCGAATAGCCGGAGCCTGAGATTTTGAGACATTGAGATTTATGTTTTTTGTCGAAGCTAGACACTGTTTATGCTGATTTCATTTATGATAGCTCTTTTAAAAAAGATACAGAAATCTCACTAATTTATGAAAGCAGTTTTCTCCAGTATATGCATCCTGTTTCATGCATTCATACATCATCCCTATGACCTATTGCTACCTGAGGCACTGACATGGGCATATGGGATTACACTTGAGTTAGATATTTACCCTAGCCATTATTATAGGCTGCATGTTTATATTTGAGGATATATTATGATCGTATGACCTAGGATTGCGTCATACAAGCGATTCCTGTTCGTAGATGTATTCTATTCACGAGTTGGCAACTCACCCCCATTGTGCCACAGTTTCTTGCAGGTTTTGCCGTACAGGTTTCATTACGGCTTTGCTGGCACTGCTTCTTTTCGAGTGACTTGCTAGCAGGTGGGTTTATTTGTATCGTACCCATCATTATACCTTGTATATTATTATTCTGTTGTATCTAGAAGTTCCATCAACCAAACATGTATTTATTTCAGAGATAGAGACCAGTGATGTTTATTCTTTCGACCTTAGAGTCGTGCGTTGCATTTCTATGGATTTCTTGTTGTTTTTGAGTTCCTTTTGAGTTTTGATCCTCGCCCTTGGCGTTGTATATTATATTGCTTGTGTGGTTGTGACCGTCGATTGACGAAGAGCTAGCTCCCGCTTGGGGATGCCTTTTTATTGATTTCGTATACTATTCATGTTGTATCCCGTTTAGGGGCCAGTATTTACAAAAGAGACTCTGCCAAAATTTTCAGGAAATATTTGTTGTTTTTAAAAACGCATAATTCGGATTATGCTATTAAAACTACTTGTTTTAAGTTGGTTTTTCCTTCACTCTACTATTTTTCTTGGTTTGGATTTCTGGGTTTTCGGCTTACTTAGATTACGTACGCCTCAAGACGTTTCGTAGTTTTAAGTGTCGGTCATGTTACGTACTTTCGGGACGTGACACTATCGACTGCTGGTGAACGAAAGATCGCGTCCAAATCGAATGGTCTGGTGTTGAATCATGTGAGAAAGGTCATGAAGGTATTTGCGAAGTATCGACACAAGGAATATGGGGTGAATACTCAAAAATCTGGGAGGAAGTGCCAACTTATAGGCAACGGAACTAACTCGCTAAAGGATCTCAAAAGGACCTACAATCTGGGACTAACCTTCCCAAAACTCAACACGCCATTTCATCGGAAAGATCCGTAGGAATACATGATCTCCTACTGCGTAGTCAAGTCTGCGACAACCACGGTCGGCATAAGACTTTTGTCTGCACTGGGCTGCTCTCATCCTGACCTGAATCAACTGGATCATCTCCGAAGTCTCTGGACTAGCTGGGGTCCAAAAATCCTACTCTCGCGGAGACAGTAAAATAGACCGGCGATCGACATAACGTACCACACAAGGCCTGAAAGTTGCCATTTGAAATGTCTCCTGATAACTGTTATCGTAGGAGAACCCTACCAATGGCAAGTGACGACCCCACAGTCAACAAACAATTAGTACGTACGCACAAGCATATCCTCCAAAGTCTGTATAGTCCGCTCTGTCTGACCATCGGCTTACGGATGGAAAGCGGAGCTAAAGCTCAACTAGTACTCAGAGCTTCCTGAAGCTTCTGCCAAAGACGGCTAGCGAACTGGGTGCCTCTATTGGATACAACGCATGAAAGAACTCCGTGCAAACGCACAAACTTATCGAAGAACAAATGAGAAAACAGAGCATATTGAGCATAACCGGACCACAATCACCCGAATGGAGTCACACCTGTCTAGACCTGGGTAGACACCACGACGAAATTCATGGAGATCTGCTCTCATTCCCACTCCGGAACGGTTAAAAGTTGCAACTCTCCTGTCGGTCTCAAATGCTCAACCTTAGCTCGCTAACAAGTCAGACACCTCAAAACGAAATCTGAAACATCACACTTCATCCCTGCCCACCCGTAACTAACTCTCAAGTCATGTTACATCTTGGTGGCACTTGGATGAACACTGAAAGCTGACTGATGTGCCTGCTCTAGGACCTCGCGTCTCTACCCATCAGTATCAGGTACACACTAACGAGTCCGAAACGCAGCACAACTTGGTCATATATCAAGAACTTCGAATCTCTACCCAGCCGAACATGCTCAAGAATTTCAGACAAATGGGCATCGGCAGGCTGTGCCTCACGAAAACGATTAATTAGAAATGGACGGGCTCGGACATGAGCAAGCTGTCCCCTCAGTAGAGGCGAACTAAAGCTGTACTCAACGGTCGCACAAGAACTGCAAATCTGCAAAAGACTGTCTCTGAACCGCGCTCCACTGGAACAAGCTAACCCCCGGGCCTACGACTCAAAGCATCAGCTACCACAATCGCCTTGCCCCGGGCAATGAAGGATCTCACAATCATAATCCTTCACAAGCTCCATCCAACGGCGCTGTCTCAAACTTAGATCCCGCTGCAGGAAGATTAAGCTCTGGTGGTCTGTGAAAATTTGACACGACTCTCCGTACAAGTAGTGTCTCCAAATCCTCAGCGCAAGACCACCGCGGCCATCTCCAGATTATGAGTGGGATAAATCCTGCTCGTACTTCCTCCAACTGTCGGGAAGCATAAGCGATAACTCTATCATGCTACTTTAGTACACAATCGAGCCCCACTCGCGAAACATCACAATAAACGACGAAGTCGCCCGATCCAGAAAGCAAAGATAGAACTGGTGCAGTCGTCAACCGAGTCTTCAACCGCTGAAAACTCAGCTCGCATGCCTCAGTCTAAAGAAAAGGAACCCCCCTTCCTGGTCAGTCTGGTCAACGGTGCAGTGATACTCAAGAAATCCTGCACGAAACGGCGGTAAAAACCAGCTAAGCCCAAAAGCTGGGGACCTCTGTCACTGATACAGGTCTGGGCCAAAGCTGTACGGCCTCGATCTTCCTCGGGTCCATATGAATACCGTCTCCCATAACCACATGACCTAGGAAGTCAACACCATCAAGCCTGAAGGAACACTCCGAGAATTTAGCAAACAGCTGGTACTCTCTCAATGTCTGCAAGGAAATTCTCAAGTGCTGCTCATGTTCCTCACGACTCATGGAAATACCAAAATGTCATCGATAACACAACAATCCATTGGTCGAGGAACGGCCTGAAGAATCTGGTTCATCACATCCACGAATGCTGCTAGGGCATTGGTGAGTCCAACGACACCACTCAAAAACTCATAAAGCCCGTAGTGCGCACAAAAAGCACTCTTCGGAATGTCATCACTCCGAATCTGCAACTAATGATGATCTGATCCCAAATCAAACTTAGAAAAATGCCTCGCACCCTGGAGCTGATCAAAGAAATCGTCAATGCGAAGTAAAGGATACCTATCCGCACCATAACTCGGTTCAATTGACGATCAATCAATGAACAATCTCAAACTGCCGTCCTTCCTCTTGACGAAAAGAATAGGAGCTCCCCAAACCAAAACACTTGGACGTACAAGTCCCCCTCTATCTAGCAACTCTGCAGCTGATCCTTAAGCTCCCTAAGCTCCGCCGGCTCATCTGGAACAACGTCGGAAAATCTCGCCCAATAGAAACCCGGTCCAATGAATCCACTGTGGCTCCGGTATCACAAATGAAAGCCAAGAATTCTCGACATCCTCTCCTAAAAAATCGACTAGCGAAAAAGGCTGAAATCAAGCTGTGAGGGGCGGCACCACAGTCCCCCTCTGGCGTACCATAGAACAATTCCTGATGAGGTGATGGAAACTCCCGCACTGGAAACATCCATACGATGACTGCTGACCCTCCTGGGGGTAAGAGCTAAACAACTGTCCTCGTCCTAAGACTCTGCTACTCTCGTGAACCGAACGAAATCTGTCGCGGAAACTAAGCATCCGTCTCTGGGATGATACACCTGTACGAGCCCTCATCGATCCTGAAACTCCCAAAGTCTCGGGAAGACGCTCATCATCTAATAGGGCTGCGTCCACTTCTGCTGTATACGTAACACAATGTTGTATGCCGATAGAAAGGAATAACTGGGTAACAGGGGGGCAACCTCCTGTCGCTGCGCTCGACTGGCCTCAACCATCGATCCCATCATCTGGCGCAAATCCTGCATCTCTGCCTCAAGCCTAGCGATACGATCTATCGAAGGCAGATCAATCTGCTCCTGTATAGCGAACATACTGTCCTGGTCAGTCCTCGTCCCAAACGAGTCAACTCTGACCTCAGCTCTCGATGTCTCTCTCTGAGCTCTCATAGTCATCGGCGGCAAATGTCTAGAAATGGAAATATGATTCGATATAAATACGGAAATCGAATCACAAGGATATGTATAATCACGGAAGGAATTTCAAGCAATTAGTATTTAGGTCACTTAGGCGAAGTACCGTGTCGTAAGTATGCCGCGGACATACACACGCTACATCACTCTGCTTAAACTACATACTCTATCAAACCAAGGTCATCCTATACTCCAAAAGGTAAAACCTAGCGCTCTGATACCAACATTGCCACGAACCAAAATTTGGCATGTGACGGCACTTAAACTACGTAACGTCTACAGGCGTAACGCAATTCAAGTAAGCCGAAAACCCAGAATCTAAACCATCAAAAAAAGTAAGTGATAAGAACATTGTTAAAAATTTTGAAAATCTCAAATGAAAATCTTTAACTTAAGTTTGTTTCTTAAAAAAAATCGGCAGCACCTCCTTTGTAAAAACTAGCCACGAAACGGGTACAACATAGAATATAAATAAAGAATCCCCAAACGGGAGCAAATCTAAGCCCAAAGGCGGAAATAACCACCAAAACAGATATGCGACGCCATAGCGAAGAAAATGGATGATATAAAGTGACAACAGCATAAAAGACATCCAAAGTCATAAAATAATATACAATATCGTCCTCACAACTCATCTCTAAGTCAATACATGAAGTAGTAGATGGAGAGTAGCGGATACAACGAATATACAAATGAACATCATCGGATAACCGCAAAACCCACCTATAGCAAAACTGCACACCGTCAGCCGTAGCGGTATCCGCTGCAAAAGATGATACGATAAGAAGAAAAAGCCCTGCCACTACCACTCTGAGGGACAACCTGCAAACACTGTGGCACAATGGGGGTGAGTATCCAACTCGTGAATAGTAAATAACATATGCAGGTAATCGCAGGTATGCACGTACTGCGATAATCTATCACATGCAAACTGATAGTATAATATGGTAATATGTAGATGCAACAGTCATGAAAGGTACTCTATCAGGTACTACTAATACATGAAGCAATGCATATCAAATAAATGATGAGTATGGGATAAAACATGTCATCCTCACAGAATCCTCATCGTGGCAGGACCAGTGTCCATCAAGACAATCTAAAACCTAATACCAAAGGCACCGCATCCTCTGGTCGAACCTCATATCCTGTAAGTCTCATGGAACCCGAGTGTCCAACATCGACACCCGAAAACTTCATGGAAACTATGCCTGTGTATATATGTGTGTCTATATATATATATATATATATATATATATATATATATATATATATATATATATATATATATCTGTGTGTGTGTGTGTGTGTGTGTCCCTCAATGACACATCAAAATCATGGAACCTGAGTGTCTAACATCGACACTCGAAAACATCATGAAATACTCGTGTCCAACATCGACACGTAAATCCTCATATATATATAGGGCTCTGTCAGTCCGGATCGGCCCTTGGGCTCCGTCAGTCCGGATCGGCCCAGAAGTCCACGTATTATACGTCTCAAAGAATATGAGTGCCCAGCTCCGACACCCGCAATTCCCGTATCCATACGTCTCAATATTGTCACCGGTAGGACTAGCCCTGCCTGCCAGGCTCATCACCATCATCTGCGATCTTCTTGCCCCGGGGAACCATACCGGTCTCCACCATATACCCGCACACGGCCCACTCCACTCTTCGCATCAGGTATATATCACAAATCTCAGAACCGAGAAATCTCATGGTGGACGCATCGAAATATCATATTAAGAGAAACCGGGTTTTTCAAACAATGCATAATTTCATGAACTACCACGATCCTCAAATCCAGAAAACATCAAGTAATGAATAAGAATACTTGTATAGATCATTATGATGATATATTATATATGTGTACATATATAACAACGTCCCATACCACTGATATATATATATATACGTATATATCAGCGTCCCATACCACTGATATATACCCTTATGAGTAAAACATCCAACCACTGATATATATATATATATATATGTATATATCAGCGTCCCATACCACTGATATATACCCTCATGAGTAAAACATCCAGAAAACATCATATGAAATCCATATCTCAATGCGAAATCCATGAAATATAATATATGCAACATGAAACAGTAATATGAGCATATAAAGGAAAAACCGCTATTTAACTGCAACAAGTTATTAAATATATCATGCGGTTCCTAATTTCTCTGAAATCAAATGCAACATCATATACAGGTGAACATGTAGCTATAGCCAGGTATATGTGGAAACATGTAGGCATAGCAAGGTATATGTGTAAGTATGTAGGTATGCAAGGTATACTACCTATCATATGTGCAATCGCATAAGAATCAATGACTCCATGTCAATGATAAACAATACCACATAGGTATATGTAACAATAGCAAGGTATACGGGTGTACATGTAAGTATGTGTGCATGATGTACATGTAACAATAGCAAGGTATACGGGTGTACATGTAAGTATATGTGCATGAAGTACATGTAACAATAGCAAGGTATACGGGTGTACATGTAAGTATGTGTGCATAGTGAAGTAAGGATCAATGTCTCAATGTCCCTAACCAAAAACAATATCCCGTATGTATATGTGTCAGTTGTATCTCTTATGCACAAAGGAATAAGAATCACTATCTCCATTATCCCTATCTAATACATTATCACGTATGTATATGGGTTGTGCATGTCATAGAAATTACCGACGGTGTGGGTGTAGCATGCAATTAGTGCTCGTGCAACATGAACCGTCAGTAATGGTGGAGTTTCTCGTTAATACTATGTCCATATGCAATATGAAAATGAGGTATGCAACAATGGTACATATGCACAATCAATGTCCATATACTTGTAACTAATAATCATGTCATTTAATCTAGCCCAGACGCATAACGCCATGCGGGCGATTCCCCTGTAGATGTTAAATCTACTCACAGATGATCTCGAGCTAAGTAAATCCGACCACCTGCTTCCCTTTCTTCGTAGCGTCCGAAGTCCCTGCTCGCGATCCTAAATTTCACAAACACAACATATAAGGTTAAATATCCTGCGCCGATACAAAGCCAACGAAACGCAAGAATAACGTCCACAAGATATACGCACTGTGCACTCAGTGCCCAAAACGCGTACGATATCGGCACAACCCTAGCTAGGATGACACAACCACCAAGCCTATACCCTGATCGTAACGATCGCGCATTCACAACACAATATATATCGAGGAATCTAATATATATAACATCGCAACGTCAATAGAAACTCACGCCTAAACTTTACCGAAAATCTAGTAAGCCACTTTTAATCATTTTAGCTCAAATCTATAAGTTTAACCAAAACTAGAAATCACAGTCATCTCATAATAGCTTGATTAAACCACACAAACCCTTACTAGAATTTTAATCTCACCCAAATAAGATTTAGAAAAGTTTAGTTTGCACCTAAGCTTAATTATACAATTAGGAAAATAACAAATAATATTCTCACAACTTGGCTGTGTTTTCCTTGTCTAAACCACACACTTAACCATTACAAATATTCAAAACCTTTTCTTGAATTTCAAAACATACTAATTCAAGCTTTAATTAAACCTCTAATAACTAGATTTAAGTATTAAAACAAGAACTTGAGCTTAGGGTTAGGATTTATACCTCAAACTTGATCTAAAAACTTGCAACTAGATCAACAAAACAACCTCCAAAATGCTATCTTTCATGAAAATCCATGCAAGATTAATGCTAAAGAAAAATGGGTATGGATTTATATTTGAGTTTGTGGGATTAATTTATAAGTTTTGATGATTTAATTGAGCTTGAATAAGTGCAAATGGGGTGAAAATGAGATGGGGCAGCAAGGGGGAAGGGTCGGCCACTTGTGGAAAAAAGATAAGGGTTTTGGATAAGTGTGGAAATATCTAGCTAAAAACTATTATTAAAGCTTAATAAAACAAATAATTATGCCACCTCTTATTCTTTTATTTACAATTTCCCTTTATTTTCAATAAATATCTAGATATTTTCTCGGATATTTTGCAAGGATGGTTTAGTGCTTAAATCTTGTGATTAATTTAGCATGGTTTCACATTAGCATAATTAACCCAACCAAATTATAATTACCACTAATTAAGTGCATAATTAAAAGCTTATAATAATATTTTAATTAAGGAAAAATATTAAAGTGCACTAAAATTTTCAAGTGACCACTAAAAACCGCAAACTAGCAATTTCCTAGTTAAACTAGGTGCAGTGAATTCTATACAGATAAAAGATTACTTCTAGGTTTTTATGGAAAACACAACTTATTTTACCTACTATCGGAAAATTCGCAAAAACGATTTCTAAAACGTTACAGTCACCTACTGTATAATACATAGTACGACATCCTCGAGTCAAGAGTGCGGATCAATCATCATATTTATACCTCGTACAGTAAAATCCATCCCTAAAATCGAGGGTACGGTCAACTATCATATATACATCATCATTCATATGGTATCATCATCGAAAAATAACATAATCAGGGGTACTGTTCTAAAGTCTCGTACATTCCAATATTATCAACACATATTGTCGTATGTATGAATACACATCGCCCAATGATCCACTATAATACCACGTCAAATATCATATCATGACTCAATCACATATCCAATCTCACGGCATCATGCCCGATTATATCGACTCATCTCCAAGTATCATATACTATCCTCATCTCACGTGTATATGTATGTATGTATGTATGTGTATATATACATATATATATATATATGTATGTATGTATGTGTGTGTTTATATATATATATATATATATATATATATATATATATATATATATATATATATATAAAATAAACCTACACACATACACACGAACAAACATACACACATATACACAAGTCAAGTGTGCGTGCGTGTGTGTGTGTGACTACATGAAACCTGTAATTCGCCTCCAAGGTAATCATCCTCTGGATAAGTCTTCCTAAATCAACCTAATCTAACCTACAGTCTTCTAAATAACCTACTCGCTAAGTATCCAATACCACATCCAAACTCATAATAACATGGTAATAACCCTATTCTACATTTGCGGGGGTGCTATACGCCATCCACCCGACTTCCCCTGTAGATATACATCTACTCACCTTGATCCTCGCTTGCCGAAGTCAAAGATGCCACGCTCTTCCCTGTTGTTCGAATTCCATGTGAGGGTGCCTACATATCACAAAATACATCGTATCGCATCAAAATCCAATTCAAAAACCGATACGATACGCGAAGTGCTCATAGGTTAGAACCTATATCCTACGAATGCAAAAACAATCATAAAACCCTCCTCGTTGACGTACAAACGTCCAACGACCAAATCCACAATCAAATGCCAAAATCCATGTTTTAGAAATCGGAAAACCATTGCTATTATTAACTCAAACGCTCTCAGATTTTGCCTTAGATAGTTTGGGACAAAAAGAACAATACAGTGGCTAAGTTTTGAGGAGTGTGAGCTATAGGCCAAAACCCAACATCAGAAGCCAAAATCTGGCCGGCCCACAGTGCTACTGTAACCGCCCCCGCCGGCCCCACTTTTGAATTTTGGTCTCGTCTTTTGGTGGTGGTCTCCTATTGGTCTAACTAGGTCTCTGGGTTTGTTTGATTTTATTAAAAGGTTCCCAAGTTACTCCAGATTCCCTGTGGACCTCAAAAAAATCACAAAACCGATGTGGGAAAATTCTAGGATCGTGTTTTGGGTTCAAGTCTAGGTTTTGGTCCAGAAAAGAAATCTCCAAGGTCATGTAAAACATCACTACACCTCAAATACACCTTCACAAACCAAATCATACCATAAACCTCATCTTGGAAATTTCCATGATCATTAAACCTTATTTAATCAACTCAAAACTACTATATAAATTTAGAAAACTAAAATTCTAAACAAGAGTGTAGGGTTATACCTCATATGGCAACTCAAGAATTTTCTTGAATTGCCCAAAGTGGTCAAAATCTTCACGTGTTTGGTCCACCATGCTTGTAGTGAGCTTGTGCACAATTTTAGTGAAGGGGATATAAGGTTTTGGTGTGGATTTGGGATGGTTGTGAGGGTGGTAGAGAGTGGAGGAAGAGGAGGAGAATGAGATGAAGAAGATGATAAAGAACAATGGGAACAAAGAAAGAGCCATGGGAGTTCTAGAGTTTTCTCACTCTTTCTCTCTCACATCAACCATGGTACATATCACATCACTCTTCCTCTCTCATCTATTTTCTTCTCTTTTCTTTTGTTTTAAACTTAAAACAAATTATTCAAAAAAAACAAAAGAACTATGGTGCATTTAAAAAAATGTAGCAAGTATTTGTAACATGCTTTGTTGCATGCCATGCACATAAACCAGATTAATACAAAAGATTAGTGAAATACTAATCGAGTTTAGTTAATAACCCATATACAAATAATTGTACAATAGTTCATAAAATGCCCAAATCACATAATTACCTTCAAAACTAATAATTATATTAATTTTCCAGACTATCGGTATATAGTTATACCATTTTATTAAAAACAATTCTCCCATTTTTAATAATATTCAAGATATTTATTATTTTAATTATTTAAATTCCCAAAAATAATATTTTATTTTCTGAAATGTTACAATATTATTATTATATTACTGTATGATCTAGGAAATCGTCATACATTCGATTTCTACCCGGTGATGTCTTCTACTCACGAGTTGGCAACTCACCCCCACTGTGCCACAGTTTCTTGCAGGTTTGACCGCACAAGTTCTGTGGCGATTTTGCCGGCACACCGCTTTCTTTTGGGTGATTTCTTTGGTAGGTGGGGTACACTTGCATCGTGACCACTATTTGTACTTGTATATTTATATCTAGTTAAAATGATCCATCAACCAGACTATGTATATTTGGTAAACTTAGAAACCACAGTTTGTATATTCTTTCGGATTTAGAGCCACACTCATGTATCTATTCTTATTTTTGGTCTCTTGATGATGTTTTGGTCTCTTTTTTTGTGTTTGATCTTCGCCTTTGGCGTCATATATCTTTATTGCGTGGTTGTGTTTCCGCCTAATAGCGAAAAGTTAGCTCCCGCTTAAGGATGCATTTTTTATTATTGCTTGTATTGTTTTTGGGTTAAAATTTACAAAGGAGGAGCTGCCCAAATTTCAAATGACGAAAATGTTTTAACTACGTTATATAATCCATTTGTGTTTTATATAGTATTACATATGGTTTTAAAGAAGGAACCTAATTTCATTATACCTTTGTTTCAAAACTTCACCTCCACTATTTTTCCTAAAAGGTTTATATTTCTGGACTTTTGGCTTACTTGAATTAGGTGGGGTCCTATAGACTTCACGTGATTCAAGTGTCAGTCACGTGCCTTTTTCTGGTCGTGACAATCATACACAGAAAAGAAAGGAAACCAAAATATCAACAAGAAACCAGAAATAAGAATAGATACATGAGCGTGACTCTAAGTCCGAAAGAATATACAAACTGTGGTTTCTAAGTCTACCAAATATACATAGTTTGGTTGATGGAGCTTTTAACTAGATACAACTGAATAAATATACAAGTACAATGGTGGTCACGATGCAAGTGTACCCCTCATACCAAGCAAGTCACCCAGAAGAGAGCGGTGTGCCAGCAAAGCCGCTACGAAACCTGTACGGCCAAATCTGCAAGAAAACTGTGGCACAACAGGGGTGAGTTGCCAACGGGGGTGAGCTGCCCAAATTTCATGTTAGTGTTTATGCCCTAGAAGGCCATTACTGTATCATACTAGCTTGTATATTACTTAATGGAAGCTTGGGATATTCACATGTATATAACAGTCTTGCTAAACATGGTAGTATGCTACTTGGTTTTTCTATCTTAATATGTGAGTGTACGTATTGATAGAGCTCTTAGGATCTTGCTTGTCTACCAGCGTTGTGATGGCAGTCACACTAGTGGGGGCTGGGTAGTCTACAAGCACATCCTTATTCAGGTCCCTGGTCGTTGGATTATCGAGACAGAGCATCGATACTCCGGAGTAGACTAGTGTGTACGCTTCTCATCCCAGTTGGGGAGATGGTCTGTCCCACAGCCGTCAGTACGTCGTACTGGAGATAGTATACAGGTGCTCGTTAGGTTACGGGTACACCGGACAGGACTCACAGGGAACTGTTGGTTGGTTTGATACCAGTCGTCAGTGAACAGTTCCCAGGTGACATGAGTACAGCGTAGTCCGCAGACTTGACACTGCTACTTCGCCTCGAGTGTGTCCCACTGTTCTTAGATTGCTACCCTACCACGGCTCAAAGGAGTCGTGCAAACAGGTGGCAGTTGGGTGCAGTCCCGAGCACTTGGAGGCAGTGGCGGTTAGACAGGATTCGTCCCTCCCGGTATTGGGAGTAGATATCGTGCTGTGTCAGAGAGCCATTACGCAAAGTCCCTGGCCAGGGCAAGCGAGATTTGCTGGTAGGTTCCAGTAGTTTCTCAGGGTGTAATGGGCTTCACTCCGACACGACTTATACCGCTATTAGGGGACTGACGCTTGCCGCCCCCCTAGGCCCGATATGCGATAGTCTTGGACGAACGGACCGGACTGTATGGAGATTGTCACATCAGACTCAGTAGGAGTTCGGATGGGTTTACTCATCGGCCTTCTTATCGACAACTACCTGGGGACCGTTACGTACAGCTAGTGCCGCTTGCGGTCTGTGGTTAAACCCACTGCCAGCGTAGTAGTCGAGTCTCTAGAGTCCCACACAGAGAGTTTCCTACTCCAGGAGAAACGATATAGAGGTTGCATGGTTTTGCGACAAAGGGTTCGGACGCATACGTGCGTTTACGCGCGTACGACTTTCGGACAGTTTTTACCAGTCGGCTTTGGTTTAAGCCAGTTACTGGTATCTGGTTATTGGATTTTTACAGTCTAAAGTTTTTCCGTATTTTTACGGATCGGAGGGGCGTTCTCGTAATTACTCGAGAAGCTTCTAGAAGATGTGACTAAGGAGGTTTCTTTTGGATAAGAGAGTGAGTCATGGTGGTGATTCATTCACTTCATTAATGCACATTTATTGCTTAATGACTCATGCTAATGAATCACCACAAGATATTTTATGAAGCATGCTTATTCATTTCCTTTATTGATTATTCTAAAATAAGAATGCTTCATAATATTATGATACACTCTCTCTCTTCTCTCATTATCTCATCTCATATTCTCTCTCCTCAAGCTCTCATCTTCAAGATACTAACCTTAATCCTCATGTGTTGAGAACAAAGGTTTAGTTAGACTTAAGCATCCATAACCTTAATTCTATATCATCCTTCCATCTTTGATTAGCAATCAAAGTTGATTAGTTACCTCAAGTTAGAGGTTTAGCTTGGTGTTTTGCTCTCGGGTGGATCGTCTACTACCTAGAGAAGGTCGAGGAGAACAAAGGAGGACGTAAAGAAGAAGGACCGGTTTCATTAGGTATAATCCCTAATCACTTGTGAAAAGAAACTCATATGATACGGTTATTTATAGTTTAGCTTCGATTCAAGCGGTTAGTCGATGTTCGTTGTTTAAACTTGATTGTTTTTGAAAATTCCGCCTCCCCATAAGTACTGGGGTGAAGTACATCGACTTACAGTGGTATCAGAGCCTCGCTAAACAATAAATAACCTAGTTGCAAATTTGTACGAATTTCGAACGGAAAAACGAAGCCGGAAAACCCTAAAAAATGTAAGTTTCTGTCGAATTTAAAACGATGTCAGAAAATTTTTCAGGTGAGCTCAGAGTGCTTGACATGACACCAGAAGAACACCCAAGAAAAACAGTCGACTGAATCGACCAACTCGCCGCGGAACCGCGGCCTCAGCCACTGAGTTGCCGCGCTTCCGCCGCCGAGTTGGCGAGTCAGCGGCCGATTTTTCTTCTGTTGCTTCTCTGTGTAATTTGGGGTTTTCTGGAATATTTAATTATTGCTCAGGTTACTGTTTAACAGAGCAGATTTTGGAGCAATATTGAAGTTGTTTATTCGATCGAATTGTACAGTATTTGCGTATTGGATTATATCTGTGATTGTTTAATGTGTTCGTAAACCTCCCCCAACTGCTAGTATGTCGGTTGGCAGGGGGTTGCACCTTTCTGAAATGGTTATATCTGTTTGTGCATATAAACTGTATTGGACTGTTGTGGTCTATAGCCGGGGTTTGCAATGGGTTATTGTTTTAATTCATTTGTTGTAAATGTAACTTGTTGTAATATTATTTTTGCGGGGCACTTCCAGGTTGCGGTCGTAGCCACCATTGTATTATTTCATTTTACTGTTTTTTGCTCCTAGGACTGGCCCAAGGTGGGGTACACAGACTACCGGGTGGGTAGTTTGCCGTACCCGTAGGGGTCGAGGGTGGGGTTAACGGCTATTCATCACAACTGTGTAATCTGTCTTTTCTTGCAGGCTCAAAAGAAATACAGATTGCTTGCAAATCCAATATTGTTTATCTGTGTTCTGGAATGAATATCATTGCGTCAGACGAATGTAAAATATCTATATTATGATAGCTATTTAGACGTCACTTATGTTTTACACCCGCGCTAGCCCAGCCCCCGCTCTGTCGTTAGTTAAGTAACCTAACGAGTGATGACGGGACCCCGTGGCGAATGCGGATGGCATAAGAGGACGTTGTATTTTCGTTGTTTTCTGCAATGATAGGTTAATGATGGGACGCATTATCTATAATGCAAAGTAAAACAAACCAAAGTTTAAATCGTTGGAACAATTTAAAAGAAACCACTCGGTTATTTTTAAAACAGATATTTTTAAATGCGGAGCTTTAACCACTCCTTTTAAAAGCTATCAGGTTCCTTCGGTTATATCAAGTTCACTACGTTCACGGTTTCGCCAAAACCAGTCGTAGCCCTCCGTCATTTCATTTGGGTATTCAGTAGTATTCAAGCTATGCATTTTGGCCAAAGTCAAGGCATAGTGTTTGGTAGCTGCTGGGTTTTCATTTGTTGCATAAGATAGATGAGTTGGTTTGGGACAGTCGTATTACCATTTGACCAAAGTCAGGGGTATATACGGATGGGTTCAAATTGACAAGATAATGACGGGTAGAACTTGACATGTGACTTATGACATTTTGACCAAAGCCAAGGTCATTAGAGCATGGGGCAAAAACTTATATCGGGAATTTCTAAAGAAACTGAAATTTGCAAAGAGATGCATACCATTTGGAGTTTGATGAATGTTGGTAGGATTCCTTCAACATTATCATACGATGATATTTGGATCCCGATCCTACTGTGAGTATATGCTACTTATCAGGATATTCGTCACTTAACGATCAATGCTATAAACCTAGTAGGTGTCCAGAAAAGTGTCAGCGGGGTTACGCCCCCAGAGAAAAGAGGTTACTTAATTAAGGAACTTCGCGAAAGCGTTGGAAAACCTCCCTCGAAGTATCGACACCGGCCTGGCTGAACGGTTAAGCAAGTATTGTACGGTGAGAATAGTCTTGGCTAATTCTTCTTTTATGGTTTGAGGAAGGATTCGAGAAACAGTGGGAGCCATCCAGTTTAGATAAACTAAAAACCACTCTAAACTTGCAAGAGCATCATGCTAAAGAGTTTTCTTCTCTCTCTCCTAATTGCAGCGACCCTGAAAATGACTGGACTTAAGTTAATTTTAGAGAAAAATATACTGACGGGGCCAAACTATAAAGATTGGCTGCGGAATGTCAAGATGGCCTTGACCTACGACAAATTGGGGTACATCCTCACCGCTACGGCACCTGCTGTCCCTGGTCCCAAATCCAGTGATGCGGATAAGGAAATCCGCAAAACCTGGGATTTAGATTGCGCGAGAGCCAAGTGCATCGTGCTTGCCTCGATGAACAATGAACATCAGAGGAGGCACGAGGATATGTCCTTAGATGGCATATTTCTCCATACAAAGGAACTTTATGGAGAGCAATCTCGTATAGCAAGATACGAGACCTCAAAGAAATTGTTTCGAGCGAGGTTGGCTGTCGGGTCATCGGTAGGTGAACATGTCCTACAGATGATTGGCTATATAGAAGAGCTCGCAGACCTTGGGACGACTTTGGATAATGAGCTCTATACAGACCTTGTTCTCCAGTCCCTTCCTCCCACCTACGCCCAGTTTATCCTCAACTTCAATCTTCAAGGAAAAGAAGTTGAACTTGCGGAACTCCTGAACATGTTAAGGAGTGCAGAGGGCACCTTGCAGAAGGCAAGGGAAACACCCGCTATGTTTGTTGGCGGTTCATCTTCTTCCGGGTCCAAGGCTAGGGCCAAAGGAAGGAAGAAGAAGGCCGCACCCAGACCTAGAGGAGGTGTTAGTAAGGTGGGAAAGAAGGGAAAGAAAAAGTTTACAGCACCGGTAGTTGGCCTGGATGAGTGCTTCCATTGTCACAGGAAAGGGCACTGGAAGAAGGATTGCAAGGCGTGGAACGCCAAGAACCAGGAACCGAAGCAGGATGTGGCTTCGACTTCAGGTGTGTTTGTAATTGAGAATTGTCTGTCGATCAACTCTACTTCCTGGGTATTGGATACCGGGTCAGGATCTCATATTTGCAATTCATTGCAGGCACTGAGAAACCGTAGAGTGCTGAAGGAAGGTGATATGATCCTCAGGGTTGCTAACGGAGCTAGCGTGGGAGCTGCGTCCGTCGGGGATTATCACCTAGGATTGACGAGTGGACACATTTTGGTTTTACATAACTGTTATTTTGTACCCAGCTTAACGTGTAATATCATATCAGTTTCCTTGTTATCAAATAAAGGTTATGATTTCACGTTTGTAAGAGATGTTGTCAACATCCACCTTAATCATGGTTTGATTGGGTCCGGTACTCTAAATAACGGCATATATGTGTTAAACCAACTCCAAATTTTCAATGTCCAGAACACACTAAAAAGAAAGTCTCCAGATTTAAATAAAGCTTTCTTATGGCATTGTAGACTGGGTCACATCAATGAGAGAAGGTTGACTAAGTTGCATAGAGAAGGATATTTGGACACGTTCGAATATCAAACTTATGACACTTGTCAATCTTGTCTCAAAGGAAAGATGACAAAGACTCCATTCACTGGACAAGGAGTAAGAGCGAGCGAGCTCTTAGGACTCATACACAGTGATGTATGCGGTCCAATGTCTACACATGCGAGAGGTGGTTTTTCCTATTTCATTACTTTCACGGATGATTACTCAAGATACGGATTCATTTATCTGATGAAACATAAATCCGAGGCTTTTGAGAAATTCCAAGAGTATAAGAATGAAGTAGAAAACCAAACCGGCAAAAGTATAAAGACACTTAGATCTGATCGAGGTGGTGAATACTTGAGTGCCGAGTTCCTAGGTTACCTAAAAGAGAAAGGAATTCTCTCTCAGCTTACTCCTCCGTACACTCCACAGCATAACGGTGTATCGGAGAGACGGAATCGAACCCTATTGGATATGGTACGATCCATGATGAGTAATGCTGAGTTACCGCGATCTTTCTGGGGTTATGCGCTAGAATCAGCGGCATATCTTCTGAACAGGGCTCCAACCAAGACTGTGCCTACCACTCCATATCAGATGTGGACTGGGAAGAAACCCCATCTTCAGCATATGAAGATTTGGGGATGTCCAGCTTTTGTTAAAAAGCAGCATGTGGACAAGCTCGAGGCACGATCAGTAAAATGTTTGTTTGTGGGATATCCAAAGAACTCCAAGGGATATTATTTCTATTACGCAGAGGAACAAAAGGTTTTTGTTTCTCGTAATGCCCATTTTCTGGAAAATCAGTTTTTAGAAAAGGAAATAAGTGGGAGCGAAATAGAACTGGAAGAAATTCCAGAACCACAAACTGCTACTGAAAGTTTGGTAGAACCAGAGGTTCAAGAAGAACTGAACATTCCCGCACCCCTCCGCAGAAGTAGTAGGCCGTCTCATCCGCCTGAGAGATACTACGGTTTTCTCATTGACGGGGATAGAGAGGATTGCATCATAGAAGATGATGAACCTACTGACTTCCAGCAGGCCATCCAGAGCGGCGACTCGGTACGATGGCTAGATGCAATGCGGACCGAAATGGAGTCCATGTACACCAACAAAGTATGGACTTTGGACTTTGCTCCAGATGGGGTAAAACCCATAGGATGCAAATGGATCTTCAAGAAAAAGATTGGTGTAGATGGACAGGTGGAAACCTATAAGGCTAGACTTGTTGCAAAGGGTTTTCGTCAAAGACCTGGTTTGGACTATGACGAAACTTTTTCTCCAGTGGCTATGCTCAAATCCATTCGGGTCCTTCTTGCTATTGCTGCCTTCCATGATTATGAAATCTGGCAGATGGACGTAAAGACGGCTTTTCTGAATGGAAATTTAGAAGAGAGCGTCTATATGGATCAGCCAGAGGGTTTCAATCAGAGTGGGAGCAGCGGGAAAGTATGCAAGCTGCTTAAGTCCATTTACGGACTAAAGCAGGCATCGCGGAGTTGGAACATCTGTTTTGATGAGACAGTCAAAGAATATGACTTTATCAAAAATCCAGATGAACCGTGCATATATAGTAAAGTTGTGGCCAGAAGTGTCGTATTCCTCGTCTTGTACGTGGATGACATTCTATTGATAGGAAATGACATTCCTATGCTACAATCTGTCAAAGGATTCTTGTCACACAGGTTCTCCATGAAAGACCTGGGTGATGCCTCTTACATTCTGGGGATCCGGATCTATCGTGATAGATCCAAGAGGATGTTGGGACTTTCGCAGTCCAGGTATATCGACACTGTACTGAAAAGATTCAGTATGGAAGATTCTAAGCGCGGTAATCTACCGGCTTGTCACGGAATCACCCTCTCCAAAGAGATGTCTCCCAAGACTGATTTGGAAAGGGAACGCATGTCTATTATACCCTACGCTTCTGCGGTAGGCTCTATAATGTATGCGATGTTGTGTACCAGACCAGATGTAGCTTACGCACTAAGCGTGGTAAGCCGGTATCAGTCAGACCCAGGGGAGAAACACTGGATAGCAGTAAAGAACATTCTCAAGTACCTGAGGAGGACTAAGGAGATGTTCTTGGTTTACGGCGCTAAAGACCTCAGGTTGGAGGCCTTTGCTGATTCCGGCTTCCAGAGTGATAAGGACGATTCCAAGTCCATGTCGGGTTATGTCTTTACCCTCAATGGAGGGGCGGTGTGCTGGAGGAGCTCCAAGCAGGACACCGTTGCTGACTCGACGATGGAAGCGGAGTATATAGCTGCTTGCGATGCCGCAAAAGAAGCAGTCTGGATGAAGAAGTTCCTAACAGAACTTCAGGTGGTTCCTACCATAGTTGACCCAATACCTCTGTATTGCGACAACAACGGAGCTATAGCTTTAGCGAAGGAACCAAGGTCCCATCAGAAGTCCAGACACATCTTGAGGCGGTATCACCTGATCAGGGAGATCATTGATCGTCAGGAGATCGAGGTTCGGAGAGTTGCTTCAGAAGAGAACATTGCTGATCCATTCACGAAGGCCCTTCCTCAGATTCAGTTCGAGAGGCTGCTCGAGATCATTGGTCTGCGATATGCCAGTACATGGCCCTAGTGCAAGTGGGAGATTGTTAGTGTTTATGCCCTAGAAGGCCATTACTGTATCATACTAGCTTGTATATTACTTAATGGAAGCTTGGGATATTCACATGTATATAACAGTCTTGCTAAACATGGTAGTATGCTACTTGGTTTTTCTATCTTAATATGTGAGTGTACGTATTGATAGAGCTCTTAGGATCTTGCTTGTCTACCAGCGTTGTGATGGCAGTCACACTAGTGGGGGCTGGGTAGTCTACAAGCACATCCTTATTCAGGTCCCTGGTCGTTGGATTATCGAGACAGAGCATCGATACTCCGGAGTAGACTAGTGTGTACGCTTCTCATCCCAGTTGGGGAGATGGTCTGTCCCACAGCCGTCAGTACGTCGTACTGGAGATAGTATACAGGTGCTCGTTAGGTTACGGGTACACCGGACAGGACTCACAGGGAACTGTTGGTTGGTTTGATACCAGTCGTCAGTGAACAGTTCCCAGGTGACATGAGTACAGCGTAGTCCGCAGACTTGACACTGCTACTTCGCCTCGAGTGTGTCCCACTGTTCTTAGATTGCTACCCTACCACGGCTCAAAGGAGTCGTGCAAACAGGTGGCAGTTGGGTGCAGTCCCGAGCACTTGGAGGCAGTGGCGGTTAGACAGGATTCGTCCCTCCCGGTATTGGGAGTAGATATCGTGCTGTGTCAGAGAGCCATTACGCAAAGTCCCTGGCCAGGGCAAGCGAGATTTGCTGGTAGGTTCCAGTAGTTTCTCAGGGTGTAATGGGCTTCACTCCGACACGACTTATACCGCTATTAGGGGACTGACGCTTGCCGCCCCCCTAGGCCCGATATGCGATAGTCTTGGACGAACGGACCGGACTGTATGGAGATTGTCACATCAGACTCAGTAGGAGTTCGGATGGGTTTACTCATCGGCCTTCTTATCGACAACTACCTGGGGACCGTTACGTACAGCTAGTGCCGCTTGCGGTCTGTGGTTAAACCCACTGCCAGCGTAGTAGTCGAGTCTCTAGAGTCCCACACAGAGAGTTTCCTACTCCAGGCGAAACGATATAGAGGTTGCATGGTTTTGCGACAAAGGGTTCGGACGCATACGTGCGTTTACGCGCGTACGACTTTCGGACAGTTTTTACCAGTCGGCTTTGGTTTAAGCCAGTTACTGGTATCTGGTTATTGGATTTTTACAGTCTAAAGTTTTTCCGTATTTTTACGGATCGGAGGGGCGTTCTCGTAATTACTCGAGAAGCTTCTAGAAGATGTGACTAAGGAGGTTTCTTTTGGATAAGAGAGTGAGTCATGGTGGTGATTCATTCACTTCATTAATGCACATTTATTGCTTAATGACTCATGCTAATGAATCACCACAAGATATTTTATGAAGCATGCTTATTCATTTCCTTTATTGATTATTCTAAAATAAGAATGCTTCATAATATTATGATACACTCTCTCTCTTCTCTCATTATCTCATCTCATATTCTCTCTCCTCAAGCTCTCATCTTCAAGATACTAACCTTAATCCTCATGTGTTGAGAACAAAGGTTTAGTTAGACTTAAGCATCCATAACCTTAATTCTATATCATCCTTCCATCTTTGATTAGCAATCAAAGTTGATTAGTTACCTCAAGTTAGAGGTTTAGCTTGGTGTTTTGCTCTCGGGTGGATCGTCTACTACCTAGAGAAGGTCGAGGAGAACAAAGGAGGACGTAAAGAAGAAGGACCGGTTTCATTAGGTATAATCCCTAATCACTTGTGAAAAGAAACTCATATGATACGGTTATTTATAGTTTAGCTTCGATTCAAGCGGTTAGTCGATGTTCGTTGTTTAAACTTGATTGTTTTTGAAAATTCCGCCTCCCCATAAGTACTGGGGTGAAGTACATCGACTTACAGTTCAAATGATCGAATGTATGACGATCTCTTAGGTCATACAGTAATATAATAATATAATAACGTCAAGTGGTAAAAGGGTAATAGTATAAGCATAAGTATAATACCAATGTATTCGTGTCCATGTCATAAGGTAGTACCATGTCATATGTAAATATATGTGTGAGTATAAATGCATCATCCAACGTGTGCCCATCAACGACACACCAAATCATGATAAAACCTGAGTGCCCAGCAACGATACTCGAAAACATCATAAAAACCGTATCCAGCAGCGACACATAATCCACATATCTGGGGCTCCGTCTCATCGGATCAGCCCCATATCCATCTGATCTCACGACTCCGGTCGGTATCCTCCGGATATCCACCGAGCCAAACTATCACCGGTCGGTAGTTTTCCCCGCCCAACATAACGTCTCTCTATACGATCTTCTTGCTCCTGGGTATCACACCGGGTCCACCTTGTACTCACAGACGGTGCGTCCTCTCTCCTCGAATCGGGTATACATATAGCTCAAGAACCGAGAAAACTCATGGTGGACGCCACAAATCATATTAAGGAAAACTGCATTTTTCTTTTAAAAAGATCATAAGTTTTCAAAATTTACATGCGGTTTCCCAAATCCAGAAATCTCATGAAAACCGAAACCTCATAATCATGAGCCAATAATGGAGTAATGAATACCGGCACAGAGCCAATCTACAGTGTATAACCAGAATGCATATCTAAATGAATGTGGCATCTAAGTAAGAAATGCAATATCTAAACTAGCATGTGAGATCATGAATGCTAAGAAATACTATTAAGCTACAAGTTATCAAGTTGTACGAGTGAAGTAACGGTTTCTAATGTGTACGTGGCATGGCAATTACTGATGATGATGTGTGTGAGCCGGCAAGTAAGTGTACGTGCAACATGCGCATCATCGGTAATGGTGCATGTATCCTAGCAGACGAGATTATAACAGCTAAAGAAAGAACATGTGTGTGTGTGTGTGTGTGTATATATAAATGCAATGAGAATAATATAAGCATAGCAGAATAGTAAACAGTAAACGCAACAATATAAAATATATATATATATGAGCCATACAGTTATAGTTAAAATAGCACGAATCGTCGTTTTTATAAAAATAGGGGTTACAGTGTTTTGAGAAAAAGATACCATTTAAAAATCCGTAGCGTCCCTTGGGTTTTGTCCTTTGAAAATGCATACGATTCGTTAGTTTTGAAAATATGTATGGTTCTAGTTACATTCTAATGTCTACTAAGTGATTAAAAGGCTAAACTAATCCCGAGTCGAAAGTGATTAGAAATCTATAACATTTCCTAGTCGATACGTCTATCAGTCGGCGATCCAACCTCATAATATCACGTAGGGTATAGTTCCTCGTACAGCATCCTCAAGTCAAGAGTGTGGATCAATCATCATATATATCATATCTCGTACGGTATAATCCGTCGTATGATATCCTCGAATCAAGAATACGGGTCAATCATCATATATATCATATCTCGTATGGTATAATCCGTCGTACGATATCATAATTCAAGGGCACAGATCTATTGTCACGTACATTCTATCATCTCATGTAGTCACATGTCATCACATGTTATATGTATATCACCCAATGATCATTTAATGTCTCATATCATAACATAGTGTTTCGGTCTAAATCATATATCATGACCTTATGACATCATGTCCAATCATATCGACTCATATCCTTCTAGCATATCATATCCCCATCTTACACGTATGTGTGTGTGTGTGTGTATGCCCTAGAGGCCATTACTGTACATGCGATGTATATTATAATGGATGCTTGGACATATATAAGGAGGACTTTCTTGCTCGACATGATAGTATGCTATCTGGTTGCACTTTATCTTAACATGTACACTTATTGTCTCTCTCTATTACATGTTGATAAAGCCCTTAAGATGAGTACTTGACTATCAGGATTATGATGCAGATCATACTAGTGGGGCGGAGGTAGTCGGTAAGTACATCCTTAGATTGTTCTTAGTCGTGGGAGTATCGAGACAGGGCATCGATATTCCAGAGTAGACTAGCGTATGCGCTTCTCGACCCATATGATGGGCGATGGATGATCCCATATTTATTGGTTTTTGACATCGAAGAAAGTATACGGGTGCTCAATGGAGACTGGGTACACTGAACGGACTCGCCGAGAACTCCTAGATGGTATTATACCTATCGTCAGATAGCAGTTTTCTGATGACACTGGTACAGGTTAGTCTGTCGACCCGAGATCGTCATAGAGTCTTGTGTGATTCCCACTGTGCTTTGATTTCCACCATACCACGGTCAAGAGATCGTGCAAAAAGGTGGTTTTTGGATACAGTCCCGAGTCATATGGAGGCAATGAGCAATATGAGGGGATTCGTCTCTCCCGGTATTGGGAGTTGATGTTGCGCTATGCTCGATTGGCCATAACATGAAATCCCTGGTCAGGGTTGCTGAGATTTACTTGTAAGTGTTATCAGTAGTTTCTTGAACCGTTATGGACCTTGCGTCGGCACGACCTATCAGGCTATTGGGGTCTGACGTTATACCACCCCCAGGATGTGATATGCAACATATCTGACGAAGAGACTGGACTGTATGGTAGTGTTACTGATTGGATTCACAGTAGTATGAGCAGGATTGCTTATTGATCTTCTGATCACTCAATACCCGGGTGGCCATTACGTTTAGCAGACCGCTTGCGGCTTGTGGGTTTTTGATATGATCATCACCTACTGCTGGCGTATTGACGAGTCTTTAGAGTCCTACACAGAGGTTTCCTGGTTTATGCGAAACGGAGTAGGAGCACATTTGTGATATATGCGGGATCGAGATTAATACGTGTATGTGATTCCGTATTCTATTCTTGCATTTTGTGACATCGGTCGGTTATATGTGATATAGCCGGGTTATCGGATCAAGTGTTGATTTGATAAGTTGTTACATTTGATATTAGTCGTTATATGTGATATAGCCGGATTATTAAATCAAGTGTTGATTTAATAATTTAATGTAGAATTATATATTTGATATATTAAATTACATTAACTAATATTAGCTCACTTAAGCATTACTTTTTCTTACTTGATGATTGATTGATCTGTTTTAAAGAAGTGTGTAGTAACCGCAATCAATAACGGTGTCGCGTGTAGCTTAACCGAGATGAGTACGGGTCTTCCTCAGGGATATGTGGAATCTTTCAATTTTACTTTAGACGTGTTGAAAAAGAGGAAGAATAGAGGAATAAAGAATAGTAGAAATAGTTTCTAGATCTACATCAAAATACGGATGTAGAATACAGATCTAGTTTGAATACGGATATAGATTTTATAAGAAGAATACTTGTAGGGTTCGTTCGGATTTAGTAGTCATGGATGACGAATAAAGATTACTCCTTTTATCTATTGGTAGATTTAATACTAGATAGATAGTGATGAATGAGGATTAGAGTTCTTGGAAGAAACTAGAGTTTCCCCACTATTGACCCTTGTCCTTTCATTGATCTCTATTCATGTCTAGCCCTTAATAAAACAATTGTTAATCTGATCTCAAATCGCGGTCGAGACTAGTAATAAATTGGTAGCGTGCCCGATAAGGATGTTAATATTAATTTTGCTAAAGTTTATAAACTTCATAAGACTTAAAAGAAGTTAAAACATTTTTTTATCCATTGATCTACCCTAATCTTACGAACCCTATCAAGCGGAGAATTACTCGCGCATGATGGAGATAGAAGAAGAACGGATAGAGAAAGAATTCATAATGTAAATGCAGAAAATAAATGCTAAATAATGATCTGCCTTTATTAATCAACTTCACAATTACAAAGCCTTCAAGTTTAGATTATAAGAGGAAGAAGAAGTTGCTCTCAATCTCTGCCTTGTAGGAAGTAGATGCTCCGTTGAATCTCACGTCGCTCTATCACGTAGAATCGTGGACCTGTCATGGATCTCGTGTTCTTTGACGGTGATTTGCTTTGCGTAAAAGGTGATGAATTCTAACTTTAGCCCTTGGTCCTTTATATAGCCCTCAAAGAAGAAAACCTAGTTACCATATATGGTGATTTCCTAATATGGTGACTTTCCATATATGGTGATTTCCTAATATGGTGATTTTCCATGCCTGGATTGTTCAAATATTTACTGAGTCTCTGCCAGTATTGATTTTACGATTTTGGCAGATTTTTGATCCTGACATCTTGCAAATATTGATCTCTTGACTTGTGCTAAATTTGCACAATATCTCCATGAATAATGTTAGTGATATTTAAATTAGAGAGAGATATTATCCTAACCATTTTATATGATACAATATTTTAAGAATCTTGATTAGAATATTTGATATGATAAGAATATTTAAATTACTAAAATATTATATAAATATTATATGCATATATTTTCCTTCATAATGTTAATTATAATATAGAAATATATGATAATAGATATTTTGCAGATAAACCCTCATATGTTTCATATTTATAATAAACACCTTTATATATTTATCAAGAGTAAGGAAAATGTCATATCAAATGTGCAATATTTTCGACTGAACAAATACCCCAAACTTAACTTTGATCGTCCCGAGCAAACTAGTTATTCAAGAGAGGGAGAAAGAAGAAAAGAAAAACTAACTAACACAATTTCGTAGGCAACACGATTTCACTGAGCACATGCAACAAGCCATTAAACCTCTAGGTGTCCCTAGTAGGAGGTGTGTTGTCTCCTGAGGGTTTTCAGCGGATTACACCCACAAAATCCCATAATAAAAGAAAGAAGATGAAAGATAAATATAAAGATAAGGATTTATAAAAGAAAGAACTTAAAAATAAGAGTTTCCAACTACACCAGCTTTTCGGTTGCCATGAGCCCTATCTTAATGGTCATGAAAAGATGTCAGAAATCACATCATCCCTCAATAAAACATCGCATTTATTCTTCCTCCCTACCTTTTATCCAAACATCAATCATATACCGCTACGTGTGTGTAAAAGGCATCCCTACACTCGGAGAATTCAATTCAAGCCATCATACTCTTGTCCATTCACCTTAGCACTTTTTAGTTGGTGAATATTTTAGATGGAATTGCTCACACATTCTTCATGCGACCGTTTATACTTCTTGAGGTACCGACCGACCGATTACAAAATGTGCTCGCATTATTAAGGTGTAATTTCTCATCTTGCAACACCTAAGGTTTAGCAGTGGCTCCCAAACCAGTTGGTCTAAGGCACTAGGTGATAAAGCACCCTTGCTATATTTTTTTTATGCTGCCTTGGTAATTACAAAACCAGTGTTCATTTTTCTTCACCATTTTATACTTTATGCCTTCATTTATATTTATTTTTCTTCATACCAAGGCTTTTAGACAAGAGCATTTCAAGGTATCCTCTACTATTCCAAGTTTCAAGATGTGTGTAAGTGCGTATAGTATGGTATCAACGTTCAGATGTTTGGTCTTAAGAATAGAGACTATTTTTCAGACTTATTTTTATCTTCGGATTAGTAATTTCCTTCATCTTACCAACCCTTGGGACAACAGCTCATAACTACTTATTACTAGTTTAGTTTAAGAAAACATCTAACTTTCTTGTTTTTCTTAAACTATTCCTTATTTTCATATGTAATTTTTCACTTTCAAACTTTCATTATCAAAAATTTTTTATGCTTATATATGGTATAATGCAAAGTAATGCGTGAATAAGCACAAACCTCCCCCAAACCTGTTTACAGCAGTGTCCTCACTGATGTCATCTGTTAAGCTTATAAAACTGTAGACTTGGAAGGAAAAGTTAGTAACGGGGACATGAAATAGTGAAAGTAAAATTCTCCCCCAAACTTGTTTTTTGGCTCACAATTTTATAAAAATTTTCTTTCAAGAGCCAAAATATTCCCACCCACCCCAACTTGAGTAAAATAGTATTAAGCATTTAAAATTATTGGGGGGGTTAAAGTTATTGGTCAAAGTAAAGCCTTACAAAGACCAAAAGTCAATACCAACCATTCAAAAGTTTTATTGATGTAACGCACTGGTTGGTAGAAAATCAGAGATTTGAAGAAGTGGGGAGATAAGAGGCGGTATAGTTTACGTCTTGGTTGATAGAGACGAAACAATAATGGTGAACGGAAACGAGAATGTGGATGATTAGGAATGGGAAGAATGGTCACATTCTCATATGGGATAAGAAGAAATGGTGGTGGTTCGACTTCTTCAGGTGGAGGTTGATTAATCACAAGATCCGTGTCGTTTAGGAATGCGAGTTCGTCGGCGAAAATATCTTCGAAACTTTCATCGATGGTCCGATTAAACGTTTCAATATCAATAAGTATCGCGCCAGAATTCAACACACTTGATTTGTAAAAAATTATGGAGGTAGGAGACTCGTAAAGCTCATCTACCTCATTCTCAAAAGAGTCTAAATCAAGTTGTCTTCCTAGACTTATCAAACTCGAAATATCGGATTGTAATTCATCAACACTCGCTATCATTAAAGGAAGATTAGAAGAAGAATCAGAGAAAGTGGAAGATGAAATGGGTAAACAAATTGGTGTGTCGAGTATTGCTGAACCAGATGTGGGAAATGAAGGCTGAATTTCGTTCCGCTTTTCAGTTATACATTTATCATCAACTTCAAGATGCATATGGGGTTCGGGAAGAATAGTTAAAGGTTCGAGATAATGACCACACGGGAGTGAAAGGACCTGATGAATTGGCGGGACAAACTCATCCAAAATTTCCGGTTCATCATCCAATATATCCCCAACGTCAATATCCTCAATCAAGTGAAGGTTAAAATTCTCAGACACCTCATCAAAAACAGGGTTTTCAATCAATTGTGGTTCTAGAGTGGAGGTGTAGAGATCACAAGGGTTGGGTGTGGCTTCACTTGAAATGGACTCCTCATAATCGGGTAAATCAAACACTACAAAGTCACACAACTCATCAGACATTCTATCTTCAATTGGTGAATCATTTGGTGTAGTCGATAGATTTGTGAAACTGGAGTTGTGGAATTCAATTTGGGATAGGGATGTTTAATTTGGAAGGGTGTACCGCGCTCTCTCTCACTACCCAAATTCTCAATTTGTCCTATGGCCGTATCATACATTAAAAAAGTTTGAGCTGATTCGAAACTAGTTGCTCGTTTGTTTTGTTTATTGAGGACGGCCATGCACTCTTTCAATTCCTCTCTGGTGCTGCGTGACGCTATCGCATATTCTTCTGGTGTCCGCTCAAGACTAGACATGGGTCGGTAAGGGGTTTCAGCATAAGATTGAAATTCTTGTGGATAAGTAAAACTCCCAAATGACTGATTAGAAGGACTGTCTAGAGAAGGTGTAAAAGTCGGGTAGGATTGATAGGAATTTAATGGTTGTGAAAATTAGGCAGGAGTATGATCAACATTGTGATAAGAAGAATATTGATATTGGTTGGTTGGTTGGCGATTTTCAACAGACATCATATACGCCATAAACCGAGTATGAAAATCTTCTTTAGAAAGTGGTGGTGTTTGTTATCGACTGGATTGAAACTTTGGTCGTTAGCCATCGCTATATGCTCAGCGATGGACATGCGTTTAGGAGTTCCTTCACTCGGAGTATCAACATAAGAAGATGTAGAATTTGGATGCGGTTGACAGGACCTGGAGTGAGGTGGCCAACTGTTTCTTTCCGTTTGCTCTATCCGATCTCTTAAAGACATGGTAGAGTTGGATGGTATACCGAAATGATTACAGTAACAAGAAATATCTGGTTCAAGATAGCAAAGCTCGGCAAGAGTTCTTTTATTTGGGTTACTCATTATAAGAAGTTGAAAAGCTTTAAGCTCTATTTGGATTGTTTTGCTTTGATAGTGACTTGGGGGTTTACTCACAAAAATCACAAAAATGCAAAAACAACCGTAGAACTAAGGTTACCTAGGTCAAGCACTAGACCGCTCCTAGACTTCCAAAGGATAAGCCGCAGGATCAATCCTCTACCACCTCTTTATCACTCTTGTGGCCAGGTAAGTGCTAGGTAAGTGGGAGATATCCGCTATACGAATCACCGAAAATAGCGGGCCTAATTAAGTAACCACTTGCCTTAGACACACTTACCTGGATACTACAAAAGTAATGCGGATAAGCGATAGATTACCCACGACCTTCCTCTGTCCTTATTGAGCGTGACGGTCCTTAGAGTCTTAGTCTAGATATTTTTTAATTAATGTAGGGAGATGCAGATGCCCGTTTTGTGATTTGTGGGGCTTAGGAAGGGTGATGAAATCCCCACTTAATCTGAATTTGGTCTTTGCCCCCTAATGTCCATATTAAAATATGCAAAATCAAACCGTAAAACAAAACTCGCAAGAAAATTTTTGAGCGGCGATATTTTGCAAAGAATCCTGCAAAAAATATATTATTGGATTTTTTAGAGGAGACAGAAAGAGATAGAAAAGATTCCAGAAAAGTTGGAAGGCACAACTCCCCAAGACCGCCGCGGTTCCGCCGCCGTTTGCACACAATAACCGCGGTTCCACCGCGCTTTAAGGGGTTATTTGTTCAAAAAAAAAATTCACTGTTGCTTCCTTTGCTCCTCTGGATCTTGATGAATGTCTCTGAATCTTTATCTTCTCGCTAAAGTGACTCCAAATTCCCTCGCAAAAATCGCACACTAATCGTTAAATATGCAAGATGCAGTTTTGTTTTATTTTTATAATATATATCGAATAAGAATTCAACACAAATAATAAGAATAAAAAAATTACGCACGTATCCCCGACAACGGCACCATTTGATTAATCTGTTTTAAAGAAGTGTGTAGTAACTGCAATCAATAACGGTGTCGCGTGTAGCTAGACCGAGATGAGTACGGGTCGTCCTCAGGGATATATGGAATCTTTCAATCTTACTTTAGACGTGTTGAAAAAGAGGAAGAATAGAGTAATAAAGAATAGTGGAAATAGTTTCTAGATCTACATCAAAATACGAATGTAGAATACAGATCTAATTTGACTACGGATATAGATTTTATAAGAAGAATGCTTGTAGGGTGTTAGTTATATGTATGCCCTAGAGGCCATTACTGTACATACGATGTATATTGTAGTGGATGCTAGGACATATATAGGGAGGACTTTCTTGCTCGACATGATAGTATGCTATCTGGTTGCACTTTATCTTAACATGTACTTTGATTGTCTCTATATTACATGTTGATAAAGCGCTTAGGATATGTACTCGACTACTGGGACTATGATGAGATCATACTAGTGGGGACACGGTAGTCGACGAGTACATCCTATAACTGTTCCTAGTCGAGGGTGTATCGAGACAGGGCATCGATGCACCAGAGTAGACTAGCGTATACGCATCTTGACCCATATGATGGGCGATGGATGATCCCATATCCATCGGTGTTTGACATCAAGGATGGTGTACGGGTGCTCAGTAGAGACTGGGTATACTGGACGGACTCGCCGAGAACTCCCAGATGGTATTATACCTCACGTCAGATGGCAGTTCTCCGGTGACACTGGTACAGAGTAGTCTGTTGACCCGAGATCGTCATAGAGTCTTGTGTGATTCCCACTGTGCTTTGATTTCCATCATACCACGTCCAAGAGGGCGTGCAAAAAGGTGGCTTTTGGGTACAGTCCCGAATCACATGGAGGCAATGAGCGATAGGAGGGGATTCGTCTCTCCCGATATAGGGAGTTGATGTTGTGCTGTGTTCGATTGGCTATAACCGGAAATCCCTGGCCACGGTTGCTGAGATTTACTGGTAAGTGTTATCAGTAGTTTCTTGAACTGTTATAGACCTCATATCGACACGACTTATCGAGCTACTGGGGTCTGACGTTTACCACCCCTAGGCGAGATATGCGACATATCAGACGACGAGACCGGACTGTACGGGAGTGTTACTGTTTGGATTCACAGGAGAATGTACAGGCTTGCTTGTTGATCTTCTGAGCGCTCAATACCTGGGTAGCTGTTACGTTTAGCTGACTGCTTGCAGCTTGTGGGTGTTTGATATGATCATCACCTACTGCCGGCGTATTGACGATTCTTTAGAGTCCTGCACAGAGGTTTCTTGGCTCAGGAAAAACGGAGTAGGGGCACGTATGTGATATGTGCGGGACCAAGGATAATACGATATGAGATACCGTATTATATTCTTGCGATATTTGATATCAGCCGGTTTATCGGATCAAGTGTTGATTCGATGAATCGGTACGGATAAATATTAGTCGGTTATATGCGATATAGCCGGATTGTCGGATCAAGTGTTGATTCGATAATTTAATGTATAATAATATATATGATATATTAAATTACATTAACTAATATTAGCTCACTAAAAGATTCTTTTTCTCACTCGGGTAATACATTGATATATATGCGATATATGTTAATTGTATTATTTTATTTGGTTACAATAAATATTATATATGTGATATATAATATTGTAACATGATATGATAACTAATGCAACATGTTTAGTAAAGATTAATCAAGATTAGGGTTTGATTTGGGTTAATGACTTCTAGTAGATTCTAGAAGGTTTTCTTTTTTGTTTTGGAAAAGATATTTTCAAGTGACTCATTTCTTAACCTAACCCAAACCCTAGCCTTGGTTAATTCTCTATAATGGTTTAGACAACCATGGTTGCATTCTTCATCATTATCTTCTTTGCATTATTCATTACAAAAGGATTCTAATATTGTTCATCTTCTTCCTTCTTCTTTCTTTCATGAAAAAGCTTACTAGCTTTTCAAGGTGATGAATGAGTGTGAGAAAAAGATAACAAATGAGAGCATAAATCCTACTTCATCATCCTCATCTATCCTTGCCATTTAGATGAGGGTGTTCACATCATTTCATGAGTGTTAGCTTGTGTTAACGAAACTTCAAGGTAGATCATCTTTGTATCGAAGATCGGAAGCAAAGGTTGCATCATTCTCTTCGTGAACCGTCTCGAGAGTCCGGAACACGATGATCGCAGCGAAGGGACATCAATACGGAGCTTATGAAGTGAAGGACCGGATCTACAAAGGTTGTAACCCCTCTCACTTAGTGTTAAAGTGTTTAACATATTAGTTTTCGCCTAAACTCTAGTTTAAAGATCCGTATTCGGGTTGTTCGGCACGGCTAAAATTTTAATCGGGCATGGTCGATGCCTCGTAGACCCTTGTGGCAGTGCCCAGCAACCCTACATAGGGTTCGTTCGAATTTAGTAGTCATGGATGACTAATAAAGATTACTCGTTTTATCTATTGATAGATTTAATACTAGATAGATAGTGATGAATCAGGATTAGGGTTCTTGGAAAAAACTAGGGTTTCCCCACTATTGACCCTTATCCTTTCATTGATCTCTATTCATGTCTAGCCCTTAATAAAACAATTTTTAATCTGATCTCAAATCGCGGTCGAGACTAGCAATAAATTGGTAGCGCGCCCGATAAGGATGTTAACATTTATTTTGCTAAAGTTTATAAACTTCATAAGATTTAAAAGAAGTTAAAACATTTTTTCATCCATTGATCTACCCAAATCTTACGAACCCTATCAAGCGGAGAATTACTCGCGCATGATGGAGATAGAAGAAGAACGGATAGAGAAAGAATTCATAATGTAAATGCAGAAAATAAATGCTAAATAATGATTTACCTTTATTAATCAACTTCACAATTACAAAGCCTTCAAGTTTAGATTACAAGAGGAAGAAAAAGTTGCTCTCGATCACTACCTTGTAGGAAGTAGATGCTCCGTTGAATCTCACGCCGTTCTATCATGTCGAATCATGGACCTGTCGTGGATCTCATGTTCTTTGACGGTGACTTGCTTCGTGTAAAAGGTAATGAATTCTAACTTTAGCCATCGGTCCTTTATATAGCCCTGAAAGAAGAAAACCTAGTTACCATATATGGTGATTTCCTAATATTGTGACTTTCCATATATGGTGATTTCCTAATATGGTGACTTTCCATATATGGTGATTTTCCATGCCTGGATTCTTCAAATATTTACTGAGTCTCTGCCAGTATTGATTTTACGATTTTGGCAGATTTTTGATCCTGACATCTTGAAAATCTTGATCTCTTGACCTGAGCTAAATTTGCACAATATCTCCATGAATAATATTAGTAATATTTAAATTAGAGTGAGATATTATCCTAACCATTTTATATGATACAATATTTTAAGAATCTTGATTAGAATATTTGATATGATATGCATATTTAAATTACTAAAATATTATATAAATATTATATGCATATATTTTCTTTCATAATATTAATTATAATATAGAAAGATATGATAATAGATATTTTGCAGATAAACCTTCATATGTTTCATATTTATAATAAACACCTTTAAATATTTATCAAGAGTAAGGAAAATGTCATATCAAATGTGCAATATTTTTGACTGAACAATGATACATTAATATATATGTGATATATGCTAATTGTATTATTTTATTTTGTTCACAAATAATATATATGTGATATATATCATTGTGACATGCTAGGTTATACATACAACAAGGGTGTATGAGACTCACACCATGCTAGGGTTAATGTTAGGGTTTAATATTTATTATTAAGTAATTAACCATCATTTGGAATTAGTCATGGTTGAGCTTTGAGGAAGATAGTAGAACCTTTGACTTACTCCACTTGTTTGTGTTTACTTAAGATATTTATTAACCTAACCTTCACACTTAGCCATGGTTTAGTCTCTACAAGGGTTAAGGCATGCCATATACTCACCATGGTTGCATTTCTAACCTCATGAGTTTCATTCATCTTCTTCTTCCTCAAGATGAAAAAGCTTTCTTGGGTTTAGAGAGATGAAGAAATATTGTGAGAAAAATAAATCTAAAATGAGCCCATTTCTTACTTCATCATCCTCTACTATTAGCCATTTAGTTTAGGGTGTTTGCTTCACCAAACCCTAATTTAGTGAAGAGGTAGCATGGGCTTGAGTCTTCTCGACGTAGATCATCTTCGGCTTAAAAGATTTCGAGCAAGTTTGCATCTTTCACCTTGTGGTGCCTCTAAAGAGTTCTGGAGATCATTACTCGCAGCGAAAAGACTATTACACGGAGCATTTGAAGTGAAGGACCGGTCTACAAATGTTGTATTCCGCATTCTCTTAGTTGTTAAGATGTTAACATTGTTGTTCGTTTAAAACTCTAGTTAAGATTCTAGGGTTAGGGTTCTTTAGAACGGCAAAAATTTAAAAATGGCATGGACGATACCTCCCGAAACCTTACTGTCGCGCTAAGTAACCCTACAGTGGTATCAGAGCCAACCTAGAGATTTAAACGATGTTTTTTAGATTACGAAACCGAAACTATTCTGAAACCTGCAACACCAATACCTAGTTTCTGTCGAATTTTCAAAGTCCTCTAAAAAATTTTTAGCAACTACAAAATGTTGTATGTGATATAACATGATCACAGAAGAAATTCGAGGCAATTTGGCAGAATTTGGGCCGGCCACATATAGGGAAAAACCGGTGTGCTCGGTTTTTTCGTAGTATTTTGGCTTCAAATTTCTTATGTCAGTCTCTGGGTTTTGGTATTTCAGGTATAGCTAGTTTTTGCTAAATTTGCATGTGATGTTAACTTTCTGCAAAGGCAATTCGGAGTGTTTTGTAGTCGTAATCTAACATGTATTCGGGTTATTTAGACGATGTCAAAAAGTTCGAACGGATATCAATAACCCATATTTTCCCTCGCTGGAAATTTTCAAGAGTTGGATTTTTTCCGAGTTTAAAATCTTCAGAAAATCATGCAAGCGATTCTGTAGACCCTCTAGAAGAACGATACCCAAACTCGACTTTTTGGATCGCGGAACCGCGGTCATACCCTAGGGTTTGCCGCAGTTCCGTGGCGACATGAGTGAGGCATGGGTCGGCCTTTCTACGGATGGTTCATAGGAGCTGTGGCAGTTTTTGGGTATTTTTGAACTCCGCTCAAGTATTGAGCTTGTTGGGAAATTTTGGGTGCCTGCTTATTCGATCGAAAAGTTTAATTTCGTCTAGCTATCTATGATTGTGATACAATATTTGGAATCCACATAATTAGTTATGAGATAACTAGTTTGAATTTTATAAATCTAGCAGTTTAGTCTCATTTGATTGGTTGCCACAGAATTTTGATGTGGATCAAAAGTCCGTCGCAATTACGTAGTGTACGCAGATACTCGCCGGGTAACCTTACTAGATAGCCACGCCCCATAGCCCTAACCAAGTGACTGTAGGAGAACCCCATCGCCAAAAGCATCTGTTCGGGTGCTCGCGATCGCGGTGTTCCGCCTTAGTGCACTTCGTCGACGGCATCGGGGGTGCGGCCGTCTACTAAAGTTTCCGACGAGTATTCGATCAGGTTATCGGGAATCTTGTTGAATTACCCGATAAGTTATTGGAAAGTGTTTTCAATATCGAGACTAAAATGCGGGGTTTATAATTGTTAGGCATGTGATGTCTAAGGAATTCATTTGGTTAGGCATGAAATCCAAAGTATGTGATACATTGGGTTTATGATGTCTAAGGTGGTTGCGGATTCCAATTGTTGTAGTTTTTCACTTTCTTTTCTGCGGCCGTAAGTGTAATATGTGGTGTATCACCGGTTTCGTTGCTATATGTCAACGACAATTGGGATACGCATATTTACTTACGTTGATGACATGTGATGTTATGTGTTGCTGTGATATATTATATTGGATCGTCGTGTTTTGAATAGCCGGGGTTTTTATGTGAGATGAGAGTTTTTCATTTTCATTCATGTAAAATTCATTGTATATAATATTCTTCTATTAGGGCACTTCCGGGTTGAGGATGATGTCACCATTGATGTATATTATTTACTTTTCCGCATTAGGATAGACCCAAGGAGGAGAGCACAAGTAACCGGGTTTTAAAGTCCAGTGGGAGGCCATCTCGAGGAGTCGAGACCGGGTTTCCTAACCCTAGAATTAGGTGGGTTGCTTGCCGCTCTCGTAGGGGTCTAGGGATGTGGGTTTGGCTATTCATCGCGACCGTGAAATCCGTATTTTATATTGGATTAAATAAAACACGGAATTTCTAGTATATCCAATATTTCATATGTGTTCTTCTGCTGCTGATATTTTGTGATGTGATCACTTGATATGTTGAGACGATTGCTTATATTATATATATGAGATATAATAAATATTGATGCTTTCGTTTCTTATGTGATGCTTGGGAAGCATAATTGATGGGACTTCATTAATGAGATTAATGAAATAAAAGAAACCTAAAGATGTTGCAAAATCTTGTTTTAAAAACTGGTAGCTCTAGTTCTTGCTTTGCATAGCGGTATTTCTTGTAGAATATCCAGCACCTTATTCGATAAGGAAAGAGCCGAAATCCCTTCACCGGGAGTGACCTCTTTAACGAAACTGGCAGATGCTACAACCCACCCGGTTTGTCTTTTGATTGCTTCTATAGTTTTTGCTTTGTATAGTGGTATTTATGAAATATCCTGCACCTTATTCGATAAGGAAAGAGCCGAGATCCCTTCACCGGGAGTGACCTCTTTAGCAAAACTAGTAAAAGCCTCAAAAACACTCCTTTACAAAATCACTCGATTCTACAACGATATCAAGTTCATTACGCAAAAGGTTTTCATAAAAACCTGTCATAGCCCTCCGTCATTTCAGACCTTGTCAAGGCTTAGTGTGCGGTAGCTGATTAGTGCTTATCTGCAAAGCATATGATGCGATTGGATTAGGGTAGTCGTGCGACCTTGTTGACCTCTGTCAAGGGTCGTGCCGGTGGGTTTATTTCAATCATGAAATGGCGGGTTGAACTTGACTGGCAGCCTATGGTTTGTTGACCTATGTCGAGGTCATAGGACGCTTGGGGCAAAATATTATTGGGAATTTCAAGTGTTGAAATTTGCAATGAGATTGCATACCTTCTATGAGATAGTTGGATCCCGTTACCCACTGCGAGTAAGAGTTACTCCTGGGGGAGTTTTACACATTACAATTAGCTGATCAAGTAGGTGTCTAGAAAGGTGTTAACGGGGTTACGCCCCTGGGAAAATGAGCTTTATTTTAATTAGGTCCGTGCAAAAGCATGGGTAACCTCCCTCAAAGTACCGACACTGGCCTGGCCGAAAGATTGGCGAACTTGTAGGGTGTAATTTATCCCGGCTAGTCTTACCTTTTTAGGGTTTGAAGGAAGATTTGATAAAAACAGTGGGAGCCATCCTGATTAGATAAAATAATAACCAACCTGATCTTGCAAGAGCGCACACAGAGTGTTTTCTTCTCTCTCTCCTGGTAGCGACCAAGTCATGCCTTAATCAAGATAATAATATGGATGCATTGACCGAACCAGCTTATTATACTGTGCTAGGGAACGTTGGTTCCGCTCTATCTTATAATTGTTATAAGTCCGAGAAGGAAATAGGGGAATATCCGGATTCCCATGCCACCCAATCGAAGAAAGTGCATGTTGATGCATCTTCTTCGGGTGTGTTCATTACCGAGAACTGTTTTTCAATATCCTCTATGTCCTGGGTATGTGATACCGGATCAGGATCCCGCATATGTAATATGTTACAAGGGCTACAGAAAGGTAGAGAACTGGGAATATGTGATATGTCTTTAAGTGTTAGAGAATGATGCAATTGTTGCAGCCAAGTCAGTTGGCAGATATCACCTTGTATTAATACATTGATTCTGAACGAATGTTATTACATACCGAATCTGATATACAACATTACATCAGTTTCTTTAATCAGTTAAAGAAGGATATAATTCTTTATTAGAGGATAATGTTGTGAACATTTTCCTGAATCAAGAGTTGATTGGATCAAGCACGTTATGTAATGGCATATACATTCTAAATCAAACCACATTTCAAAGTATATAGAACACACACAAGAGGAGTAGTTAAGAAATGAACGAATCTTTCTTATGGCATTGTAGACTAGGTCATATCAATGCGACACGACCAGCTAAGTTACATAAGGATGAATATGAGAATCTGTTCGAATTTTCATCTTATGATACTTGTCAGTCTTGTATCAAAGGTAAAATGACCAATGCTCCGTTTACTGGAAACAGAGAAAGAGTTATTGAACTCTTGGGACAGATACATGATGATGTATTCGGTCCTATGTCTACAAATGCCAAGCTTGGTTCTTCGTACTTCATTACATTCATCGACTATCTCTCAAGATTCGGACATGTGTTCCTGCTGAAACACGAGTCTGAAATTTTTGAGAAATTCAAGGAATATAAGCTTGAAGTTAAGAACCAGACGGGTAGAAGTATTAAAGTCCTACGATGTGATCGAGGAGGAGAATACTTGCGCATGGAGTTCCTGGAGTTTCTAAAAGGAGAATGTGATTCTCTCTCAGCTTACTCCTTCGAGTACATCATAACACAACGGTGTATCGGGGCGGAGGTATCGCACCCTATGAGATATGGCGCGCTCTATGATGAGTACTGCTGAGTTACCTGTTTCTTTTTGGTGTTATGCACTTGAGAAGCTGCATACCTATTGAATGGGGTTCCATCCAAATCAGGGCCTACCACTACATATGAGATATGGAATAGGAAGAGACCATGTCTTAAACGAGTTAAGATATAGGGTTGTCCGGCCTATGTTGAAAAGAAAAATCCGGACAAGCTCGAGGCAATTTCAGTTCCGTATAAGTTTGTTAGGATGTCCCAAACATTTGCGAGGGAATATCTTCTACCATACTGAGGAGCAAAAGATGTTTTGTTTCTCAGCATGCCGCCTTTTTGGAAAATGAATTTCTTGTGAAGAAATTAGTAGACATGAGGTAGAACTGGAAGGAGTTCCAGCTAGACAAACTAACAGCTGATGATTTGGTGAAACCAAAGAATTCAATTGTCTCCAACGAACCTCAGCCTCTCCGCGAATCTGGTAGGGTTCCTCATCCACTTGAGAGATACTACAGTCTTCTTGGTGACAGTGGGAGCGAGGATTGTATCATGGTAGATGATGGCCCAACTAGGTTCAGGCAGGCCATCATAAGTGGAGACTTTGTGAAATGGCTGGATGCTATACGATCAAGGATGGAATCCATGTACACCAACAAAATATGACTTTGAATGTTGCACCTAAAGTGGTAAAACCCATCGGGAGAAAATGGATCTTGAGAAGATTCTTGGTAAAGATGGAAAAGTTAAGACTTTCAAAGCTATGCTTAAGTCCATCAGGATTAGAGCACGCATCGCGGAGTTAGAACATCTGTTTTGATGTGGTAGTCAAAGAGTTTGACTTCATCAAAATGGCAGATGAACCTTGTATATACAAGAAGGTTGCAGAGAGTAAGGTTGTCTTCCATATATTGTACGTAGATGACATACTCTTGATATGAAATGGTTTCCTATGCTACACTCAGTCAAGCTCCTCTTATCACAAGGATTCTCAATAGAAGATCTAGATGATACCTACTACATCTTGTGGATTATGATTTATGGTGATAGATCTAAGTGGATGTTAGGAGTGTCCCAAATCCAGGTATATTAACACCATACTAAAGGGGTTTAGCATGGAAGATTCTAAGCATGGTGGTTCGCCCACTTACTCAGGAATCACTCTCTCCAAAAAGATGTCTTCCAAGACTGATTTAGACAGAGCTCGCATGCAAAGGATACCCTATGCTTCGGCAGTAGGCTCTATCATGTATGCGATATTATGTACCAGACCAGATGTAGATGACTCACTAGGTGTAGTGATCAGGAATCAATCGGATCCTTGGAGAATCACTGGACAGTTGGGGAGGACATTCTTAAGTACTTGAGAAGAACTAAATGAATGTTCTTGGTTCGATCTTCCAAAGTGATATGGTCGACTGTGAGTCAGTCACAGGCATTGTCTTTACCCTCAGTGGAGGGACGGTATGTTGGAAGAGTTCCAAGCTAGAAACCGAGACATACTAGACGATAAAGGCTGAATACATTGCTACCAATGATGCTGCCAAAGTGGCTGTCTGGGCATTTTCTTGTTCATGAGATGAACAAGGTTCCTACCATTGAGCGTCCAACAACTGTTTTTGTGACAACAATGGACTTGTGGCTTTGGCCTAGGAACGAAGGTCCCATCAGTGTTCCAAACATATTCTGAGGTAAGTATCACTTGATCAGGGAGATGGATGATCTCCAAGGGATCGGGGTCAGCATAGTAGACACGAAAGATAACACAGCGGATCCACTCACAAAGGCCTTACCCCTAGAGAGACTTCTATGGGATGGTTGAGTATGGGATACTACAACCACTGTTATATTGTTGGGTATTGGATACTACAACAGATGGCCTTAGTGCAAGTGGGAGATTGTTAGTTATATGTATGTCCTAGAGGCCATTACTGTACATGCGATGTATATTACAGTGGATGCTTAGACATATATAGGGAGGACTTTCTTGCTCGACATGATAGTATACTATCTGGTTGCACTTTATCTTAACATGTACACTTATTGTCTCTCTCTCTATTACATGTTGATAAAGCCCTTAGGATGAGTACTTGACTACCAGGATTATGATGCAGATCATACTAGTGGGGTAAAGGTAGTCGGTAAGTACATCCTTAGATTGTTCCTAGTCATGGGAGTATCGAGACAGGGCATCGATACTCCAGAGTAGACTAGCGTATGCGCTTCTCGACCCATATGATGGGCGATGGATAATCCCACATTTATTGGTTTTTGACATCAGAGAAGGTATACGGGTGCTCAGTGGAGACTGGGTACACTGAACGGACTCGCCAAGAACTCCTAGATGGTATTATACCTATCGTCAGATAGCAGTTCTCTAGTGATACTGGTATAGGTTAGTCTGTCGACCCGAGATCATCATAAAGTCTTATGTGATTCCCACTGTGCTTTGATTTCTACCATACCACGGTCAAGAGATCGTGCAAAAATGTGGTTTTTGGGTACAGTCCCGAGTCACATGGAGGCAATGAGCGATAGGAGGGGATTCGTCTCTCCCGGTATTGGGAGTTGATGTTGCGCTATGCTCGATTTGCCATAACATGAAATCCCTGGCCAGGGTTGCTGAGATTTACTGGTAAGTGTTATAAGTAGTTTCTCGAACCGTTATGAACCTTGCATCGGCATGACTTATCAGGCTATTGGGGTCTGATGTTATATCACCCCATGCTGTGATATGTGACATATCTGACGAAGAGACCGGACTGTATGGTAGTGTTACTGATTGGATTCGCAGGAGTATGAGCAGGCTTGCTTATTGATCTTCTGATCGCTCAATACCCGGGTGGCCGTTACGTTTAGAAGACCGCTTGCGGCTTGTGGGTGTTTGATATGATCATCACCTACTGCCGGCATATTGACGAGTCTTTAGAGTCCTACACAGAGGTTTTCTGGTTCATGCGAAACGGAGTAGGAGCACATATGTGATATGTGCGGGACCGAGATTAATACTTGTATATGATGACGTATTCTATTCTCGCGTTTTGTGACATCGGTTGGTTATATGTGATATAGCCGGGTTATCGGATCAAGTGTTGATTCGATAAATTGTTGCATTTGATATTAGTCGGTTATATGTGATATAGCCGGATTATTAAATCAAGTGTTGATTTAATAATTTAATGTAGAATTATATATTTGATATATTAAATTACATTAACTAATATTAGCTCACTTAATCATTACTTTTTCTGACTTGATAATACATTAATATATATGTGATATATGTTAATTGTATTGTTTTATTTGTACACAAATAATATATATGTGATATATATCATTGTGACATGCTAGGTTATACATGCAACAAGGGTGTATGAGACTCACACCATGCTAGGGTTAATATTAGGGTTTAATATTCATTATTAAGTAATTAAACATCATTTGAAATTAGTCATGGTTGAGCTTTGAGGAAGCTAGTAAAACCTTTGACTTACTCCACTTGTTTGTTTTTACTTAAGATGTTTATTAACCAAACTTTCACACTTAGCCATGGTTTAGTCTATACAAGGGTTAAGGCATGACATATACTTACCATGGTTGCATTTCTAACGTCATGAGTTTCATTCATCTTCTTCTTCCTCAAGATGAAAAAGCTTTTTAGGGTTTGGAGTGATGAAGAAATATTGTGAGAAAAATAAATCTAAAATAAGCTCATTTCCTACTTCATCATCCTCTACTATTAGACATTTAGTTTAGGGTGTTTGCTTCACTAAACCCTAATTTAGTGAAGAGGTAGCATGAGCTTGAGTCTCCTCGACGTAGATCATCTTCGGCTTCAAAGACTTCGAGCAAGTTTTCATCTTTCACCTTGTGGAGCCTCTCAAGTGTTCGGGAGATCATTACTCGCAGCGAGAGGACTTCTACATAGAGCATTTGAAGTGAAGGACCGGTCTACAAAGGTTGTATTCCGCATTCATTGTCACGACCCGAAATATTAGCTCGTGACCAGCACTTAAATCACGCAACGTCTAAAGTCGTAACGTAATTCAAGTAAGCTGTAACCCAGAAATCTAAACCATTTTATGAAAATAGAGGTGAAGTTTTGAAATAAAGGTAAAATGAGATCAAGTTTTCTTAAAATGCATAGAAAAGGAACATGAAAATGCAAGTGGATTATGCAAGTTTAAAAACATGTTTCGTCTTTTTGAAAATTTGGGCAACACCTACTTTGTATATTTTGATCCAAAACCACCTATACAAGATAATGATAAAGGCATCCCCAAGCGGGAGCTAGCTCTTTGCCAAACGGCGGGTCACAACCACTCAAGACAGTATAAATAAGTATACGACGTCCAACGACGAAGATCACCACAAAGATAAAGAAAAGCAAGACATAAAAACCACAAGTAACGGAAAACCCCTCGCTCTAAGTCTCGCAACAACAATCCCACTTAGTCTCATTACTTATACAATTTACTAATTTTGATTGATGGAGTTGACTAGATATAATATGAAATGTAGATACGAGAGCGGGTACGATACAAATGTCCCACCAACCAATGCAAAACACCCGAATGCAACCGTATGCTAGCGAAGCCGCTACTGATCCCTACGGTCTACTTGCAAGAACTGTGGCACAACCGGGGTGAGTTGCCAACTCGTGAATAGAAATATATCAACAAGTAGAAATCGAATAAACAACGAATCCTAGGTCAACTATATCATGAAGGTAATACTATGATATCTAGGGTGACCGGGTCTGCATATGTGCCAACAAGGTAGTCAATGCTTATAAGCATGTGGACAACATCAAATAGTATAATCAATGCATGTATGAATGTGGATCTCGTCCACCCATATGATCAATGTCTGTATGCACGTAAATATCATAAAGGAGTGCGCATGAAAGTATGAGGATATAAATCAATGGTGTCCTTCGCGGCACATCAAAATCATGGAACCTGGGTGTCCAACATCGACACCCGAAAACATCATGAAACCCGTGTCCAGCATCGACACGTAAATACTCATATCTCGGGCTCCGTCAGTCTGGATCGGCCCACGGGCTCCGTCAGTCCGGATCGGCCCATATCATCTCTCGACTCCAGTCGGTATCCTCCGGATATCCGCCAGGTCCAACCAATCACCGGTAGTTAGTAGTCTCACCGTATGTATACACAGCATCCCTTTCTTGCCCCGGGTACCATACCGGGTCCACCATGTACCCGCAATCGGCCCCATCCACCTCCTCGAATCGGGTTTCACATATCACTCTCAGAACCGAGAAAACACATGGTGACGCACTGAAATATCATATCAAGAGAAACCGGGTTTTTAAAACAGTACATGCTTTCTTTTGAAATCACCACGGTTCTCAAATCCAGAAATCTCATGGAAACAGCATATCTCAATGCGTAAAATCATAAAGCATGATGTATGCGACATATGATATAAATGTAAGCATATCCGTATATGCGCAAGTATGGATATATCAAAGTATAGGTGCACCAATATGGATATACAATGTGTATGTACGCAAGCATATTATGCGAAGAGTCATATCATGATGCAGCAATCCTACTGTGTAGTGACATGGCAATTATCGATGATGAAGTGTGTGAGCCGACAAATCTGTGTAAGTGTAACCTACGCATCACCGATAATGGTGTAAGTGTACTAGCACAGGTATAAGCAATTCCATAAGAATAACATGAATGCAGCATAGTGTAAATCATATGCAAATGCCGATGGGTATACGTATCTAACATGACCAAGTCGGTGAATCTATCAATCGGCATCTAGCCACACAATATTCCGTACGGTATAATCCATCGTACGGCATCCTCTAGTCAAGGGTATGGATCAAACCTCAAGTCAAACTCATCACGTACGGAAAATCATCGTACGGCGGCATTAAGCTAGCAGGGATCCTATCAACTTATGCGACAATGAGGAGTACGGACCTAACGTCTCGTACGACATATCACACAAGATTCACAATATTCTATATATATATATATATATATATATATATATATATATATACACACCTATGTCCCAGGTCACATCCGCAACAATATCATATCAGGGGACCGACAGGGTATCAATCATCTCAATCGAATTGCATCCATACCAACATATCACCAAATCATCATATCACGTCATATATTATTTTCATCACATTTATATCCCTCATCAAGTCAATTTTACAAATACGCTCTACCTTAACTATAAGCATAAGTATCTAATCTAATATACACACCCGAACCATACAAACAGTTTTTGAAAGATGCGAATCGTAGTTTTGAAAGTAGGGACTACAGTGTTTTTAAAGAAAAGATATCATTTGAAAATCCGTAACGTCGCCCAGGGTATCTGTTTAAAAGATGCATACGATTCCTCAGTTTAGAAATAAGTATGGTTCGGATGACACACTTACGTCGGCTATCTAGTCCTATAGTACCCTAAACGGCAATATCGTCAAACATCATCCTCAAATCCCGTCATCACATATTAGCCGTATTATATCACTTCTAGCTATCCTTTAGTTTCAATTATGGTTCTCTAAATATCCTTTTACTCTATCTATAGTTTTCTATTAAAGGTTTCATTAACCATAATCTATATATAAATCAGTTTCCATCAAAATGTGCGGGGGTGCTATACGCCATCCGCCCGACTTCCCCCGTAGATATAGATCTACTCACCTTGGTCTTCGCTTGCCGAAGTCGATGACGCCACGCTCCGTCGCCTCGGAATCCACGCGAAGGTACCTACAATAAAAACACATATCGACACGCTATTAAAATCAATTTCTGAAATCCAAAACGGTACGCGCATTGCTCATAGGTCAAAACCTATGGCCTACACGTACAAAATCAACCAAACACCCCTTGTTGTTGATGTGCAAACATCCAACAACCAAATAAAAATCCAAATATCAAAACTAAACATTTCAAAATACGGAAAACATATCCAAAATCACACCAAAGTGCTTCCAGATTTTGATTCAGGCCAAAACAAGGTGCACAAACAATACTGGGGTGCTACATAGGGTGCATATAAGCTAGGTAAACAACCTGGACACCCCTACCCACCAAGTTGCCGGCCACTTACCTTAAAAATCCGGATACCTCGGCCCCTTAGGCTCTGTTGGGCTCCGTATGGTCGGGGTGGTCTCCTAGTACCCTAATTTGGTCCCTTGGGTTGTTTGCTACTCTCAAAAATCCCCCGGGTTGCTCCAGATTTCCCTGCACACCCTATATCCTCGCAAAACCGTCATGGATCAATTCCTAAATCCATGTTTTGATCACTAAGCTAAATCCCAGCTCTAGAATCACCTCAAAGGTCTTATTGACAGCCACTAACATCACTAATTCCACTCAATCACCCCAAGCCCTTCTCTAGAAATTCTCAAGTTCACAAACCCATCATCAAACCGATTCTAAACTAAAACTAGAATAGAAAGAAGCTCAAACTAACTAAATGGAAGAAGTTATACCTCATTTAGGCTACTCTAGACAGCCCTAGCTCCATAAGTCATCAAAATCGAACTTTGCTTGGTCCAATGTGTAGAGGGTGAAGAGGAGATCAACTTTTGTGAAAGGGGTTTAGGGTTTTGGCAAGGTTTTTGGGGTGGGTCAAGAGGGTAGAAGATGGGGGGGGGAGATAAGGAAGAAGAAGAAGAAGAAAATAGTGGAGGGAGAAATGAGGCAGCACTCTCTCCCTCTCTCTCACTTTCTCACTCTCATTCTCTCACCTAGCATGCTTATTCTCATCATTGTGTCCCCTCTCTCTCTCCAAGTCATCATTACACCTTTTTCCATTCTTTTCTCACCAATAACATATACACCCTAATAAAAACAACACAAATGAAATAACATGTAACATGTCATGGTGCACTAACCATGAAAACTGTAGAAACACGGATTTGGCTTAATCGCGATTAGCAGTGTACTAATCGGGTTTTTATCAAAACTGCATATAATATATTTTTAAAACGCAAAATCCTTTAAATATATTTTTAAATGAATAAATCATTTTAATTTCCAATTATTTCACAATTATTGGTAAATATTTATACCCTTTTTCGAAAACCCCAATTTTGCAAATCGAGCAGTTTTCAGGAAATATATTATTTTAATATTAAATTCCAAAAATAATATTTTATATTTTCTGGAATGTTACAGTCTTCCCCCCTTAAATAAGTTCGGTCCCCGAATTTAAATTTAAACCCCCAAAATCTAAAACATTTCAATAAACAGCTCAAGTCAACGGGGCTCCGAAATCATGGAAAATGCAGAAATACCGCAGCGCATCGCGTGCGCCTGAAAACGAATACAAGACTCAAATCGAACTCCGTCAAGCGTCACGCAAATCATCTGATTTGCACGCATATCCTCGGAGTTACAATAGAGATACAGATCTCGAAATCCACTACTAAAATCCAATATACACTAGTCAAATACTATAATATGTGTATAGTACGCATCCTTGAAAACTCCAGAATCTAAATAAAATACATGCAAAATCTTTTCTGAATCGCCGTGTGATGCGTAATTCACGGCCTAAGTGACGGACGCTCATTTGTAAAATAATAATAATACGTGTCTATATATTTTTTGCTAAATATACGTTCCGTCGTTTTTTTCCAAAATATCCCAAAAGGTTTTCTTTTATAAACGTTCGTGTCGCTCACGGACACGTAGGAAATAGCGAGACTATATAGCTCCTTTTGAAAACCTCTTAGTAATCTTTTAATGCAGGCAAAGTACTCAGGTACTATCCTCGGATCAGTCCTGTTTGGCTACTTCATAATATAGTACCTATCATGAAAACAAGGTGCTCAAAAGCAAAATCAGCCTCAAAAGGCATATCCAATAATCGCGTGCGTCTGGTTTGAACGGACATCAAATCCAAATACAAATGCCACAATATGCACAGAAGAAAAACTCAGTGCAACGGGTGTGCACGAAAGCATCTATCCAGTGCAACGGGTGTGCACGACAACAATATCAAGCGTATCTAGAGTGCATCCGGTGCAACTAACATTCACGAATGAAAATCCCAATTCGAGTGCATCCGGTGTGCACAAAATCGCGTCTCATATCATGCGTCTAACATGCGCGAAAATCCAAATCAAGTGCATCCATCATGCACGAATGAAATCTAAATCAAGTGCATCAAACATGCACGAATAAAAGTTAAATCAAGTGCATCCATCATGCACGAATAAAAGCTAAATCAAGTGCATCCCTCATGCACGAATAAAAATCTCTCTCAAGTGCATTCGATGCGCACAAAATCCCAAAATCAAACGTCTAATATGCACAAAAATCCAACCAAAGCGTGTCGGATCCGTAAAAACATATAGTGCAGTAGCATGCACAAAAACGAACGGCAAGTGCCAACGCGCACGAAAATATAAATTTGGTAAAACGAATGCTTAAGAACATAAATCGGGTGCAACCAAGGTACGGAGTATAAATCCAGTGCGACAAACGCATAAATACCCGTCCGGTGCAACAAATGCAAGAAATGCAAATTTAGTGCAACTAATGTGCGAAATACGAATACAGTGCAACTAATGTGCGAAATACGAATACAGTACATCCAGTGCACGAAATACGAATATGGTGCATCCAGTGCATGAAATACAAATACGGTGCATCCAGTGCACGAAATACAAATCCAGTGCATCCAGTGCACGGAATACTAATACAGTGCATCCTGTGCACAAAATACAAATCCAGTGCATCCAGTGCACGAAATACTAATACAGTGCATCATGTGCACAAAATACCGATCAATAACTCAAATGGGTAAACAGTAACACCGAGTGTACTAAGGTGTATAGAATCATAAACGTGTGCAATTGCGTGCACAAAACACGTATCAATGCACTGCAAGCACATGTAAGCTATACCGAGTGCAAAAAATCAAATCGAGTGCCTACCATACGCACAAAATCAAATCAACCATATGAAATCCACGAAATCATAAACACATGCTACGAAGGTACAAAATCGACATCAAATGCAATGGATATGCACAAATCGCAAATAACCACAACGGTGTATAAAATATATATCCAGTGCGATAACTATACCCAAAAATGTAAATACCCATCAGGTGCAGCCATGGTGCACGAAAACAATATCATGGAACTCAATCATCAAAACTCAAATCCAAGCGATATAAGCGTGATACTCGGATCACAAATGCAAATCGCAACAAATTATATTGAGGTACACCTCCTACAATGTCGAAAAATAAATCAGTGCGCCTAAAACCTATAGAACAAGAACATCCGCTTGCCTCCTACTCACGGTCTGGCGTCCTCGGTCTCTGGGTCCTTATCTTCTCTGCAGATTCACCAATCTCGCAATCCATCGGCTCATCGACCCGGTCAGGTGTGCTAACGCGGACGATTCTGCTCTAGCACTTCTCTGGTCGTCTTTCGGCCAATCATCACGACCGCTCGTAAAGCAGCACGTTACTGGCGTTGTCCTCTGGCCCTTTGAATACTCATAACACATCTGATCCTCGGTGTGAATCTCATTGCAGCAGTGCCCTGGAAGGAATCCTGCTCAAGGTCTCTTCCGATCTCGCCTATGCCGAACTGTACGGAGGCTGGTACTCTCACATAATTTTTTCTCGCTTTCTGGACATCTGCGTTCTCACCACAACATTTCCTCCAGAACTGGCCGTATCCCAACGCCTCTGTACACGTATCAGGTCTCTAATCTCGACGAGGAGTAACAACAGCTCGTCAGCATCTCGCATGAACCTCTGATCCCACTTGTCTGTATCATCATCCACTTCGACGTCACTCCATGCTATCTGCTCACTGCAACTGTTCTCGGCCACGGTTAATCCGGAGTCTCTCACACGGACTCGAAGTCACAAACTCGGTATCTTCATCACTCTGTAGAAGATATCTGGCCGAACACATCCTCGGGAACTCGTCCCAACCATCGGAGGAACACTCAATACTCGTCCGTCCTCGATCAACTCACAACGCATCTGGGTGAGGTCCTCTATCCGAAGCTGGTTAGCTTGCTGATCTCTTATCACATGATATCCGGACGACGTTAAACCTTTCGATCGAGTCATCAAGGTCCCAAAATTTCCCGAAAGCTCAACACCTGAGCACAGTCTAAAATATCTGTTACATACCACAATACCTCTGGACCAGCCGTAGAAGGGTAAACCCAAGCCTCACTGATGGCACCGCTAAACTGCCGCAAACCCGAAGGTTCAAAAGCGGTTCCATAGTCATCATGTCGAGTTAGGGTTTCATTCTTCTAGAGGGTCCACAGAATTACCTGCATATTCCTCCGAACACTTTAAACATGGGAAAAATGGGTTTCTGACACTCGTTCGAACTTTTTAGCTTCGCCTATACAACATGTGAATATTCCTCGCCCGCATGCTAAACAATGCCTCAATCCTACAGGAAAGACGACACATCAACGGTCACTTCTGGATCGGTCTGCTCTAGATCTGAATAAGACTCTCCATACTGAAAATCTCCAACTAAACCGGGCCTGCGTCGGTGCATCAATCTGACGAATCACCTTCGTCTCTCAAATAGGGGTAGACTAGCTATCATCTGTCGCATTTCTGCCTGGAAGCTCCGGCGATCTCAGCTCGTAAGCTCTGGAAGCGAAATCCCATCAATCTCAGCAACAGCTGGGTCATCTGTCTGGACGGTAGGCGACATCACAATCTCTGAGGGAGGCTGTATATTGACAGTCCTCTCACAACAGGCAGCCTCTAACAGTGGTCTGATCATCCGGTGCAAAACCAAACACTCGCCTCAACAGGAGGTCACAACATAACACTACATCGAGACGTTCCCATGTCACCAGAAAACACAATGGTCAGCCCTCATACCAGACGAGCTCGCCATGACCGCAACACTAGCAGCAGCCCAAACTGTGCTCAAACCATGGTGACAGGAACCTCAATCGAGTATTGAAGAGAGCAGATCAACGGCAAGAAAGGAAAGGACAGATCCAGAATGGATACATGATCATAAGAAAGAACAACATCAATGGGAGTATGATCATGGAAACAAATAAAATCAAGGATCTCAAATGGATGTATAATCATGGGTATGAAAAGAATCATAAGTCTCAAAAATATGCACATCCTAAGGTTTCTTAAGTGGAATATCGTGTCGTAAATATGCCGCGGAACATACGTACGGTACGTCACTCTACTCAAGCTACCTACGCCATCAATCAGGGTCAGCCTATGAAACGAAAGTTTGGGTCTAATACCCCCCCCCCCCCCCCCGTTCAAGTCTAAGTTCCGTAAGGTCAAGCCTAGGTTCCGAAATACATACCCGCCCTAGACTCCGCATAGTCAAACATAGACTCGAATCAAGGTTAAACCTAACGCTCTGATACCAACTTTGTCACGACCCGAAATATTAGCTCGTGACCAGCACTTAAATCACGCAACGTCTAAAAACGTAACGTAATTCAAGTAAGCTGAAACCCAGAAATCTAAACCTTTTTAAGAAAATAAAGGAGGTGAAGTTTTGAAATAAAGGTATAATGAGATCAAGTTTTCTTAAAATGCATAGAAAAGGAACATGAAAATGCAAGTGGATTATGCAAGTTTAAAAACATGGTTCGTCTTTTTGAAAATTTGGGCAGCACCTCCTTTGTATATTTTGATCCAAAACCACATATACAAGATAATGATAAAGGCATACCCATGCGGGAGCTAACTCTTCTCCAAACGGCGGATCACAACCACGCAAGACAGTATAAATAAGTATACGATGCCCAACGGCGAAGATCACCACAAAGATAAAGAAAAGCAAGACATAAAAACCACAAGTAGCGGAAAACCCCTCGCTCTAAGTCTCGCAACCACAATCCCACTAAGCCTCATTACTTATACAATTTACTAATTTTGATTGATGGAGTTGACTAGATACAATATGAAATGTAGATACAAGAGCGGGTACGATACAAATGTCCCAACTACCAATGCAAAACACCCGAATGCAACTGTGTGCCAGCGAAGCAGCTACTGATCCCTGCGGTCTACCTGCAAGAACTGTGGCACAACGGGGGTGAGTTTCTAACTCGTGAATAGAAATATATCAACAAGTAGAAATCGAATAAACAACGAATCCTAGGTCAACTATATCATGAAGGTAATACTATGATATCTAGGGTAACCGGGTCTGCATATGTGCCAACAAGGTAGTCAATTCCTATAAACATGTGGATAACATCCAACAGTATAATCAACGCATGTATGCATGTGGATCTCGTCCACCCATATGATCAATGTTTGTATGTACGTAAATATCATAAAGGAGCGTGCATGAAAGTATGAGGATATAAATCAATGGTGTCCCTCACGACACATCAAAATCATGGAACCTGGGTGTCCAACATCGACACCCGAAAACATCATGAAACCCGTGTCCAGTATCGACACGTAAATCCTCATATCTCGGGCTCCGTCAGTCCGGATCGGCCCACGGGCTCCGTCAGTCCGGATTAGCACATATCAACTCGCGACTCCGGTCGGTATCCTCCGTATATCCGCCAGGTCCAACCAATCACTGGTAGATAGTAGTCTCACCGTCTGTATACACAGCATCCCTTTCTTGCCCCGGGTACCATACCAGGTCCACCATGTACCCGCAATCGGCCTCATCCACTTCCTCGAATCGGGTTTCACATGTCACTCTCAGAACCGATAAAACACATGGTGGATGCACTGAAATATCATATCAAGAGAAACCGGGTTTTTAAAACAGTGCATACTTTCTTTTGAAATTTCCACGGTTCTCAAATCCAGAAATCTCATGGAAACAACATATCTCAATGCGTAAAATCATAAAGCATGATGTATGTGATATATGATAGAAATGTAAGCATATCCGTATATGCGCAAGTATGGATATATCAAAGTATATGTGCACCAATATGGATATATAATGTGTATGTACACAAGCATATTATGTGAAGAGTCATATCATGATGCAGCAATCCTACTGTGTAGTGACATGGCAATTAACGATGATGAAGTGTATGAGCCGGCAAATCTGTGTAAGTGTAACATACGCATCATCGATAATGGTGTAAGTGTACTAGCACAGGTATAAGCAATGCCATGAGAATAACATGAATGCAGCATAGTGTAAATCATATGCAAATGCCGACGGGTATACGTATCTAACATGACCGAGTCGGTGAATCTATCAATAGGCATCTAGACACACAATATCCCGTATGGTATAATCCATCGTACGGCATCCTCTAGTCAAGGGTATGGATCAAAGCTCAAGTCAAACTCATCACGTACGGAAAATCATCGTACGGCGGCATTAAGCTAGTAGGAATCTTATCAACCTATGCGACAATGAGGAGTACGGACCTAACGTCTCGCACGACATATCACACAAGATTCACGATATTCTATATATATATATATATATATATATATATATATATATATATATATATATATACCTATTTTCCAGGTCACATCCGCAACAATCTCATATCAGGGGATACGGCAGGGTATCAATCATCTCAATCGACTCGCATCCGTATACCAACATATCACCAAATTATCATATCACGTCATATATTCTTTTCATTGCATTTATATCCCTCATCAAGTCAATCTTACAAATACGCTCTACCTTTACTCTAAGCATAAGTATCTAATCTAACATACACACCCGAACCATACAAACAGTTTTTGAAAGATGCGAATCGTAGTTTTGAAAGTTGGTGCTACGGTGTTTTTAAAGAAAAGATATCATTTGAAAATACGTAACGTCCCTCAGGGTATCTGTTTAAAAGATGCATATGATTCTTCAGTTTAGAAATAAGTATGGTTCGGATGACACACCTACGTCGGCTATCTAGTCCTATAGTACCATAAACGGCAATATCGTCAAACATCATCCTCAAATCCCGTCATCATATATTAGCCGTATTATATCATTTCTAGCTATCATTTAGTTTCAATTATGGTTCTCTAACTACCCTTTTACTCTATCTATAGTTTTCTATTAAAGGTTTCATTAACTATAATCTATATATAAATCGGTTTCCATCAAAGTGTGCGGGGGTGCTATACGCCATCCACCCGACTTCCCCCGTAGATATAGATCTACCCACCTTGGTCTTCTCTTGCCGAAGTCGATGAAGCCACACTCCGTTGCCTCGGAATCCATGCGAAGGTACCTACAATAAAAACACATATTGCCACGCTATTAAAATCAAGTTCTGAAATCCAAAACGGTACTCGCATTGCTTATATGTCAGAACCTATGGCCTACGCGTACAAAATCAACTAAACACCCATTGTTGTTGATGTGCAAATATCCAACAACCAAATACAAATCCAAATATCAAAACTAAACATTTCAAAATACGGAAAACATAGCCAAAATCACACCAAAGTGCTTCCAGATTTTGATTCAGGCCAAAACAAGGTGCACAAACAATACTGGGGTGCTACATAGGGTGGATATGAGCTATGGAAACAACCTGGACACCCCTACCCACCAAGTGGACGGCCACTTACCTTAAAAATCTGGCCACCTTGGCCCTCTAGGCTCTGTTGGGCTCCGTATGGTCGAGGTGATCTCCTAGTAACCTAATTTGGTCCCTAGAGTTGTTTGCTACTCTCAAAAATCCTCCGGGTTGCTCCAGATTTCCCTGCACACCCTATATTCTCGCAAAACCGACATGGATCAATTCCTAAATGTGTGTTTTGATCTCTAAGCTAAATCCCAGCTCTAGAATCACCTCAAAGGTCTTATTGACAGCCACTAACATCACTAATTCCACTCAATCACCCCAAGCCCTTCTCTAGAAATTCTCAAGTTCACAAACCCATCATCAAACCAATTCTAAACTAAAACTAGAATAGAAAGAAGCTCATACTAACTAAATGGAAGAAGTTATACCTCATTTAGTCCATTCTAGACAGCCCTAGCTCCATAAGCCATCAAAATCGAACTTTGCTTGGTCCAATGTGTAGAGGGTGAAGAGGAGATCAACTTTTGTGAAAGGGGTTTAGGTTTTTGGGGTGGGTCAAGAGGGTAGAAGATGGAGGGGAGATGAGGATGAAGAAGAAGAAGAAAATGGTGGAGGGAGAAATGAGGCAACACTCTCTCCCCCTCTCTCACTTTCTCACTCTCATTCTCTCACCTAGCATGCTTATTCTCATCATTGTGTCCCCTCTCTCTCTCCAAGTCATCATTACACCTTTCCATTCTTTTCTCACCAATAACACATACACCCTAATAAAAACAACACAAATGAAATAACATGTAATATTTCATGGAGCACTAACCATGAAAATTGTAGAAACACGGATTTGGCTTAATCGCGATTAGCAGTGCACTAATCGGGTTTTTACCAAAACTGCATATAATAAATTTTAAAAATGCCAAATCCTTTAAATATATTTTTAAATGAATAAATCATTTTAATTTCCAATTATTTCACAATTATTGGTATATATTTATACCCTTTTTCGAAAACCCCAATTTCGCAAATCGGGCAGTTTTCGGGAAATATATTATTTTAATATTAAATTCCAAAAATAATATTTTATATTTTCTGAAATGTTACATTCACTTAGTTGTTAAGATGTTAACATTGTTGTTCGTTTAAAACTCTCGTTAAGATTCTAGGGTTAGGGTTATTTAGAATGGCAAAAATTTAAAAACGGCATGGACGATGCCTCCCCAAACCTTGCTGCTGCGCTAAGTAACCCTACAACACCCATATCATACCAAAAGTGTGTGTGCGTGTGTGTGCGCGACAACATAAATCCAAAGGCCCAGGAGTAAGAGAAATAGGGCTAAGGGTATACCTTCCTACGAGTACACTTATTCTAACCTATAATTTCCTGGAAACCTATTAGCTAAGTCTACACATCCAACATTGACATATATATATATATATAAGTATCCTAATCTACGGTTCCAGGGGTTCTATACGCCATCCACCCTACCCCATAGATATACATCTACTCACCTATTATCCTTGCTTTGGCCGAAGTCGATGACGTCTTGCTCTCCTTCGTCATCCTGAAAGTCCACGCAAAGGTACCTACAGTTCAACGCATGTCGTATTGACATCAAAATCAAGTATGGAAAACGAGACATATATAGGTTAGAAACTATGGTTTACACATGCAAGAATAACCAAACAACTCTCGGGGTTGACGTATAAACGTCAAACGACCGAATCAAAACTCAAATACCAAAACTCAAGTTAATAAAAATCGCAAAACGAAAACAACAACTTGGAAAAACACTCCCAGATTTTACCCTAGGTTGAATTAAGACATTTTATATATGTGGTAGGTCTAAATATCAGATGATTGAACCCTAGACCAAGAACCAATCCTAGACTCCATGTCCAGGACGCAATTTGCGACTAGAATGTATATATTTGCGGCCATAAGAGGGAATTAGGGTCTCGGTTTCTAAGGTAGTCTCTAGGTGGCCTGCACATCTCACTGTGATCGCAACTTATTTTTCAGAGCTCATGAGTTAAAGAAGATTCTAATTAATCATCACATTTTCCATAAAACCCGAAGTCGGAAAATTCCAAGTTCATGTTTGGGATTCTAAACTCAAGTTTAGTCCAGAATTCTATCACTAAAAGGGTTTTGGTCACTAACTAATCCTCAAATACATCTCCACAACTCAAAACATCTCCTAAATCTCATCTTAGAATTTTCCAAGATCACTAACCTACACTTGTTTAAATATAAATCACTATAGGTGATTAGGAAACTTAACTACTTAACTAGAAGTATGGGATTTACCTTCCAAGAGCAACTCAAGAAATTTCTAGGATGGTCAAAATGCTCAAAGTCCCAACTTGATCTTACCATGGTGTTTGTAGTGGGCTTGGGAGTAATTTTTGTGAAGGTTGTATGGGGTTTTGTGGTTGTTTTGAGGGTGGACATGGGGTGGTAGTAAGGATGGAGGAGAATGAAGGAGGAGGAGATGAAGAGGGAAATGTTGAAGGGGGTGAAAATAAGGAGATGAGGAAGCCAAGAAGAAGTGTGTATAATTTTCTCTCCCTCTCTCTCAACCATGCTCTTGTCCCCACCCTCTTATTATCCTTTTTCTTTTTTTTTCTTTTTTTAAAAAATATAAACAAAACCATTTAAAGCAATTGAAGCCATGATTATTAAATATGGACAAGTGTTACAACATAAAATGTTGCATGTCATGATACACAAATAGAGTTAATACATAATTAGTAAAATATTAATCGAGTTTAGCATTAAACTTGCGTATAAATAATGGTATAATAATTTATAAAATGTCCAAATCAAATAAATGCTTCCATAAACAAAAATTCATATAAATTTTCAATTATTTTCCAAACTATATGTATATAATCATATTATTCCATTTAAAACTAACTTCTATACTTTTATAATATTAATAAAATTTATTATTTTATTATTTTAATTCCAAAAATAATATTTTATGTTTTTGAAATGATACACCAACCTCATCGCCGGAGACCTCATCGTCATCCTCCTCACCATCCTCACCTCTCTTCATCTCCCGACACCACCACCACCACCCTCGACAACCCCTAGAACCCCAACAACAACCTAAGAAAACCCACGGCCGACGTAGCACCCTCGCCGTCGATGACAGCCTTCGTCGTCGTCAAGACGTCGCCTCGCCCTTTTCCTCTGTCCCCTATCCCAGAACCCAACACCAGACCCGGCACAACAGCGAACATCATCTTTCTTTCTTCTCTTTCTTGATTGGTTCTTGACCATCTTGCCGGAGTCGCACGCGTCACCGAAAATCCGGACGACCCAGTCACCGTCATCATCCAGCGTAGACATCACGTCACGTTATTGATCAGCCAGGTCCATTCTTGCGCGTGTGAGTTGCATCGCGACGTTTATCCGACGTCGAACGTAGCATCCCTGAGATCCAATCAGGCAAGTGTCAACTCGCAACATGCTATACTATATTATATCAATATCCATATGAATAAAAATAGTACATGTGTTTTATTATACAGTAAATGTTACCAATTTACAGTTTTATGGTATCCGTTCATATCCGTACCGATAATCGTGTATCTAGTTGCATGCTAGAACATCATGATATAGTTATACTACTATATTAGTACCACATGTTATCCGGTTTTCATCATATGTAGTAATGGATATACAATGGTTATTACAGATAGATACATATGCATCCTAGTATCAATTTTGTTTACTGTGTTCCGATATCGATTACAGTTTCACATTTGGCATCTATTTGATACATATGCATCACATGACATGTTCACGACAGACTACTTGACTTGTTACTTTGATCTTGTTACTAATGCCAACAATATTGATGTGTTGTCCTGACGGACGTAACTTGTTGTCTGCATAGACGAGAACTGTACATTCTTGATCCTGTGTTGGCATTAGATTCATATTGGCCATACCTGACTTGAATACAAACCTAGGGGGAAAAGGGAAAATCAAGAATGTAACCGAAACGTAACTCAAAAGGATATTATTACTTGTTTGCCGTTTTTCCGGGATTACAGAATAATTACATGTTTGCCGTATTTCCGGGCGTTACGGAATAATCATTACTTGTTTGCCGTTTTCCAGGCGTTAGGGAATAATGACTTTTTTGTCGTTTTTCCAGGCATTACAGAATAAATACTTTTACCATGATCCCGTGGGGAACGAACGGGATATATACTGTTGGGTTACGATGAGGATTACATTAATTGATTTCAAAGACTTTTAGAATAGATAACCTAGAAGCACAGTTTTAGAATACACATCACATACCCATATACACACATACCTCACTGTTTCATATCCGTGTTATTCATTTATTTTCATATTTACTTATATCGTTATAGCCTGGTTATCACTGATATTTTGATATTATGACGCACAGACGTCTGGGTTTTGCGTGGCCCAGTTCCTTTACCTCTATCTCAAGCAGAATAGGAGTACTTTAGCAACCAAGCCAAGCAGTGAGGAATTGAACATGTGTTATTTAGAGATGTTTGGTTTAGTTTATTTTCCGCAGTTTTATTTCTTTGATGTGAGCCCATATTGGGACATGTTTCAGATATTACTATTAGAGCTCGATTCATTTCCGCTTATGCATTTTTCTTGACTCTATTTACTCTGGAAGATGGATATGTATTAGCTAGTTTTATATTTTTCTGTTCTTGATATCCTATAGACAGCCATAATGTGACTGTGGAGGGATGATTCTTAGCTACAGGTAGTATGGTCATCTCTGTCATGTGTCGTAGTTTACATGTCTTGGGAAGCGGGGTGTGACAGGATTTGTTTGGTATCAGAACCTTAGGATTTAGAGTTAATCGAGTTTGGTTCTTTTGTAGTTGGGTATTAAATCCAATACTCTAACCATGAAACCCGGAATTAGGAACATGTCATGCCCCATTACTATCTTGTCAGTCTTGAATCTATAGCTATCTTATTTATTGAATCTTGTTTACCATTGCTAATCCTCTTCAGTGTCTTGGCTCCAGAATAATGGCGGATAGAGATTTGCGATCGTACCAAAAGCGTGTTGATAACGCCGCATTGCTTGGTGTTGTACATGGTATGCTGGAAAACCAGAAGCGGCAAACTGAGCTTAATCAGCGGCAGGACGAGACTTTCCAGAAGGGTCTGCGGACGGTCCAGCAGTCCGTAGTCGCAGTAGCACCCAGGCCAGCACAGCGTGAGGGCACCGTGGCGGACTTCAGAAGGCTTGGTCCATCCACATTTATAGGTTTGGAAGAGCCATTTCCAACGGAGCAGTGGCTAGTTGATACAGAGAATCTGCTCGTAGCCACGCAGATTCCAGATGAGGATGGTACACATCCAATTTGTAGATTACGCTCGCGAGTGGTGCCTCGTAGAGGAGACCCGTCTGCCCAAACCAATCAGTTGGGCAATGTTTTCATGAATTTTCCTGGATAAGTTCTTTCCGCAATTCGGCTCAGGAGGAAATGGAAGAGAAGTTCATTAGCTTAAAAAAGAATGACGGATCCGTTGATGCGCATGCGGCTGAGTGGACTCGGCTCAGTCGATTGGCGGGGCCTTTGGTTGCCAACGAGGCAGATAGGGCATGAAGGTTTATGCGTAGCTTGGATGTAGAGATCCAGTGACATATCATATCTCTGGGATTGACCACCTTCTCCCAAGTTCTCAAGGCAACCACGGAGCATCAGAGTTTATAGGTGAATGCGAAAGATACACAACAACAAGCAGTTGTGGTGCGGAAGCCGGCGTTTACGCCAAACCGAGCTCCTGTACGCAAAGACATTCCGGTGAACCGGCGAGGCATTGTACCAACGAAGAAGCCCGTTGTATCCAATAAGAGAAGGAGTGTGTTTTATGACTACTGCCAATGACCGGGACATTTCCGGAGGGAGTGCCGGATGAGTCTTAGGCAGTGTCTGATTTGCAGAGCTACTGATCATCGAATGCATGCTTTTCCATCAAGAGTTCAGTTGAAGGGTGATGCTCCGAGAGCACTACAAAAGAAAGTTACTCAGGGGTCTAATCAAGCACGGGCCTTTACTTTGACGGCTGAGGAGGCCAAAGCTTTAGACGAAGTCGTTTCAAGTGTCCTACTCGTTTATAATTTCCCCGCATTGGCATTATTTGATTCAGGTGAATCCCATTGCTTTATGTCGTCCATGTTTATTGGTGCACACTCGATTCCACACACGGCCCTGTCTAGTTGCTGGCACATACACACTGGGAATGTGAAGATTATATCTAGTAGCAAGTACAAGGATTGTTCGATTGTTATTTGCGGACGAGAGTTATTCGCGGATTTCTTGGTGATTGATACTGGAAGCTATGATGTTGTCTTGGGAATGGACTTTCTTGGCACTTTCCACACTCACATCGACTATAGGGCAAAGAAATTGATTTTCCAGATTCCCGGACATCCGAAGTTTATATTTTCAGGAGGCAGCAGATCTGTCGGGCCAGTCGAATTTAGGGCTAGGCAGACAAGTGTCGTTCTTTTGTCGATGGATGTAGACAAGGGGGAAGTGCCAGTAGTAGTTCGAGAGTTTATGGATGTGTTCGAGGACATCTCGGGTTTACCGCCAAAGCGAGATATGGGGTTCGCGATTGATCCTATTCCTGGAGCAGCGCCGATTTCAAAAGCGTATTATTTGATGGCACCAGTGGAGCTAGAAGAAGTAAAGAAATAGGTTGCCTAATTACTAGAGGAGAGTTGGATTTGTAGCAGCAATTCACCCTGGGGAGCTCCAGTTCTTCTAGTCAGGAAGAAGGATGGCACGCAGAGGATGTGCATCGATTATTGAGAATTAAACCGGGTAACTATCAAGAACAAGTACCCGATCCTTTGCATCGGCGAATTATTCGATCAACTCAATGGCGTGAAGGCATTCTCGAAGCTGGATTTGTGATCCGGATATCATCAAGTTCGGGTGAGATCAGAAGATATTTGCAAGACAGCGTTCCGAACTCGATATGGGCATTACGAGTACTTAGTGATGCCATTTGAAGTTACTAATGCACCAGCGATATTCATGGACTTGATGGACCGAATCTTCTCACTATATCTGGACCAGTTCGTAGTGGTATTTATTGATGACATTCTGGTCTATTCGAGGAGTAAAGAAGAGCATTCAGAACACTTGAGGATCGCACTACAAACGTTGACGCAAGAAAGGCTATATCCTAAGATGAGCAAGTGCGAATTTTGGCTCGAAAAAGTGAAATTCTTGGGTCATGTTGTATCCGGAGTTGGAATTGCCGTTGACCTTGAAATGATTGCAGCTGTTCATGATTGACCAATTCCAAAGAATGTAGGGGAGATCAGGAGTTTTCTTGGGCTTGCCGGATATTATAGAAGGTTCGTGGAGAACTTCACTCGAATAGTTGAACCATTGACCAAGCTAACACGAAAAGAGCTACCGTTCATATGGACGGAGAAATGTGCGTCAGCTTTTGAAGTGTTAAAGCAAAAATTGATCATCGCTCCTATCTTGACAGTGCCAGACAATTCCGGAGGGTTGGTTATTCACAGCAACGTATCTGGGAAAGGCATGGGATATGTTCTAATACAGAATGGGAAGGTTATAGCCTATGCGTTAAGACAATTAAAGACTCATGAGAAGAACTACCCAACCCATAATCTGGAGTTAGCAGCAGTGATTTTCGCTTTGAAGATTTAGAGACACTACTAATTGGGCGAAAAAGTTGAAGTATTTACCGATCACAAAAACCTAAAGTATGTGTTCACGCAGAAAGAACTCAACATGAGGCAGCGTAGATGGTTAGAGTTGATGACTGACTATGATCTTGATCTAAAATACCATCCGGGAAAAGTTAATGTAGTGCCGGATGCTCTAAGTCGGTTACCAGCAATACAGATGTTGACTGCACAAAAGGAGATTATAGCTGATTTTAGAGATTCGAGTTGGAGATTGTACTACCGCATTCTTCGGGATAGTTGATGCAGTTGCAAGTATAGTCATCCTTGATCGATAACATTAAAGCAGCGCAGTCGCACGATCCAAGGTTGCATAAGTTTCGAGAACAAGTTGAAGCGGGACTTCGAACGGACTTATTGATTCATGAAGATGGCTCGTTACAATATGGGAGTCGTTTATATATGCGTAAAGAAGATGTTCGTGAAGAAGTCATGAAGGAGGCTCATAGTTCCGCATATTGCGTACATCCGGGAAGCACAAAGATGTATCGAGATCTACGACAACATTTCTGGTGGGAAGGCATGAAAAGAGAGATTGCTCAGTATGTATCGAAGTGCTTGGTATGTCAGCAAGTCAAGGCTGAGCATCAAAGGGTAGCTAGTTTATTGCAACCACTTTCGATTCCTCAATGGAAGTGGAAACATATAACCATGGATTTCGTGACAGCTTTACCGCGAAGTCCAAAGGGCAAAATGCAGTTTGGGTCATTGTTAATCGATTGACCAAGGAAACTCACTTTATACCATTTTGAGTTGGTCAGTTGACGGAAGCTTTAGTAGAACGGTACATGCATGAGATTATGAGATTGCATAGAGTACCTATGAGCATCATTATCGATCGTGATACCCGATTTTTATCGCACTTTTGAAGGAGCCTGCAGGAAAGTGTGGGGACTTGCTTGAAGTTCAGCACAACCTATCATCCTCAGACAGATGGCCAGTCTGAAAAAACGATCCAATCTCTTGAAGATATGTTGAGAGCATGCATGTTAGACTTCAAGGGTTCATGGGAGGATCATTTTCACTTGGTATAGTTTTCTCATAATAATAGTTTTCAAGCGACTATACAGATGGCTCCATTCGATGCATTATACGGTCGCAAGTGTCGCTCGCCCATCTGTTGGGACGATATTGGAGAAAGAAGATTATTGGGAATGGATCTTATTGTGCAGATGGTGGAGAAAGTTAACGTGATCCGAAATCATATGAAAGTAGCACAGGATCGACATAAAAGGTTGGCCGATACAGGACGAAGACCTCTGAAGTTCGCAGTTAGTGATTTTGTATTCTTGAAGATATCACCAACCAGAGGAGTGATTCGATTTGGTAGTCGAGGCAAGCTTAGTCCTCGATTCGTGGGGCCTTTCGGTATTATCGAGAGTATTGGAGAGGTAGCTTATCGATTAGCTTTACCACCATCCTTGGCAGGTGTTCATGACGTGTTTCATGTATCTCAACTCCGCAAGTATGTTCGAGATGAGACGCACGTCCTAGATCACTCGGAGCTGACGATAAGGGAGGACTTAACATATGAAGAACGACTAATGGTGATCGTGGATCGATGAGATAAGGTCCTCAAGAACAAAGTTATCCCTCTAGTACTTGTTTCATGGGGGAATCGTTCGCACGGAGAATCTACTTGGGAACATGAAGATGATATCCGACAGAAGTTTCCTCATCTCTTTTCTTAGATCCGGGTTTTCTTATGTTTTCTTGTTCTGGGAATTTCGAGGACGAAATTCTTTTGTAGTTGGGTATAATGTAACACCCTAGTGCATTTATACCGTATTTTATTTGGGGTTTTCCATATTTTGCGACAACTTCTTGTTTATTATTGATTTTGGGTGCGGATAGTGCATTTGGTATCGGTGGTTAGTATCCGACCCGACCCGCATGATCGAAACTCATCATGGTTCTAGATTACATCATATATTCGCTAGTATAGAGGATCCATGCATATTTAGGTTCTATACATGTATGATATATTTGGTATCCGCATATTTTTCAATAATACAAATAATAGCCGGATAATATATATTTTAATATCTAGCATAGCATGTTAGCATACCCCATATCATATGTTTGCATCCATATATCGTGTTCATGTCCAGATTGATAAAACAGACTCGTTTGGATCGCAACGTATATTTACGTATATCCGTTCTTGGAAGTATGCATTTTTATTAACCGGACATCGCATTATATTTTTAACTTATACGTATATTTTCCATATTTTAAAAACAAGATTTTTAGATGAAACCCGGGTTATATTCAGAGTATTTTGATATCTATTTAATCCCAATATATATATATATATATATATATATATATATATATATATATATATATATATATATATTAACTAACAGATTTACTTATAAAATATACAAATATAATTAACTAATATATTTTTATAACTCAGATTCTCTCTCTCTCTCTCCTCTCTCGTGCACTCTCTCTCTCTCTCTCTCTCTCTCTCCTCTTATAAAATATATAAATATAATTAACTAATATATTTTTATAACTCAGATTCTCTCTCTCTCCCCTCTCGCGCTCTCTCTCTCTCTATATATATATCCCCTGTCTCTCTCTCTCCTATATAATTATAGTAAACCTATAATAATTATACAGACACCTCTCTCTCCTCTCTTCTTTCTCCATCTCGCCGCGAGAACCCAAACCTAACCCTAGCCAGCCCTCGCCATCACCGGCCTCCCCATAACCCCATCACCTTCATCACAACCTCCTCCGCTACCACCTCTTATTCTCTACCCCGACCATGACCCCTGCAACCCCGGGAACCCTGCAACCCAAGAAACCTTCGCCAAGACCTCATCATCGACCTCACCATGATCACCTCGACCTCACCTCATCGTCGACTTCACCCCGAACTAATCATCTCACCACCCTCGTCTCCTTCTTCTCAATTCCCGAGCACTGCAATTCCAGACCCCCGATCACCCATACTTGCAAACCCCCGACAACCCCCGGCGACCAAACTGCAGAAACCTAACCTCATCGCCGGAGACCTCGTCGTCATCCTCCTCACCATCCTCACCTCTCTCCAACTCCCGACACCACCACCACCCTCGACGACCCCTAGAACCCTAACAGCAACCCAAAGAAACCCATGGCCGACGCAGCACCCTCGTCGTCGAAGCCAGCCTTTTTTGTCGCCAAGACGTCGCCTCGCCCCTTTCTTCTGTCCCCTATCCCAAAACCCAACACCAGACCCGACACAACAGTGAACATCATCTTTCTTTCTTCCCTTTCTTGATTGGTTCTTGACCGTCTCGCCGGAGTCGCAAGCGTTGCCGACAATCCAGACGACCCAGTCACCGTCGTCGTCTAGCGTAGACATTACGTCACGTTATTGATCAGCCAAGTCCAGTCCTGCGCACGTGAGTTGCATCACGACATTTATCCGACGTCGAAAGTAGCATCCGTAAGATCCGATCAGGCAAGTGTTAACTTGCAACATGCTATACTATATTATATCAATATCCATATGAATAAAAATAGTACATGTGTTTTATTATACAGTAAATGATACCGATTTACAGTTTTACGGTATCCGTTCATATCCATACCAATAATCATGTATCTAGTTGCATGCTAGAACATCATGATATCGTTATACTACTATATTAGTACTACATGCTATCTAGTTTGCATCATACGTGCTAATGGATATACAATGGTTATTACAGATAGATACATATGCATCCTGGTATCAATTTTGTTCACTGTGTTCCGATATCGATTACAGTTTCACATTTGGCATCTATTTGATACATATGCATCGCATGACATGTTCACGATACACTACTTGACTTATTACTTTGATCTTGTTACTAATGCCAACAATATTGACGTGTTGTCCTGACGGACGTGACTTTTTGTCTGCATAGACGAGAACTGTACATACTTGATCTTGTGTTGGCATTAGATTCATATTGGCCATACCTGACTTGAACATAAACCTGGGGGGAAAGGGGAAATCAAGAATGTAACCGAAACGTAACTCAAGAGAATATTATTACTTGTTTGCCGTTTTTCTGGGTGTTACGGAATAACCGTTTTTCCGGGCGTTACAGAATAATCATTACTTGTTTGCCGTTTTTCCGGGCGTTATAGAATAATTACTTGTTTGCCGTTTTTCCGGACGTTACGGAATAAATACTGTTACCGTGGTCCCGTGGGGAATGAACGGGATATGTATTGTTGGGTTACGATGAGAATTACATTAATTGATTTCAAAGACTTTTAGAATAGATAACCTAGAAGCACGGTTTTTGAATACACATCACATACCCATACACACACATATCTCACTGTTTCATATCTGTGTTATTCATTTATATTCATGTTTACTTATATTGTTGTATCCTGATTATCACTGATATTTTGATATTATGACGCATTGACGTCTGGGTTTTGCATGGCCCAGTTCCTTTACCTCTATCGTAGGCTGAACAGGAGTACTTTAGCAACCTAGCCGAGTAGTGAGAAATTGAACATGTGTTATTTAGAGATGTTTGGTTTAGTTTATTTTCCGCAATTTTATTTCTTTGATGTGAGCCCATATTGGGACATGTTTCAGATGTTATTAGAGCTCGATTCATTTCCGCTTATGCATTTTTCTTGACTCTATTTACTGTGGTAGATGGACATGTACTAGCTAGTTTTACATTTTTCTTTTCTTGATATCCTATAGACAGCCGTAATGTGACTGTGGAGAGATGATTCCTAACGACAGATAGCATGGTTGGCTCTGTCACGTGTCGTAGTTGACATGTCTTGGGAAGCGGGGCGTGACACCAGCATTCCTGCATCTTGGTGTATTGTCGGTCAGTAATACCCTTGCAACAGTGTCTTTTGAACTATGTTGCGGGCCCCTTGATGTGCCCCTCCGACCCTTTCATGTATCTCTCATAGGACGTAGTCTGCTTTGTCGGAATCGACGGATCGGAGTAGAGGTTGGGTTTATGACTTCTTGTATAGGTTTCCTTTGCTCCATACGAAGTGGCGAGCTTTCGTTCGAAGCCGGCGAGCCTCGACCCGGTCCTTGGGGAGTATTCCGTCATTTAGAAATTCTACAATGGGTTTTCTCCAATCCGGGACATCCGCTTGAGTCGTGTAGACCTGGAATGTTGCCTCTTCATCTTCCACGCTGGGACTTGGCAGACTTCGAAGAGGATGTTTATTCTGTGATTGGCCAAATAGGAAGAGGCGAGTTTGCTCAGAGCGTCAGCCTCGGCGTTCAAGCTTCTGGGAATGTATTCCACTAGGACCTCTACCAGGTACTTTATCATTAGTGGTTCCCAGGCTTCAAAACGTCCAGTCACTTGGACGACAACTAGCGCAGAGTCGCTGCGTATCCTGATCGTCTTTAGCCCTACGCCGAAGGCGATTCGTAGCCCTGCCAACAAGGCCTCATATTTTGCTGCGTTGTTCGACGCCTTAAAACCCGGCCTCAAAGAATATTCCATCTCCGCCTCATTCGGGCCGCGGATGATTAAACCGGCTCCACTCCCTTCCCTCATGGAGGATCTGTCCACATAAAGTACCCAATCTGGGATCGGACCGAGCGTCTCCTCGACTGAGGGTCATAAGTTAGGGCCCCGTGCTGATACTCCTTCCTTAGTGGGAATAGTGCATTCGACTACAAAATCTGCTAAGGCATGTGCTTTGATAGCTTGTCTTGGTCGGTACTTGATGTCGAATTGGGACAACTCCCACCTCCATTTCTCTAAGCGGCCCAACGATTCGTGGGAGCTGAGGATATTCCCAAAGGGTCATTCGGTGAGGACGAGGATCAAGTGTGCCTAGAAATAGTGTCGCAGTTCCTGGAGGTGACGACAAGCGCAAGTACTATTTTTTCTATGGCCGGGTATTTGTTCCCTGCGTCCTTGAAAGCATGGCTGACGTAGTAGACCGGTCTCTGTATACCTTCGAATTCTCTGATGAGTACCGTGCCGGCAGCCTGGTCGGACATGGCTAGATATAGTAACAGCTTATCCCTCTCAACCGGTCGGATGAGAAGCAGCGGGGTCGCCAGGTGTGCTTTGAGTTGCTCGAAAGCGTTTTGGAACTCCTCAGACCATTCGAACCTGGGTATCTTCCTTAAGGCTTTGAAGAAAAGCAGACACTTTTCTCTGGATCTAGACATAAAGCGACACAAAGCAGCCACCCTACCGGTGAGTCGCATGATATCAACATTGCTCTTGGGTGTCGCCATGCTGATGATGGCCCTGATTTTCTCCGGTTTCACCTCGATTCCTCGGTGGGTAACTATGAATCCAAGGAATTTCCCGCTTGTGATGCCAAACGCACATTTTACTGGGTTCAGCTTCATCTTGTACTTCTGTAGGACGTAAAATGTTTTGCCGAGGTCTGTAGTGTGCCCAGATGATGAGGTGGATTTTACGAGCATGTCGTCGGCGTAGACTTCCATGTTTCTCCCGATTTATGGTTTGAACAGCTTGTTGACCAGCCGCTGGTACGTGGCTCCGGCGTTCTTGAGGCTAAAGGGCATTACCCTGTAGCAGTAGCCCCTCGATCGGTGGTGAAAGCGGTCAGCTTTTCGTCGGCAGGACTTATCCGGATCTGACTATAACCGGAGAAGGCGTCCATGAAGCTTAGTAATTTGTGACCGGCCTAGCTGTCCACTAGCTGATCTATTTTTAGGAGTGGGTAGTTGTCTTTGGGGTAGGCCTTATTTAGATCAGTGAAATCGATGCACATGCGACACTTCCCATTCACTTTCTTGACCATGACCACCTTCGCCGGCCAATCCGAGTAGTCCAGGTTCCTGATAAAGTCGGCTGCGAGCGGTCGGTCCACTTTCTCCTCTATCGCTTTTTGCTTTATTAGCGCGAAACTTCTTTTGTTTTGTCGAATTGTCCGAGCTTTCGGGTCGACTCCGAGCTTATGGGAGATCACCTTGGGGTCGATCCTGGGCATGTCCACTGGGATCCAAGCGAACACATCGGAGTTGTTCTGGAGGAACTGGATCAGGTCGTCGCGAGCGCCTCCTGTCAAGAGAGAGCCGATCTGGACAGGCCGTCCGTCAACTCCCTCTTTGAGAGGAACTTCTACGAAATCTTCCATCAGAGCGCCTCGAATTTCTTTTCGGTCTTCATGTGTGTTCAGAGACTCCAGAGGATCGTGTACATCTTCAAAATCGTCAACCTCTTCCTCGGTGGGAGACGTTGAGGCGAGACAGACCCTGGCGGTTCGTTGGTCTCCGTAGGCCTTGCCTACCCCCTCCCCCCGTTGCCCAAAGGGAGCTTGAGCGCGAAGTGATAGGTTGAGATCTGTGCCCGGAGAGAGTTTAGGATAGGGCGTCCCATGAGGATGCTATAGGAAGACGGGATCTTGGCAACGAGAAAATTCACCGGTATGGTTCGCGTTCTGCCTGCTTTCCCGATGTTGAAACGGAGGGTGATCAATCCCTCAGCCAAGACAGTATGGTTCGTGAACCCGGAGAGGACATGGGAGGTCGGTTGGAGATCGGACGGAATTAATCCCATATGCTGGAAACAGTCGTAAAACAGGATATCCGCCGAGCTCCCCGAGTCGACCAACATTCTTCGGATCTCGTATCGGTTAACCCGGGCTGTTATCACCATGGGATCATTGTGCAGGAGTGATATGCCGTGGAGATCCTCGTCGGTGAAGGTGATCGGATCGTCCTTCTTGCATTTCTTCTGAGGCGGATCACTCAAGGCCATGACCGGTCGGAGGTGGGGGGCTTCCGCTGCCCGAAGTCGAACCTACTGAGACGACCATAATCTACCCGATTGTCAACTCCCCGGAAGGGGTTTGGTACGTTTGCTCCCGATCTACATGCTGCTTGTCTCGCACATATTTCGCTAGGTGACCCGAACGAATCGGTTCTGTTAGGGTCAAAAGTTACACCCCGATCGACCAAGTCAAAGTCAATCAACCCCCAAGCCAAGCGGGCCTAAGCCCAAGTCAGGACGAAGCATGGAAGGGGCTGGCTCCATGCTAAGAATGTAGCAATAAATTAGTTTAATACAATTTTTTATAAATAAATGTATTAAAAATGGGCAGAAAGCCAAAATTTTGTAAACCCCATGGCTTATGTGCAAAAAGAAATAAGCACATAAAGCATGAGGTGGCACAAGTGCCATTTGGCAAAGCCCAAGGGGCTATATGTAAAGTGTGTAGCCTATAAAAGCAACATGATGATGAAATAAAGAACAACTTTTTCAATCTCTCAAAAAATTCTAGGATTATGTGCCTCCTTGTCCTTCCTTAAGGCTCTAAAACTTCTTCCTTTTTCATGAATTAAATCAAGAGTTTCACTCTTCTTTTCCCAAAAAGGAATAGTTTTTAACCATAAAACCCACAAAGAGGAGCTCAGATCTCTAAAAGGGGAGATTTGTAAATCTCATCCCCCTTTTTTCTCCAAGATCCAGCCAACAGAGAGGAGGAAGAAGGAGAGTCATCTCCAAAAATCCCACTTCGGGAAGATCCAAGGCTCAAGAGAAAACCCAGGGGTCAAGGGAGAAGAAAGGGGTCCCCTTTCATCATCTCCGAAAACCTCTTAGGAGTAAAACTCCACAAAAAATATATAAAACAATAAATCCCTTTTATAGGAGTTTAACACCAAAATTAAATTAGGAAGTACAACTCCCTGTGCAGGGCTAAGCCCCTCTTCCCTTTTTTAGGAGTTTTAACTCCAAAAGTCAATCGGGAGTACAACTCCCAGTATAAGGGCTAAGCCTCTTTTCCTGCAGGCATCCAGCACCCACTTGCTGGGCGTGTGAGGCACTGGTGCCCGGCGCCCATGCGCCAAGCACATGAGGCGCTGACGCCCAGCGCCCGCATGCCGGGCACGTGAGGCGCTGGTGCCCGGCGCCCACATGTCCTTAGGATGCCACGTCCCGCACCCGACAAGGGGGATGCTAGCTCTCTTGACCCCCAACCCGCTATCCGAATAGCGGGACCCCCATAAACTCTGTGAGATCCCCGATATACCCAAGACCCCTCAAAACACAACACACGCACACTGCATATTGAATTCGCATGACTAGTTGACCCGTCAATCGGAGGTTCCCTCGCTTCAAAGGCGAGAGGTAATTAACGGTAGCTTAGTCCGCGGATGCCGGAGATTCGGATCCCCACAATCAATAAACCCCAGCCTACCCTGGACAAGGGGAATCTGTAATGCACTTGACAAGCGACGCGTATTCCCATCTCAATGGGGTGACGAAAAACACCCTATAGATTTTGATATGCCTGGTAGGACAGAACTCTCCTCCTATATCTCGGGTCAAGCGTTCATGCGAACTCATTTAGCATATATACCGATGTTTGTACTAAAATTATGCTTTTTCGTGCAGCAATCAACTTTCAACGACGATTTCTTCTAAGATGAATTCAGCTTCTGACACAACTCTGATTCCCTACGTGGTCAAGATCAATGCCCGCGTGGTTCTCCCTGCAAGTCTCAGCCGGTAATGGGAGGAGCTACCCCTCCAATTTGGTTCCGTCATCATCTACCTTGCCGGAAGCACTCATCTGGCAGAAATCCTGGCAAACCAGGTAGCCAAGCCGATCTCAGGGGGCAAGAGGCTGAACGTTGTGGTCGCTAAGGCACTATAACCCAAATATAAGATGGTGTTCGAACGACTCTCTAGTGCTCCAGCTAGGGGCAAAACCACCGGAACAAAGCGTATCATCAAGCGTCGCGGATGAGCTCAGACGACTACTCCAACAAGTGTACAATCAGGCATATCTCCAAAGCTCTCCATTGCTTGGTCTACGGCGGCTTCCCGAAGAGCCGAAGCCTGCCAAGTGCTTAAAACAGAAAGGTTAAGACAGAAGAGGCTCAGGTATTAAGCCAAAAAGAAGGCCAGGACTCCGGCTAAGTGGAATCTTATGAGGTTCCAAGAGCAGGGTTACCCCGCGATGACGGCCGAGTCGGCCGTAAAAGTCAGCAACTCCTTCGAATCTCTGAAGTGAGTTAAGAAAAATGCCATAACCGCCAGAATCAAGGAGACAGCGGTCCGAACGATGCTACAAAGAGACGTGTCTCAGCCCTAACAGAGAAAGCATGACACCATCTCTTCAAGAGTCTATCAGGATCTTTGTTTCGCGTGAAAGTAGCGGGGCAAATCCCGAAAAGAAGCGCCAGCACCATCCAGGAATCCGGTCAGGCCAGCCACCTTCAATCGATTTCCCGTTACCGAAACAAAAGGGCCATGACAGCGGTCCAAGAAATCAGCTGCCAATAATGAAAAGATAGCCATATATGTTATCCATACGGTCTATATGGCGGGCGCGCGGCCCAGCGACAACTTGCGCAGCAAAGGAAAGGATGGCGCCACCACAACCCAAGCCCAATCTGGCATGAATGTGGTTGCCACTTCCTAAGATCAGCCGCCTCCACTGGATGATGAAAACCCTCTCGATGAGGCCGATAGGTAGAAAGACCCCTCAGTCCATATGGAGTCAAGCTCGGACAGCGAGGAAAAGCCGACTTTCTGCCCCAGGACTGCAGACCAAGTGCTGCTTCAAGAACTCCGAAAATAGCTCAGGAGCAAAGATAAAGAGATGGCCAAGCTTTACTCTAAAATCGACGACTTGATGAATGTCGTGATGCAGCTCACGGCTCAAATTTCCCAGACGCCATCCAATCAAGCACAAGTTTCCACTCATGAGATGGATGATAATGACCCGAAGCAACCAATGCATGTCCCTTTAAGTCCAAGTATAGGCGAGCCACGTGAAAGCCGGCCACATTCCACTTCTAGGGATGCCTTGGCCCAAGATGGCGCCATCCTGCTAACACAAGATCGGATAATGGATTTGGTCACCAGCAAGGTTAAAACATTGGTGGCTGAAGCCGAAGCTCGGAAAGAAATTGGCAGTAGTGGGCAGTCATATCTCGTACAGTAGGATTTGATCGAGTTCCCGAGCGGCTACGTCATTCCTAAGTTCGGAAAATTTAACGGGACGGGAAATGCAAATCAGCACATCGTCCACTTTAAAGCGTCGTGCGGAAATACAGGGGGCAATGATGCATTCCTTCTTCGTCGGTTTGTCAATAGCCTGACCGGTGTCGCTTTCGACTGGTACGTGAGTATACCAGATGGGTCCGTCACTACTTTTGCCTAAATGGAGTCTCTATTTCGGCAAACATTCATGAGTGTTAGTGATAAGATCTCTATTGCTTATCTTGTGAGGACCAAGCTGTAAGTCCATGTCGCGCACCCCACGTGTCCGCGGGGAGGCGGAATTTGCAAAAAACGATTTTTCAAAGTTCGCAACACAGACTTAAAATCCATGATCGATGCTAAACCCTAGCTAACAAAATACTGTGTGAAGTTTAACTACTCGGATGAAGGTTATACCTCACGAAACCAAGTCCTTCGGGTCTTTTAGTCGTTGTCCTCCTCGTCATCGTAGGCTCCGATGATCGTTACGGATCGTGGCTTCCTCGTCAGCTTTCTCGAGTCAAAGACGATCCACCCGAGAGTCTATAGTCCGAGCTCCAACCTCAACTCCGAGGTAACTAGGGCAAGTAGCTTTGCTATACTAGATGGCCTAAGTGATGTAGAGAGTGAAGATGGAATACTTTGTCTCTTGGAACCCTAGGTTTCTCAACTCATGAGAGGTCTAGGGTTTTATGAAGAAGAAGAACACTTGAGGAAATTGAGAGAGGGAAAAATCAACTAAAGAAAAAGGCTTGGCTCAAGTGAGAATAATCAAGCATCTAAATAATAGAGGAGATAAATATCTCAACAAATATCTAGCATGCTTGAAAATATCTCATGGTGAGTCATGCTTGATCTTTTGTCCAATGCCACCTCATTTCCTCCACCTCATATTTGTTTAAATCCATAAAGGAAATGAAACCCTAATATGGCATCCTTCTATAAGCTTTCCCGAGTAATTATGAGAACGCCCATCATCCATATATACATACCCGCATCCGCATTCCGAAGAATACGAATACAAAGAGACGAAAACAATCGATCAATATAATACTAGGATCCGGTTTAAACCAAAGCCCACTAGTATTACTTGCCCGATCATCATACGCGCACAAGTGCACGTACGTGATCGAAGCCCTACCGTAAAACCATACGGCCTCTACATCTTTTGCCCGATGTAGGGAAACTCTCTATATAGGACTCTAAAAACTCGGCAGTACGCTGTGTTAGTGTATATGCCCTAGAGGCCATTATTGTATCATACTGGTTTGTATATTACTTAATGGAAGCTTGGGATATTCACAGTTGTATTAACTGTCTTGCTCAAAATGGTAGCATACTACCTGGTTTGTTTCTACTTCAATATGTGCATGTGTTTCTTTTAGCATATTGCTTATACATATTAGTAGAGCCCTTAGGATCTTTGCTTGATTACCAGCATTATGATGGCAGTCACACTGGTGGGGGCTGGGTAGTCTGTAAGCATATCCTTATACAGGTCCGTAGTCGTAGGATTATCGAGACGGAACATCGATACTCCAGAGTAGACTGGTGAATACGCTTCTTATCCCAGCATGGGAGATGGTCTGTCCTACAGCCATTAGTACGTTGTACTGGAGATAGTATGCAAGTGCTCATTAGGTTATGAGTACACTAGACAGGACTCGTCGGGAACTGTTGGTTGGTATTATACCTATCGTCAAGTAGCAGTTCCCAGGTGACATGAGTACAGCTTAGTCCGTCGACTTGACACTGCTGCTTCGCCTCGAGTGTGTTCCCACTGTACTTTGAATACTATCCTACCACGGCTCAAAAGAGTCGTGCAAATAGGTAATACTTGGGTGCAGTCCCGAAGCACTTGGAGGCAGTAGCGGTTAGATAGTATTCGTCTCTCTCGGTATTGGGGGTTGATATCGCGCTGTGTTTGGAGAGCCATTACACAAAGTCCCTGGTCAGGGCAAGCGAGATTTACTGGTGTTAGTGTTTATGCCCTAGAAGGCCATTACTGTATCATACTAGTTTGTATATTACTTAATGGAAGCTTGGGATATTCACATGTATATAACAGTCTTGCTAAACATGGTAGTATGCTACTTGGTTTTTCTATCTTAATATGTGAGTGTACGTATTGATAGAGCTCTTAGGATCTTGCTTGACTACCAGCGTTGTGATGGCAGTCACACTAGTGGGGGCTGGGTAGTCTACAAGCACATCCTTATTCAGGTCCCTAGTCGTTGGATTATCGAGACAGAGCATCGATACTCCGGAGTAGACTAGTGTGTACGCTTCTCATCCCGGTTGGGGAGATGGTCTGTCCCACAGCCGTCAGTACGTCGTACTGGAGATAGTATACAGGTGCTCGTTAGGTTACGGGTACACCGGACAGGACTCACAGGGAACTGTTGGTTGGTTTTATACCAGTCGTCAGTGAACAGTTCCCAGGTGACATGAGTTCAGCATAGTCCGCAGACTTGACACTGCTACTTCGCCTCGAGTGTGTCCCACTGTTCTTAGATTGCTACCCTACCACGGCTCAAAGGAGTCGTGCAAACAGGTAGCAGTTGGGTGCAGTCCCGAGCACTTGGAGGCAGTGGCGGTTAGACAGGATTCGTCTCTCCCGGTATTGGGAGTTGATATCGCGCTGTGTCAGAGAGCCATTACGCAAAGTCCCTGGCCAGGGCAAGCGAGATTTGCTGGTAGGTTCCAGTAGTTTCTCAGGGTGTAATGGGCTTCCCTCCGACACGACTTATACCGCTATTAGGGGACTGACGCTTGCCGCCCCCTAGGCCCGATATGCGATAGTCTTGGACGAACGGACCGGACTGTATGGAGATTGTCACATCAGACTCAGTAGGAGTTCGGATGGGTTCCCTCATCGGCCTTCTTACTGTAAGTCCACGTTGCCCACCCCGGTCCTTACGGGGAGGCGGAAAACATAATAAAAATTGGATTTTTAATGACTTAGGCAACATGGACCTTGCTTGTGAGGATCTTTACTAAACGAAAACTAGCTAAAGTAAACTAACAACTAACTAAGTTGTAGAAAGGTTATACCTTGAGCTCGAACTCCTTCTCTCCTTGCTCGTCGGAATGGTTGAAAGGCCTCACCTTGCTTGTCTTCTTCCGTCAAAGAAGGATCCACCCGAAAGCCTCGACCTTTAGCTTCAACTCCAAGCTAGGAGTAACTAGAGTGCAAGAAATGCTAAGACTTGAACCCTAGAAGTGAGTAGAGATGATCAAGTGAAGGTTTTTCTCAAGCTTTTATGTTTCTCAACACATGAGAGGGAGAGAGCTTGAGGGAGAGGATGAGCAAGAGAGAGAAAAGATATGAGAGAATGAATTATTAGTGAGCCATTCTCACTAATATGTGTGTGTTATTTTAATTAATTAATTAGCAAGAAAATTGTCATGGTTTAATCAAGAGGTGACCATTATCATTTCACTTTTAATGCAAATTGCAAGGATCAAAGAGCATCTTCCAAATGAAATGATCATGGTCAACTTGTCAACATGGTCAACAAGTCAAAGAAGTCAAAATGTCAACAACAACAACCATGCACAATAATTAAGCTAATTATTAATTAACAATAATACACACAAAAACAATAGGGTTAATAAAATGACAATAGTCATTAACCCTAAACAAGGTCCTCTCCCTCAATCTCAAGCAACTGTGCATACGCACCCGCATTCGTGATCCGAGGAACACGAATACAATGAGAAAAACCAATTTCAAATCATATACTAGGATCCGGCTTAAACCAAAGCCCGCTAGTATAAACTGTCCGGACAGCAACCGTGCACAAGTGCGCGGATGCGAACGAACCCTGTCGCAAAACCATGCGACCTCTACTCGTTTTGCCTAAAGGCGAATAGCTCTCTGTGTGGGACTCTAAAGACTCGACACTACGCTGGCAGTGGGTTTAACCACAGACCGCAAGCGGCACTAGCTGTACGTAACGGTCCCCAGGTAGATGTCGATAAGAAGATTGACGAGGTGAACCCCATCTGCACTCCTACTGAGCCTGTATGTGACAGTCTCCGTACAGTCCGGTCTGTTCGTCTGATACATCACATGGCGGGCCTAGGGGGGCGGTGAACGTCAGTCCCCTAATAGCGGTACAAGTCGTGTCGGAGTGTAGCCCAGAACACCCTGAGATAACACTGGAAGCCTACCAGTATATCTCGCTTGCCCTGGCCAGGGACTACTCGTGTAATGGCTCTCCTGGACACAGCGCGATGTCAACCCCCAATACCGGGAGAGACGAATCCTGTCTAACCGTCATTGCCTCCAAGTGCTTCGGGACTGCACCCAAAAACTACCTGTTTGCACGACTCCTCTGAGCCGTGGTAGGGTAGTAATCAAAGTGCAGTGGGAACACACTCGAGGCGAAGTGACAGTGTCAAGTCAGCGGACTAAGCTGTACTTATGTCACCTGGGAACTGATAACTGACGATAGGTATATTACCAACCAACAGTTCCCGACGAGTCCTGTCCAGTGTACTCGTAACCTAACGAGCACCCGCATACTATCCCAAGTACGACGTACTAACGGCTGTGGGACAGACCGTCTCCCACACTGGGATGAGAAGCGCATACGCTAGTCTACTCCGGAGTATCGATGCCCTGTCTCGATAGTCCAACGACCAGGGACCAGTATAAGGATGTGCTTATAGATTACCCAGCTCCCACGAGTGCGAGCGCCATCACAACGCTGGTAATCAAGCAAAGATCCTAAGGGCTCTACTAATATGTATACCTGCAATATGCTAAAAGAAACACATGCACATATTAAAGCAGAGACAAACCAAGTAGCATACTACCATTTCGAGCAAGATTGTATATACAACTGTGAATATCCCAAGCTTCCATTAAGTAATATACAAACTAGTATGATACAGTAATGGCCTCTAGGGCATATACACTAACAATCTCCCACTTGCACTAAGGCCATGTACTGGCGTATCGAAGACCTATCATCTCGATCAGCCCCTCGAACTGAGTCTGGGGCAAGGCCTTGGTGAATGGACCTGCTGCGTTATCCTCTGATGCAACTCTCCGGACCTCGATCTCCTGGCGATCTACAATCTCCCTGATCAGGTGATACCGCCTTAAGATGTGTCTGGATTTCTGATGGGACCTGGGTTCCTTCGCTAAAGCTATAACCCCGTTGTTGTCACAATACAGAGGTATTGGGTCAACAATGGATGGAACCACCTGAAGTTCTTTCAAGAACTTCCTCATCCAGACAGCTTCTTTTGCGGCATCAGATGCAGCGATGTATTCCGCTTCCATAGTCGAGTCAGCAACGGTTTCCTGTTTGGAGCTCTTCCAACACACTGCCCCTCCATTGAGGGTAAAGACAAAACCCGACATGGACTTGGAATCATCCTTGTCACTCTGGAAGCTGGAGTCAGCAAAGGCCTCAATCTGCAGGTCTTTTCCGCCATACACCAAGAACATCTCCTTAGTCCTTCTCAGGTACTTGAGAATGTTCTTTACTGCTATCCAATGTTTCTCCCCAGGGTTTGACTGATACCTGCTTACCACACTCAGTGCATAAGCCACATCCGGTCTGGTACACAACATCGCATACATTATAGAGCCTACCGCAGAAGCGTAGGGTATAATAGACATGCGATCCCTCTCCAAATCAGTCTTGGGAGACATCTCTTTGGAGAGGGTGATCCCGTGACAAGCCGGTAGATTACCGCGCTTGGAATCTTCCATACTGAATCTCTTCAGTATGGTGTCGATGTACCTGGACTATGAGAGTCCTAATATCCTCTTGGATCTGTCACGGTAGATCCGGATACCCAGAATGTATGAGGCATCACCCAGGTCTTTCATGGAGAACCTGTGTGACAAGAACCCCTTGACAGATTGTAGCATAGGAATGTCATTTCCTATTAAGAGAATGTCATCCACGTATAAAACGAGGAATACTACAGTTCTCGCTACAAATCTACAATAGATGCATGGTTCATCTGGATTTTTGATAAAGCCAAATTCTTTGACCGTCTCATCAAAGCAGATGTTCCAACTCCGCGATGCCTGCTTGAGTCCATAAATGGACTTGAGCAACTTGCACACCTTTCCGCTGCTCCCACCCTGAATGAAACCCTCTGGCTGGTCCATATAGACACACTCCTCTAAATGACCATTTAGAAAAGCTGTCTTTACGTCCATCTGCCAAATCTCATAATCGTGGAAAGCAGCGATGGCAAGAAGGATCCGAATGGATTTCAGCATAGCTACTGGAGAAAAGGTTTCGTCATAGTCCAAACCAGGTCGCTGACGAAAACCCTTTGCTACCAGTCTAGCTTTATAGGTCTCAACCTGTCCATCTACACCAATCTTCCTTTTGAAGATCCACTTGCATCCTACGGGTTTTACCCCGTCTGGAGCAATGTCCAACGTCCATACTTTGTTGGTGTACATGGACTCCATCTCGGTCCGCATTGCATCCAGCCATTTTACCGAGTCGACGCTCTGAATGGCTTGCTGGAAGCTAGTAGGCTCATCACAATCTAGGATGCAGTCCTCTCTATCCCCATCAATGAGAAAACCGTAGTATCTTTCGGGCGGATGAGACTGCCTACTACTCCTGCGGAGTGGCATAGGAATGTCCTGTTCTTTCGAACCTTCTGGTTCCTCTAAGCTTTCAGTAATGGTTTGTGGTTCTGGAATTTCTTCCAGTTCTACTGCGCTCCCGCTTATCTGATTTTCTAAAAACTCAGTTTCCAAGAAGCGGGCATGACGAGAAACAAGGACTTTTTGCTCCTCTGCGTAATAGAAGAGATACCCCTTGGAGTTCTTTGGGTATCCCACAAACTTGCACTGTACTGAGCGTGCCTCGAGCTTGTCCGCATGCTGCTTTTTTACAAAAGCTGGACATCCCCATGTCTTAAAGGATTTAAGACAGGGTTTCTTCCCACTCCACATCTGATATGGTGTGGTAGGCACTGTTTTAGTAGGAACTTGGTTCAAGAGATGTGCAGCTGTTTCCAGTGCATAACCCCAGAAAGATCGCGGTAACTCAGCCTTACTCATCATGGACCGTACCATATCCAATAGGGTTCGGTTCCGTCTCTCCGATACACCGTTGTGTTGCGGAGTGTATGGAGGAGTAAGCTGAGAGAGAATTCCATTCTCTTTTAAATAATTCAGGAACTCGGTACTTAAGTATTCTCCACCTCGATCCGATCTTAGAATCTTGATACTTTTGCCGGTCTGTTTCTCCACTTCATTCTTATATTCCTGGAACTTTTCAAAGGCCTCGGACTTATGTTTCATTAAGAAGACATAACCGTACCTTGAAAAATCATCCGTAAAAGTAATGAAGTAAGAGTAACCGCTTCGCGCATGTGTAGACATTGGACCGCACACGTCGCTGTGTACGAGTCCCAAGAGCTCGCTCGCTCTTTCTCCGTGTCCAGTGAACGGAGCCTTTGTCATCTTTCCCATGAGACAAGATTCACAAGTGGCATAAGACTGATACTCGAACGGATCCAAGTATCCTTCTTTATGCAACTTAGTCAACCGTGTCTCATTGATGTGACCCAGTCTACAATGCCATAAGAAAGCCTGATTAATATCTGGAGACTTTCTTTTGTGTGTATTCTGGATATTGAAAACCTGTGGTTGGTTTAAAACGTAAATACCGTTGTTTAATGTACCTGACCCAATCAAAACTTGATTAAGGTGAATGTTCACTACATTACTTACAAATGCAAATTCATAACCTTCTTTAGATAATAAAGATACTGAAATGATATTACAGGTTGCATTTGGTACATAATAACAACTACGCAAAACCAAAAAGTGTCCATCTGATAATCCCAGGTGATAGTCCCCCACGGCCTCTGCATCCATGCTAGCACCGTTCGCAACTCTGAGGGTCATGTCACCTGCCTTCAAAACTCTACGCTTTCTCAACGCCTGCAAAGAATTACAGATATGAGATCCTGATCCGGTATCCAATACCCAGGATGTAGAGTTTATTGATAGACAGTTTTCAATAACATACACACCTGAAGCTGAAGCTGCAACTCGCTTCAAATCCTGTGTTCTGGCTTTCCAAGCCTTGCAATCTTGTTTCCAGTGACCACTTTTGTGACAATAGAAGCATTCTTCCTTCCCCACCATCTTCCCCGCTACTTTTGTTGCTTTACCCTTTCCCTTCGTATCCACTTTACCGACACCGCCTCTTGGTTTGGCGGGGGCTTTCTTCTTCTTGCCCTTGGCTTTCGCCCTGGACCTAGAAGAGGAAGATCCTCCTACAAACAAAGTGGATGTCTCCCTACCCTTCTGTAGGGTGCCCTCAGCAGTCCTCAACATGTTCAGAAGTTCGGCAAGTTCAACCTCCTTTCCTTGCATGTTGAAGTTAAGAACGAACTGGGCGTAAGTGGAAGGAAGGGACTGGAGAATCAAATCGGTATAGAGTTCATTCTCCAACGTGGTCCCAAGGTCCGCGAGCTCCTCTATGTAGCCGATCATCTTAAGCACGTGGTCCGCTACCGATGATCCGACGGCCAACCTTGCCGAAAAAAGCTTCTTCGACACTTCGTATCTAGCGATACGAGACTGCTCTCCATACAGTTCTTTTGTATGGAGAAATATGGACTCTAGGTCCATATTCTCGTGCCTCCTCTGATGTTCGTTGTCCATCGAGGCTAGTACGAGGCATCTGGCCCTCGCGCAATCTATCTCCCATGTCTTACGGATTTCTACATCCGCGACGCTGGAGGTGGGACCTGGGACAGGGGGAGCTTTGGTGGTAAGTATATACCCCAGCTTGTCATAAGTGATAGCCATCTTGACATTCCTGAGCCAATCTTTGTAGTTTGGCCCTGTCAATATATTTTTATCTAACAGTAACTTAAGTCCGGTCATGTTGAATGGTCGCTGCAATTAGGAGAGAGAAAAGAAACACTTTAGCATGATGCTCTTGCAAGTTTAGAGTGGTTTTTAGTTTGTCTAAACTGGATGGCTCCCACTGTTTCTCGAATCCCTTCTCAAACCGTAAAGAAAAGGATTAGCCGGGATCATTCTCACCGTACAATACTTGCTTAACCGTTCAGCCAGGCCAGTGTCGGTACTTCGAGGGAGGTTTTCCAACGCTTTCGCGAAGTTCCTTAATTAAGTAACCTCTTTTCCCTGTGGGCGTAGCCCCGCTAACACCTTTCTAGGCACCTACTAGGTTTATAGCATTGATCGTTAAGTGAGAGTTTTCCCGAGGAGTAGCATATACTCACAGTAGGATCAGGATCCAAATATCATCGCGTGACAAAACCGAAGGAATCCTACCAGAATCATCACACTCCAAATGGTATGCAACGCTAGCAAGTTTCAGTACTTATGAAACTCCCGATGTGGATTTTTGCCCCATGCTCTTATGACCTTGACTAAGGCCAACAAATCATAAGTCACATGTCAAGTTCTACCCGTCGTTATCCAGGTTAATTTGAACCCACCCGTATCCACCCTTGACTATGGCCAACAAGGCAATACGACTGTCTCAAACCAACGCATTCTATCTATGCAACATATGAATACCCACCGGCTACCAAACACTGTGCCTTGACTAAGGCCAACAAACACAGCTTGAATACCGTTGAATATTCATATGAAACGACGGAGGGCTACGGATGGTTTTGGCGAAACCGTGAACGTAGTGAACTTGATATAATCGATGGAACGAGATAGCTTTTAAAAGGAGTGGTTCAAGCTCCGCGTTTAAAAGTTTAGTTTTGAAAAGAACCGAGTGGTTTTCAAAGTGTTCCATTCGACTTTTACTTGGTTTATTCCTTGCATTAGTTCTTTTAATGCGTCCCATCATTTAATCCTACCATTGCAGAAAACAACCAAAATATGACGTACGCTTATGCCATTCGCATTCGCCACGGGGCCCCGTCATCACCCGTTAGGTTACTTAACTAACGACAGAGCGGGGGCTGGGCTAGCGCGGCTGTAAAACATAAGCAACGCCTAAATAGTTATTATATATAAATATATAGCAATGATAGACATTACAGATCACAGATGAATACATTGGATATACTAGGAATCCGCAATGCGTTCAAGCCTGCAACGCAAAGCGGATTACACGGTCGCGGTGAATAGCCAATACCCCACCCAAGACCCCTACGGGTGCGGCAAACTACCCGCCAAGCACCCGAAGCGAAGCAACCTCCCTCACCACCGTGAGTAGGCCACTCGGCACTTCGAGATACCCGGTAGTTTGTGCACCCCCTCCGTGGGTCTATCCTAGGAGCAAAAACAGTAAAAAGAATTATACAATGACGGCTACAACCCCGACCCGGTTGTGCGGCCATACAAAGAATATTATTACATCAATTTACATGTTACAAATGAATGAAAGAAAAACAACGCTCATCTCACATCCACCCCGGCCATTCACCCGCGACAATCCAATCCATTCATATCCACAAACCAATAACAATCACAGATCATGTATAACCCCGACTAATCGTCTTATAGCGATTAGCCGACGTTCAATACATGCAAGCATTACAGATATAACCGATGTAGTTAAAGTGTAGTGAAGTTCCGAAAAATACGGATTTATAGGCCCCCAAAAGTAAATTTTAGTTCTGGAAAATCTGGGCACATATAATATATCCTAAAAATCCCAAAATCAACACAGACAGACACTGCACGAAAAACGATGCAGAGAAGACGACAAACCGCGGCGCTTCCGCGGCAGATGGCTACCTCGTGCGGCGGAAGCGCGGCGGTTTGAACGAATCACTGTACCGTGTTTCGTGGGTGTTCATAAAAAACCCTGAGCCGAATTTACAAATATAAAGTTTTCCATTTTGAGCAGAAAAAGTTTCAACAGAAACTAGGGTTTTTCAAAAGTTCGGTTTTTGGATTTTCGGTTTCGAAACTTCGTTACACTTCACTACCTAGCTAGTTTGAGTTTAGTTAGGCTCTGATACCACTGTAAGTCCACGTTGCCCACCCCGGTCCTTACGGGGAGGCGGAAAACATAATAAAAATTGGATTTTTAATGACTTAGGCAACATGGACCTTGCTTGTGAGGATCTTTACTAAACGAAAACTAGCTAAAGTAAACTAACAACTAACTAAGTTGTAGAAAGGTTATACCTTGAGCTCGAACTCCTTCTCTTCTTGCTCGTCGGAATGGTTGAAAGTCCTCACCTTGCTTGTCTTCTTCCGTCAAAGAAGGATCCACCCGAAAGCCTCGACCTTTAGCTTCAACTCCAAGCTAGGAGTAACTAGAGTGCAAGAAATGCTAAGACTTGAACCCTAGAAGTGAGTAGAGATGATCAAGTGAAGGTTTTTCTCAAGCTTTTATGTTTCTCAACACATGAGAGGGAGAGAGCTTGAGGGAGAGGATGAGCAAGAGAGAGAAAAGATATGAGAGAATGAATTATTAGTGAGCCATTCTCACTAATATGTGTGTGTTATTTTAATTAATTAATTAGCAAGAAAATTGTCATGGTTTAATCAAGAGGTGACCATTATCATTTCACTTTTAATGCAAATTGCAAGGATCAAAGAGCATCTTCCAAATGAAATGATCATGGTCAACTTGTCAACATGGTCAACAAGTCAAAGAAGTCAAAATGTCAACAACAACAACCATGCACAATAATTAAGCTAATTATTAATTAACAATAATACACACAAAAACAATAGGGTTAATAAAATGACAATAGTCATTAACCCTAAACAAGGTCCTCTCCCTCAATCTCAAGCAACTGTGCATACGCACCCGCATTCGTGATCCGAGGAACACGAATACAATGAGAAAAACCAATCTCAAATCATATACTAGGATCCGGCTTAAACCAAAGCCCGCTAGTATAAACTGTCCGGACAGCAACCGTGCACAAGTGCGCGGATGCGAACAAACCCTGTCGCAAAACCATGCGACCTCTACTCGTTTTGCCTAAAGGCGAATAGCTCTCTGTGTGGGACTCTAAAGACTCGACACTACGCTGGCAGTGGGTTTAACCACAGACCGCAAGCGGCACTAGCTGTACGTAACGGTCCCCAGGTAGATGTCGATAAGAAGACTGACGAGGTGAACCCCATCTGCACTCCTACTGAGCCTGTATGTGACAGTCTCCGTACAGTCCGGTCTGTTCGTCTGATACATCGCATGGCGGGCCTAGGGGGGCGGTGAACGTCAGTCCCCTAATAGCGGTACAAGTCGTGTCGGAGTGTAGCCCAGAACACCCTGAGATAACACTGGAAGCCTACCAGTATATCTCGCTTGCCCTGGCCAGGGACTACTCGTGTAATGGCTCTCCTGGACACAGCGCGATGTCAACCCCCAATACCGGGAGAGACGAATCCTGTCTAACCGTCACTGCCTCCAAGTGCTTCGGGACTGCACCCAAAAACTACCTGTTTGCACGACTCCTCTGAGCCGTGGTAGGGTAGTAATCAAAGTGCAGTGGGAACACACTCGAGGCGAAGTGACAGTGTCAAGTCAGCGGACTAAGCTGTACTCATGTCACCTGGGAACTGATAACTGACGATAGGTATATTACCAACCAACAGTTCCCGACGAGTCCTGTCCAGTGTACTCGTAACCTAACGAGCACCCGCATACTATCCCAAGTACGACGTACTAACGGCTGTGGGACAGACCGTCTCCCACACTGGGATGAGAAGCGCATACGCTAGTCTACTCCGGAGTATCGATGCCCTGTCTCGATAGTCCAACGACCAGGGACCAGTATAAGGATGTGCTTATAGATTACCCAGCTCCCACGAGTGCGAGCGCCATCACAACGCTGGTAATCAAGCAAAGATCCTAAGGGCTCTACTAATATGTATACCTGCAATATGCTAAAAGAAACACATGCACATATTAAAGCAGAGACAAACCAAGTAGCATACTACCATTTCGAGCAAGATTGTATATACAACTGTGAATATCCCAAGCTTCCATTAAGTAATATACAAACTAGTATGATACAGTAATGGCCTCTAGGGCATATACACTAACACTTATCGACATCTACCTGGGGACCGTTACGTACAGCTAGTGCCGCTTGCGATCTGTGGTTAAACCCACTGCCAGCGTAGTAGTCGAGTCTCTAGAGTCCCACACAGAGAGTTTCCCTACTCCAGGCGAAACGATATAGAGGTCGTATGGTTTTACGACAAGGGGGTTCGGACGCATATGTGTGTTTACACACGTACGACTTTCGGACTGTTTTTACCAGTCGGCTTTTGTTTAAGCCAGTTACTGGTATCCGGTTATTGGATTTATACAGTCTAAAGTTTTTCCATATTTTTGCGGAAAGGAGGGGCGTTCTCGTAATTGCGCGAGAAGCTTCTAGAAGGTGATGACTAAGGAGGTTAAGGTGGCATAAGCAATGAATGTGATTAGTGAGTCATATGGATGATTCATCCATGTCATTAATGCATGATAAATGCTTAATGACTCATGGAGTGAATCATCACTAGATATTATCAAGCATGGTTGCTAAATTGATTTCTTATTCTTTTCTTGATAAAAGAAATGCTTGATATATATTATCATAACTCATTATTCTCAATTGATTTTTTATCCTCACCTTCTCTCTCCTCAAGCTCTCCCTCTTCAAACCCTAATCCTCCCCTCTCATGTGTTGAGTACAAGGATTAGTTAGACTACTTAATCCATAACCCTCTCTATATTTCACCTAGCTTCTTTGATTAGCACTTAGAGAAGTTTAGTTGCCTCAAGTTTAGAGGCTAAGCTTGGAGTAAAGCTCTCGGGTGGATCGTCTACTACTTCGAGAAGGCCGAGGAGTAGGTGGAGTTTGCAAAGACGAAGGACACGATTCGTTAGGTATAATCCCTAAACATAGTAGCATAGAAACTCTATGTTTGTTGTTAGTTATCGTTTAGCTTCGATTCAAGCGGTTAGTCGATGTTTGTTCACTAAACAAGTTCATTTTTGAAAATTCCGCCTCCCCACAAGTATTGGGGTGTTGTACATCGACTTACAGTGGTATCAGAGCCTCGCTAAACAATAATTAACTTACTTGCAAAGTTGTATGAATTTCGAACGGAAAAAACGAAACCGGAAAAGCCCGAAAACTTCAGTTTCTGTCGATTTTTAAATGAAGTCCAAAAATTTTTCAGGGTCGTTCAGAAAGCTTGAAAAGACAGTAGAAGAACACCCAAGAAAATTGGGCCCCTGAATCGCCTAAAGCGCCGCGGAACCGCGGCGGGATCCCACTGATCCGCCGCGCTTCCTCCGCCGAGTTGGCGATTCAGGAACCCAATTTTCCTGTGTTGCTTCTCTGTGATATTTGGTATTTTCTGGAATATTTAATTTTTGCTCAGGTTTCAGATTTGCAGAGCAGTATTGGAGCAAAATTAAAAGTGTTTAATCGATCGAAATTATACAGTATTTGCTTGTTGGATTATATCTGTGATTGTATAATGTGTTCGTAAACCTCCCCTAACTGCTAGTATGTCAGTTGGTAGGGGGTTGCACATTTTATAAATGGATTTTATCTGTTTGTGCATATGAACTGTGTTGGACTGTTGTGATGTATAGCCGGGGTTATGTGATGGGTTATTATTTAATTCATTTGATGTAAATGTAATTTGTTGTAATATTATTTTGCGGGGCACATCCAGGTTGCGGTTGTAGCCACCGTTGTATTATTTCATTTTACTGTTTTTGCTCCTAGGACAGACCCAAGGTGGGGTGCACAAACTGCCGGGCGGGTAGTTTGCCGCACCCATAGGGGTCGTGGGTGGGGTAATGGCTATTCATCACAAATGTGTAATCCGTATTTTGTTGCAGGCTCAAAACAAACACGGATTGCTTGCAAATCCAATTAAGTTCATCTGTGATCTGGAATGAATATCATTGCGTCAGACGAATGTAAAATATCTATATATATGATAGCTATTTAGACGTCACTTATGTTTTACACCCGCGCTAGCCCAGCCCCCGCTCTGTCGTTAGTTAAGTAACCTAACGGGTAATGACGGGACCCCGTGGCGAATGCGGATGGCATAAGAGGACGTTGTATTTTCGTTGTTTTCTGCAATGATAGGTTAATGATGGGACGCATTATCTATAATGCAAAGAAAATAAACCAATGTTTTAATCGTTGGAACAATTTAAAAGAAACCACTCGGTTAATTTTAAAAAACAAATATTTTTTAAATGCGGAGCTTTAACCACTCCTTTTAAAAGCTATCAGGTTCCTTCGGTTATATCAAGTTCTCTACGTTCACGGTTTCGCCAAAACCATTCGTAGCCCTCCGTCATTTCATCTGGGTATTTAGTAGTATTCAAGCTATGTATTTTGACCTAACGCCAAGGCATAGTGTTTGGTGGCTACTGGATATTCATTTGTTGCATAGATAGATGAGTTAGTTTGGGACAGTCGTATTATCATTTTGGCCGAACGTCAAGGATATATACGGATGGGTTCAAATTGACAAGATAATGATGGGTAGAACTTGACATGTGACTTATGACATTTTGACATAACGCCAAGGTCATAAGAGCATGGGGCAAAAACTTATATCGGGAATTTCTAAAGAAACTGAAATTTGCAAAGAGATGCATACCATTTTGAGTTTGATGAATGTTGGTAGCACTCCTACAACATTATCAGACGATGATATTTGGATCCCGATCCTACTGTGAGTATATGCTACTTATCAGGATATTCGTCACTTAACGATCAATGCTATAAACCAAGTAGGTGTCCAGAAAAGTGTCAGCGGGGTTACGCCCCCAGAGAAAAGAGGTTATTTAATTAAGGAACTTCGCGAAAGCGTTGGAAAACCTCCCTCGAAGTATCGACACTGGCCTGGCTGAACGGTTAAGCAAGAATTGTACAGTGAGAATAGTCCTGGCTAATTCTTCTTTTATGGTTTGAGGAAGAATTCGAGAAACAGTGGGAGCCATCCAGTTTAGATAAACTAAAAACCACTCTAAACTTGCAAGAGCATCATGCTAAAGAGTTTTCTTCTCTCTCTCCTAATTGAAGCGACCCTGAAAATGACTGGACTTAAGTTACTTTTAGAGAAAAATATACTGACAGGGCCAAACTATAAAGATTGGTTGTGGAATGTCAAAATGGCTTTGACCTATGACAAATTGGGGTACGTCCTCACCGCTACGGCACCTGCTGTCCCTGGTCCCAAATCCAGTAATGCGGATAAGGAAATCCGCAAAACCTGGGATTTAGATTGCGCGAAAGCCAAGTGCATCGTGCTTGCCTCGATGAACAATGAACATCAGAGGAGGCACGAGGATATGGACCTTGATGGCATATTTCTCCATACAAAGGAACTTTATGGAGAGCAATCCCGTATAGCAAGATACGAGACCTCTAAGAACTTGTTTTGAGCGGGGTTGGCTGTCGGGTCATCGGTAGGAGAACATGTCCTAAAGATGATCGGCTATATAGAAGAGCTCGCATCGGCTATATAGAAGAGCTCGCAGACCTTGGGACGACTTTGGATAATGAGCTCTATACAGACCTTATTCTCCAGTCCCTTCCATCCACCTACGCCCAGTTTATCCTGAACTTCAACATTCAAAGAAAAGAAGTTGAACTTCCGGAACTCCTGAACATGTTAAGGAGTGCAGAGGGCACCTTGCAGAAAGCAAGGGAAACACCCGCTATGTTTGTTGGCGGTGCATCTTCTTCCGGGTCCAAGGCTAGGGCCAAAGGAAGGAGGAAGAAGGCCGCACCCAGACCTAGAGGAGGTGTAAGTAAGGTGGGAGGGAAGGGAAAGAAAAAGTTTGCGGTACCGGTAGTTGGCCAGGATGAGTGCTTCCATTGTCACAGGAAAGGGCACTGGAAGAAGGATTGCAAGGCGTGGAACGCCAAGAACCAGGAACCGAAGCAAGCTGTGGCTTCGACTTCAGGTGTGTTTGTAATTGAGAATTGTCTGTTGATCAACTCTACTTCCTGGGTATTGGATACCGGATCAGGATCTCATATTTGCAATTCATTGCAGGCACTGAGAAACCGTAGAGTGCTGAAAGAAGGTGATATGACCCTAAAGGTTGCTAACGGAGCTAGCGTTGGAGCTGTGTCCGTCGGGGATTATCACCTAGGATTGACGAGTGGACACATTTTGGTTTTACATAACTGTTATTTTGTACCAAGCTTAACGTATAATATCATATCAGTTTCCTTGTTATCAAATAAAGGTTATGATTTCACGTTTGTAAGAGATGTTGTTAACATCCACCTTAATCATGGTTTGATTGGGTCAGGTACACTAAATAACGGTATATATGTTTTAAACCAACTCCAAATTTTCAATTTCCAGAACACACTAAAAAGAAAGTCTCCAGATTTAAATAAAGCTTTCTTATGGCATTGTAGACTGGGTCACATCAATGAGAGAAGGTTGACTAAGTTGCATAGAGAAGGATATTTGGACTCGTTCGAATATCAAACTTATGACACTTGTCAATCTTGTCTCAAAGGAAAGATGACAAAGACTCCATTTACTGGACAAGGAGTAAGAGCGAGCGAGCTCTTAGGACTCACACACAGCGATGTATGTGGTCCAATGTCTACACATGCAAGAGGTGGTTTTTCCTATTTCATTACTTTCACGGATGATTACTCAAGATACGGATTCATTTATCTGATGAAATATAAATCCGAGGCTTTTATGAAATTCCAAGAGTATAAGAATGAAGTAGAAAACCAAACCGGCAAAAGTATCAAGACACTAAGATCTGATCGAGGTGGTGAATACTTGAGTGCCGAGTTCCTACGTTACCTAAAAGAGAAAGGAATTCTCTCTCAGCTTACTCCTCCATACACTCCACAGCATAACGGTGTATCAGAGAGACGGAATCGAACCCTATTGGATATGGTACGATCCATGATGAGTAATGCCGAGTTACCGCGATCTTTCTGGGGTTATGCGCTAGAATCAGCGGTATATCTTTTGAACATGGTACCTACCAAGACTGCGCCTACCACTCCATATCAGATGTGGAGCGGGAAGAAACCCCATCTACAGTATATAAAGATTTGGGGATGTCCAGCTTTTGTTAAAAAGCAGCATGTGGACAAGCTCGAGGCACGATCAGTAAAGTGTAAGTTTGTGGGATATCCAAAGAACTCCAGGGGATATCTATTCTATTACGCAGAGGAACAAAAGGTATTTGTTTCTCGTAATGCCCATTTTCTAGAACATCAGTTTTTAGAAAAGGAATCAAGTGGGAGCGAAATAGAACTGGAAGAAATTCCAGAACCACAAACTAATACTGAAAGTTTGGTAGAACCGGAAGTTCAAGAAGAACAGGACATTCCCGCACCCCTCCGCAGGAGTAGTAGGCCGTCTCATCCGCCTGAGAGATACTACGGTTTTCTCATAGATGGGGATAGAAAGGATTGCAACATAGATGATGATGAACCTACTGACTTCCAGCAGGCCATCTAGAGCGGCGACTCGGTACGATGGCTAGATGCAATGCGGACCGAAATGGAGTCCATGTACACCAACAAAGTATGGACTTTGGACTTTGCTCCAGATGGGGTAAAACCCATAGGATGCAAATGGATCTTCAAGAAAAAGATTGGTGTAGATGGACAGGTGGAAACCTATAAGGCTAGACTTGTTGCAAAGGGTTTTCGTCAAAGACCTGGTTTGGACTATGACGAAACTTTTTCTCCAGTGGCTATGCTCAAATCCATTCGGGTCCTTCTTGCTATTACTGCCTTCCATGATTATGAAATCTGGCAGATGGACGTAAAGACGGCTTTTCTGAATGGAAATTTAGAAGAGAGCGTCTATATGGATCAGCCAGAGGGTTTCAATCAGAGTGGGAGCAGCGGGAAAGTATGCAAGCTGCTTAAGTCCATTTATGGACTAAAGCAGGCATCGTGGAGTTGGAACATCTGTTTTGATGAGACAGTCAAAGAATATGACTTTGTCAAAAATCCAGATGAACCGTGCATATATAGTAAAGTTGTAGCCAGAAGTGTCGTATTCCTCGTCTTGTACGTGGATGACATTCTATTGATAGGAAATGACATTCCTATGCTACAATCTGTCAAAGGATTCTTGTCACACAGGTTCTCCATGAAAGACCTGGGTGATGCCTCTTACATTCTGGGGATTCGGATCTATCGTGATAGATCCAAGAGGATGTTGGGACTTTCGCAGTCCAGGTATATCGACACTGTACTGAAAAGATTCAGTATGGAAGATTCTAAGCGCGGTAATCTACCGGCTTGTCACGGAATCACCCTCTCCAAAGAGATGTCTCCCAAGACTGATTTGGAAAGGGAACGCATGTCCATTATACCCTACGCTTCTGCGGTAGGCTCTATAATGTATGCGATGTTGTGCACCGGACCAGATGTAGCTTACGCACTAAGCGTGGTAAGCCGGTATCAGTCAGACCCAGGGGAGAAGCACTGGATAGCAGTAAAGAACATTCTCAAGTACCTGAGAAGGACTAAGGAGATGTTTTTGGTTTACGGCGGAAAAGACCTCAGTTTGGAGGCCTTTGCTGATTCCGGCTTCCAGAGTGATAAGGACGATTCCAAGTCCATGTCGGGTTATGTCTTTACCCTCAATGGAGGGGCGGTGTGCTGGAAGAGCTCCAAGCAGGACACCGTTGCTGACTCGACGATGGAAGCGGAGTATATAGCTGCTTGCGATGCCGCAAAAGAAGCAGTCTGGATGAAGAAGTTCCTAACAGAACTTCTGGTGGTTCCTACCATAGTTGATCCAATACCTCTGTATTGTGACAACAACGGAGTTATAGCTTTAGCGAAGGAACCAAGGTCCCATCAGAAGTCCAGACACATCTTGAGGCGGTATCACCTGATCAGGGAGATCATTGATCGTCAGGAGATCGAGGTTCGGAGAGTTGCTTCTGAAGAGAACATTGTTGATCCATTCACGAAGGTCCTACCTTAAATTCAGTTCGAGAGGCTACTCGAGATCATTGGTCTTCGATATGCCAGTACATGGCCCTAGTGCAAGTGGGAGATTGTTAGTGTTTATGCCCTAGAAGGCCATTACTGTATCAGACTAGTTTGTATATTACTTAATGGAAGCTTGGGATATTCACATGTATATAACAGTCTTGCTAAACATGGTAGTATGCTACTTGGTTTTTCTATCTTAATATGTGAGTGTACGTATTGATAGAGCTCTTAGGATCTTGCTTGACTACCAGCGTTGTGATGGCAGTCACACTAGTGGGGGCTGGGTAGTCTACAAGCACATCCTTATTCAGGTCCCTAGTCGTTGGATTATCGAGACAGAGCATCGATACTCCGGAGTAGACTAGTGTGTACGCTTCTCATCCCAGTTGGGGAGATGGTCTGTCCCACAGCCGTCAGTACGTCGTACTGGAGATAGTATACAGGTGCTCGTTAGGTTACGGGTACACCGGACAGGACTCACAGGGAACTGTTGGTTGGTTTTATACCAGTCGTCAGTGAACAGTTCCCAGGTGACATGAGTTCAGCATAGTCCGCAGACTTGACACTGCTACTTCGCCTCGAGTGTGTCCCACTGTTCTTAGATTGCTACCCTACCACGGCTCAAAGGAGTCGTGCAAACAGGTAGCAGTTGGGTGCAGTCCCGAGCACTTGGAGGCAGTGGCGGTTAGACAGGATTCGTCTCTCCCGGTATTGGGAGTTGATATCGCGCTGTGTCAGAGAGCCATTACGCAAAGTCCCTGGCCAGGGCAAGCGAGATTTGCTGGTAGGTTCCAGTAGTTTCTCAGGGTGTAATGGGCTTCCCTCCGACACGACTTATACCGCTATTAGGGGACTGACGCTTGCCGCCCCCTAGGCCCGATATGCGATAGTCTTGGATGAACGGACCGGACTGTATGGAGATTGTCACATCAGACTCAGTAGGAGTTCGGATGGGTTCCCTCATCGGCCTTCTTATCGACATCTACCTGGGGACCGTTACGTACAGCTAGTGCCGCTTGCGGTCTGTGGTTAAACCCACTGCCAGCGTAGTAGTCGAGTCTCTAGAGTCCCACACAGAGAGTTTCCCTACTCCAGGCGAAACGATATAGAGGTCGTATGGTTTTACGACAAGGGGGTTCGGACGCATATGTGTGTTTACACACGTACGACTTTCGGACTGTTTTTACCAGTCGGCTTTTGTTTAAGCCAGTTACTGGTATCCGGTTATTGGATTTATACAGTCTAAAGTTTTTCCGTATTTTTGCGGAAAGGAGGGGCGTTCTCGTAATTGCGCGAGAAGCTTCTAGAAGGTGGTGACTAAGGAGGTTAAGGTGGCATAAGCAATGAATGTGATTAGTGAGTCATATGGATGATTCATCCATGTCATTAATGCATGATAAATGCTTAATGACTCATGGAGTGAATCATCACTAGATATTATCAAGCATGGTTGCTAAATTGATTTCTTATTCTTTTCTTGATAAAAGAAATGCTTGATATATATTATCATAACTCATTATTCTCAATTGATTTTTTATCCTCACCTTCTCTCTCCTCAAGCTCTCCCTCTTCAAACCCTAATCCTCCCCTCTCATGTGTTGAGTACAAGGATTAGTTAGACTACTTAATCCATAACCCTCTCTATATTTCACCTAGCTTCTTTGATTAGCACTTAGAGAAGTTTAGTTGCCTCAAATTTAGAGGCTAAGCTTGGAGTAAAGCTCTCGGGTGGATCGTCTACTACTTCGAGAAGGCCGAGGAGGAGGTGGAGTTCGCAAAGACGAAGGACACGATTCGTTAGGTATAATCCCTAAACATAGTAGCATAGAAACTCTATGTTTGTTGTTAGTTATCGTTTAGCTTCGATTCAAGCGGTTAGTCGATGTTTGTTCACTAAACAAGTTCGTTTTTGAAAATTCCGCCTCCCCACAAGTATTGGGGTGTTGTACATCGACTTACAACTGGTAGGTACTCCAGTAGTTTCTCAAGGTGTTCTGAACTACAATCCAACACGAATTATACCGCTATTAGGGGTCTGACGTTTACCGCCCCCTAGGCCCGATATGCGATACTCTTAGACAAACAGACCAGACTGTACGGAGATTGTCACAGATAGGCTCAGTTGGAGTTCGAATGAGTTATTCTCATCGGCCTTCTCATCGACATATACCTGGGGGCCGTTGCGTACAGCTAGTTCTGCTTTCAATCTATGGTTAAACCCACTGCCAGCGTAGTTTCGAGTCTTTAGAGTGCCACACAGAGGGTTTCCCTGCATCGGGCAAAAGATGTAGAGGTCGTATGGTTTTACGACAGGGTTCGGTCACATACGTGTACTTATACACGCATGATCATACGGACGGAAAATACTAGTAGGCTTTGGTTTAAGCCGGATCCTAGTATTGTATTGATGGATTGTTTTCGTCTTTTGTATTTATATTTTTCGGAATACGGATACGGGTATGTATATACGGACGAGGGGCATTTTTGTAATTTGTACAAAAATGATATTGAAGGTAACATGACATAATTGTATTATTCATTTTAGTTTAAATTAATAATACATTTATGTAAATAAGAAATGATGTTGATATTGCATGAATTTGGACTTGGATGCTTATGACACGGTGGATTTTAAACCCATGACTCATTCTTTGGTAAATTGAACCCCTTTTGATAATTGCCATTAGATTTATCTAAGGAATTATCAAAAGAGTTCGGTTGAGAGAAAAAGAAAAGCAAGCCATCTCCTTCTTCAAGCTCTTGCTCACTAGCTTTTCTTCTTATCACCTTCATCACCCTTATACCCTAGAACACTCATGTGTTGAGTAACCTAGGAAGAAAAGAGAAATCCCAATCCATCTACATCCTCTACACACCCTAGGTCAGTTAGTGTAGCATACTAATTGACTTAGTTTCTTCGGTATAGAAGAAGGAGCTCGATACACAAACACTCGGGTGGATCATCTTCGATTTGAGAAGGCCGACGAGGAAGCGGCGATCCGATACGATCCATGGAGTCGATGACGAGATGGAGGACAGCGAGGAATGAAGACCCGAAGGACATGAACGTGAGGTATAACTTCTGCACATGTAGTTAAGATCTCATGTTCTTGTTGTTGGTAAAGGTTTAGCAATGATCTTGGCGTATAGTCTATGTCACAAAGTTTTTAAAAACAGTTTTTTGAAAATTCCGCCTCCCCGCAATCCTGTGGGGTGCATGGCATGGACTTACAGTGGTATCAGAGCCAACTAAATCCTTACTAACTCGTTAGCAAGTTATTAGAACATCGATCGTTGGAAAAACCGAAAACTATACACTTTGCACCCTCACGGTTTCTGTCAATTTTTAAACTGTTCTAAAAATTATTTCAGAGGCTTGAAAATTCTGTGCAGGGAATTCTAAGAACACAGAAGAAAAATGAGTCACCAACTCTCACAACCACCGCGGAACCGCGGTGAATCGGTGGATTTGCCGCCGATCCGCTGCCAAGTTGTAGCCGAGTTGGCCCGTTCTTCTTCTGTTTATCTTATTATTAGGTGTATAGTTATTTGGAATATTTGGTTTCTACCCAGATTTTTTTGGAGTGCTGGTTTGCATTTGGGGTACATACGAAAAATATAATTCGATCGAAATTCTAATGTTCTTGGTTAATCGGGTTTTTTATCTGTATTGTTTATATGTGTTTTTAAACTTCATATAATTCTATATGTCGGTTAGTTTGAAGTTGCACATATCTGTTGGTTTGTGTATATGGACTTTATTGGATCATCGTGGATGAATAGCCAGAGATGTGAGCTGAGTGATTTTATCTTTCATTCGATGTAAATTGTAATTTGATGTAATATTATTTCACGGGGCACATCCGGGTTGAGGTTGTAGCCACCGTTGTATTATTTCTTTTTACTATTTTCTGCTCCTAGGATAGACCCAAGGTGGGGTGCACAAACTACCAGGTTCTTTGAAGTGCCGAGTGGCCTACTCGCTTTGTTGAGGGAGGCTGCTTCACTTCTGGAATTTGGCGGGTAGTTTGCCACGCCCGTACGGATCTGGGGTGAGGTTTGGCTATTCATCACAACCGTGGAATCCATCTTTCGTTACAGGCTTAAACGAAACGCGAAATTCCTACTATATCCAATATGTTCATCTGTGATCTGAAATGCCTATTATTGCGTCAGACGAATGCTATTATTATATATGATATATAATAGACGCTACTTATGTTTTGCATCCGCGCTAGTCCAGCCCCCGCTCTGGCGTTAGTTAAGTAACCTAACGGTGTTAGACAGGGCCCAGTGGCGAATGCGGATGGCATAAGTGGACGTTGTATTTTCGTTGTTTTCTGAAATGGTAGGTTAATTGATGGGACTGCATTACATTAATGCAAAGCAAACAAACCAAAACTGAATCGTTGGAACAAATTTTAAAACCACTCGGTTATTTTAAAACAGCAGACTTTTAAATACGGTGCTTAAACCACTCCTTTTAAAAGCTATCAGGTTCCTTCGATTATATCAAGTTCACTACGTTCATGGTTTCGCCAAAACCATTCGTAGCCCTCCGTCATTTCATATGAATGTTCAGTAGTATTCAAGTTATGTTTGTTGAACTTCGTCAAAGCATAGTGATTGGTAGCTGATGAGTGTTCATATGTAGCATAGATAGATGCGTTGGTTTGGGACAGTCGTATTACTTTGTTGACCTTCGTCAAAGGTATGTACGGGTGGGTTCAAATTAACCTGGACAATGATGGGTAGAACTTGACATGTGACTTATGATTTGTTGACCTTCGTCAAAGTCATAAGAGCATGGGGCAGAAATCCATATCGGGAGTTTCTAAAGAAACTGAAACTTGCTAGTGTTGCATACCATTTGGAGTGTGATAATTTTGGTAGGATTCCTTCAGCTTTATCACACAATGATATTTGGATCCCGATCCTACTGTGAGTATAAGCTACTCCTTGGGAGATCTTTTCACTAACACAATCGATGATATAAACTAAGTAGGTGTCTAGAACGGTGTTAGCGGGGCTACGCCTCCAGGGAAAAGAGGTTATGTAATTAAGGAATTTCGCGAAAGCGTTGGAAAACCTCCCTCGAAGTACCAACACCAGCCTGGCTGAACGGTTAAGCAAGTATTGTAGGTGAGATTAAATCCTGACTAATTCTTCCTTTATTGTTTGAAGAAGGATTCGAGAAACAATGGGAGCCATCCTGTTTAGATAAACTAAAAACCAATCTAAACTTGCAAGAGCATCATGCTAAGTGTTTCTTTTCTCTCTCCTAATTGCAGCGACCAGGTGACCGGACATAGGTTACAGATAGATAATAATTTGACTGAACCTGACTATATAAATTGGCAAAGGTTTGTCCAGATGTCCATTTCCTATGACAAGCTGGACCACCTCATTACTACTCACGCCCCTGCCGTCCCAGGTCCAGTTTCCACCGTCGCGGATGATATCCGTAATACAAAGGGAAAAGAATGTGCGAATGCCAAGTGCCTCATGTTTGCCTCAGTAGACGGTGTGTAGACGGTGTAAGCCAGAGGGAACACGAGAAGATAGACTTTGCTTCTATCTTGCTCCATAATAAAATTTTATATCGAGAGTAATCTCGTATCGTAAGATATGAGATCTCGAAGGAATTGCTTCAAGCGAGATTGGCTGTCGGATCATCTGTAGGGGACCAAGTCCCTACAATGATTAGCTGTATTAAACAGCTCACGGATCTGGAGACCACGTTGGAGAACAAGTCGAGTGATAACTTGATTCTACAGTCCCAACCTTCTACTTATGCCCAGAGAAAGAAATTTATACTTCCAGAAAAGAGCTCCCTGAAGGAAACCAGGGAAACACCCGTTCTGCTTATTGGAGGATCTTCTTCTTCTGGATCCGAGGCTATAGCCAAGGGTGAGAAGAAGAAAACCTCCGAAAAGCTGATAGGTGGTGTTAGTAAAGTAGAAAGAAAGGGAAGAACAAAAGTTTCGGGGCTAACAGTAGGAAAGGAGGGTTGTTCCTATTGTCATGGGAAAGGGCATTGGCAGAAGGGATGCAGGGCTTAGAAAGCCAGAATCCAGGATCCGAAGCACGTTGTGGGTTCGACTTTGGGTGTATTTATAATTGAAAATCGCATGTCAATTAATTCTACTTCCTGGGTACTAGATACCGGATCATGATCTCATGTCTGTAATTCGTTACAGGCTTTGAGAAACCGTAGAGTTATCAGGGAAGGTGATATGATTCTCAAGGTAGCTAACGGAATGAGCGTAGACGCTGTATCCGTTGGGGAGTATCACCTAGGATTGACAAGTGGGCAGATATTGATCTTACGTAACTGTTTGTGTATACCTAGTATGGCTTGTAATATCATATATCTGTATCCTTACTTTCTAAGGAAGGATATGATTTTACATTTGTAAGCGATGTGGTCCACATCCACCAAAATCAAAGTTTGATTGGGTCAGGTACACTATATAATGGCATATACGTATTAAATCAAGCTCAGGTTTTCAACGTCCAGTATACACTTAAAAGAAAGTCTCCAGAAGTAAATAAGGCTTTTTTATGGCATTGTAGACTGGGTCACATCAATGAAACAAGGTTGAAGAAGTTACATAGAGAGAGATATTTGGATCCGTTCGAATATCAGTCTTATGCTACTTGTCAATCATGTCCCATGGGAAAGATGACAAAGACTCCGTTCACTGGACACGGAGTAAGAGCGATCGAGCTCTTAGGACTCATACACAGCGACGTGTGTGGTCCAATGCATACATTTGCACGAAGTGGTTATTCTTATTTCATTACTTTTATGGATGATTTATCTAGGTATGGACATGTTTTCTTGATGAAACATAAATCCGAGGCCTTTAAGAAATTCCGAGAATATAAGAATGAAGTGGAAAAACAAACAGGCAAAAATATCAAGACACTAAGATCTGATCGAGGTGGTGAATACTTGAGTGCCGAGTTCCTGGATTACCTAAAAGAGAATGCTATTCTCTCTCAGCTTACTCCTCCATACACACCTCAACACAACGGTGTATCGGAAAGGAGGAACAGAACTCTATTGGATATGGTTCGTTCTATGATGAGTAAGGCTGAGTTACCGCGATCCTTCTGGGGTTATGCACTAGAATCAGCTGCATATCTTTTGAATAAGGTTCCTACTAAGTCAGTGCCTACCACTCCATATCAGATGTGGAGTGGGATGAAACCCTGTCTTAAGTACTTTAAGACATGGGGATGTCCAGCTTTTGTAAAAAAGCAGCATGCGGACAAGCTTGAGGAACGCTCAGTACTGTGTGAGTTTGTGGGATTTCCTAAGAACTCCAGGGGGTATCTCTTCTATTACGCAGAGGAACAAAAAAAATTTGTTTCTCAACATCCCCACTTCTTGGAAACTGAATTTTTAGAAAATCAGATAAGTGGGAGCGCAATAGAACTGGAAGAAATTCCAGAAACACAAACTACTACTGAAAGCATAGTGGAACCAGAAATTTCAGAAGAACCGGACATCCCAGCGCCACTCCGCAAGAGTAGTAGGCAGTCTTCATCCGCCCGAGAGATACTACGGTTTTCTCATAGACGGGGATAGAGAGGATTGCATCATTGACAATGATGAGCCAACTAGCTTCCAGCAAGCCATTCAGAGCGGCGACTCGGCAAAATGGCTAGATGCAATGCAGGCCGAGATAGAGTCCATGTACACCAACAAAGTATGGACTTTGGACTTTGCTCCAGAAGGGGTAAAACTCGTAAGCTGCAAATGGATCTTCAAAAAGAAGATTGGTGTAGATGGACAGGTTGAAACCTATAAGGCTAGACTTGTTGCAAAAGGTTTTCGTCAAAGACCTAGTTTGGACTATGATGAAACCTTTTCTCCAGTGGCTATGCTCAAATCCATTCAGATCCTTCTTGCCATTGCTGCCTTCTACGATTATGAGATCTGGCAGATGGACATAAAGACGGCTTCCTAAATGGATATTTGGAAGAGTGCGTCTATATGGATCAGCCAGAGGGTTTCATTCAGAGTGGGAGCAACGGGAAAGTGTGCAAGTTTCTTAAGTCCATTTATGGACTAAAGCAGGCATCGCGGAGTTGGAACATCTATTTTGATGAGACGGTCAAAAAATTCGACTTTATCAAAAATCCAGATGAACCATGTATATATAGTAAGATTGTAGCATTCTTCGTCTTGTACGTGGATGACATTCTCTTGATAGGAAATGACATTCTTATGCTACAATCAGTCAAGGGATTCTTGTCACAAAAGTTCTCCATGAAAGACTTGGGTGATGCCTCCTACATTCTGGGGATCCGGATCTATCGTGATACATCTAAGAGGATGTTGGGACTTTCACAGTTCAAGTGCATCGACACCATACTAAAACGATTTAGTATGGAAGATTCTAAGCGCGATAATCTACCGGCTTGTCATGGAATCACCCTATCCAAAGAGATGTCTCCCAAGAATGATTAGGAAAGGGCTCGCATGACATCTATACCCTACGCTTATGCGGTAGGCTCTATAATGTATGCGATATTGTGTACCAGACCAGATGTTGCTTACGCACTAAGCGTGGTAAGCTGGTATCAGTCAAACCCAGGAGAGAAGCACTGGATAGCAGTAAAGAACATTCTCAAGTACCTGAGAAGGACTAAGGAGATGTTCTTGGTGTATGGCGGAAAAGACCTCCAGATTGAGGCCTTTGCTGACTCCAGCTTCCAGAGTGACAAGGATGACTCCAAGTCCATATCAAGTTATGTCTTTACTCTCAATGGAGGGGCGGTCTGTTGGAAGAGCTCCAAGCAGGACACAGTTGTAGACTCGACAATGGAAGCGGAGTATATCGCTTCTTGTGACGCCGCAAAAGAAGCTGTCTGGGTGAAGAAGTTCCTAACAGAACTTCAGGTGGTTCCATCCATTGTAAATCCAATACCTTTGTATTGCGGCAACAACGGCGCTATAGCTTTGGCGAAGAATCCCAGGTCCCATCAGAAGTCCAGACATATTTTGAGGCACTACCACCTGATTAGGGAGATCATTGATCGCCAGGAGATCGAGGTACGGAGAGTAGATACAGAGAACAACTCTGCAGATCCACTCACGAAGGCCATCCCTCAGACACAGTTCGAAAGGCTAATAGAGATGATAGGTCTGTGATATGCCAATACATGGCCCTAGTACAAGTAGGAGATTGTTAATGTATATGCCCTAGAGGTCATTATTGTATCATACCGGTTTGTATATTACTTAATGGAAGCTTGGGATATTCACAGTTGTATTAACTGTCTTGCTCAAAATGGTAGTATGCTACCTGGTTTGTTTCTACTTCAATATGTGCATGTGTTTCTTTTAGCATGTCACTTATACATATTAGTAGATCCCTTAGGATCTTTGCTTGATTAGCAGCATTGTGATGGCAGTCACACTAGTGGGGGCTGGTTAGTCTGTAAGCACATCCTTATACAGGTCCTTAGTCGTAGGATTATCAAGACGGGGCATCGTACTCTGGAGTAGACTGGTGTATACGCTTCTCATCCCAGCAGGGGAGATGGTCTGTCCCACAGCCATTAGTACGTTGTACTGGAGATAGTATGCAGGTGCTCATTAGGTTATGAGTACACTGGACAGGACTCGTCGGGAACTGTTGGTTGGTATTATACCTATCGTCACGTAGCATTTCCCAGGTGACATGAGTACAGCTTAGTCCGTCGACTTGACACTGTTACTTCGCCTCGAGTTTGTTCCCACTGTACTTTGATTACTACCCTACCACGGCTCAAAGGAGTCGTGTAAACAGGTAATAGTTGGGTGCATTCTCGAAGCACTTGGAGGCAGTAGCGGTTAGATAGGATTCGTCTCTCCCGGTATTGGGAGTTGATATCGTGCTGTGTTTGGAGAGCCATTACACAAAGTCCCTGGCCAGGGAAAGCAAGATTTATAGGTAGGTACTCAAGTAGTTTCTCAGGGTGTTCTGGACTACACTCCGACACGACTTATACCGCTATTAGGGGTCTGACGTTTACCGCCCCTTGGCCCGATATGCGATGCTCTTAGACTAACAGACCGGAATGTACGAAGATTGTCACAGATAGGCTCAGTTGGAGTTTGGATGAATTATTCTCATCGGCCTTCTCATTAAAATATACCTGGGGGCCGTTACATATAGCTAGTGCCGCTTGCGGCCTGTGGTTAAACCAACTGCCAGCGTAGTGTCGATTCTTTAGAGTCCCACACAGAGGGTTTCCTTGCATCGGGCAAAAGATGTAGAGGTCGTATGGTTTTACGACAGGGTTCGGCCATATACGTGTACTTGTACACGCATGATGATACGGACGGACAATACTATTGGGTTTTGGTTTAAGCCGGATCCTAGTATTGTATTGATGGATTGTTTTCGTCCTTTATATTCGTATTTTTCGGAATACGGATACGGGTATGTATATACGGACGAGGGGCGTTCTTGTAATTTGTAAAAAAATGATATTGAAGGTGACATGACATAATTGTATTATTCATTTTAGTTTAAATTAATAATACATTTATGTAAATAAGAAATGATGTGGATATTGCATGAATTTGGACTTGGATGCTTATGACACATAGTGGATTTTAAACCCATGACTCATTCTTTAGTAAATTGAACCCCTTTTGATAATTGCCATTAGATTTATCTAAAGAATTAACAAAAGATTTCAGTTGAGAGAAAAATAAAAGCAAGCCATCTCCTTCTTCAAGCTCTTGCTCACTAGCTTTTCTTCTTATCACCTTCATCACCCTCATACCCTAGAACACTCATGTGTTGAGTAACCTAGAAAGAAAAGAGGAATCCCAATCCATCTAAATCCTCTACACACCCTAGGTCAGTTAGTGTAGCATACTAATTGACTTAGTTTCTTCGGTATAGAAGAAGGAGCTCACAAACACTCGGGTGGATCATCTTCAATTTGAGAAGGCCGACGAGGAAGCGGCGATCCGATACGGTCCATGGAGTGGAAGACGAGATGGAGAACAGCGAGGAATGAAGACCCGAAGGGCATGAACATGAGGTATAACTTCTGCACATGTAGTTAAGATCTCATGTTCTTGTTGTTTGTAAAGGTTTAGCAACGATCTTGGCGTATAGCCTATGTCACAAAGTTTTTGAAAACAGTTTTTTGAAAATTCCGCCTTCCCGTGATTCCGTGGGGTGTGTGGCATGGACTTACACGCTGGCAGTAGGTTTAACCACAAGCCGCAAGCGGTACTAGCTGCACGTAACAGCTACCCAGGTATCTGTCGATAAGAAGGCCGATGAGCAAACCCATCTGAACTCCTACTGAGCCTTCATGTGACAATCTCCGTATAGTCTGGTTTGTTCGTCTAAGAGTATCGCATATCGGGCGTAGGTGGTGGTAAACGTCAGACCCCTAATAGCGCAATAAGTCGTGTCGGAGTGTAGCCCAGAACACCTTGAAAAACTACTGGAATACCTACCAGTAAATCCCGCTTGCCCTGGCCAGGGACTTTGTGTAATGGTTCTCCAAACACAGCACGATATCAACCCCTAATACCGGGAGAGACGAATCTTATCTAACCGCCACTGCCTCTAAGTGCTTCGGGACTGCACCCAACTACTACCTGTTTGCACGACTCCTTTGAGCCGTGGTAGGGTAGTAATAAAAGTACAGTAGGAACACACTCGAGGCGAAGTAGCAGTGTCAAGTCGACGGACTAAGCTGTACTCATGTCACCTGGGAACTGCTACCCGACGATAGGTATAATACCCACCAACAGTTCCCAACGAGTCCTGTCCAGTGTACTCATAACCTAATGAGCACCTGCATACTATCTCCAGTACGACATATTAATATCTGTGGGACATACCATCTCTCCTGCTGGGATGAGATGCGTATACACTAGTCTACTCCGGAGTATCGATGCACCGTCTCGATAATCCTACGACTAGGGATGTGCTTGTAGATTACCCAGCCCCCACTAGTGTGACTGCCATCACAACGCTAGTAATCAAGCAAAGATCCTAAGGGATCTACTAATATGTATAAGCGATATGCTAAAAGAAACACATGCACATATTGAAGTAGAAACAAACCAAGTAGCATACTACCATTTTGAGCAAGACTGTCAATACAACTGTGAATATTCCAAGCTTCCATTAAGTAATATACAAACCAGTATGATACAATAATGGTCACTAGGGCATACATCACTAACACAAGCCAGGGAAGAACGAAAGCAATATGGACTTTATTGCCCGATGGCGTAATCTCACGGTAAAATACTAATCGCCGCTGGAACAGGACCAATCCATCAGCCTTCTTATTGGGAACCTCAACAATTGGATTGTCTCACTCTTATGTATGGCAGGCCTCAAGACATTTCAAGAGCTGGCCAAGAGAGTCCAAATGTTGGAACGCTCGAAGCAAGAGTCCACCTCGGACTCTCAAGGTGACAAGTCTTGGAGGAGCAGAAAAGACGACAACCGTAAAAGTGGGAGCTCCAACAAGACCAACGCCTTCAATGCATCTGACAGTGAAGATAAGAGAAAAACGGGCGGATCAAAAACAGACCGGGCTTGAAAGCCAGCGCTAGGAGGAGAAGGGCCTTCCCTGGAGGAGAAGAAGAACAAGGTTTACTCTTTCAGAAGGGAAAAGGTCCGCAAGATATTCAAAGATGCCTTGAACAACGGTCTACAATTGCCGGAGTCGAAGAGGCCTCACCAAGCAAAAATGACCGACAATCCCCTGTATTGCCCGTACCACAGAGTTATAAGCCATGCGATCGAGGATTGCTACATTTTCAAAGACTGGGTCGAAAAGCAATACAAGACCGGAGAGATCGAGCTGTCTAAGAGTGTGTTGGTGAACAATCAAGTTGCAACCACCAACTTTATACAGACAGAAGCTAAAGCCTTCTGAGAGCAAATGGTCGAATCCGCTGCCCCGAGAAATGACTCTGACTCGCCGCAGCCTCTGTAGAGTATGCACATCTCTAATAAGACGACGAAGATGCTAAAGCTACTTTAGAAAGATCCCAGAACAGAATGGGAAGGGCAGAAGGAACCCAACGTTCCAGCTACCACTTCGGATCAATCGAGCTCAAAATCCAAAAAGCTCAAGAAGAAGAAAAGTGCGGCTTGACGCGAAAAAGAGTCTGCGGGGAGATCGATCGTTCAAAAGTATATCGATTCCCTCAAAGACTATGAACAAAAAGAAAGACTCTGATTCAATTGAAGGAGTTCTTTCCAGCAAAAGCGGCTGAGATTCTGGAGGAGCTAGAAGAAGACTCCAATGAAGAGATCCCTATAGTTATCTGCTATGTTGTCCACCTTGGTAGCGACTCGAGGAAGAGCTATGTTTCCCAAAGAGGACGAAGAGCTCGCTACAAAGGCTAACCAAATCCAGTTCAGAAGCGGCAGGGCTCTACCGCCAAATCAGGGCAACTCTCTAAAAGGAAAGGAAAAACAAGTTGCTAATGAAGAAGATGGAGGAGAGATGGCTCATGAAAACTCGAGTCCTTCCTCAGTGGATTATAATGTCTTGGACCATCTCCGGAAGCTCCCGTCTCTCCTGAGCATCTACGATGCTTTGGTCCTATGTAAGGAGCTTAGGGATGTTCTCATTCACGCTCTGCAAAACCCCGAGCGGTACTAGGCTTGCTTTGCGAAGATTAATATAAAAGAAGCCCAGTACACTCTGCATACTGTCGCGGTCACGTTTAAGGATGAAGACCTGCTACTGGGAACAGCTGAGCATAACCGGCCGCTTTACATGACCGGGTACAGTGACAAAGATCGGATTAATTGCATATTGATTGATCTGGGATCCTCGGTGAACATCATGAAATTGCGGACTCTGAAGAGTTTATCAATGGACGTCCGACACCTGTCAAGGGAAAGGATTGTCATTCAAGGCTTCAATCAAAATTGCCAGCAAGTTCTGGGATTCATAGCACAACCAATCAGGTTCGGGGACCTACAAATTGAAGCCAAGATATACGTGATCAATGCTGACACGTCTTATAAGATTCTCCTAGGACGTCCGTGGCTCCACGATTACAGTATCATTCCGTTAACTCTCCATCAATGCATGAAGTATACCAAAAACGGTGATGAAAGACGCATTGACAGAGACATCCAGCCGTCTGGTGTGCATGGAGTCTGATATGAAGATTCTTGGTACTTTGTGAACCCCTAAAATGCTAAGCCACAACCGACCAAGGACAGAGTAGCCCCAAAACTCAAAAGCAAATCTGAGCCGGCTGTCACTTTCAAAAGCAAAAAACCCCAAGTGCGCCCGCGTTTCGGCAGTGACACTGATGAGTCTGACGCTGGAAGTCCGTCCTTCCATAAAAATCGCCCTCGTTTCAGTAGCGATATAGATGATTCTGATACTGAAGGCCCATCCGGCAGCAAAATTCTCCCTCATTTCGGCAGCGACACTGAAGAGTCGGAGGAAGAGGACCCGCCTTGCAACAGCTATGTAGATTGGGCCCTCATGCAAAAAGCGAAGCTAACAGAAACCTTCGAGACTATAGAAGGGTCCCTAGCTATCACAAGGGTGCTGGAACAGATATGCAAGGAGCTAGATGCTTTGTCGGTCTCTACCATGAACCAACTGCAAACTTTCTACGTTCCCGGAAGGAAAAGTGGACAGAAGGGCATCCTGTTTTATGGGTCAAATCCTGTCGTGCATCCAGAAGATTTGTCTACCACGTGCCTTCCCTATGAAAGAAGCATAATAGCCGTCCTAAACCCAGATATTACGCGCTCGATGTGCGGGAATATTTTAAAAAGTGCAGATATCGGTTATATCAAACAGACTCTGAATCGAAGTTTTATGAGGGGCTGTGGCATCCGCCTCAGGTCCGATCACTCATCGATGGGCGAATTCCAGATAGACGGGGAATTGGTTTCATTCAACCTGATTCAAAAGCATGCTACATGATCCATGTTGGTGAAGCCAGCAAAAGGTCAAATGATGACGACGAGATAGCTGAGCCAGAAGAAGCTCTTCGAGAGCTTAAAGATGGCGGATAAGCAACCTTCGACGACCTAACCGAGGTCGATTTGGGAACGCCCGATAATCTAAGGCCGACCTACATCAGCTCACTCTTGTCAGAGGAAATGACAGAGCAGATAGTCTCCCTGCTGTATGAGTTCGCCAATTGCTTTGTGTGGACGTATAAAGAAATGCCCGATCTCTCCCCTGAGGTAGCCATGCATAAGCTGGCTATTTCTCCTGATGTCAAGCCAGTCAAACAAGCTCCTCAAAGAATGAGAAGGGAGATGGAAGAAAAGGTCATCGAGGAAACCAAGAAACTCATCGATGCCGGTTTCATCAGAGAAGAGAAATATGCGAACTGGATCGCATGCATCATCCCAGTGAAAAAGAAGAATAGGCAGATCTGAGTCTGTGTCGATTTCAGAGACCTTAACAAGGCATGCCCTAAAGATGATTTCCTGCTCCCAGTCATGGAAATGATGGTCGACGATACCTCAAATTATGAGTTTTTCACCTTCATGGATGGCTCATCAGGGTACAATCAGATAAAAATGTCGCCTGAGGATGAGAAGCATACAACATTTCGAACCCCGATCGGCATATACTGTTACAAAGTGATGCCATTCAGACTGAAGGACGCAGGTGCTACATATCAAAGGGAAATGACCAATATCGTTGATGACCTAATCTATAAAGTCGTCGAATGTTATGCTGATGATTGGTCGTCAAGGCTAAAGCTAAAGCCGATCACATCCAAAATCTCAGGACCGTTTTCACCAGACTGAGTGAATACGATCTGAAGATGAATCCTCTGAAGTGCTCTTTTGGCGTGTCATCGAGAAAATACCTAGGCTTCATAGTCCGACATCGAGGGATCAAAGTTGACCCATCCAAGATAAAGGCCATCATGGAGATGCCCCCTCCGAAGAATCTAACGCAGCTGAGATCTTTTCAAGGCAAGCTTGCTTATATATGAAGATTCATCTCGAACCTATAGGGGAGATGCAAGCCCTTCTCGAAACTTATGAAGAAAGGAGCTCCTTTTGTTTGGGATACCAAATGTTAAGAAGCGTTCAAAAATATTAAACGGTACCTATAGCACCCTCCAGTGCTTGTTGCTTCCATTCCAAATAAACTATTGATTCCCTATACTGCCGCGCTAGATGAGTCACTCGGTGCATTCCTCGCCCAGAATAATGAGGAGGGAAAAGAGAATGCCCTCTACTACCTGAAAGTCTACCCTAGCACCACCATAAGGTTCTAGTAGCATCAACCATGCCAAATTTCAAAAAATTTAGGTGCTAAGCTAGACTAACCAGGATCTAACTAGAAGATTAGGATTTCATATGATGATATCATGAAACTAAAGATAAGGAAAGTGCATACAACCTTTGATAAGCATGTCCTTCTCTTCTAAAGCTCCGGGTTGTAGTCATCGCGACTCCACTAGGCTCCACTTCGAGTTGGTACAAGTTTCTTCCGATGATCTTTGTGTCGAAGACGATCCACCCGAAGTTCCTCTAGCTCAAGCTACCTCTTCACTAAACCCTTTAGTGAAGGCAACACACTACACTTGATTGCTAATCAAGTATAGGTTGGTTCAAAACTCCATGGTTCACATCACATATGAGGGGTTGGAGTTTTGATGCATGAAGAGGAGGAAGAAGAAGAGGTAGAGAGCAACTCAAGAAAAATGTCTTAAGTCTTAGAAAATGAGAGAAGAATGGCTCATCTAAAAACCTCACTCATTGAAGAAACTAATATATTCACATAAAAATATAGTGCCCTGCTTCAATAGTAAGTCAAGATAAATAAAATATTGGATAAAGCCATGCTTTCCCATTCCTCTTAATTTTCCACCTCATTTTCCTATTTTCCAAAAATAGAAATACATGCCATACTTAATATATATTTATATATCATATATATATATATATATATATATATATATATATATATATATATATATATATATATTTAGTGAGCTAATAATATTAGTTAAGATATAATTATATCAAATATAATATATATCATATTATTAAATCAACAATTGATTTAATAATCCGGTTATATCACATATAACCGACTAATATCATTTATCTGTACATCACATTATCAAATCAACACTTGATTCGATAATCCGGTTATATCATATATAACCTGACCAGTAACAGATAACTGCTAGATTACAATACGGTATCACATACACGTATTTAATCAAGCCCCCACACATATCACATATGTGCCCTACTTCGTTTCGCTTGAACCAGGAAACTTCTGTATAGGACTCTAAAGACTCGTCAATATGCCAGCAGTAGGTGATGATTACATCATCCACCCATAAGCCGTCAGCGGTACTAGCTGGACATAACGGCTATCCAGGTATTGAGCGATTAGAAGATTGACAAGAAAGCTTGTCCATACTCTCCATGAAGCCTATAAATAACACTACCGTACAGTCCGATCTCTTTGTCTGATATATCGCATATCGAGTCTAGGGATGGTAACGTCAGACCCCAGTAACTTGATAAGTCATGTCGATGTATGGCTCATAATGGTTTAAGAAACTACTGGTAACTCTTACAAGTAAATCTCATCAGCAGCCCTGGCCAGGGAATTCCAGTTATAGCCAATCGAGCATAGTGCAATATCAACCCCCAATACCGGGAGAGACGAAACCCCTCTTATCGCTCATTTCCTCAATATGACTCGGGACTGTACCCAAAATCCACATGTTTGCACGACTCCTTTGAGCCGTGGTAGGGAGGAAATCAAAGCACGGTGGGAACGATACAAGACTCTATAACGATCTCGGGTCTACAGACTAACCTGTATCAGTGTCACCAGAGAACCGCTATCTGACGATAGGTACACTACCAACTAGGAGTTCTCGGCGAGTCCTATTCGGTGTACCTATTCTCTAATGAGCACCTGTGTACAATCTTTGATATCACACACCAATGGTTGTGGGATCAACCATCATCCCATACAGGGTCAAGAAACGTACACACTAGTCTACTCTGGAATATCGATGCCATGTCTCGATATCCCCTCGACTAGGAACTGTTTAAAGGATGTACTTGTGGACCACCCTGGCCCCACTAGTATAATCTGCATCATAGTCCTGATAGTCAAATACATATCCTAAGAGCTTTATCAACAGGTAAGAGAAAGACAGTATTAGAATTGTTGGAGATAGTGCCCTCAGAGTCAATTATTGGATCACAGGCACGTGATTGCAATGATTGAGGGAGGACCTATCCCAGGAGGACAGTCTTACTCGAGATGATAGTATGCTATCTGGTTTATCTTTATCATCGTGTACTCCTTTAGGTGACCTGACAGGTCGCTATTACACGTTGATAGAGCCCCTAGGATTCTTGCTTGACTGCCAGCAGTATGAGGGCGATCATATACGTGGGAGCTGGTAGTCTATAAGCACATCCTTAAAAGGTCCCTAGTCGTAGGAGTTTCGAGACAGGGCATCGATACTCCATTAGTAGACTAGTGTATACAGTCGAGACCCCGACGAGGGGCGGTGGCCGGTCTTACAAGCCACTGGTGTCAGTTGGTTCACCTAAGATGTATACAGGTGCCCATTTGGTTATGAGTACACCGGACAGGACTCGCCGGGAACATGCTAGTTGGTCTTATACCAGATGTCAGATAGCAGTTCCCTGGTGACATGTGTACAGGTTAGTTCATCGACCTGAGATCGTCATTTGTCTCGTGTGAGTTCCCACTGTGCTTTGATTACTACCCTACCACGGCTCAAAGGAGTCGTGCAAACAGGTTTTAGTTGGGTACAGTCCCGAGCCACATGGAGGCAGTGAGCGGATCTGCAGAGGTTCGTCTCTCCCGGTATTGGGGGTGAGGTCGCGCTGTGTCTAGGAGAGCCATTACACAAAGCCCTCGGCCGAGGCAGGAGATTTACTGGTAGGTATTCCAGTAGTATCTCAGGGTGTTCTGGGCTACGCTCCGACACGACTTGTACCGCTTTTGGGGGTCTGACTTTTACCAACCCCCTAGGCCCGCCATGCGATGCTCATAGACGAACGGACCGGACTGTACGGATATTGTCACTGACAGGCTCAGTAGGGTGTCAGGATGAGTTCGCTCATCGACGTCCCTTTTGGTCAATAGCTGGTGGCCCGTCACGTATTGGCTTATACCTCTGACGTGCTAGTGGTTAAATCCACAGCCATAGTATTGACGAGTCTTTAGAGTCCACCACACATTCAGTTACTCAAGTTTCGGGCGAAACGCTGTAGAGGCCGTATGGAGATATGGCAGGGTCTGATCAGATACGTGCGGTATTGCACGGATCAAGGTCAGACAGTTTGTACTAAAGGCCGTATGGTTATATGGCAGGGTTCGATCAGATACGTGCGGTATTGCACGGATCAGGATCGGACGGATATTACTAGCCGGCTTTGGTTTAAGCCAGATCCTAGTATAGTACAGTGTAGATTTTTTGTCTCATTGCATTTGTATCCGGTCGGAATACAGATGCGGGTGTGTATGCACAGTATCGGGGTTTTCCTGTAATTTATTACGGGACCAGTTTTCTGGAGTTGCCAGTTTGCATTCCGTTCCGGCCGGTTTTCCTTTGTTCTTTCCCGGCCGGACTTTTCCGATGGAGGGTGTTATTTGCAAGTTTGCAAATAACATATTGTGGAGGGGTTTCTTGCATATGGATTGATTATGATGGCATCTTTTCTTTTCAACCATCATTTGATTCTCTTTACATCACTTGATTTGTGATTTGAATTGATTAGAGTTTGATATGATATTGTTATCATGATGTTTGGTTGTGGTCACCCTTTGTGCTCTCCTACACTCACCTCCCTTATACATGATGCTTTTCCTCCACCATTCTCACTTGATGAGAGAGGCTTCACTTGAGAGAAAAGAGAATGAGAGGTTCATTTTTTGGAGATGGTAGCACATATTTCTTCATCTCCTTCTTCTTCTTGTTTTGGAAAAATGAAAGCACCATTTTTCTTAACCTCATTCCTCCATCACCAATGGCAACATAAATCCCAAAGGAGACAATAGATTCTACACTACATTCTACAGCAAATCTTGGGCACGTCGACTTGCCAGCTTAGTGCCCGAGTTGCCTCGGTATTGAAGTGGGAGCCCGTAAAAGATGCAGGCGACGTGGTGCCCTTCCGGCGAGGAGGCGACGACATGGAGACAGGACTTTCCGCGGGAGATCGGGACGATGAAGAGAAGACCGGAGGACTCGGATCACTCGGTATATCTCTTACCCCATCTCTTGTTAGCTAGTATAGGTTAATGGTTTACGATCCGGGTTTTATTGTCCGCGGTAGCGCCAGTTTCCAAGTAAGGAAAATTTTTGATTCCGCATTTTGGCCTCGGTAAGACGGCCAGGGCGCTGCCGTGGCGCAACAAGAATACCAGTCAACATCTTAAGATAAAGAGTAACCAGATAGCATATTATCATGTCGAGCAAGAAAGTCCTCTATATATATGTCCAAGCATCCACTATAATATACATCAATGTACAATAATGGACTCTAGGGCATACATGTTCCTAACAATCTCCCACTTGCACTAAGGCCATGTGTTGTAGTATCTCATACCCAACATCCCAAAAAGTCTCTCAAACTGCGTCTGGGGAAGGGCCTTTGTGAGTGGATCTTCCACGTTGTCCTTCGTGTCAACTCTCCTGACCTCGATCTCCCGGCGATCTACTATCTCCCAAATCAGGTGATACCGCCTAAGAACATGTCTGGATCTCTGATGGGACCGGGGTTCCTTGGCCAAAGCCATAGCTCCATTGTTATCACAATACACAGGTATTATATGTTTAATGGATGGAACCACACCAACTTTAGCTATGAACTTCTTCATCCAGACAGCCTCTTTGTCAGCATCGTTGGCAGTGATGTATTCAGCCTTCATCGTCGAGTCTGCTACAGTATCTTTCTTGGAACTCTTCCAACATACCGCCCCTCCATTGAGGGTAAAGAGAAAACCCGAGACCGACTTACTGTCGTCCTTATCACTCTGGAAGCTCGAATCGGTAAAGGATTCCACCTGGAGTTCACCGTTACCATACACCAAGAACATTTCTTTAGCCCTTCTCAAGTACTTAAGAATGTTCTTCACGGTTGTCCAGTGGTTTTTCCCGGGATCTGATTGATACCTGCTTACTACACTTAGTGAGTAAGCTATATCCGATCTGGTACATAACATCGTATATATGATTACCCGACTGCCGAAGCATAGGGTATCCCTTGCATGCGAGCCCTCTCCAAATCAGTCTTGGGAGACATCTCTTTGGATAGAGTGATCCTTGAGCAAGCGGGTAAATTACCACGCTTAGAATCTTCCATACTAAACCTCTTTAGTATAGTGTCTGTGAACCTGGATTGGGACAATCCCAACATCCATTTAGATCTATCTCTATAGATCTTTATTCCCAGGATGTAGGGTGTGATAAGAAGAGCTTGACCGAGTGTAGCATAGGAACATCGTTTCCTATCAAGAGTATGACATCCACGTACAATACGAGGAAGATAACCTTACTCTCTACTATCTTCTTGTATATACACGGTTCATCTACATTTTTGATGAAGTCAAACTCTTTGACAGCTTCATCAAAATAAATATTCCATCTCTGTGACGCCTGCTTTAATCCATAAATGGATTTAAGCAGTTTGCGCACCTTTCCGCTGCTCCCACTGTCTACGAAGCCCTCTGGCTGTGTCATGTACACGCTCTCTTCTAAATCACCATTTAGAAAAGCGGTCTTGACGTCCATCTGCCATATTTCGTAGTCATGGTATGCAGCAATGGCAAGTAAGATCCTGACGGACTTAAGCATAGCCACTGGAGAAAATGTTTCATTATAATCGATACCAGGTCATTGACGAAGCCTTTTGCAACAAGTCTAGTTTTGAAAGTCTCAACTTTTCCATCTACACAAATTTTCTTCTTAAATATCCACTTTCTCCCGAAGGGTTTTACCCCTTCAGGAGCAACTTCCAAAGTCCATACTTTGTTGGTGTACATGGATTCCATCTCTGATCGCATAACATCCAGCCATTTCACAGAGTCTCCACTTGTGATGGTCTGCTCGAAACTAGTCAGGTCATCATCTTCCATGATGCAATCCTCGCTCCCACCGTCTACGAGAAAACCGTAGTATCTCTCGGGTGGATGAGGAACCCTACTAAATCTGCGGAGTGGTTGGGGTTCGTTAGGGACTATTGAATCCTCTAATTCCATTAAATCATCAGTTACAGTTTGTGTAGCCGGAACTTCTTCCAGTTCTACCTCATTGCCACTAATTTTTTTCACATAAAATTCCTTTTCTAAAAATGTGGTATGTCTAGAAACAAACACATTTTGTTCCTCGATGTCGTAGAAGATATACCCTCGCGAATTTTTGGGATATCCTACAAACTTGCACAGAACTGACCTTATCTCCAGCTTGTCCGGATTTTGCGTTTTAACATAAGTCGGACAACCCCATATCCTAATAAAATTAAGACATGGTCCCTTCCCCTTCCATATCTTATATGGAGTGGTAGGTACGGATTTGGTGGGAACCATATTCAATAGGTGTGCGGTTGTTTTAAGCGCATAACCCCAAAAGGAAATGGGTAACTCAGCATTACTCATCATAGAGCGCACCATATCTAATAGGGTGTGATTCCTCCGCTCCGAAACTCCATTATGCTGTGGTGTATACGGAGGAGTAAGCTGAGAGAGAATCTCATTCTCTTTCAAATAGTATCGGAATTCTGTGCTTAAGTATTCTCCTCCCCGATCAGATCGAAGGACTTTAATACTTTTACCCGTCTGGTTCTCTACTTCGTTCTTATATTCCTTGAATTTCTCAAAAGATTCAGATTTGTGTTTCATCAAGAATACATGTCCGTATCTTGAGAGATCGTCGGTGAATGTAATGAAGTATGAGAAACCATTCCTTGCATGTGTAGACATAGGACCGCAAACATCACTATGTATCTGTAACATTTTGGAAAATTATAAATATTAATTTATAATTTTAAAATGAATATAATGAGTTTACAAAAATGATATCGCTTATGAAATTGGGTATCGGAATTATATCCGTAAAAATGTAATTATTTTGGTAAATATGAAAAAAAGTGTGTGATATCATAAATATGATATTTTAATTATTTTAACATGATATGATATTTTACATTTAGATAATGATATTTAAAGTATTATGATAAGTATTTTAATTCATTTAAAATAAAGAGTTAGATTTGTGATAACATAAAGGTAATTATGTGAAAGGGGTAATTATTTACAAAATGTATTGAATTTTAAAAAAGAGGGCACTTAATTAAAAGGATTTGTTTTGCTTTCTTATTTCTTTTTGAATGAGGATGGGTTTATGTTAGCTAGGTTTAACCTTCACACCAACACACACACACACACACACACACACACACACACACACACACACACACACACACACACCCCCACCTCCCTCCACCTCCTTCTTCTCACTTTACACCTCCTCCTTCTCAATTGACACCACCACCTTGCAACTGTAACGTTTTGAAAATCGTTTAGGTGAAATTTCGGATAATCGGTAAAATAACTGGTGTTTTCCGTAAAGCCAAGATATAATTACCTTTCAACATAAAATTAAATATAGCTATTCTAGCTATGTAATTGCTAGTATTTGGTAATTAATGGGTCACTTATAAAATTTCTAGTTTACTAAAATATTTTCCGTAATTAATTATTTTAAATATTATTTTAAGATTTCACTAATACATTTAATTAGAGATAATTACAAATTAGAATGGTTAATACAAGTTTAGTGCACCATGTCAATTAGATAGCTAGTTGTAACACATTCTTTTTCTTTTTCTTTTCTTCTCCATGGTTCTAGAATTTTAATAAAACCAAATAAATAAAAAGGAAAAATAAGGAGATAAGGAGTTATGGTTCTAGGTTGACTTGGGGTATAGTATTTATCATTTTTCATCACCCACACAAACCCACACCCATCCCCAACACCATGTGGCCGAGCCTATGGGGCTGCCCCCTCCCCAAAATTTCCCACTTGAAATTAAAGAAATGAAATGGAAAAAAAGAGTAATGAAAGAAGTATGGTGTAAATAATGAGGTATTGACCTTTTTGTTGACTTCAAACCCACACCTCACTTTCTCTCCCCACTCCCTCATGCTTGGCCGAGCTGCAGCTGTTAGTTATATGTATGCCCTAGAGGCCATTACTGTACATAGGATGTATATTGTAGTGGATGCTGGGACATATATAGGTAGGACTTTCTTGCTCGACATGATAGTACGCTATCTGGTTGCTCTTTATCTTAACATGTATACTTTCTGTCTCTCTGATTACATGTTGATAAAGCCCTTAGGATGTGTACTCGACTTCCAGGACTATGATGAAGATCATACTAGTGGGGTCTGGGTAGTCAATGAGTACATCCTTCATTGTTCCTAGTCGTGGGAATATCGAGACGGGGCATCGATATTCCAGAGTAGACTAGCGTATATCTTCTCGACCCATGTGATGGGCGATGGATGATCCCATATCCATTGGTGTTTGACATCGGAGATGGTATGCGGGTGCTCAGTGGAGACTGGGTACACTGAACGGACTCGCCGAGAACTCCCAGATGGTATTATACCTCACGTCAGATGGCAGTTCTCTGGTGACACTGGTACAGCTTAGTCTGTTGACCCGAGATCGTCATAGAGTCTTGTGTGTCTCCCACTGTGCTTTGATTTCCACCCTACCACGGCTCTACTGAGTCGTGCAAACATGTGGTTTTTGGGTACAGTCCCGATTCACATGGAGGCAATAAGCGATAGGAGGGGATTCGTCTCTCCCGGTATTGGGGGTTGATGTTGTGCTATGCTCGACTGGCCATAACAGGAAATCCCTGGCCAGGGTTGAAGTGATATACTGGTAAGAGTTATCAGTAGTTTCACGAATGTTATGGACCTTACGTCGGCATGACTTATCAAGCTACTGGGGTCTGACGTTTACCACCCCTAGGCGAGATATGCGACATATCAGACGAACAGACCGGACTGTACGGTAAGTGTTACTGGTTGGATTCACAGGAGTGTGAGCGGGCTTGCTCGTCGATCTTCTGATCGCTCAATACCCGGGTGGCCGTTACGTTTAGCAGACCGCTTGCGGCTTGTGGGTGTTTGATATGATCATCACCTGCTGCCAGCGTATTGACGAGTCTTTAGAGTCCTACACAAAGGTTTCCTGGCTCAAGCGAAATGAAATAGGAGCGCATATGAGATATGTGCGGGACCGAGAATAATGCGTGTATGTGATACCGTATTCCATTCTCGCGATGAATGTATCGATTGGTTGTATGCGATATAACCTAGTTATCGATTCAAGGATTGATTCGATAAGTCGATACATTAGATACTAGTCGGTTATGTGCGACATGACCGGATCATTGATTCAAGTGTTGATTTAATGATTTAATGTATAATTATATATTTGATATATTACTTTGCATTAACTAGTATTGGTTCATTTTAAAAGGATTTTCTCACTTGATGTGCACATTGTATATGTGATATATTTTTGTGTACACTTGATTGTATCATGTTTGATGATACATGTTAACTTGAGTTTGTGTAAAGATTAAACCATGGTTATATGAGTGGTTAGGGTTTTGTTTATTTACTTATTCATTTATTTATTTCTTTTGTTCATTTTGTCAAAAGAAAATGATAAAGAGAAAATGGTGGCTTTCTTTGTTCTTTGCTTGAAGCTTCTTGAAGCTTCAAAGCATCTTTGACTAAGTGACCATTTTGTCTTCATGCTTAACCCTAACCATTCAAACTAACCCTAGTTTAATCTCTACACTTAACCAAGGTTAGGATATGATAAGTATTCATTTTATTATTCTTTTTGAAAATACTTATGATATTTCTATCATCTTCTTCTTCTTCTTCAAGAAGAAAAACTTGACACCATCAATGGTGACTTGATGAAATGAGTGAGAAATCCAATTCTAAAGTGAACCCACTTTCTATTTCTTCATCCTCTACCTCTTGCCAAGTAGTATAGGGTGTTTTCTTCACAAGTTTCATGACTTGGTGAAGTGGGAGCTTGATCTTGTGATGCCTCGACGTAGATCATCTTCGGCATCGTAGTCGATGACCTAGCCCGCCCATTTCTCCGATGAAGCAGACACTAGAGTCCAAGATCCGATTTGTACAGCGGAGGGACGTCTACGTGGAGCTAAGGAAGTGGAGAACCGGATCTACAAAGGTTGTAGCCTATTTCTTTTAGTTAAGTTGTTAACTAGTTGCATCTTTCGCCTAAAATTCTAGTTAACGATCCGTATTAGGGTTTCTCGGCACTTGTAAAATTAGAAATTGGCATGGTTGATGCCGTGTGAGACCTCATTAGCATGCCTAGGAACCCTACAGTGGTATCAGAGCCTAGCTAGAGCCTTAGGCGATGCGTTGACGGAGTTAGAAGTCCGATCGAACCAAAACCCTAACTCCAAACTTGCTCTCTGGACTTTTTTCAAAAACTGGGTTTTTTCCATATTAAAAATATGCAGAAAATTAAGCAGGGTTTTATATGAATTACTGTGCAAAACGAGGTCGTAATTCCATCAAACCGCCGCGGAACCGCGGCCTTACCCCACTTAGGCTCGGCGGTTCTGCGGTCATTATGTTGAATCGTTGACCAAAATTTGCACAGTAATGTTTCTTTTTGGCTGCTGTATTTTCTGGGATATTTTAACTTTTACTCAACAGTTGAGTTTTCTGGGGTTGTATTGGGACTTCGGTGTTTCGATCGGATTGTCTAATTTTGTCAGTGTGTTTTTCCGGGTAATTTTAGAATATGTTAAAAAGTTCGACCGGATATAAATACCCACTTTTTCCCCTGCCGGGAAATTTCCGAGTGTTGGATCTTTCCGTAGTTTAACGACGTTCTAAGTAGTACAAGTAACGCGATGGTCCCTCTAGAAGACAACAAACCTTAACTCGATTATGTGACCGTCTTGAACTGCCCTTTGAACCTTCGGGTTTGGGGCAGTACGGCGTGCCACATGTGAGGCGTTGGCTTGACCCTTCTACGGCTGGACCGTTGGTACTGAGGCATGAACTGGATGTTTTTAAACTTGTTTCATGTGTTGAGCTGTTTCGGGAAAACTTGGGTGTTCGATTGTTCGATCGGAAAGTTTAACATTTTCTATCTTTTCCGGAATGTGATACAATAATTGGAATTCACAAGTAGTTATGAGATAACTAATATGAATGTTATAAACAAAGCAGTTTAGTCTCACTTGATCGGTTGCCACGGAATTTTGATGAGATCAAAAGTCCGTCGCAATCACGTAGCGTACGCGGATACTCGCCGGATAAACTTAATAGACAGCTACACCCCATAGCCCCGACCAAGTGACTGTAGGAGAACCCCGTCACCGAAAGCATCCGTTCGGGTGCTCGCGGCAGCGGTGTTCCGCCTTAGTGCACTTCGTCGACGGTATCGGGGGTGCGGCCGCCTACTAAAGTTTGCGACGAGCATTCGATCAGTTTGTCGGGAATCTTGTTGAATTTCCCGACTTGATATTGAAAAGAGTTTTCAATAATGAGACTAAAATACGGGGTTTATAACTGTTAGGCATGCGATGTCTAAGGAATTCATTTGGCTAGGCTTGCGATGTCTAAAGAGGTTGCGGATTCCAACTGTTGTAGTTTTACACTTTCTTTTCTGTGACCGTAAGTGTAATATGTGATATCGCCGGTTTCGTTGCTATATGTCAACGACAATTGGGATGCGCATATTTACTTACGTTGATGACATGTGATGTTATGTGTTACTGGATATGTTATATTGGATCGTCGTGGTTGAATAGCCGGGGGGTTTTTATGTGAGATGAGTGTTTTTTCATTTTCATTCATGTAAAAAACTTGTATGTAATATTCTTTTATTGGGACACTTCCAGGTTGCGGATGTTGTCACCATTTGTATATTATTTACTTTTCCGCATTAGGATAGACCCAAGGAGGGGAGCACAAGTAACCGGGTTCTGGGGTCCAGTGGGAGACCAACTCGAGGAGTCGAGTCCGGGTCTCCTAACCCTAGAATTGGTAGGGTTGCTTGCCGCTCTCGTAGGGGTCTAGGGGTGTGGGATTGGCTATTCATCACGACCGTGGAATCCGTGTTTTATACTGGCTCGTATTAAAAACACGGACGTCCTAGTATATCCAATGTTTCATATGATATTTTCTGCTGCGTTATCTGTGATGTGATCATGTGATTTGTTCAGATAGATAGTATATATAGTATATATGATATATTATATAGACGTTGCTTATGTTTTACACCCGCGCTAGCCCTGCCCCGCTCTGCCGTTAGTTACCTAACCTAACGGTGCAGACGGGACATCGAGGCGAATGCAGATGGCATAAGCGTACGTCATATTTATCTGTGATGTTTAGGTAATTTAAATGATGGGATATTCATTAATGAGATTAATGAAAGAAAATAAACCTAATTGATGTTGTGGAATAGAATTTCAAAATAAAACAGGTAGCTACAGTTCTTGCTTTGCATCGCGGTGTTCCTTGTAGAACATCCTGCACCTTATTCGATGAGGAAAGGACCGAGATCCCTTCACCGGGAGTGACTCCTTTAGCAATAACTGGCAGATGCTACAACTCTCGGTTTGTCTTTTGATTACTTCTATAGTTTCTGCTTTGCACAGTGATATATATGATATATCCCGCACCTCATTCGACGAGGAAAGGGCCGACGATCCCTTCACCGGGAGTGACCCCTCTAGCAAAACTAGAAAAGCTTCAAAAAACGTTCCATTTAAAAACCATTTGATTCCGCAACGAGATCAAGTTCAAAGCGTTAAAGGTTTTCATAAAAACCAGCCGCAACCCTCCGTCATTTTAGGAAGTAGAGTACTTAGTATTCGTGTTGTGTTTGTTGACCATAGTCAAGGCACAGTGTACGGTAGCTAAGTGATGTCTTCATACACCGCATATGATGCGATTAGTTAGGACAGTCATGTGGCTTTGTTGACCTTAGCCAAGGGTCATGTGGGTGGGTCTAATTAATCACGAAATGACGGGTAGAACTTGACTAGTGCTTATGATTTGTTGACCTTAGCCAAGGTCATAGGTGCTAGGGGTAAAAACCTTTATCGGGAGTTTCAAGTGTTGAAATTTGCAATGAGATTGCATACCTTCTATATGATAGTTGGATCCCGATACCCGCTGCGAGTAATTATTACTCCTGGGAGAGTTTTACACATTACAATTAGCCGATCAAGTAGGTGTCTAGAAAAGTGTTAACGAGGTTACGTCTCTGGGAAAACGAGGTTTACATTAATTAGGTTCGTGCGAAAGCACGGGGCACCTCCCTCAAAGTACCGACAATGGCCTGGCTGAAAGATTGGCGAACTTGTAGTGTGTAATTAATCCCGGCTAGTCTCTCCTTTTAGGGTTTGAAGGAAGATTTGATAAAAACAGTGGGAGCCATCCTGATTAGATAAAATAATAACCAATCTATTCTTGCAAGAGCGCACGCTGAGTGTTTTCTTCTCTCTCTCTCCAGGTAGCGACCATATCACGCCTTAATCAAGATAATAATATGGATGTATTGACCGAACCCGCTTGTTAAACTGAGCTGGGGAACGCTGGTCCCGCTCCAACTTATAATTGTTATAAGACAGAGCAGGAAATAGGGGAATACCAGAATTCCTATACCGCCCAAACGAAGAAAGTGCATATGATGCATCTCTTTCGGGTGTGTTCATTATAAAGAACTGTTTCTCAGTATCCTCTGAATCCTGGGTATTTGATACCGGATCAGGATCCCAGATATGTAATCTGTTACATAGGGCTACCGAAAGATAGAAAAACTGAGAACGGGTGATAAGTTTCATGAGACAGAAAACGGGGCAAGTGTTGCAGCCAAGTCTGTTGGTCACTGTCACCCTGTATTACCAATACATTGATTCTGAACAAATGCTATTAGATACCGAACCTAATATACAAAATCATATCGGTCTCTTTATTAGTAAAGAAATGATAAAATTTTATATTGCTGGATAATGTTTTGAACATTTCCTATATCAAGAGTTGATCGGTTCAGGCACGTTACCTAAAAGCATTGATGTTCTAAATCAAACTACAGTTCCTTGTATACAGAACACACACAAGAGGAAGAGTTCAGAAATGAACGGATCCTTCTTGAGGTATTGTAGACTAGGTCACATCAATGCGACCCGACTAGCTAAGTTACATTTAGATGCATAGTTAAATCAGTTTGAATTTACATCTTGTGAAACTTTCCAGTCATGTCACAAAGATTAGATGACCATAGCCCTGTTTATTGGAAACAGAGAAAGAGTTAATGAACTCTTGGGACTGACACATGATGATGTATGTAAGGTCTCATGTCTACAAATGCCAGGACTGGTTCTTTATACTTCATTATATTCTCTGATAATCTCTCAAGATTCAGTCATATGTTCCTGTTGAAACATAAGTCCGAAGCTTTTGAGGTATTCACAGAATATAAGTTAGAAGTAGAGAACCAATAACCGGGTATAAGTATTATGTCCTATGATAAGATCAGGGAAGAGAATACTTGTGCATAGAATTTCTGGACTATTCTAAAGGAGAATGAGATTCTCTCTCAGTGTTACTCCTCTGAATACACCACAGCACAACGGTGTATCGGGGTGGAGCAATCGCACAATATTAGATATGGTGTGCTCTATGATGAGTACTACTGAGTTTCCTATTTCCTTTTGGGAATTATGCGCTTGAGAAGCTGCATACCTATTGAATTAGGTTCGAATCAGATCACTGCCTACCATTCCATATGAGATATGGTATGGGAAGAACCCATCTCTTAAGTGAGTTAAGATTTGGGGTTGTCTGGCCTATGTCTAAAAGCAAAATCCGGACAAAATCGAGGCAAGGTCAGTTCTGTAGAACTGGAAATTCCAACTATACAAAACTACAGCTGATTTGACAGAACCTAAGGACTCTAAAGTCCCCGACGAACCTCAGCCTTTCCGCCGATCTAGTAGGGTTCCTCATTCTCCTGAGAGATACCTCGGTTTCTCGATGACAGTGGGAGCGAGGAATGCATCATGAGATGATGACCCATCTAGTATCGAGCAGGCCATCAAGAGTAGGGACTCTGTAAGAATGGCTGGATGCTTAGCGATCTGAGATGGAATCCATGTACACCAACAAAGTATGGACTTTGGTTGCTATATCTGAAGGGTTAAATCCCCATCAGGAGCAAGTATATCTTGAGAAGATTACTTGGTGTAGATGGAAAAGTTGAGACTTTCAAAGCTAGACTCGTTAAAGGTTTTCGTCATCGACCAGGCGTGGATAATGATGAAACCTTTTCCAATAGCTGTGCTTAAGTCCATCCAGATCCTACTTGCCACTGCTACATACCATAACTGCGATATCTGGTGGTTGGGTGCCATGACTACTTTTCTAAATATTGATTTAGAAGAGAACGTCTATAAGAACACAGCCAGAGGGCTTCGTAAACAGTGGGAGCAGCGGAAACGTGTGCAAGTTACTTTACAGGATAAAGCAGGTATCGTGGAGTTGGAACATCTGTTTTGATGTGGTAGTCAAAGAGTTTGACTTCATCAAAATGGTAGATGAACCTTGTATGTACAAAAGGGTAGTATGGAGTATGGTAATGATCCTCGTAGAGTACGTAGACAACATACTCTTGATAGGAAAATAGTTTCCTATGCTACGATCGGTCGATCTCCTCTTATCACATTGATTCTCCATATAGGATCAAAGTGATACCTCCTTAATCCTGAGATTTGGGTCTATGAGATAGATCTAAAAGGATGTTAGGATTCTCACTAATTGAAGTGAGATGGTATCAGTTGATCCTGGGGAGAATCACTGGAAGTGTTCCAGGGTGATAACGATGACTGAATGTCAGTCGCAGGCATTGTCTTTACCCTCAGTAAAGGGACGGTATGTTGGAAGAGTTCCAAGCTAGATACCGTGGCAAACTAGACGATAAAGGCTGGTAACATCGCTATTAAAGATACTACCAAAGAGGCAGTTTGGGTGTATATTGGTTCATAAGATGAACTAGGTTCCCACCATTGTATGACAATGGAAGTGTGGCTTTGGCCAAGGAACCATGATCCCATCAGTGACCCAGACATATTCTGAGGCAGCATCACCTGATCATGGAGATAGTTGATCTCCAGGGTGATCGAGGTAAGGAGAGTAGACTTAGAGGACAACACAGCGGATCCACTCACGAAGGCCTTTCCCCAAAGAGAGACTTTTACGGGATGGTGGAGTATGTGATACTGCAACCACTGCTACAGATGGCCCTAGTGCAAGTGGGAGGTTGTTAGTTATATGTATGCCCTAGAGGCCATTACTGTACATAGGATATATATTGTAGTGGATGCTGGGACATATATAGTTAGGACTTTCTTGCTCGACATGATAGTACGCTATCTGGTTGCTCTTTATCTTAACATGTATACTTTCTGTCTCTCTGATTACATGTTGATAAAGCCCTTAGGATGTGTACTCGACTTCCAGGACTATGATGAAGATCATACTAGTGGGGTCTGGGTAGTCAATGAGTACATCCTTCATTGTTCCTAGTCGTGGGAATATCGAGACGGGGCATCGATATTCCAGAGTAGACTAGCGTATATCTTCTCGACCCATGTGATGGGCGATGGATGATCCCATATCCATTAGTGTTTGACATCGGAGATGGTATGCGGGTGCTCAGTGGAGACTGGGTACACTGAACGGACTCGCCGAGAACTCCCAGATGGTATTATACCTCACGTCAGATGGCAGTTCTCTGGTGACACTGGTACAGCTTAGTCTGTTGACCCGAGATCGTCTGTGCTTTGATTTCCACCCTACCACGGCTCTACTGAGTCGTGCAAACAGGTGGTTTTTGGGTACAGTCCCGATTCACATGGAGGCAATAAGCGATAGGAGGGGATTCGTCTCTCCCGGTATTGGGGGTTGATGTTGTGCTATGCTCGACTGGCCATAACAGGAAATCCCTGGCCAGGGTTGAAGTGATATACTGGTAAGAGTTATCAGTAGTTTCACGAATGTTATGGACCTTACGTCGGCATGACTTATCAAGCTACTGGGGTCTGACGTTTACCACCCCTAGGCGAGATATGCGACATATCAGACGAACAGACCGGACTGTACGGTAAGTGTTACTGGTTGGATTCACAGGAGTGTGAGCGGGCTTGCTCGTCGATCTTCTGATCGCTCAATACCCGGGTGGCCGTTACGTTTAGCAGACCGCTTGCGGCTTGTGGGTGTTTGATATGATCATCACCTGCTGCCGGCGTATTGACGAGTCTTTAGAGTCCTACACAGAGGTTTCCAGGTTCAAGCGAAACGAAATAGGAGCGCATATGAGATATGTGCGGGACCGAGAATATTGCGTGTATGTGATACCGTATTCCATTCTCGCGATGAATGTATCGATTGGTTGTATGCGATATAACCTAGTTATCGATTCAAGGATTGATTCGATAAGTCGATACATTAGATACTAGTCGGTTATGTGCGACATGACCGGATCATTGAATCAAGTGTTGATTTAATGATTTAATGTATAATTATATATTTGATATATTACTTTGCATTAACTAGTATTGGTTCATTTTAAAAGGATTTTCTCACTTGATGTGCACATTGTATATGTGATATATTTTTGTGTACACTTGATTGTATCATGTTTGATGATACATGTTAACTTGAGTTTGTGTAAAGATTAAACCATGGTTATATGAGTGGTTAGGGTTTTGTTTATTTACTTATTCATTTATTTATTTCTTTTGTTCATTTTGTCAAAAGAAAATGATAAAGAGAAAATGGTGGCTTTCTTTGTTCTTTGCTTGAAGCTTCTTGAAGCTTCAAAGCATCTTTGACTAAGTGACCATTTTGTCTTCATGCTTAACCCTAACCATTCAAACTAACCCTAGTTTAATCTCTACACTTAACCAAGGTTAGGATATGATAAGTATTCATTTTATTATTCTTTTTGAAAATACTTATGATATTTCTATCATCTTCTTCTTCTTCTTCTTCAAGAAGAAAAACTTGACACCATCAATGGTGACTTGATGAAATGAGTGAGAAATCCAATTCTAAAGTGAACCCACTTCCTATTTCTTCATCCTCTACCTCTTGCCAAGTAGTATAGGGTGTTTTCTTCACAAGTTTCATGACTTGGTGAAGTGGGAGCTTGATTTTGTGATGCCTCGACGTAGATCATCTTCGGCATCGTAGTCGATGACCTAGCCCGCCCATTTCTCCGATGAAGCCGACACTAGAGTCCAAGATCCGATTTGTACAGCTGAGGGACGTCTACGTGGAGCTAAGGAAGTGGAGAACCGGATCTACAAAGGTTGTAGCCTCTTTCTTTTAGTTAAGTTGTTAACTAGTTGCATCTTTCGCCTAAAATTCTAGTTAACGATCCGTATTAGGGTTTCTCGGCACTTGTAAAATTAGAAATTGGCATGGTTGATGCCGTGTGAGACCTCATTAGCGTGCCTAGGAACCCTACAGCAGCAGCCCTCTCCAAATCCCCACCTCATTCTCTTCAAAAAAATCCTCACAAATTAGTCAAAAATCAAAGTAAAACGTCACAAAATCAAAATCAAATCTCTACCCATTTTTCCTTGGCCATTCAAGCTTAGATCTTGGAGCATAGAAGTAAGTTTGGAAGGCTAGATTTCAAGTGGGATCTACAAATTTTTAGGTATAAAATCTTAGCCCTATGGTCAAGTGTTGTTTAATTACTCCAAATTAAGTCATTTTAATGTTTAAATATGGTTTTAAATTCAAGATTTGAAATTGAAGAGAGGGTTTTAAATCAAGTTAGGGTTTATGTCTTTTGATCATGGTTTAAATGTGTAGTTTAACACTTTAAGACATGTAAAATGTAAGCTAGTTTCTAGTTTGCTAATTGTTATTTTAAAAATTGTCCAAATTGTATATTTTGCAAACTAGATTTTTAGAATTATAAAAATAAATGAGATTAAAATCTAATAATTATGTGTGTGGCTTAATTAAGATATTTAGTGATCATTGTGGCCACTAGAATTGTTTAAACATTTAGATTTGTGCTAAAACGGGAAATTGTCGCTTACTAGGTTTTTGGATTTAATCGATTTGATTTAAGTTTGAGGTTTTGGTGGGTTGCTACCTATTTCATATTATATTTAATATGTTGTGAACGCGCGATTGATGCGATTGGATTTTTGGTTTGGTAGTTGCCACATATAGTGACCCTAGTTGTAGTTTGTGGCGTTGTCGCGGCGCGTTTCGTGCACCAAGTGTGTGCGCGTTTAGTTAGTGCGCGTGGTTATCATGTTTTGTTTGTGTCCGCGACTAGTTATATTTATTCTCTTATTTCCTTGTGTGCATTTCTAGGATCGGGTGCAGAGACATCGGATGTGGCGCGGAAATGACAGAGCTGAAATCGGATCAGATTGGCCGAGACGTCCAGGTGAGTAGATATATATCTACGGGGGAAGTCGGGTGGATGGCGTATAGCACCCCCGCAGTTTCGTAGGTAGTCTACGTATATGTGTATATATATATTCGTATATTGTGAGACGTTATTAATTAGCAAGAAGGCTTTAGGAAATTATGGTTAGTTTAGCGAAATTGAAAGTTAGTGTTCTTAGTTTAGTTCCTTAGTTGCGAAACCCTAGTGTAATGGTTCACACATACAGACATGCACACACGTGTTATGTTTTTGGTGTATATGATATATGTATATGTATATGTATATATATGTAGATGTGTTGCTATATATATATATATATATGTGTGTGTGTGTGTGTGTGTGTGTGTGTGTGTGTGTGTGTGCCGTGAGATCGGTTATGTGATTTGGATCGTATTATGAGATACGATATGGTATTATAGCGGATCGATAGGTGATGTGTTGTATTCACACGCGTATAGATGTTTGATGATATTGGTATGTTCTAGACTTAGAACGGTACCCTAATGCAGGATATGATGATAATGATACCGGATGAATAATAAGGTAAATGTGATATTTGACCCGTACCCCGATTTTGGGATGCCGTACGATAGATTTTACCGTACGAAGTATAAATATGATGATTGATCCGCACTCTTGACTCGAGGATGTCGTATTATATATTTTACCGTACGTGGCGCTATTGAGGCGGGATCACCGACTACTAGATATATCGACTCGGACTTAGGTGGATTTCCTTAACCGTTCATTTAGTCTCTTAGCTTTGTCCTGTAGTTTATTTGGTAGATGTTAGACGGGCTCGAGTCATACTTATTTTCAAACTAACGAATCGTGAGTATTTTAAAGACAGGCTGAGGGATACTATGGATATTTCAAAGGACATACCTTTTCTTAAAAGCATCGTAGCCCCTATTTTCTAAAAACCACGATTCGTGCGATTTCAGACACCAAAAACTGTATGACTCGTATATAGGAATGTATATTTCTTTATTGTTGCGTTTACTATTCCTTTTCCGTATATTCTTGCTATTCGCATCGCATTGCATGCTTATACCTGTGTTTTCTTTAGACATTATGAACCCTATTGTCTGGACACCAGCACCATTACCGATAATGCGTATGCTCCACGTACACTTGCTTGCGGCTCACACACATCATCATCGGTAATTTCCATGTCACGTACACTTTAGAGAATATTACTTCATGGGTATAACTGTTAGTAGATAGTTCCGATATATAATTACTATGCTAGTTTGAACATTTCATTCTTTGCTTAGATACCATGCATGAACATGTATATTCATTGTTATGCAATATTATGGGGCTTTATGCCGGTAGATCACTGTTATTTACTCTGGAGTTTGGGATTCGGATTTTTCATGAGATTTCTAGATTTGGAGAAGCCGCAAAGATTTATAAACTTATTTTCATTTCAAAAGATAGAAATTTGCGGTTTCCTCATTATATGATATTTGTGATGTCCACCATGAGTTTTCTCGGTTCTCGAGTGGTATCATACACCCGATTCGAGGTAGGGGGAGGGACCGTCTGCGGGTGCATGGTGGACCCGGTGCGGTATCCTAGGGCAAGATGGACGTATTGAGAAGGCGTTGAGCCCGGCAGGGGAGCACTACCGACCGGTGATTGTATGGAAACTCGACGGATATCCGGAGGATACCGTTCGGAGTTATGGGCCGATCCTGATCATACGGAGCCAGAGGTATTGAGATTTGATGATACGGGCCAGTCCGGATTGCCGGAGCCCGAGATATTGAGATATTGGGATATACATTTTGTATCGATACTTGACACGGATTTTCTGTTGATTTCATTGATGATACTTCGATTTTTATACAGAAATCTCACTGAGATAAGAAAACCGTTTTCTCATTTTGATGCATTCTGCTTTCGTTCTTAATGCATTCGTACATCATATATGTGATATGTTGCTACCTGAGGCACTGACACGAGCACTTGGTATTACACTTATGTATAGATGTTTACCCTTGCTATTATTAGATGCTTCAGGTTCTATATTGAGGATATTTTATTGTATGACCTAGGCGAGAGTCATACATGCGATTTCTTCTCGGTGATGTTTTCTACTCACGAGTTGGCAACTCACCTCCGTTATGCCATAGTTTCTTGCAGGTTTAGCCGTACAGGTTTCGTTGTGACTTGCTGGCACACTGCTTCCTTCCGGATGATTGCTTTGGTAGGTGGAGTCACTGGCATCGTGACCACCATTGTACTTTAATTTGTATCTAGTGAACTCTATCAACCATACTTGTATTAATTTATAGATTTAGAAGACCAGTTGTATATTCTTTCGACCTTAGAGTCGTGCGCTTGTATTATTATGATTCTTCTCTGGTTTTCTTGAGGATGTTGGTTTTCTTCTGAGTTTTTGATCCTCGCACTTCGGCGTTGTATATTATATTGCTTATGTTGTGGTTTCCGCCATTTGGCGTAGAGCTAGCATCCGCTTGGGGATGACTTTATTCATTATTATGTATTTCTTGTGTTGTACCTGTTTGGGGGCCAGTATTTACAAAGGAGACTCTGCCGAAATTTTCGGGAAAATATGATGTTGCTTTTAAAATGTTTAATTCCATATTTTTTTAAAACTACTTGCTTTAAAACAAGTTTTTCTTCACCCATTTCTTTAAAAATGGTTTAGATTTCTGGGCTTTTGGCTTACTTGAATTAGGTGGGGTCCTATAGACTTCACATGATTCAAGTGCCAGTCACGTGCCATTTCGGGTCGTGACAGCAACCCTCCACCTCATGCTTTCTCTACATGAAACACAACACATATGAATTCCTTTAGCTTTCCAAATTGAACCATAGGTTTCTTCAAGCTCCAAACAAAAGCATTCCTAAGTGTTCATCACATCCAAAGAGAAAAACCATGGTCCCTTCATCAAATTTGAGCATATCATCATGCTAAGGCTAACACCAATTCAAGAAAATTCAAGCCTACACTTTATGAGATTGGAATTTCTTTGTTCTCATTCCATATAGGTAAATATCATCTTGCTTTTAAATTTTGAAGTGATAGTAAGTTTTACTTGCTGGCTGAATATCAGTGACATGTTGGGGGTTTTGAATTTTTTTGATGACTCTCTATTGATAATTAGCTAATGGTTAAAACTAAAAAGTTGTAGACAATTACCATATAATTTAGCAAAAAATATTTGTTTAAGTTTTACTGTAAAATAAATTTTACACGAATTTTTAAAGAAAGGGTTTCCAAACTGGAAATTTCATTTCCAGTGGCTGTTTTTCACTTAAATTGTAACAATTTTCTTAATTTTTCTGTTAACAATTTGGAGAATCTGAAAGTTGTAGGTTGTATATAATTTTGTGTAAATATCTCTAAAATTTTCATTTTTCTTATTCTATTTACAAAATCTAGAGATATCAAATTTTTAGTGAAGATTGTTTTCTAGTTTCTGCAGATTATCCAGAAACATGTTTTCATTTTGCATTTTATTTCATGTCCTATACATAGAAATTGGAAAATATATTTTGGGGTATCAAAGATAACTCCTTTAAAAATGTGTATAATTTTAGATTCACTCTAAACATTGTGTTTACGATTTCTGGTGATTTTTCGAAGCGAGCCCAAAAACTGCCTTTTTCTGAGCTAACAATATGCATCCGAGCATTGTATTTTTCTCATTATATTTTGCCAATAAGATAATGTTATTAACGAGCATGTTCTTACATTTGAAGGAGTATTAGCGGAGACGCTGAAGGCGTTGAGACGAGGAAAAGCGACTATGGATTTCGACGAGTTCGACAAATTGGTGAGTAGATTTACATCTACGGGGGAAGTCGGGTGGATGGCGTATAGCACCCCCGCAACCATTTAACTAGGATAGTTATACTATCTAGTTGGTTATTAGTGTTAATTCAAATTAATGATTTTAGAGTTATTTTGCATATAGTTTTATTCATAGTTTGGTAGATTTGTACGAAGGATTATGCCGTACTTGAGATAATTTGGATATTGTGATAATGTGGATATTGTACGAGAAATCATACCGTACTTGTGATGACGAGATTAACGTGCCGAATACGGCTAAGTTTCCTTTAGACTCGTGGAGTCATGTTTTATTTCTTTTTAGAATGTAATACTTGAGTGAGCTATACTCTTTTAAAAACTAACTAATCGTTTCCCTTTTTAATGATAAATGATAAGGATGCGATACCAATTTCCAAAACGAATATCTATTTTTAACCTAAAGAAGCTTCCTTATTTCAAAACCAATATTTCGTTCCATTTCTAAAGATAATGGTATAGCTCATACAAGTAGTTACATTAATAGTTACGTTTAGATTTACTTTACATGTTCACGATACATTTCTTGATGATATATGTTTCCTTTATACGAATACAATGATAGAACACTGCACAACTACCAATGAGTACTATGTTGCACAAGCACATACGCACATGTTACACTACACCTCATTGGTACTGCCATGTCACTATAGGACCGCTATACTACCTAATGCGTATGTAGATATCGATACGAGTATGCTTTATACACTTATAGAACACTTGCACAAAGCACAGACACGTATGCTACACTACACATCATTAGTATTGTCATGACACAATAGAATTGTAACGTCTTCAAAATAATAAAATATGATTTTTGGGAAATTTTATAATTTAATATTATTTTAATGAATATTTTAATATTCTGGTATAATTAAATACAGATAAATGGGGAAAAATTATGGAAAATTCTAAAATAAGGTATTTTAAGGAATTGCCTCGTTTTCTGTGCATGCCCCCATTTCCTCTAGTTTTGACCCTGAGTATGTCTAGTTTTGACTGATTCCATCTAGGGTGAAATCTGGGTTGATTTTCCTATGTTGGTGTATAATTTGGGACTTGTTTTAGCATGGATTTTGGTATTTGGTAATTCATTCCTGTCGGGTGGCGTTTGGACGTCAACGACAAGTGGATTTTGATTGTGTTTACATGCAAGTCGATAGGTTTTTACCTATGCGGGTAGCGTGTGCTATTTTGGTTTCCGATGTGATTTTCATGTGCTTTAGCATTGTGATATACTTGTAGGTACCCCGCGTGATGTTGAGGCAAAGGAGGTGAAGATAGCGACATCGGCTTTGGCACACGAGAAGCAAGGTGAGTAGATTATATCTACAGGGGGAAGTCGGGTGGATGGCGTATAGCACCCCCGCAGTCCGTAGATAGATTATTATGTAGTTATCGTGATATTAGGTGTATTATGGATAGTACAGGGTTAGAAGTGACTAGTGCAGTTCATAGTCGCGAACCCTAGGATAGAATTACACCTATACACACACCCTTGCTTATCACTTGTACTTGCACTATGATTGATGATATGTGATGACTTTGGAGATGAGTCGATGATGTGGGCTTGGTGCCCTGGGATCGGTGATTTGATACGATTCATATGTGGGATATGACTTGTGATTCTTGCGGGCTTGGGATATGTGTTTACCCCCGCATGCATACTTTACTGATGTTACCGTTTTGTACTAGACATAGAGTAGTACTCCAGACTATATGTTCTAATGATGGTGATATCTGTTATGTGATGAGACAGTGAGATGTTGACCCCTACCCAGCTTTTGGGGATGCCGTACGATGATTTACCGTACGTGCCGATATTGATGATAGATCCGCACTCATAACTCGAGGATATCTTATGATATGACATTGAGGCGAGATCACCGACTATATATCTTTATATATATACCGACTCAGATTTAGGCGGTTTCCACACCTACCCCTCCTGTTTGACCTGATACTTAGGTGTAGTTGCATAGTAGATACTTCACTGTGGTGTTGACTACTAGATTTCTGCATCTTCATGCTATTCGCATTGCTGGCATATGTTCATTGCCATATTATTATCATGCTGTTAGGACACCAGCACCATTATCGATAATGCGTATGTTCCACGTACACTATTTGCCGGCTCACACACTTCATCATCGATAATTGCCATGCCACTACACTGTAGTACTATTGCATTCATGAGATGATTCTTCCTTCGACATATGCACATTACTATTCCATGTTGCATGATTTCCGATATGATTACTGTTCTTTACATGTCGCATACGTCATGGATTGACTGCATAGCACATCGCATTGGATTTACTTCCTGATGTTGGATTTTCATGTGATTTCTGGTTTTTGAGGACCGTGGGGTTATTTAAGAAAAGAGGCACTTTTATGAAAACCCGGTACCTCGTGATATGATATTTCGGTGCGTCCACCACGCGTTTTCTCGGTGCTGAGACGTGTGCTTGAAACCCGATTCGAGGAGGTGATGATCCGTTTGCGGGTTCGTGGTGGGCCCGGTATGGTTCCCCTCGGCGAGATTATCGATGGGTTTGCCGATTGAGCCTGGAGGCGGGCGAGTACCTACCGGTGATTGTATTTGAGCTCGGCGGATATCTGGAGGATACCGGCCGCAGTCGAGAGATGGGCTGACCCGTACTGCCGGGGGCTGAGGGCCGATACCGCAGACGGAGCCCAGAGATGGACATGGGTTGACTCGTACTGCCGGGGGCCGAGGGCCGATACCGCCGACGGAGCCCCATATGGATGAGGATTTACGTGTCGATGCTAGGCACGGGTTTTCATGATGTTTTTCCATGATATTGTTTATATCCTCATACTTGCATACTTGATGCTTATCGTCAGTGGGTGACGAGTGGACGGGTTCCACATACATACAGACATGGATTATATACAGACTTGGATCATATACAGACTGGTTTTACATTGATCATACTTTATTTGTATATATAACAGGGTATGAGGGCGCTGTTATATATACCCTTACACCAATATTAGTGGTATGGGACGCTAATATATGTGTATTGATATCATTGATATTTCTTCATGGTTACTTCATGCAGACATACCTTACACTGATGACATGTGATTACCTGAGTACCTGGCACTACATACATGATTAGATGTTACCTTGCCACCCTATTACACTCAGATGTACTCTTGTGGATTATATTATTGATCGTTGACTTAGGTTTATGTCTTGCATTCGGTTTCTGCTTGTAGATGTTTCTATTCACGAGTTGGCAACTCATCCCCGTTGTGCCACAGTTCTTGCAGGTTCTGCCGTACAGGTTCTATTGCGGCATTTCTGGCACACTTTCTTCTTGCGGGTGACTTGCTTTGGTAGGTGGATTCTTTCGCATCAAGAACCACCATTGTATTTATTTATTTCATTGTATCTAGAATTTCCATCAACCAAAACTTGTATTATTTCGACCTTAGAGTCGCGCTTAGTAGTATTGCGTTTTTTTCTTATTGATTTTGAGTTTTCTTTGGATTTGATCCTCGCCACTAGGCGTTGTATATTATTGCTGCATATGTGGTTGTGACCGTCGATTGACGAAGAGCTAGCTCCCGCTTGGGGATGCCATTATCATTGCATACATATTGTTATACTTGTTGTACCCCATTCGGGGCCAGTTTTTCAAAAGAAACTCTGCCGAAATTTTTAGAAAAGACTTTATTGTTTTCAAAACGTACCTTCGGCTTAGTTATTTAAAAACCTTGATTTCAAACCTGTATTTCTTCACTTCTTTAAACCAGTTTTCTTTACTTATTCTCAAAAATGGTTTTAGATTTCTGGGCTTTTGGCTTACTTGGATCAGATGGAGTCCTATAGGCTTCATATGGTTCAAGGGCCAGTCACGTGCTCTTTCGGGTCGTGACAAAGTTGGTATCAGAGCGCTAGGTTGACCTTGGTTCGAGTCTGAGTTTGACTATGTGGAGCCTAGGGCGTTGTTTATATACGAAACTTAGGCTTGACCTTACGGAACTTAGACTTGGTCGAGGGGGTATTCGACCCGAACATTCGTCGAACATTCGTCGTATTAGGATGACCCTTGGTTGATGGATTAGGTGACTAAAGTAGAGTGACGTACCGTTGGTATGTTCCGCGGCATACTTACGACACGCCACTCCGCTTAAGGAACCATAGGATGTACATACTTTCGAGATCAGTGATTCTCTTTATATCCTGGATTATACATCCATTTGAGATCCCCGATTCTATTAGTTTCATGATCATACCTCCATTGATGATGTTCCTTCCTATGATCATGTATCCACTTTGGATATGTTGTTTCCTTTCTTGCCATTGATGTGCTCTCTTTGATACTCGACTGAGGTTCCTGTCGCCATGTTTGAGCGCAGTTTGGGCTGCTGCTAGGGTTACGGCCGGTGTGAGCTCGTTTGGTACGAGGGCCGATCATTGTGTTTTCTGGTGACATGGGAACGTCTCGAGTTAGTGTTGGTGATTGTGACCTCTAGTGGAGGCGAGTGCTTGGTCTTGCACCGGATGATCGGGCCATTGTTAGAGCTGCCAGTTGAGAGAAGACTGTTGATGTACAGCATACCTCAGAGATTGTGATGTCGCCTACCGTGCAGACAGATGGACCAGCTGTGGCTGAGATTGACAGGATGTTGCTTTCGGAGCTTACGAGCTGAGATTGCCGGAGCTTTCGGGCAGTCATGCGACTGATGATAGCTAGTCTACCCGATTTGAGAGACGAAGGTGATTCGTCCGATTTTGCGCCAGAGCGGGCCCAGATGAGTTGAAGATTTCCAGTGTGGAGAGTCTTACTCAGATCTAGAGCAGACCGACTCAGAGATGACCGCTTATGTATTGCCTTTCCTGGAGGATTGAGGCGTTGTTCGGCGTACAGGCGTATGAGCCAGTTGCTACTGCAAATGACGAGATATCGCCCAGATGGTTGGAGCTACTGCAGCATGAGCATGTTCTTGGAGTTATGATAGCGAGTCGCTAGTCACCGAGGATGAATGACTAGGACGTGTGGTGAGTTTGCTTACCCGATGCGAGTCATCAGGTGGATCGATTCCAGATAGAGACGACTTCACGCAGGTTCGTTGAGAGTCGATAGAGACGATCGAATGTCAGGAACCTATTTTCCAAGTTTAAAGTATACGGAAAGACATGCAGGTGATTCTATGGACCCTCTAGAAGAATGAAACCCTAACTCGACTTAATGACCGTGTGAAAGCCTTTGAACCTTCGGGTTTGCGGCGGTTCCTCGGCGCCATTAGTGAGGCTTGGGTTTGCCCTTCTACGGCTGGACCACCGACGCTGTGGCATGTACTCGATACTATTAAACTGTACCCGAGATGTGAGCTCTTGGGGGATTATGAGGATCTGGCGAGTCGATCGGATGGTTCGACATCTTCGGATATCGTGATGGGACACTGCTTGGGAGACTCCAGATGCGAGCATAGCCGTTGGAGCACAGTACATGCAGCCATGATGAGACGAGTCCGAATCAGTCGACATTGACGAAGAGTGAAGAAAAGAGTTCGCAAGATATTTCGACGAGATGACGTCCCACTCCGCTGACATCAGAGATGTGATACGCACCCGGAGGCGTGGTATGTGGATAGATCTTCCAGAAAGAAGCGCAATATGTATGCAGCCGTTCCGGAATGAGCTTTAGCTTCAGCATCGGATGACGACTTCCGGGCATTTCGGCAGGTTTGAGATTTGAGAAGGAACCTCGACAGGACCTTTCTGGAGTACGATATGAGAAGACCTAGACCAGGAGTGGTCGTATTACGCACACCCAGCAGGACAGAGTTCGGCATTGTCGACGGGGTAGTCGACTAAGTTCGGATAAAGGAACTTACCCAGATGCGTTGCGGATTGACCAAGGACGGACGAGTGATAAGTATTCCTCCGATGGTTGGGATGTGTTCCCGAGGACCAGTTCGGCCTGACATCTTCTACGGAATGATGAAGCTACAGAGTACGCGATTTCGAGTCCGTACGAGAGACTTCAGATTGACTGCGGCCGAGAACAGTGCGGTGCATCGTAGCTTAGCATGACGCCATAATGGACGGCGATAGATACAGGTGGAACAAGAGGTTCGTGTGAGACACTGACGAGCTGTCATTGCTTCCCGTCGAGACTAGAGACCTGATATGCTTACAGAGACGTTGGGATGTGACCAGTTTCTGAGAAAATATTGTGCTGAGGACACAGGTGTCTTTTGAGCGAGAAGAGGTTGTGCAGGAAGGCCAGCCTCTGTACAAATCGGCATAGGCATGCTTGGAAGAGACCTTGAGCAGGATCCCTTCCAGGACATTGCTGCCATGATGATTGCATCCAGGATCAGATGTGTGACGTGCTTTCAGAGAACCAGAGGCCGACGCCAGTGATATGCTGCCTTACGAGTGGTCGTGAGGTTTGACCGAGAGGTGACCAGAGAAGTGCCAGAACGGAATCGTCCCCGTTAGCACATCTGACAGGGCCGATGAGCCGGTTGACTGTGAGATTGGAAATCCACGGAGAAGATAAGGACCCAGAGAGCCAGAGGACGCCAGATCGTGAGCAAGAGGCAGGTAGATATCCTGCGCTGCTAGCAGTGGATTGCACCGACTCCTTCTCGACCTTGAAGGAGGAACTACCGACGACGGTATTTATGATTTGTGATTTTGTGATTCGATTATCACGTATCCGTCATTTTGGATTTCGGTATTTTGGGCGTTCTGTTTGCATGATTTAGTTTTGATGACTGAGTTTCATGATATTTGATTTTGTGCACCATGGTTGCACCTACTGGGTATTTATACCTTGTACATAGTTATTACTCTTGAGCTGTTGATTGCGATTTCATGCCTATTTTATGCTGGTGATTTGATTTACGTTTCCAGCAGAGTTTCATGTAATTTTAGTGTTTTGATTTTGCACTCGGTATAGCTTATATGTACTTGTAGTGCATCGATATGTGTTTTGTGCCCGCAGCTGCACACGTTTATGATTTTCTTCATATCTGGATACACTTGGTGTTGCTGCTTACGTATTTGAGTTATTGCTTGGTATTTGTGCATGGGATGCACCAGTTCTATACTTCGTGCATTTGTCGCACCAGTTTTATGTTTCTTGCGTTTATCGCATCAGATTTATATTTCGTGCCTTTGTTGCACCGGATTTATATTTTGTGCATTACGATTGCACCTGACTTCGATTTGATGCCTTTCGGTATGTCGATTTTGATTGTGATATTGATGTGGATTCTTGCACTCCGTGCTTTGGGGTTTGACTTACGCATATTCGACGTTGCTATTGGATTTTGTGATTCCGTGCATATTGAGTGCGCAGGGTCTAGATTTTCATTCGTGCATGATGGATGCACCGATTTGGATTTTCGCGCATGTTGGGCGCATGTTTGAGATACGATTTTGGGGCACACCAGATGCACTAAATCGAGATTCTTCGTGCATTTCAGATGCACCTGTTTTGGCTGTCAGGCACACATGTTGTCTATGACAGATGCTTCGTGCACACCCGTTGCACCTAGATGTTGTTTTGTGCACATGTTTAGCGCATATATGGATTTTGATTTCCGTGCGCGTCAGACGCACAGGGTGGTGTTATGTGCATTTTTGGAATTTATTCCTTTTGGAGCAGTACATTTTTATGATGTGGGATATTTGCTTTCATACTGAGCAGGACTAGTCAGTGGACAGTGCCTGGATATATTTTGCATGCATCGATAGTTATCGAAGGGATTTCCGAAAAGCGAGCTATAGTCTCAGTATATACCTACGTGTCCGATATGACACAAAACGTTTTAAAAACAAGGAAACCCTTCTGATTATTTTCAAAATGGTGGAACGTGCTTATTAAACAAAGGATATATATACACATATATAGTTATTTTCTTATGAGAAACGTCCGCCACTGTGCAGTGTTACGCGCATCGCACAGCGACTTAAAAAGATTTGGCATACAGTTGCATCAGCTAATTACATGTATAGATTGGGTGTCTACATGTATAGTCTTGGTCCATATCATATTGATTTTGTATTGGATTTGACATTGTGTCGTTACCATAACTCCGATGATTGCGGATGCTTGATGGAGTGTTGCTTTTGAGTTATCTGCTCAGTACTCATGCGCATGCATTGCGCTATGATGTTTTATGTATAGATGATTTCGGAGCCCCGATGACTTGGAATTTGTATTGAAATATTTTAGTATTTGGGGGTTTAAATTTAAATTCGGGGACTGAATTTCTTTAAGGGGGGTAGATTGTAACGTCTTCAAAATAATAAAATATGATTTTTGGGAAATTTTATAATTTAATATTATTTTAATGAATATTTTAATATTCTGGTATAATTAAATACAGATAAATGGGGAAAAATTATGGAAAATTCTAAAATAAGGTATTTTAAGGAATTGCCTCGTTTTCTGTGCATGCCCCCATTTCCTCTAGTTTTGACCCTGAGTATGTCTAGTTTTGACTGATTCCATCTAGGGTGAAATCTGGGTTGATTTTCCTATGTTGGTGTATAATTTGGGACTTGTTTTAGCATGGATTTTGGTATTTGGTAATCCATTCCTGTCGGGTGGCGTTTGGACGTCAACGACAAGTGGATTTTGATTGTGTTTACATGCAAGTCGATAGGTTTTTACCTATGCGGGTAGCGTGTGCTATTTTGGTTTCCGATGTGATTTTCATGTGCTTTAGCATTGTGATATACTTGTAGGTACCCCGCGTGATGTTGAGGCAAAGGAGGTGAAGATAGCGACATCGGCTTTGGCACACGAGAAGCAAGGTGAGTAGATTATATCTACAGGGGGAAGTCGGGTGGATGGCGTATAGCACCCCCGCAGTCCGTAGATAGATTATTATGTAGTTATCGTGATATTAGGTGTATTATGGATAGTACAGGGTTAGAAGTGACTAGTGCAGTTCATAGTCGCGAACCCTAGGATAGAATTACACCTATACACACACCCTTGCTTATCACTTGTACTTGCACTATGATTGATGATATGTGATGACTTTGGAGATGAGTCGATGATGTGGGCTTGGTGCCCTGGGATCGGTGATTTGATACGATTCATATGTGGGATATGACTTGTGATTCTTGCGGGCTTGGGATATGTGTTTACCCCCGCATGCATACTTTACTGATGTTACCGTTTTGTACTAGACATAGAGTAGTACTCCAGACTATATGTTCTGATGATGGTGATATCTGTTATGTGATGAGACAGTGAGATGTTGACCCCTACCCAGCTTTTGGGGATGCCGTACGATGATTTACCGTACGTGCCGATATTGATGATAGATCCGCACTCATAACTCGAGGATATCTTATGATATGACATTGAGGCGAGATCACCGACTATATATCTTTATATATATACCGACTCAGATTTAGGCGGTTTCCACACCTACCCCTCCTGTTTGACCTGATACTTAGGTGTAGTTGCATAGTAGATACTTCACTGTGGTGTTGACTACTAGATTTCTGCATCTTCATGCTATTCGCATTGCTGGCATATGTTCATTGCCATATTATTATCATGCTGTTAGGACACCAGCACCATTATCGATGATGCGTATGTTCCACGTACACTATTTGCCGGCTCACACACTTCATCATCGATAATTGCCATGCCACTACACTGTAGTACTATTGCATTCATGAGATGATTCTTCCTTCGACATATGCACATTACTATTCCATGTTGCATGATTTCCGATATGATTACTGTTCTTTACATGTCGCATACGTCATGGATTGACTGCATAGCACATCGCATTGGATTTACTTCCTGATGTTGGATTTTCATGTGATTTCTGGTTTTTGAGGACCGTGGGGTTATTTAAGAAAAGAGGCACTTTTATGAAAACCCGGTACCTCGTGATATGATATTTCGGTGCGTCCACCACGCGTTTTCTCGGTGCTGAGACGTGTGCTTGAAACCCGATTCGAGGAGGTGATGATCCGTTTGCGGGTTCGTGGTGGGCCCGGTATGGTTCCCCTCGGCGAGATTATCGATGGGTTTGCCGATTGAGCCTGGAGGCGGGCGAGTACCTACCGGTGATTGTATTTGAGCTCGGCGGATATCTGGAGGATACCGGCCGCAGTCGAGAGATGGGCTGACCCGTACTGCCGGGGGCTGAGGGCCGATACCGCAGACGGAGCCCAGAGATGGACATGGGTTGACTCGTACTGCCGGGGGCCGAGGGCCGATACCGCCGACGGAGCCCCATATGGATGAGGATTTACGTGTCGATGCTAGGCACGGGTTTTCATGATGTTTTTCCATGATATTGTTTATATCCTCATACTTGCATACTTGATGCTTATCGTCAGTGGGTGACGAGTGGACGGGTTCCACATACATACAGACATGGATTATATACAGACTTGGATCATATACAGACTGGTTTTACATTGATCATACTTTATTTGTATATATAACAGGGTATGAGGGCGCTGTTATATATACCCTTACACCAATATTAGTGGTATGGGACGCTAATATATGTGTATTGATATCATTGATATTTCTTCATGGTTACTTCATGCAGACATACCTTACACTGATGACATGTGATTACCTGAGTACCTGGCACTACATACATGATTAGATGTTACCTTGCCACCCTATTACACTCAGATGTACTCTTGTGGATTATATTATTGATCGTTGACTTAGGTTTATGTCTTGCATTCGGTTTCTGCTTGTAGATGTTTCTATTCACGAGTTGGCAACTCATCCCCGTTGTGCCACAGTTCTTGCAGGTTCTGCCGTACAGGTTCTATTGCGGCATTTCTGGCACACTTTCTTCTTGCGGGTGACTTGCTTTGGTAGGTGGATTCTTTCGCATCAAGAACCACCATTGTATTTATTTATTTCATTGTATCTAGAATTTCCATCAACCAAAACTTGTATTATTTCGACCTTAGAGTCGCGCTTAGTAGTATTGCGTTTTTTTCTTATTGATTTTGAGTTTTCTTTGGATTTGATCCTCGCCACTAGGCGTTGTATATTATTGCTGCATATGTGGTTGTGACCGTCGATTGACGAAGAGCTAGCTCCCGCTTGGGGATGCCATTATCATTGCATACATATTGTTATACTTGTTGTACCCCATTCGGGGCCAGTTTTTCAAAAGAAACTCTGCCGAAATTTTTAGAAAAGACTTTATTGTTTTCAAAACATACCTTCGGCTTAGTTATTTAAAAACCTTGATTTCAAACCTGTATTTCTTCACTTCTTTAAACCAGTTTTCTTTACTTATTCTCAAAAATGGTTTTAGATTTCTGGGCTTTTGGCTTACTTGGATCAGATGGAGTCCTATAGGCTTCATATGGTTCAAGGGCCAGTCACGTGCTCTTTCGGGTCGTGACAAGAATTGTGACGTTTATTGCTTGTATGACTTTATTTACGTACTTTACCTTTATTACCTATTAAGCATTGCGAATACCAGTACCATGGGTATTCGTATTTGATTCTTATGAGTTTTCAGGATATTTTACTTTTGATGATATATATCAGTAGTATGGGACGCTGTTATATATGTATATATAATATATTATCAGAATGATCTATGCAAGTATTCTTATTCTTTACTTGATATTTCTGAATATGATGAGTTGAAGTCCACCATGAGCTTGATGTTTTCTCATTGTTTTATTCCAAACCGAGTGAGGGGAGATATACGGTTACGGACTTGCTACTTATCCGGGATGAGTGGGGGAGTATACAGTCGGATACATGGTAGACCCGGTTGAGACCGAGGGGCAGGATAGCCGCAGCAGAGGCAGGAAGCCTAGCGAGGATACTCGATACCGGAGATAGAGATGAGCACGGCAGATATCCAGGGGATACTGACCGGGGCTCGATTTGGGCACGAAGGATATCCAGGGGATACCGACTGGGGCCAGGGATATCTGGCGGCGATCATCTGTTGAGATGGTGTCGACGATATCTGCATTTGCGTGTCGGTGATGGACAAGAGAGATTTGAGGATTTGCTTGTCGGTGATGGACATGAGGGATTTCTGATTTCGAGTGTCGATGCTGGACATCCAGATGTTGATATGTTGCTATCATACGAGATATAAAGTTATATTATGAGTTATTGTATCCGACCAGGACTGATCCGGGGGACAGTACCTGCATAACTTTTTACGAGTAGTTGTATATAAAAAGGAATTCAAAATCGAGCTATAGTCTCATTATTTTGACGTATACATTGGAATCTTTTAAATTGTAAACCTCTTAACACTATTCATTAAAACAGCAGGACGTATATCTTAAATAAGTTACCTATTATATTTCATATTATCACGTATGCTTTTATGCCGTGACATATGTATTCCGCGGCTATTTTAAAGAAGGGGTTTTACATATATATTTTCGGCTAGTTATGGGCTTATACCTAGATACAGGTCATTTGCATTGATACATTCTATTTTGGGTTTATATGATGGATAGAGTTACATTTATGATACATATGCATATCATATATTATATTAGTGCAGGATATGATAGTATTATATTTATGACCTAGGTATCGTTGTGCATTTCGATTTCTACCTTGTGATGTACTTTTATTCATTGAGTTGGCAACTCACCCCCGTTGTGCCACAGTTTCTTGCTGGTTTTACTACTTGGATTATCAGTGGCTTGGGGCACACATTCCTTTCGGTGATTGCTTTGGTAGGTGTGTTACTGTTGTATTGTACTCACACTTGTATATTCATATCTTCTTGTATCTAGTAAAACTCCATTGACTTAGAACTGGTATATTGTAGACTTAGAAGCGAGACTTAGAATTGTGTGTTGTGGGCGTCGTACTCATTGAAGTCAACCTTTTTATATTGTTGATTTTGTTTCGCTTTTCTTTTCTTCGCCATTGTGCATCATATATTGTTTTCTTGGTTGCTCCGTCGTTTGGGCGTGGAAGCTAGCTCCCGTTGGGATGCTACTTTTATTGTTATGTTTGTATCGGGTTTCATTCAAAATTTACAAAGGATGTGTTATCGAAATTTAAAACGTCATAGATGCTTTTCAAACATACTTAGTTAAACATAAATGTTTATTTTAAATTGATCCCATCTGATGACTATTTTAAACCTCACCTCCAATATTTTCAAAAAGGGTTTAGATTCCGGGTTTCGGCTTACTTGGACCGCGTCGACGTCTTTAGATGTCATGTGATTTAAGTGCCGGTCACATGTCATATTCGGGTCGTGACAGTTTCAGTCCCAAGAGTTCAGCAGCTCTTTCTCTGTGTCCAGTAAACGGAGTTTTGGTCATTTTACCTTTGAGACATAACTCGCAAGTTTCATAAGATGTAAATTCAAACGGATTCAATATCCATCTTTATGTAACTTAGGTAGTCTTGTCACATTGATATAACCTAGTCTATAATGCCACAAGTAGGCTTCGTTCATTTCTGAACTTTTCCTCTTGTTTGGGCTCTGGATGCTTAGAACTGTGGTTTGATTCAGAACGTATATACCGTTACATAATGTACCAAACCCAATCAACACTTGATTTTGGAAAATGTTCATAACATTATCCTCTAATGTGAAACTATATCCTTCTTTAGTTAGCAAAGAAACTGATATAATATTTCACATCATCTTTGGTACATAGTAACAGTCATTCAGAATCAATGTATTACCTGTTGGTAACACTAGGTGATATTCGCCAACTGCTTTGGCTGCAACAATTCCACCATTCCCTACTGGTATAGATTTATCACATTTTTCCAGTTCTCTACCTCTCTTCAGCCCATGTAACAAATTACATACGTAGGATCCTAATTCGGTATCCAATACCCAGGACGTAGAGCGAACTGAGAAATAGTTCTCGGTTACGAACACACCTGAAGAAGATGCATCGTATGCTCCTTCTTCGTTCGGGTGGTATAGGAATCCGGGTATTCCCCTATTCCTTGCTCAGACTTATGACAGTCATAAGATAGAGCGGAACCTAGCTCAGTATAATAAGTGAGTTCGGTCAATACATCCATATTATTATCTTGATTATGGCATGTCATTGGTCGCTACCTGGAGAGAGAGAAGGAAACGCATTAATGTGCGTTCTTTGCAAGATTAGATTGGTTATTATCTTATCAAATCAGGATGGCTCCCACTGTTTTTATCAAATCTTCCTTCAAACCATAAAAGGAAAGATCAGCCGGAATTAATTACATTCTACAAGTTCTCTAACCGGTCAGCCAGGCCAGTGTCGGTACTCCGAAGGAGGTTTCCCATGATTTCGCACGGACCTAATTAAAATAAACCTCGTTTTTCTAGAGGTATAACCCCGTTGACACCTTTTTAGACACCTACTGGATTAGCTAATTGTAAAGTGCAAGACTCTCCCAGGAGTAACTCTTACTCACAGTGGGTATCGGGATCAAATATCTCATAGAAGGTATGCAATCTCATTGCAAATTTCAACACTTGAAATTCCCGATAATTGTTTTTACTCCTAACGTTCTATGACCTTGACGAACGCCAACAAATCATAGGATGCTAGTCAAGTTCAACCCGTTCATTTCTTGATTGAATTAAACCCACCCGCACGACCCTTGACGAAGGCCGACGAAGACCGACAAAGTCGCATAACTACCCTAATCCAATCGCATCACATGCTACAGATAAGCACTAATCAGCTACTGCATACTACGCCTTGACGAAGGCCAACAAACGTAGCACGAATACTAAATAGTACTTATCTGAAATCACGGAGGGCTACAGCTGATTTTTAAGAAAACTTTTAACGTAATGAACTTGATATCGTTGTAGAATCTAGTGATTTGAAAATGAGTGTTTTTTTGTAGCTTTTGCTAGTTTCGCTAAAGAGGTCACTCCCCATAATGGGATCTCGGCTCTTTCCTCATCGAATGAGGTGCTGGATATTCATCAAGGAATACCACTATGCAAAGCAAGAACTAGAGAAGCTATGAAAACAAAACCGAGTGGGTTGTAGCATTTGCTAGTTTTGCTAAAAAGGTCACTCCCGGTGAAGAGATCTCGGCTCTTTCCTCATCGAATGAGATACTGGATATTCATCAAGGAATACCAATATGCAAAGCAAGAACTAGAGCTACCCTTTTTTTAAAATTTCGATTCTACAACATCTTTAGGTTTCTTTTCTTTTCATTAATCTCATTAATGAAGTCCCATCATTTAAATTTTCCTAAACATCACAGAAAAAGAAACGAAAATAGAACGTACGCTTATACCATCCGCATTCGCCACTAGGCCCCGTCATGCACCGTTAGGTTACTTAACTAACGGCTGAGCGGGGGCTGGACTAGCGCGGGTGCAAAATATAAGCACCGTTTATTATATATCATATATATAATATAACATTCGTCTCACGCAGTTATATGATCAACATCACAGAACCAAGCAGCAGAAGCATCATATGAAATATTGGATATATTAGGAGGTCCGTGTTTTAAATTCAGCCAGTAATGTAAAACACGGATTCCACAGTCGTGATGAATAGTTTTTATCACAGAAAAATGCATTTTAATACCGCTCATTCATTATCTGTTTTGTTTTGTATCGGTACTATTAACCGGTGTTTGGTCAGTAATACAGATTAAAGGTATCCGTGACAAAATACTGGAAATACACTTAAAATCACGGATATTACAGTTGTGAGCTGACACTGCAACCAGAACCGCAAACCGACCGATAATTCTTGGGTTTCTTTGTGCAACATGCTTGTGTACACACTTTTTATCTAAATGGACCAACACAATACAAGTGTGTACACAAGTGAGCACTAGGACCTAGGGGGCTGCCATGGCACACACTCATGATGGCTAATGAGCAAGTGGGCACACAAGTGGGCATGAGAAGTGATGTGGATTAAATGCATAAAGTTGTGATGTGATCCAAAGTTTCATGTTTCCCTCCAAAAACCCTGAGTGCATACAGAGCCTTTACTGAGAAAACAAACTGCACCAGAGTGATGTGGGAGACAACAATTGTTCACACGACAAATACGAGCCCTTATGCTCGGATTTGACTCGAGCACAAGCCCCTTGTGGCCGGCCAAACAGTGCACAGTGGGCCCCAGTTTTGTACAGTGCATCCCTTGCTGCCACGTGGTCTTAGTTTTATTGTTTGTTTATTTTGCTTTGGTGCCTATAAAAGCAGACTAGTGGACAAGTGATCAAGGGTCCAAGATTGTCATTCATTTTGCATTCTTTGTCCAAGCTTTTGTTTCTCTTTTGTTCTTTCTCTTGTACATAGCTTAGTCCCCTTAAGCTCTTTGCGTTCACTTGATCTTGCAACCTCTTCATTGAGCTTGCAAGTTTAAGTTGAGGTTATTGATCTCAAGGGTTGTATCATTATATGAAGATGAATAAAGCTTTCTCTTTGTGCCTTCATTTCATCTTGGGATCTTTATCTTCACTTGATCTTGCAACCTTTTCATTGAGTTTGCAAGTTTAAGTTTAGGTATTTGATTCTATGGATTTTCATTTGCACTTGAGTTCCTAGTCTTACTTGCTCTTTTCTTTCCATGCTTTCCTTACTTTCAATTTAATTACATGCTCTTTTAATTCTTGCTTTACTTACCTTGCAATTTATTACCATGCCCTTTACTTACTTGTAATGCTTTTTTCTTTCTCTTCTTTTCTATTTTCTTTTGCTCTCTTTGTTGTTGTTTTGTTATGTTTGTGAATATGTGTTGTTCGGAAAAGAGAAAGATATTGTAAGTTAAGATTTCTTTGCTCATTTCCTTTTCCTATATTTTCCAATTGAACTCCGCCCAAACCTTACGCAAGCACTCCGTTAGGCACCCTACCCTACCAAGGTATCGGTGATTCCTAACCGCGACCGGTTGCGTTCAGTTTGGCCGGAGGCGAAAGCAAGAGACAAGAACAGACGGACAAGGGTCAATAAGCCATATTTCTAATACCGTGCTTAAGCACCCTAATCCACGTTGTTGCCGATTGATCTAGCTTCATTTGTTGAGTTCGGCTCAAAGGATTTGAATACGGATTTCTTTAACTTACACTAACCTATCTTTTCCTAACAAGCTTATACTTTGCATATAACACATAGGATAGATACGAACATTCCACCACGTGCATTAACTCGTCAAAACAAGAACGTAAAATGCTCCGTCTCCCTGTGGAATCGACCCGTGCTCAACCGGCTAGCTGCAAAGCGACACCGTCCTTGATCGCGGTTAACTTTAGAACTTTAAAACTCAACACGCCAAAAGCGTGCTATCAAATAGCCAAACCCACATCCCTAGACCCCTACGAGAGCGGCAAGCAACCCTACCAATTCTAGAGTTAGGAGACCCGGTCTCGACTCCTCGAGATAGTCTCCCACTGGACTCTAGAACCCGATTAGTTGTGCTCCCCGCCTTGGGTCTATCCTAATGCGGAAAAGTAAATAATATACATCGGTGGTGACATCATCCTCAACCCGGAAGTGTCCCAATAAAAAAATATTACATACAAAATTTACATGAATGAAAATTATAAAAACTCTCATCTCATATTAAAACCCCCGGCTATTCAATCATGACGATCCAATAAAACATATCATAGCAACACATAATATCACACATCATCAATGTAAGTAAATACACGTATCCCAAATTCCATTGACATATAGCAACGAGATTTGAGATACCCCACATATTACACTTACGGTCGCAGAAAAGAAATGAAAAACTATAATAATTAGAATACGTATTTCCTTAGACATCATAAACCCGGAATATCTCATATTCCGAATTTCATGCCTAACTTACAAACCTTGCATTTTAGTCTCAAATTGAAAACTCTTTTCAATAAGCTGTCGGATAATTCAACAAGATTCCCGACTAAGTGATCGCATACTATACGCAATTGCGACAGAGTTTTGATCCGAATCAAAACTCCATGGCAATCGATCAAACGAGACAAAACAGCTAGATTTTCAAAATACTAACTAGTTTTCACAAAACTAATTATTCCGGATTCTAAAAATTGTATCACATGTCATCAAGATCTATACAACGTTAAATATTTCGATCGATTTAACAAACAGCCACAAAATCCAGAGAACTCAAAAACTTGAGAATCGTCAAAAATACCTAGAGAGTTCAGGATGCCAAAATGGAGCAGCAGGAGAAAGATGACACCACAAGGCCATTAACTTGCCATGGAACCGCGGCCAAACGTAGGGTTTGGCAGCGCTTCCGCGGCGGTTTATTGGACTTGGGTTCTCAAATTTCTTCTGGCTCCATAAAAAACCCTGCACAATTTTTTGAGTATTTTTAATCACGAAAATTTCAACGTTTGAAAAATTCGACAGAAACTGCATAAAATTCGGGTTTCAAAAACCGATCGAACACTTTAACATCGTGAAGACCTACCCAAATGTTCTAGCTTGGCTCTGCTACTATGAAAGTCTACCCTAGCACCACCATGAGGTTCTGGTAACATCAACCATGCCAAATTTCAAAATTTTCGGGTGCTAAGCCAGACTAACCAAGATCTAACTAGAAGATTAGGGTTTTATATGATGATATCGTGAAACTAAAGAGAAGGAAAGAGCATACAACCTTTGATGACCGTGTCCTTCTCTTCTAAAGCTCTGGGATGTATTCCTCGCGACTCCACTAGGCTCCACTTTGAGTTGGTAGAAGTTTCCTCCGATGATCTTCGTGCCGAAGACGATCCACCCGAAGTCCCTCTAGCTCAAGCTACCTCTTCATTAAACCCTTTAGTGAAGGCAACACACTACACTTGATTTCTAATCACTAAACCCTTTAGTGAAGGCAACACACTATACTTGATTGCTAATCAAGTGTAGGATGGTGTGGTAAGGGTTGGTTTAGCTCACTAGTTTGTTCAAAACTCCATGGTTCACATCATATGTGAGGGGTTGGAGTTTTGATGCATGAAGAGGAAGACGAAGAAGAGGTAGAGAGCAACTCAAGAAAAATGCCTAAGTCTTAGAAAATGAGAGAAGAATGGCTCTTCTAAAAACCTCACTCATTGAAGCAACCAATATATTCATATAAAAATATAGTGTCATGCTTCAATAGTAAGTCAAGATAAATAAAATATTGGATAAAGCCATGCTTCTCCATTCCTCTTCATTTTCCACATCATTTTCCTATTTTCCAAAAATAGAAATACATGACATGCTTAAGATATATATATATATAAGAAAATATTTAGTGAGCTAATAATATTAGTAAAGATATAATTATATCAAATATAATATATATCATATTATTAAATCAACACTTGATTTAATAATCCGGTTATATCACATATAACCGACTAATATCATTTATCTGTATATCATATTATCAAATCAAAACTTGATTCGATAATCCGGTTATATCATATATAACCTGACCGATAATAGATAACTGCCAGATTACAATACGGAATCACATACACGTATTTAATCAGGCCCCCGCACATATCACATATGTGCCCTACTACATTTCGCTTGAACAAGGAATCTTCTGTGTGGGACTCTAAAGACTCGTCAATACGCCAGCAGTAGGTGATGATCACATCAGTCACCCACAAGCCGTCAGCGGTACTAGTTGGACGTAACGGCTATCTAGGTATTGAGCGATTAGAAGATCAACAAGCAAGCTTGTCCATACTCTCCATGAAGCCTATAAGTAACACTACCTTACAGTCCGGTCTCTTCGTCTGATATGTCGCATATCGAGTCTAGGGGTGGTAACGTCAGACCCAGTAACTTGATAAGTCATGCCGATGTATGGCTCATAACGGTTCAAGAAACTACTGGTAACTCTTACCAGTAAATCTCATCAGCAGCCATGGACAGGGACTTCCAGTTATAGCCAATCGAGCATAGCGCAACATCAACCCCTAATACCGGGAGAGACGAAACCCCTTCTATCGCTCATTGCCTCCATGTGACTCGGGATTGTATCCAAAATCCACATGTTTGCACGACTCCTTTTGAGCCATGGTAGGGAGGAAATCAAAGCACCGTGGGAGCCATACAAGACTCTATGACGATCTCGGGTCTACAGACTAATCTGTACCAGTGTCACCAGAGAACTGCTATCTGACGATAGGTATACTACCAACTAGGAGTTCTCGGCGGGTCATGTTCGGTGTACCCATTCTTTAATGAGCACATGTGTACAATCTTTGATGTCACACACCAATGGTTGTGGGATCAACCATCGCCCCATAAAGGGTCAAGAAACGTACACACTAGTCTGCTTTGGAATATCGATGCCATGTCTCCATATCCCCTCGACTAGGAACTGTTTAAAGGATGTACTTGTAGACCACCCTGGCCCCGCTATTATGATCTGCATCATAGTCCTGGTGGTCAAGTACATATCCTAAGGGCTTTATCGACATGTAAGAGAAAGAAAGTATAAGAATACCAGTCAACATGTTAAGATAAAGAGTAACCAGATAACATACTATTATGTCAAGCAAGAATGTCCTCTATATATATGTCCAAGCATCCACTATAATATACATCAATGTACAATAATGGCCTCTAGGGCATACATATTCCTAACACTACCTCAGTCGAATGTTAGTCGGGGCAGAACATAACTATTCCCCGATTGAAAAGCAGTGCCTGGCCCTGATATTTGCCGTAAAGAAGTTAAGACACTGTCTTCTCGCTCATCGGGTTATACTGATCTCCAAGGTCGACCCGCTTAAACACTTAATGACCAAGGCAAGCCTAGCCGGCAGAATAGAAAGATGATGCTGCTTGAGTTTGATATAGATTATACTTCTCAGAAAGCAATAAAAGGGCAAGCCCTCGCCGACTTTCTTGCTGCTTATCCCATACCAGAAGGGTCGCTGCTAAATTGTGAATTACCCGATGAACAAGTGCTGCACCTCGAAAATAGCGAGCCATGTTGGGAGCTTTATTTCGATGGAGCCTCATCAATAAGGACCTCGAGAAAATCAAGCATCCCAGAGATAAAAGCAGGGATATGATTAGTGTTCGTCACGCCATCAGGAGGAACCCTACGACGTTCCTTTGCTCTTACCGAGCCTCGCACGAACAATGAAGCTGAGTACGAAGCTCTGATAGATGGCCTGGAGCTAGCCATAGAAATGGAGATCCTTCAGCTACGGGTTTATGGTGACTCCCAACTTGTCGTCAACCAAGTGAGCGGCGACTATAAGATATATAAGCCCGAGTTAGCTTGATACAGAAGCCAGGTGGTGGAACTCATGAAACAGTTCACTCACATTGAACTAATAAGAGTCCCTAGGGTGTTGAACGGAAAATCCGACATACTCGCTCGCCTAGCCAAAGAGCTGGCTGATCCTGACATGGACAAAATTTTGATAACAGTCAGAAGCTGGCAAATTCTGCCTCCGGTCTCTTTGCATAAAGAAGAAAGTATAGAACAAGTGAACAATCAACCCGAAGAAGCTCCGATCATTCAAAACGAACCCGATTAGAGAGAACCCTTTATAGAGTACCTCCAATACAGCAAACTGCCCGAAAAAAAATCTGTGAGGGTTAAGTTGAATAAAAGAGCTCTCCGATACGTGTTTGTAAATAATATGCTATATCGCAGATCATATGACCAATTCTGGCTCAGGTGTCTATCATCGGCTGAAACCCAAAAAGTCATGAAAGAAGTTCACTCAGGCGTCTGTGGAGCTCACCAATCTGGCCCCAAAACGTGGCTTCAAATTAAACGGCTTGGGTATTACTGGCCTACCATGATAAGGGATTGCAAAGAGGTGTCATCTCTGCCAAATTCATGATGACTTCATTCATAAGCATCCTAATCTGTTGCATCCTACGGTGGCGTCAGGGCCCTTCGAAGTTTGGGGCACCGACATAGTTGGTCCAATTGATCCTCCGTCATCCAAAGGTCACTGGTTCATATTGGCCGCAACTGATTACTTCTCCAGATGGGCTGAAACTATCCCGCTAAAAGAAATCAAAACAGAATATATTCTGACGTTCTTCACACATAATATTCTACACCACTTCGGTACACCAAGAAGGATCATTTCTGACAACGGGCCTTCTTTCAAGAGCTTCAAAATCTCAAGGTTCGCTACTCAGCACAAGATAGACTGGAGATATTCCTACATCTATAATCCAAGGGCTAATAGGCTAACCGAAGCCTTCAATAAAACTTTATGCAAGCTCCTGAAGAAAAATACTTCAGCCAACAAAAGAGACTGGAATCTCAAACTTTACGAGGCATTGTGGGCATATCGTACCATGCACCGCACTCCAACTCAGTCCACTCCATACTCACTACTCTTCGGAGTGGAGGCGATCCTCCCCCTCGAAGTCGATGTTCCAAGCCTCAGGATGTCCGTCCAGCAAAATTTGACGGAGGAGGAAAACGTTCTCCTTCAGCTCGAAGAACTTGACGCCCTCGAAGAAAAGAGGCTCACAGTACAGCAAAATCTGGAGCTGTACCGAGCCCAAATGTTACGGTCCTATGATAAGATGACCCATCTACGTGCTTTTAAGAAAGACGAATTGGTGTTGGTCCTCAAAAGACCGATCATCCCCAATCGACATGCCAAGCGAAAATTCGAGCCAAATTGGGAAGGGCCATAGATTATCGAGAAAGTGTTCGACAGAGAATCCTACCAACTAATAAGTGCCATGAGAGAAAGGCCTATACCACCCATCAATGGCCGATATCTTAAGAAATACTACGCATGAATACTCCAACTCGCAGATGAATTGAGCACACTATCTCTACGGTCCGGATCATACATCCTGTAAAACCGTATACAATCCATGGGCATAAACGACTGTAACGTCTTCAAAATAATAAAATATGATTTTTGGGAAATTTTATAATTTAATATTATTTTAATGAATATTTTAATATTCTGGTATAATTAAATACAGATAAATGGGGAAAAATTATGGAAAATTCTAAAATAAGGTATTTTAAGGAATTGCCTCGTTTTCTGTGCATGCCCCCATTTCCTCTAGTTTTGACCCTGAGTATGTCTAGTTTTGACTGATTCCATCTAGGGTGAAATCTGGGTTGATTTTCCTATGTTGGTGTATAATTTGGGACTTGTTTTAGCATGGATTTTGGTATTTGGTGATTCATTCCTGTCGGGTGGCGTTTGGACGTCAACGACAAGTGGATTTTGATTGTGTTTACATGCGAGTCGATAGGTTTTTACCTATGCGGGTAGCGTGTGCTATTTTGGTTTCCGATGTGATTTTCATATGCTTTAGCATTGTGATATACTTGTAGGTACCCCGCGTGATGTTGAGGCAAAGGAGGTGAAGATAGCGACATCGGCTTTGGCACACGAGAAGCAAGGTGAGTAGATTTATATCTACGGGGAGAAGTCGGGTGGATGGCGTATAGCACCCCCGCAGTCCGTGGTGATGTATACGAATACGTATACACACGAACATTTATTATGTGTTGTTTAGGGTTATTGATGGTAATAATGATATTTTGATGATAAGAATATATTGGTTTAGTATAGTGCGAACCCTAGAGTAGTGGTTGCACTCACACATACATTTACACACATACTTGCATTCATTCTTTCATTTATTAGAGTGCATATGATGGTGCGTATATCTACACATGGGTATGGGACTATGTGTTTATATACGGGATTTGAGGATGATACGTGGTTTGAGATGATACTTGATGTGAGGCCGTGAGATCGGCGATGTGACATAGCTTGTCTTCGAGGTGCGATATGATAGTTTTAACGGGCCTTTAGACATGTGCTTTACCCGCATTCATATTTTTATAGATGGTATCGATTTGTACTAGACTTAGAGTAGTACCCCAGATTATGCGATCTGATGATAGTGATACCTGATATGTGATGAGGTACTGTGATATTGACCCCTACCCAGCTATTGGGATGCCGTATGACGATCTACCGTACAAGCCGATATTGATGATAGATCCGCACTCATGACTCGAGGATATCTTACGATATGTTATTGAGGCGGGATCACCGACTATCATATCTATATATATTGACTCAGATTAGGTGGTTTCTTACCCCTCCTGTCTAGATTACTTAGTAGACATTAGACTGGACCGAGTCATACCTATTTCAAACTAACGAATCGGGGATATTTTAAAGATAGGCAGAAGGGTCATACGGATATTTTCAAATGATGTATCTTTTCTTAAAACACCGTAGCCCTTGTTTTTCCAAAAGCCCTGATTCGTCTTATTTCAAATGGCACCCCTGCATGACTTGTACAGATTGGTGTAGATTCTTTACTTCTGCGTTGATTATTCGATTCCGCATATTCATGCTATTTGCATTGCATCGCTTGTACTGTGGTTATATTTCAGTCATGCTGCTAGGACACCAGCACCATTATCGATGATGCATATGTTCCACGTACACTTGTTGCCGGCTCACACACTCATCATCGATAATTGCCATGTCACTACACTGTAGTACTATTGCATTCAGTATATGATCCTTGCATGACATGATGATATGCATACCTTCCTTTACATGTCGCATACTTCATGCTTTTGATTATACGCATTGAGATATGTTGTTTCTATGATATTTCTGGATTTGGGAACCGAGAGTGTTTCAAAAGAGAATATGTCATTGCTTTAAAAACCCGGTTACCCTTGATATGATATTTCAGTGCGTCCACCATGTGTTTTCTCGGTGCTGAGAGCGACATGTGAAACCCGAATCGAGGAGTGGATGAGTCGATTGCGGGTACATGGTGGACCCGGTATGGTTCCCCTCGGCAAGATGATCGATGAGCTTTGCCGATTGAGCCTGGAGGCGGGCGAGTACCTACCGGTGATTGGTTGGACCTGGCGGTTATCCGGAGGATACTGACCAGAGTCGATGGATAGATTTGGGCGTCCTGCCGGGGCCGAGGGCCGATACCGCAGACAGAGCCCGCGGGCCGATCCGGACTGACGGAGCCCGATATATGAGGATTTATGTGCCGATGTTGGGCACAGTTTTCATGATGTTTTCGAGTGCCGATGCTGGGCACTCCGGTTCCATGATTTTGACGTGTCGCGAGGGACACGGGTGGGTTATATCCTCATATTTCCATGCACAGGTTTCATGATATTTACTTGCATGATGGTTATTGCCATTGGGTGACGAGTGGACGGGATTCACGTGTGTGCAGATTTGATTACATTGATCATACCTCATATTCATGACATGCTATTACCTGAGGCACTAGCACGAGCACTTGGCATTACACTCATGTAGAGATTACATTGCCAGTTTAGCATGCTTCAGCTTTATTCATATTGAGGTTTATTTATATCTGATCGTATTGACCTAGGATGGGTCATGCATTCGATCTCTGCTTGTAGATATTTTCTATTCACGAGTTGGCAACTCACCCCCGTTGTGCCCCAGTCCTTGCAGGTTTTTGCCGTACAGATTCCATAGCGGCATTTCTGGCACACTGCTTCCTTATGGGTGACTTGCTTGGATAGGTGGGTTCTTTTGTATCAGAACCGCCATTGTTCATGTATCATTTATTGTATCTAGAATTTCCATCAACCAAAACTTGTGTTATTTCGACCTTAGAGTCGCGCTTGTAGTATTACGGTTTTCTGGCTGTTTTGAGTTTCTTTTGAGTTTGATCCTCGCCCTTTGGCGTTGTATATTATTATTGCTCGCGTGGTTGTGACCGTCGATTGACGAAGAGCTAGCTCCCGCTTGGGGATGCCTTTTATCATGTTATATATATTATTCTTGTTGTACCCCGTTCGGGGCCAGTTTTTACAAAGGGAACTCTGCCGAAATTTTTCAGGAAAAGTTACACATTTTTAAAATACATATTCGGCTTAGTTATTTAAAAACTTGGATTTTTGAAACACGATTTCTTTACTTCTAAAAACCAGTTTTCCTTATTTACTTTTAAATGGTTTTAGATTGCTGGGCTTTTGGCTTACTTGGATCAGATGGGGTCCTATAGACTTCATATGGTTCAAGGGCCAGTCACGTGCTCTTTCGGGTCGTGACAAAGTTGGTATCAGAGCGCTAGGTTGACCTTGGTTCGAGTCTAAGTTTGACTATGTGGTGCCTAGGGCGTTATCTATATAAGGAACTTAGGCTTGACCTTACGGAACTTAGACTTGGTCGAGGGGGTATTAGACCCGAACTTTCGTCGTGTAGGATGACCCTTGGTTGATGGAATAGGTGACTAAAGTAGAGTGACGTACCGTGGGTATGTTCCGCGGCATACTTACGACACGCCACTCCGCTTAAGAAACCTTAGGTTGTACATTTCCTTGCATTGTGTCATATTCCTTCCTATGATCTATCTTCATCGATACTGGTTATGGTTTTGCTGCCGCGATTGCACGGGCAGAGTGAGCTACGGCTCGAGTTGTCAGCATGAGCTCGTCGCGGACGAGGACTGACCGGGGCGTGATTTCAGAGACATACGGTTGCATTGAGGCTTCGTATTTTGTGTTTCCGCACTATGGGCGTTTGACAGATCGCTGCTGTGAGATTTCTAGGATGTACCGGACGGTACCAGAGGATTGAGCCACTGATAGAGGCCAGCCAGGATGTGATGACCGTTGATGTATCGCTTATTCATGATGGTTGAGGCGCTGCTTAGAGTACCGACGAATGAGCCAGTTGTTGCTGCGAGTGATGAGATATCGCCCAGATGATTGGAGCTACTGCAGCATGAGCATATTTTTAGAGATGTGATAGTGAGTCGCTAGTCACCGAGGATTAATGACTAGGACATGTGGTTCGTTCGCTTACCCCGATGCGAGGTCATCAGATAGATTGATTCCAGCTAGAGGCGACTTCACGCAGATTCGTTGAGAGTCGATTGAGACGATCGAAGGTCAGGAACCCATTTTCCAAGTTTAAAGTATACGGAAAGACATGCAGGTGATTCTATGGACCCTCTAGAAGAATGAAACCCTAACTCGACTTAATGACCGTGTGAAAGCCTTTGAACCTTAGGGTTTGCGGCAGTTCCTCGGCGCCATTAGTGAGGCTTGGGTTTGCCCTTCTACGGCTGGACCACCGACGCTGTGGCATGTACTCGATACTATTAAACTGTACCCGAGATGTTGAGCTCTTGGGGGATTGTGAGGTTCTGACGAGTCGATCGGATGATTCGACATCATTCGGATATCATGTGATGGGACACTGCTTGGGAGACTCTAGATACGAGCATAGCCGTCGGAGCGCAGTCTGTGTAGCCATGATGAGATGAGTCCGAATCAGTCGATAGTGGAGCAAGGTGGAGTAAAGAGTTTGCACGAGATTTCGACGAGATGAAGTTCCACTCCGCTGACATCAGAGATGCGATATGCACGCTGAGGACGTGTTCGGCTAGATATCTTCTACTGAGTGATGAAGATACTGAGTTCGTGATTTCGAGTCCGTGTTAGAGACTTCGGGTGGACCGTAGCCGAGGACATTGCAGTGTGCAGATAAAGACGCGACGTCGAATGGTCGATGATACAGACAAGCAGGACAAGAAGTTCGTGCGAGAGGCAGTCGAGCTGTTACTACACCCCGTTAAGATTAAAGGCCGGACATGCATACAGAGGCGCAGAGATGCGACCAGCTTCCGAGGAGATGTTGTACTAAGGACGCAGAGGTCCAGAGAGCGAGAAAAGATTACGCCAGAGTACCAGCCTCCTTACAGTTTGGCTTAGGCAAGATCAGAAGAGACCTTGAGTAGGATTCCTTCCAGTACACTGCTGCAATAAGAGTTGCACCCAGGATCGGATGTGTGATATGCATTCAGAGGACCCGAGGTCCGCGCCAGAGATGTGCTGCTTTACGAGCGGTCGTGAGGATTGACCGAGAGATGACCAGGGAAGTGCAAGAACGGAATCGTTCCTGTCAGCACACCTGACCGGGCCGATGAGCCGATGGATTGCGAGTTTGTAATCTACAGGAAAGATCAGGAACCAGAGGCAGAGGACGCCAGCCGCGAGCAAGAGGCAAGTAGATATCTTGCGCCGTTAGCATCGGATGTACCGGTACCTTCTCGACCCTGAAGGAGGGTATACCGACGACGGTAATTATGATTTGTGATTTTGTGATTTGATTATCACGTATCCGTTGCTTTGGATTTCGGTATTTTGGGCGATCTATTCGCATGATTTAGTCTTGATGACTGAGTTTCATGATATTTGATTTTGTGCACCATGGTTGCACCTACTGTGTATTTATACCTTGTACATAGTTATTACTCTTGAGCTGTTGATTGCGATTTCATGCCTATTTTATGCTGGTGATTTGATTTACGCTTCCAGCAGAGTTTCATGTAATTTTAGTGTTTTGATTTTGCACTCGGTATAGCTTATATGTGCTTATAGTGCATCGATATGTGTTTTGTGCCCGCAGCTGCACACATTTATGATTTTCTTCATATCTGGATACACTTGGTGTTGCTGCTTACGTATTTGAGTTATTGCTTGGTATTTGTGCATGTGATGCACCAGTTCTATACTTCGTGCATTTGTCGCACCAGTTTTATGTTTCTTGCGTTTATCGCATCAGATTTATATTTCGTGCCTTTGTTGCACCGGATTTATATTTTGTGCATTACGATTGCACCTGACTTCGATTTGATGCCTTTCGGTATGTCGATTTTGATTGTGATATTGATGTGGATTCTTGCACTCCGTGCTTTTGACTGGACTTACGCATATTCGACGTTGCTATTGGATTTTGTGATTCCGTGCATATTGAGTGCGCAGGGTCTAGATTTTCATTCGTGCATGATGGATGCACCGATTTGGATTTTCGCGCATGTTGGGCGCATGTTTTGAGATACGATTTTGGGGCACACCAGATGCACTAAATCGAGATTCTTCGTGCATGTCAGATGCACCTGTTTTGGCTGTCAGGCACACATGTTGCCTATGACAGATGCTTCGTGCACACCCGTTGCACCTAGATGTTGTTTTGTGCACATGTTTAGCGCATATATGGATTTTGATTTCCGTGCGCGTCAGACGCACAGGATGGTGTTATGTGCATTTTTGGAATTTATTCCTTTTGGAGCAGTACATTTTATGATGTGGGATATTTGCTTTCATACTGAGCAGGACTAGTCAGTGGACAGTGCCTGGATATATTTTGCATGCATCGATAGTTATCGAAGGGATTTCCGAAAAGCGAGCTATAGTTTCAGTATATACCTACGTGTCCGATATGACACGAAACGTTTTAAAAACAAGGAAACCCTTCTAAACTGTTTTCAAAACGGCGGAACGTACCTATTAAACAAAGGATATATATACACATATATAGTTATTTTCTTATGAGAAACGTCCGCCACTGTGCAGTGTTACGCGCATCGCACAGCGACTTAAAAAGATTTGGCATACATTTGCATCAGCTAATTACATGTATAGATTGGGTGTCTACATGTATAGTCTTGGTCCATATCATATTGATTTTGTATTGGATTTGACATTGTGTCGTTACCATGACTCCGATGATTGCGGATGCTTGATGGAGTGTTGCTTTTGAGTTATCTGCTCAGTACTCATGTGCATGCATTGCGCTATGATGTTTTATGTATAGATGATTTCGGAGCCCCGATGACTTGGAATTTGTATTGAAATATTTTAGTATTTGGGGGTTTAAATTTAAATTCGGGGACCGAATTTCTTTAAGGGAGGTAGATTGTAACGTCTTCAAAATAATAAAATATGATTTTTGGGAAATTTTATAATTTAATATTATTTTAATGAATATTTTAATATTCTGGTATAATTAAATACAGATAAATGGGGAAAATTATGGAAAATTCTAAAATAAGGTATTTTAAGGAATTGCCTCGTTTTCTGTGCATGCCCCCATTTCCTCTAGTTTTGACCCTGAGTATGTCTAGTTTTGACTGATTCCATCTAGGGTGAAATCTGGGTTGATTTTCCTATGTTGGTGTATAATTTGGGACTTGTTTTAGCATGGATTTTGGTATTTGGTGATTCATTCCTGTCGGGTGGCGTTTGGACGTCAACGACAAGTGGATTTTGATTGTGTTTACATGCGAGTCGATAGGTTTTTACCTATGCGGGTAGCGTGTGCTATTTTGGTTTCCGATGTGATTTTCATATGCTTTAGCATTGTGATATACTTGTAGGTACCCCGCGTGATGTTGAGGCAAAGGAGGTGAAGATAGCGACATCGGCTTTGGCACACGAGAAGCAAGGTGAGTAGATTTATATCTACGGGGAGAAGTCGGGTGGATGGCGTATAGCACCCCCGCAGTCCGTGGTGATGTATACGAATACGTATACACACGAACATTTATTATGTGTTGTTTAGGGTTATTGATGGTAATAATGATATTTTGATGATAAGAATATATTGGTTTAGTATAGTGCGAACCCTAGAGTAGTGGTTGCACTCACACATACATTTACACACATACTTGCATTCATTCTTTCATTTATTAGAGTGCATATGATGGTGCGTATATCTACACATGGGTATGGGACTATGTGTTTATATACGGGATTTGAGGATGATACGTGGTTTGAGATGATACTTGATGTGAGGCCGTGAGATCGGCGATGTGACATAGCTTGTCTTCGAGGTGCGATATGATAGTTTTAGCGGGCCTTTAGACATGTGCTTTACCCGCATTCATATTTTTATAGATGGTATCGATTTGTACTAGACTTAGAGTAGTACCCCAGATTATGCGATCTGATGATAGTGATACCTGATATGTGATGAGGTACTGTGATATTGACCCCTACCCAGCTATTGGGATGTCGTACGACGATCTACCGTACAAGCCGATATTGATGATAGATCCGCACTCATGACTCGAGGATATCTTACGATATGTTATTGAGGCGGGATCACCGACTATCATATCTATATATATTGACTCAGATTAGGTGGTTTCTTACCCCTCCTGTCTAGATTACTTAGTAGACATTAGACTGGACCGAGTCATACCTATTTCAAACTAACGAATCGGGGATATTTTAAAGATAGGCAGAAGGGTCATACGGATATTTTCAAATGATGTATCTTTTCTTAAAACACCGTAGCCCTTGTTTTTCCAAAAGCCCTGATTCGTCTTATTTCAAATGGCACCCCTGCATGACTTGTACAGATTGGTGTAGATTCTTTACTTCTGCGTTGATTATTCGATTCCGCATATTCATGCTATTTGCATTGCATCGCTTGTACTGTGGTTATATTTCAGTCATGCTGCTAGGACACCAGCACCATTATCGATGATGCATATGTTCCACGTACACTTGTTGCCGGCTCACACACTCATCATCGATAATTGCCATGTCACTACACTGTAGTACTATTGCATTCAGTATATGATCCTTGCATGACATGATGATATGCATACCTTCCTTTACATGTCGCATACTTCATGCTTTTGATTATACGCATTGAGATATGTTGTTTCTATGATATTTCTGGATTTGGGAACCGAGAGTGTTTCAAAAGAGAATATGTCATTGCTTTAAAAACCCGGTTACCCTTGATATGATATTTCAGTGCGTCCACCATGTGTTTTCTCGGTGCTGAGAGCGACATGTGAAACCCGAATCGATGAGTGGATGAGTCGATTGCGGGTACATGGTGGACCCGGTATGGTTCCCCTCGGCAAGATGATCGATGAGCTTTGCCGATTGAGCCTGGAGGCGGGCGAGTACCTACCGGTGATTGGTTGGACTTGGCGGTTATCCGGAGGATACTGACCAGAGTCGATGGATAGATTTGGGCGTCCTGCCGGGGCCGAGGGCCGATACCGCAGACAGAGCCCGCGGGCCGATCCGGACTGACGGAGCCCGATATATGAGGATTTATGTGCCGATGCTGGGCACAGTTTTCATGATGTTTTCGAGTGCCGATGCTGGGCACTCCGGTTCCATGATTTTGACATGTCACGAGGGACACGGGTGGGTTATATCCTCATATTCCATGCACAGGTTTCATGATATTTACTTGCATGATGGTTATTGTCATTGGGTGACGAGTGGACGGGATTCACGTGTGTGCAGATTTGATTACATTGATCATACCTCATATTCATGACATGCTATTACCTGAGGCACTAGCACGAGCACTTGGCATTACACTCATGTAGAGATTACATTGCCAGTTTAGCATGCTTCAGCTTTATTCATATTGAGGTTTATTTATATCTGATCGTATTGACCTAGGATGGGTCATGCATTCGATCTCTGCTTGTAGATATTTTCTATTCACGAGTTGGCAACTCACCCCCGTTGTGCCCCAGTCCTTGCAGGTTTTTGCCGTACAGATTCCATAGCGGCATTTCTGGCACACTGCTTCCTTATGGGTGACTTGCTTGGATAGGTGGGTTCTTTTGTATCAGAACCGCCATTGTTCATGTATCATTTATTGTATCTAGAATTTCCATCAACCAAAACTTGTGTTATTTCGACCTTAGAGTCGCACTTGTAGTATTACGGTTTTCTGGCTGTTTTGAGTTTCTTTTGAGTTTGATCCTCGCCCTTTGGCGTTGTATATTATTATTGCTCGCGTGGTTGTGACCGTCGATTGACGAAGAGCTAGCTCCCGCTTGGGAATGCCTTTTATCATGTTATATATATTATTCTTGTTGTACCCCGTTCGGGGCCAGTTTTTACAAAGGAAACTCTGCCGAAATTTTTCAGGAAAAGTTACACATTTTTAAAATACATATTCGGCTTAGTTATTTAAAAACTTGGATTTTTGAAACACGATTTCTTTACTTCTAAAAACCAGTTTTCCTTATTTACTTTTAAATGGTTTTAGATTGCTGGGCTTTTGGCTTACTTGGATCAGATGGGGTCCTATAGACTTCATATGGTTCAAGGGCCAATCACGTGCTCTTTCGGGTCGTGACAACGACTCCTATCTCTCCCAAGTCCTACCGGCGAGACTACATTTAAATTCCCACTGGCGATGAAGCTCCACCAAAAAAAGAAGAAGAAAGGTATGTCCACGTGCGAAACGGGCACGGATGAAAACCTGAAAGGGCTCTGTGATTAAAAACAGCAGGACTGCCGGCAAGTTCGTGAAAACTCGAAAGGGCGCAAACTCGTGAAAAAGAGATGAAATACATGTCACGACCCGAGTGTGGAACGTGATCGGCACTCAAATCACGCAACGTCTAGAGGCGTAACGTAATCTAAGTAAGCCAAATTCCAAGAAATCTAAACCGTGAAATAAAATAGAGTGATAATTAGTTGTTTAAAAAGGTTAACATAACATTTCAAGAGTTACATCAAAACCTTTTAAAAACTCAAGTTGTATAAAAATTTCGGCAGCATCTCCTCTATAAAACTGGTCCCAAACCGCTACATAATATGAATATACATAAGCAATGATAAAAGGCATCCCCAAGCGGGAGCTAGCTCTTCGCTGAATTGGCGGAATACAAACACAGGAAAGAATATATATAATAATAGTGTGCAAACAATAAAAGAGTAGAAATAGAAACATCGCCCACAAGAAAAGTAAAAGTTAGCTCACACGAGCTCGACACCACATATCAAAATAATATAAGTCTCACAATCTCGTCTCTAGGTCAATATACAAGTGGTAGATGGAGTGTATTAGATAAAAATAAATAAATATACAAGGTGGGTGAAAAAAGAATATCTCACAAGACTCACCCAAAAGTCGAAGCAAGCAAAAGCAGAAGAAGTAGCAGTGCGCCCGTCGCGACTATGCTGACGGGTCGGTCCTGCAAGACACTGTGGCACAACGGGGGTGAGTTGCCAACTCGTGAGTAGTAAATAACATTTAATGAGACAATCGCAAGCATGCACGCAAATGCGTCACAACCTATCTAAAAAACTATGATGTGATGTACTAATATGAATCCGACATGAATAAATGATCAAATATGAAATCTGGGTACAATCTGATGTGAGAAAACTGAGTTTTATTTTAGTAGATTTTCGGTATGGTAAAACCAAGTATCATCGATAAAAACAACATAATCCCGTGTAAAACATCAACACTCAAAATCTCAATATCTCGGGTGTCGTCTCTCAGATCGGCCCTCAAATCTGTCTAAATCATACGACTCCGGTCGGTACCCTCCATATCTCTGCCGGGCCAATAATCACCGGTAGGTAGTGCTCCCCCGCCAAGCTCAACGTCTCTCTATACAATCTTCTTGTCCCGGGTATCTCACCGGGTCCATCATGTACCTGCAGACGGTGCCTCCTCTCTCCTCGAATCGGGTATATATACATAGCTCAAGAACCGAGAAAAATCATGGTGAACGCCCCACATCATATCACGAGAAACCGTATTTTCTTTTAAAAATAATCATGAGTCTATAATATCACTTGCGGTTTCCCCAAATCCAGAAATCTCATGAAAACGAAAATCTCCAAGAAATTCATAATACATGAAATATCAATGATGGTGAATGTCCTGTAAGCCGATGTAGCGCACCCCATGGTTCGCGGGGAGGCAGAATTTTCAAAAACGATAAATATTTGACTATGGAACACCGGCTAAAACTCCAAGATCTTTACTAAATCCTTAACTAGCTAATATATCTAAGAGGTTTAACTACTCGGTGAGATGGTTATACCTCCAAGATCGAGTCCTTCGGGTCTTCTAGTGCTCCTCTCCATGGCTCCTCGGTGATCGGATGACGAAAGCTCCATCGACCTCCTTGCGTCAAAGATGATCCACCGCGAGAGAATGAGCTTCAAACTCCAACCTCTAAATGAGGTAACTAGGGTAGATGGTTCGCTAATCCAACTAGCCTAAGAGATGTAGAGAATGCTAAAGAATTGTAGTGTCTTACTAAACCCTATGGCTCACAACACATGTGAAGGATTAGGGTTTAGTTTGAGGAAGAAGGTGATGGAGAAATCTCAAGAGAGCAAGAGGAGAGCAACCAAAGAAAATAAAACCAAGTGTGTAGTGAATGGATAAGTGTGGAGAGAAATGGCTAATATCTCTTCTCAATAATTCAAGCATGCAATATTTCATAATAGAAAATATTATCCATGCTTGAATAGTAAGTCAAGAGTAATATAATAATGTATGAGCCATTCCTCTCACCATGCCACCAAAGTCTCCTCCATTTCCACCTCATTAATCCATTTAGAAAATGGATAAAACTAAATAATGAGGTGGCTCCTTCTAGAAGCGTGCCTTGCTAAATTACAAGAATGCCCCTCATCGTATATACATACCCGTATCCGTATTCCGAAAAATACGGATACACTGAGACAATAACAATCCAATAATACAACACTAAGATCCGGCTTAAACCAAAGCCTACCAGTATTGTCTACCCGATCAACATCCGTGTACAAGTACGCGTGTGTGATGGAAGCCCTGCTGTAAAACCATACAGCGTCTACATCAATTGCCTGAAGTAGGGAAACCCTCTATGTGGGACTCTAAAGACTCGACAGTACGCTGGCAGTGGATTTAACCATAAGCTGTCAGTGGTACTAGCTGCACATAACGGCTACCCAGGTATCTGTCGATAAGAAGGATGATGAGCAAGCTCATCCAAACTCCTACTGAGCCTATCTGTGACAATCTCCGTACAGTCCGGTCTGTTCGTCTGAGATACTCGCATATCCGCCTAGGGGGATGGTAAACGTCAGACCCTTAACAACGTGATAAGTCGTACCGGAGGAGAGCCCAATACACCATGAGAAACTACTGGAGTACCTTACCAGTATTTCTCGACTGCCCTGACCAGGGACTTTGTGTAATGGCTTTCCAAACACTGCGCGATATCAACCCCCAAACCGGAAGAGACGGATCCTATCTTATCGCTACTGTCTCCAAGTGCTTCAGGGCTACACCCAACTACTACCTGTTTGCATGACTCCTTTGAGTGTGGTAGGGTAGTAATCTAAGTGCAGTGGGAACACACTCGAGACGGAGTAGCGATGGCAAGTCAACGGACTAAGCCGTACTCATGCCACCTGGGAAATGCTACCTGACGATGGGTATAATACCAACCAGCAGTTCCCGACGAGTCATGTCAAATGTAACTCATAACCTAATAAGCACTTGCATACCATCTCCAGTACGTCATACTAATGGCTGTGGGACAGACCATATCCCCTGCTGTGATGAGAAGCGTATACACTAGTCTTTTCCAGAGTATTGATGCCCCGTCTCGATAATCCAATGACTAGGGACCTATATAAGGATGTGCTTATAGACTATCCAGCCCCCATAAGTATGACTGCCATCACAACGCTGGTACTCAAGCAAAGATCCTAAGGGCTCTACCAATATGTATAAGCGATATGCTAAAAGAAACATATGCACACATTGAGGTAGAATCAAACCAGGTAGCATACTACCATATCGAGCAAGACTGTTATTATAACTGTGAAATATCCCAAGCATCCAATATATAATATACAATCCAGTATCATACAATAATGGCCTCTAGGTCATATATCACTAACAATCTCCCACTTGCACTAAGGCCATGTATTGGCATATCATAGCCCCATCACCTCGATTAGCCGCTCGAATTGTATCTGAGGGATGGCCTTTGTGAGTGGATTTGTAGTGTTGTTCTCTGTCTCTACTCTCCGCACCTCGATCTCTCGTTGATCAATGATCTCCCTGATCAGGTGGAACCGCCTCAGGATGTGTCTGGACTTCTGATGGGACCTTGGTTCCTTCGCCAAAGCGATAGCGTCGTTGTTGTCACAATACATCGGAATTGGATTAACAATGGATGGAACTACCTGAAGCTCTGTCACGAACTTCTTGATCCAAACTGCTTCCTTCGCGGCATCACAGGCAGCAATATACCCCGCTTCCATAATCGAGTCATCAACGGTGTCCTGTTTGGAGCTCTTCCAAACAACCACCCCTCCATTGAGGGTAAAGACATGACCCGACATGGACTTGGAGTCATCCTTGTCACTCTGGAAGTTAGAGTCGGCGAAGGCCTCGATCTGGTGGTCTTCCCTGCAGTACACCAAGAACATCTCTTTAGTCCTTCTCAGGTACTTAAGAATGTTCTTCACTGCTATCCAGTGTTTCTCCTCTGGGTTTGACTGATACCGGCTTACAACGCTCAGGGCGTATGCTACATCTGGTCTGGTATACAACATCGCATACATTATAGAGCCTACTGCTGAAGCATAAGGTATAATAGATATGCGAGCCCTTTCCAAATTAGTCTTAGGAGACATCTCTTTGGAGAGGGTGATTCCGTGACAAGCCGATAGATTACCGTGCTTTGAATCTTCCATACTCAGTATGGTGTCGATGTACCTTGACTGTGAAAGTCCCAACATCCGTTTAGATTTATCACGATAGATCTAGATCCCAAGAATGTAGGAGGCATCACCCAGGTCCTTTATAGAGAACCTCTGTGACAATAATCCCTTGACTGATTGTAGCATAGAAATGTCATCTCCTATCAAGAGAATGTCATCCACGTACAGGACGAGGAATACCACTCTTCTCGCTACAATTTTACTATATATGCATGGTTCATCTGGATTTTTGATAAAGTCGAATTCCTTGAAGGTCTCATCAAAATAGATGTTCCAACTCCGTGATGCCTGCTTTAGCCCATAAATGGACTTAAGCAACTTGCACACTTTCCCGTTGCTCCCACTCTGAATGAAACCCTCCGGCTGATCCATATAGACTCACTCTTCTAAATTTCCATTTAGAAAAGCGGTCTTTACATCCATCTGCCAGATCTCATAATCGTGGAAGGCAGCAATGGCAAGAAGGATTCAAATGGATTTGAGCATAGCTACTGGAGAAAAGGTTTCATCATAGTCTAAACAAAGTCTTTGACGAAAACCTTTTGCAACAAGTCTAGCCTTATAGGTTTTAACATGTCCATCTACACCAATCTTTTTTTTTAAGATCCATTTGTAGCCTACGGGTTTTACCCCTTCTGGAGCAATGTTCAAAATCCATACTTCGTTGGTGTACATGGACTCCATTTCGGTCCGCATTGCATCCAGCCATTTTACCAAGTCTCTGCACTGAATGACTTGCTGAAAGCTAGTTGGCTCATCATCGTCGATGATGCAATCCTCTCTATCCCCATCTATGAGAAAACCGTAGTATCACTCGGGCGAATGAGACTGCCTACTAGTCCTGCGGAGTGGCGCGGGGATGTCTGGTTCTTTCTAAACTTCTGGTTCCATCATGCTTTCAGTAATAGCTTGTGGTTCTGGAATTTCTTCCAGTTCTATTGCGCTCCCACTTATCTGATTTTCTAAAAATTCAGTTTCCAAAAAGTGGGCATGCCGAGAAACAAAAATATTTTGTTTCTCTGCGTAATAGAAAAGATACCCTCTGGAGTTCTTTGGGTATCCTACAAACTTACACAATACTGAGCGTGTCTCAAGCTTGACCGCATGCTGCTTTTTTACAAAAACTGGACATCCCCATGTCTTAAGGTACTTAAGATTGGGTTTCTTCCCACTCCATATCTGATATGGCGTGGTAGGCACTGACTTGGTAGGAATCTTATTCAAAAGATATGCAGCTGATTCTAGTGCATAGCCTCAGAAGGATCGCGGTAACTCAGCACTGCTCATCATGGAATGAACAATATCCAATAGGGTTCTGTTCCGCCTTTCTGATACACCGTTGTGCTGAGGTGTGTATGGAGGAGTAAGCTGAGAGAGAATTCCATTCTCTTTTAAGTAGTCCAGGAACTTGGCACTTAAGTATTCACCACCTCGATCAATCTCAGTGTCTTGATACTTTTGCCGGTTTTTTTTTCTACTCCATTCTTATATTCCCAAAATTTCTCAAAGGCCTCGGATTTATGTTTCATCAAAAGTATATGTCCATACCTTAAGAAATCGTCCGTAAAAGTAATGAAATGGGAATAACCACTTCTTGCATATGTAGATATTGGACCACACACATCATTGTGTATGAGTCCCAAGAGATCGATCGTTCTTTCTCCGTGTCCAGTGAACGGAGTTTTTGTCATCTTTCCTTTGAGACATGATTGACAAGTTGCATAGGACTGATATTCGAACGGATCCAAATATCCCTCCTTATGTAACTTCGTCAATCGTGTTTCATTGATGTGACCCAGACTACAAAACCATAAGAAAATCTGATTTAATTCCAGAGACTTTCTTTTAAGTGTGTTCTGGACATTGAAAACCTGAGCTTGATTCAGTACGTATATTCCGTTATCTAATGTACCTGACCCAATCAAATTTTGATTTAGGTGGATGTGTACTATATCGTTTACAAATGTAAAATCATATCCTTCCTTAGAAAGTAAAGATACATATATGATATTACAAGCTAGACTAGGTACATACAAATAGTTACATAAAATCAATATCTGCCCACTTGTCAATCCTAGGTGATATTCCCCTATGGATTCATCGTCCACGCTCATTCCGTTAGCAACACTGAAAGTCATATCACCTACCTTGATAACTCTACGGTTTCTCAAAGCCTATAATGAATTATGGATATGAGATCCTGATCCGGTATCTTGTACCCAGGAAGTAGAGTTAATTGACAGACAGTTTTCAATTACAAACACACTCGAAGCCGAAGCCACAACGTGCTTAGAATCCTGGCTTCTGGCTTTCCAATCCCTGCAGTCCTTCTGACAATACGCTTTCCTGTGACTACAAAGAAATGCCTCCTTCCCTACTACTAACCTTGAAACTTTTGCCCTGTCCTTTCCCTCTATCTTACTGACACCGCTTATCGGCTTGGTAGAGGCCTTCTTCTTCTCTCCCATGGCTTTCACCTTGGATCTAGAAGAGAAAGATTCCCTAATAAGCAGAACGGGTGTCTCCCTGGATTCTTTCAGGGTGTCCTCTGAGCTCTTCAATAAGTTGAGGAGACTTGGAAGTGTAACTCCCTTCCCTTGAATTTTCCAATTCAAGATAAACTGGGCATAAGTAGATGGTAGGGACTATAGAATCAAGTCGATACACAACTCGTTCTCCAACGTAGTCCCATGGTCCATGAGCTGTTCAATATAGCTAATCATCGTAAGGACATGGTTCCCTACAAATGACCCGATAGCCAATCTCGCTTGAAGCAATATCTTTGAGGTCTCATATCTTGTGATATGAGATTGCTCTCCATATAAAACTTTGGTATGGAGGAAGATGGAAGCTAAGTCCATATTCTTGTACTGCCTTTAGTGTTCACAATCCATTGAGGCTAACACGAAGCACTTGGCTCTCGCACAATCCTTTTCCCATGTTTGACGGATATCAACATCTGCGACGGTGGAATTTGGACCTGGGACGGCGGGGGGTTTTGTTGTAAAGAGGTAGTCCAGCTTGTCATGGGTAAGTGCCATCTGGACGTACCTTAGCCAATCAATATTGTTCAGCCCAATCAATTTATTATCTAATAATCTATGTCCGGTCATTGTGGTCGCTGCAATTAGGAGAGAGAGAAGAAACACTTAGCATGATACTCTTGCAAGTTTAAATTAGTTATTAGTTTATCTAACCAAGATGGCTCCCACTGTTTCCTCAGATCCTTCCTCAAAGCATAAAAGAAGAATTAGTCAGGATTAATCTCACTTTTACAATTCTTGCTTAACCATTCAGCCAGGCTGGTGTCGGTACTTCGAGGGAGGTTTTCCAACGCTTTCACGAAATTCCTTAATTACATATCTTTTCCCTGGAGGTATAGCCCCGCTAACACTGTTCTAGACACCTACTTAGTTTATAGCATTGATAGTTTAGTGAAAAATCTCCCGAAGAGTAGCGCATACTCATAGTAGGATCGGGATCCAAATATCATTGTGTGATAATCATGAAGGAAGCCTACCAAAACTATCATACTCCAAATGGTATGCTACACTAGCAAGTTTCAGTTTCCTTAGAAACTCCCGATATAGATTTTTGCCCCATGTTCTTATGACCTTGACAAAGGCCAACAAATCATAAGTCACGTGTCAAGTTCTACCCATCATTATCCAGGTTAATTTGAACCCACTCATACATACCCTTGATGAAGGCCAACAAAGTAGTATGACTATCCCAAACCAACGCATCTATCTATGCTATATATGAATACCCAGTAGCTACCACTATGCCTTGGCGAAGGTCAACAAACATAGCTTGAATACTACTAATTATTCATATGAAATGACGGAGGGATACGAATGGTTTTGGCGAAACCGTGAACGTAGTGAACTTGATATAGTCGAAAGAACCATGATAGCTTTTAAAAGGAATGGTTTAAGCTCCGCATTTAAAATTGCTTTTTGAAGAAAACCGAGTGGTTTTGAAATTGTTCCAACGCTTAAGCTTTGGTTTGTTTTATATTTGCATTAATCAAAGTTAATGTGGTCCCATCATTTACAACCTATCATTGCAGCAAAAGAAACGAAAATACAACGTATGCTTATGCCATCTGCATTCGCCACGGGGCCCCATCATGCACCGTTAGGTTACTAAACTACCGGCAGAGCGGGGACGGGATTAGCGCGGGTGCAAAACATAAGCAACGTCTACTAGATATAATATATATATATAGCCATTCATCTCATGCAATAATAGGCATTTCAGATCACAGATGAATATATTGGATATACTAGGAATTTCGCGTTTCGTTTAAGCCTGTAACGAAAGATGGATTAAACGGTCGTGATGAATAGCCAAACCCCACCCCAGACCCCTACGGGTGTGGAAAACTACCCGCCAAATTCCCTAATTGAAGCAACCCCCCTCAGTAAAATGAGCAAGCCAATCGGCACTTCAAAGAACCCGGTAGTTTGTGCACCCCACCTTGGGTCTATCCTAGGAGCAGAAAACAGTAAAAGAACTAATATACAACGGTGGCTACAACCTCAACCCGGATGTACCCCGCAAAATAATATTACATCAATTTTACAAATTACATGAATGAAAGAAAAGAAAACACTCTTCTCACATCCCCCGGCTATTCATCAACGACGATCCAATATTCCATATACACAAACCATCAACACAGATCACAAATATGTGCAACTCCCAACTAATCGACGTATAGCAAATAGCGGAGGTTTACGAACACATATATCAAACACAGAAAACCTGATTAGCTAAAGTACTTAGAATTTCGATCGATAAACCAAATTTGAGTCTACCCCATGTACAACACAGCACACAAACAATCTGGGCAGAAACAAAATATTCCCAAATTCACAAATCCACATAATAGAAGCACGGGGAAAATTTGGACCGAGTCGGCCTCGACTCGGCCGCGGAACAGCGACAGAACGGTCTATTCTGACGTGCTTCCGCGGCGTTCTTAGCGATTCAGGAGCCTAAATTTCACCAGTGATCTTAGAAAACCCTGCATGTATTTTTAAGGCCTCTGAAAATATTTTTAGACCAGTTTTAAAATTCGACAGAAACAAGGTTTTTCGGACGTGATTTTGGGATTTTTCCACGATCGAATTTCTAAAGACTTTGCTAACTAGCTAGTTAAGGTTTTGTAGGCTCTGATACCACTATAAGCCGATGTCGCGCACCCCGCGGTTCGCGGGGAGGCGGAATTTTCAAAAACGATAAATATTTGACTACGCAACACCGGCTAAAACTCCAGGATCTTTACTAAATCCTTAACTAGCTAATCTATCAAAGAGGTTTAACTACTCAGTGAGATGGTTATACCTCCAAGATCGAGTGCTTCGGGTCTTCTAGTGCTCCTCTCCATGGCTCCTCGGTGATCGGATGACGAAAGCTCCATCAGCCTCCTTGCATCAAAGATGATCCACCGCGAGAGAATGTGCTTCAAGCTCCAACCTCTAAATGAGGTAACTAGGGTAGATGGTTCTTTAATCCAACTAGCCTAGGAGATGTAGAGAATGCTAAAGGAATGTAGTATCTCACTAAACCCTATGGCTCACAACACATGTAAAGGATTAGGGTTTAGTTTGAGGAAGAAGAAGATGGAGAAATCTCAAGAGAGGAAGAGGAGAGCAACCAAAGAAAATAAAACCAAGTGTGTAGTGAATGGCTAAGTGTGGATAGAAATGGCTAATATCTCTTCTCAATAATTCAAGCATGCAATATTTCATAATAGAAAATATTGCCCATGCTTGAATAGTGAGTGAAGAGTAATATAATAATGTATGAGCCATTCCTCTCACCATACCACCAAAGTCTCCTCCATTTCCACCTCATTAATCTATTTAGAAAATAGATAAAACTAAATAATGAGGTAGCTCCTTCTAGAAGCATGCCTTGCCAAATTACAAGAATACCCCTCACCGTATATACATACCTGTATCCGTATTCCGAAAAATACGGATACACTGAGACGATAACAATCCAATAATACAATACTAGGATCCGGCTTAAACCAAAGCCCACCAGTATTGTCTGCTCGATCAGCATCCGTGTATAAGTACACGTATGTGATCGAAGCTCTGTTGTAAAACCATACAGCGTCTACATCAATTGCCTAAAGCAGGGAAACCCTCTGTGTGGAACTCTAAAGCCTCGACAGTACGCTGGCAGTGGGTTTAACCATAAGCCGTCAGCGGTACTAGCTGCATGTAACAGCTACCCAGGTATCTGTCGATAAGAAGGATGATAAGCAAGCTCATCCGAACTCCTACTGAGCCTATCCGTGACAATTTTCATACAATCCGGTATGTTCGTCTAAGATACTCGCATATCCGCCTAGGGGGATGGTAAACGTCAGACCCCTAACAACGTGATATGTCGTGCCAGAGGAAAGCCCAATACACCATGAGAAACTACTAGGGTACCTTACCAGTATTTCTCGATTACCCTGGCCAGGGACTTTGTGTAATGGCTTTCCGAACACTGCGCGATATCAACCCCCAATACCGGGAGAGACGGATCCTATCCGATCGCTATTGTCTCCAAGTGCTTCAGGACTACACCCAACTACTACCTATTTGCACGACTCCTTTGAGCGTGGTAGGGTAGTAATCTAAGTGCAGTAGGAACACACTCGAGACGAAGTAGCGATGGCAAGTCAACGAACTAAGCTGTACTCATGCCACCTGGGAACTGTTACCTGACGATAAGTATAATACCAACCAGCAGTTCCTGACGAGTCTTGTCCAGTGTAACTCATAACCTAATGATCACCTGCATACCATCTACAGTACGTCGTAATAATGGCTGTGGGACAGACCATATCCCCTGCTGGGATGAGAAGCGTATACACTAGTCTGCTCCGGAGTATCGATGCCCTGTCTCGATAATCCAATGACTAGGGACCTGTATAAGGATATGCTTATAGACTACCCAGCCCTTACAAGTGTGACTGCCATCACAACGCTGGTAGTCAAGCAAAGATCCTAAGGGCTCTACCAATATGTATAAGCGATATGCTAAAAGAAACAAACGCACATATTGAGATAGAATCAAACCAGGTAGTATACTACCATATCGAGCAAGACTGTTATTATAACTGTGAACTATCCCAAGTATCCAATATATAATATACAATCCAGTATGATACAATAATGGCCTCTAGGGCATATCACTAACATGTCCATGATATCAATATGATGCAACTAGATGAATGACTTGAAGATGTATATGTCATAATGATGCACATGCAAGCATGCAAGTTATCAAGTAAATTCTATAGTGTACGTGATATAATAATTACCAATGGCGTATGTGTACATATATAATAGTGTGCGTGCGGCATGAACCATTGGTAATGGTGCAAGTGTCCTAGGGTGGAAATCTCAATGCTCATGATGAAGTGCATGCAACATAGATATGGGTATAAATATACAAATACAAGAATTATAATTTAATTCTAGCTATCAGGCGCTTCACGCCATCCAGACGATTTCCCCATAGATGTGTAAATCTACTCACAGGAATGCCTCGGATAATCAAACCCAACCACCGCCTTTCCTTTCCTTGCCGCGTCCGATGTCTCCGCAACCGGTCCTAGAATCGCACAAATTTAAAACATGAGGCGAAATCAAAGACGATACGAAAGAACTAACCCCCAAAATTTAAACATGTGTAGACTAGGTGCGCTAAACGTATGCAACAACATCTAACACCACCACTAGGGGATGTTTTCTACAAAAACACCAAGAATATGTTAGTTATATGTATGCCCTAGAGGCCATTACTGTACATGAGATGTACATTGTAGTGGATGCTTGGACATATATAGGGAGGACTTTCTTGCTCGACATGATAGTATGCTATCTGGTTACTCTTTATCTTAACATGTACACCGATTATCTCTTTGATACATGTTGGTAAAGCCCTTAGGATGCGTACTTGACTACCTATATTATGATGGAGATCATACTAGTGGGACAAAGGTAGTCTGTGAGTACATCCTTTAATGTCCCAAGTCGTGGGTGTATCGAGACGGGGCATCGATATACCAGAGTAGACTAGCGTATACCTTCTCGACCCATGTAGATGGGCGATGGATGATCCCATATCCATTGGTGTTTGTGAAGGGTTCCGGCAGCACCCCGGCCGACAAAACGCGGCCAAAATGCGGAATAAAAATTTCTAAAACTGGCGCTACCATTACCCGATTTACGGATCGACCTTAAACCTTAATCTAGCAAACTAACTAAGAGTTAGAAAGGTTATACCGACTTGATCCGTGTCCTTCGGTCTTCATTCCAAGCTCCTAGTGATCCTTTGACGATATTTGGTTGCCGGTCTTCCTCCATCTCCGATGATCCACCCGAGGAAAACGGCGCAAGCTCCAACCTCGTCGAACGAGGTAACCGGCGCTTCAACGTCGCTAGCGATGGAGAGTCGAGGTGTATGGAAGTGTCACTACATTTTTCTCTTAATCATTGAGCTCAATTAGAAACTCAAGAAAGATGAAGAAGGAGGTGAACTTTGCATGAGCAAAAATGGCTAAGTGTGCAAGTAATGAGAGTGGGAGAGTGGGCTAGCATAATGTGTAATGAATCATGAACCAAAAATGAAAAACCCCACCAAGGAAGCGGCCGGCCCCCCTCTCTCAATCACCAAGAAAAAAATATAATTTTCAATTAATCAATTAAACAATGCACCATACTTTGCTACATGCACTTTGAACCATGCTTTGACCCACACCTCCTTTCCACCTCATTTATAAAACAAATGATTTTCCAAAATGGAAAATCATATAAATGAGGTGGCATCTTCTTCTAGAAGCTATTCCGTACAAAATACGGAATACTCCCCGGTACATGTACCGAAATACATATATGCGTATTCGTACCAAAATACAAATAGCCGAGAGAGAAAACGAATAGTGAACAATAATACTAGAATACGTATATACAAATACATATATAAATTATTAAATCAAAACCCGATTTAATAATCCGGCTTAATTCTAAGCCGCTAGTATTATCAACCGTCCGATTAAAGTCTGCGCAACAAGTGCACACATTTAATCGAACACCCGTATGTACCAATATACGACATGTACACCATATTGCCTGAACCGTGAAAACCCTCTGTGTGGGACTCTAAAGACTCGTCAATGCGCTGGCAATGGGTTTAACCATAAGCACGTCAGCGGCACTAGCTGTACGTAACGGCTACCCAGGTATTGAACGAAAGGGAGGCCGACGAGCAAACTCATCCTGAACCCCTACTGAGACTGAGAGTGACAATATCCGTACAGTCCAGTCTGTTCGTCTAAGCGTACCGCATATCCAGTCTAGGGGGTGGATAAATTCAGACCCCCAACAACGCGATATTTAGTGTCGGTATGAAGCCCCATCACCACCTGAGAAACTATCGATCCTAGATCGATAATTCTCGTCCACCGTGGCCACGGATTTATGGTGATGGCCATCCGTACACAACGCGACATCAACCCCCAATACCGGGAGAGACGAATCCCCGACGATCCGATCACTGCCTCCATGTGGCTCGGAACTGTACCCAACTAAAACCTGTTTGCACGACTCCTTTGAGCCGTGGTAGGGTAGTAATCAAAGCACAGTGAGAACTCACACAAGACAAATGACGATCTCAGGTCGACAGACTAATCTGTACACATGTCACCAGGGAACTGCTATCTAACAATAGGTATAATACCAACTAGCAGGTTCCCGGCGAGTCCGTCCAGTGTACTCATAACCCAATGAGCACATGTATACTATCTTAGGTGAACAAACTAACACCAATGGCTTGTGAGACCTGACCACCACCCCTCGTCGGGGTCTCGATCAGTATACACTAGTCTACACTGGAGTATCGATGCCCGGTCTCGATACTCCCACGACTAGGGACATTTAAGGATGTGCTTATAGACCCCCAGCTCCCACGTATATGATCGCCATCACAATGCTGGTAGTCAAGCAAGAATCCTATGGGCTCTATCAACACGTATATGATGATAAAGACAAACCGGATAGCATACTATCATCTTGAGTAAGACTGTTTTATCGGTATAGGTCATCACTCAATCATCATAATCACAAGTCCGCGACTATGATAATTGCCTTGAGGGCACTATAGCCAACAATCTCCCACTTGCACTTAAGGCCAATTATTGCGATGTCGCATACTCACAGCCCGTGTGATACCGAACACCCAACTTCTCTATTAATCAGTTTCGCAAAGCCCGTTTGCGAAAATGATTGCGTTCGAGAAATAGCCTCGGTGAGTGGATCCGCTCCAATGTTTCTTTCTGTATCTCTCTTAATCTCAACTTCGCGGAGAAAACTATCTCCCGAAATGAGCAATACTTGTCTTAGAATTTGTTTGGATATTTGATAGGACCCAGTTCACAAATGAACTCCAAATCCAGCAAACTTCTTAGACTGTATCGTCTACTGAATTTAATCAGTATCATGCGCCATACCTTTCCTTAGTATCCGCTTGGACCACCTGTCCAACATACTGTCCCTTTAAAGAGGGAAAACTATAACTCTGACAGTCACTCTGTCATCCAGGTCACCTTGGAAGCCCGATATGATAACCGTCTCTTGAAAGAGGCTGCCGTTACCATATCCCAAGAACATTCACTTATGTTCATAAACTGCTTCCCAATGTTTCTCCAGGATTGGATTAATATATGTTTATTGCAACTAGTGCAAAAACAATATCTGGTGTGGTACTCGACATTTCATGATTAACTCAATTTCCTAAGCAAGTGATATGCTAATCATGCAGGTCCCTCTCCCCTTTAGTCTGTAAGACACCTTTAGAGAGGTTGACTCCATCACCTGCAGGTTCACCACCATGCCAGGAGTCGTCCATTTAATGTCAAATTACCCAGATTAGGATAGTTCCCAAATCTAGATCTAAAACCATAGATCTAGTAACCAGAAAACCTGATATTATATCCATATCCTGTATGGAGAAACAACTTTGTGACAACCACAATATATAACCGATCGTAGTATAGGAATATCTCTTCCTATCAAGTGCATGTCATCCCAATGCCTGGACATCACTTTCTACTACCTTCTTACCAGATCCATCTCCTATTCTGATGAGGTCAAGACCTATGACTGTCACATCAAAAATAGATAATCTATTTCCACTATTTTTGCTTTTAGTCTATAAACCGACATAAGCTACTTGCCTTCTATGCTTCCGCTGCTCCCACTGACTACAATAACCCTCTGGCAGAGTCATATACACGTGCACTTCTAAAGCTTGTTTAGAACGACGCTATACTCATCCTCCTGCCGGGTCTTATAGTCTAGAACATCAGCAAATGGCAAGTTTGGGTAAACAAGAACCTCCCTGTCATCGTCTCTGAGAAGACCGAAGTACCTCTCGGGTGCTTGGGTTACCCACTAAATCTGCGGAGTGGCTAATGGAATGTCAAAACTAATTGAATCCTTAGGTTCTTTTAAATTTCCAGTAATCGTTTGTGGTTCTGGAATAACTTCCAGTTCTACCATACTCCCACTTGTGTTTTCTGAAATAGTTCATTTTATTAAAACTGTGGCGAGTCAAGAACAATATAAATATTGATCTTCCTGATGGTAGAAAGTTAACCCTCGTCAAAGCCCGGGATAACCCACAAACAGCCATTACTGAAACGTGTCTTGAGTTTATCCGGATTCTGGTTTTAAGCATTAGCCGGACAACTACCTATACCTTAACATCGTTAAGATATAAATTGATTCTATATATATCTAATATAGAAACAAAAGCACTAATCTAATTTGAACCAGATTCAAAAGCATGCAGCTATCTCCAGTGCATATCAACCAAATGGAAAGAGGACAATCAGCATTACTCATCTAAGAGTTCATCCATATATGAGTATCCTGAAAGAGAAGCAAGTTCTCAAAATCATTACTATTAACTGAATACCAAACACAAGTATCTACATCTTCGACTTCCTCGAAGAATCCTGATACTTACAACAAATGGTTCTCTACTTTATTCTTATACCTATAACTTCTGAATATCTGGACCTTGCATTTCAACAAAATACATATCCAGAACTGGAGAAGTCATAAGTAAACAGAACATAGTACGAGTACCAACCCCTTTGTCCTAATGGACACTGGACAACATACAAGCCTTTGTATAAGTCTCCTGAGTTCAATAACTCAAACCATGTGCGTCGTAGGTTGAAAAACTGTACTCTGGTTAAGAAGAATTACACCGCTGTTGAATGCACCTTACCTAATCACCAACTGATATAGATAAATGTCATAGACATAATATCAAAAAAGTTATATCTCACTTTATAAAAATAAACGTACAGATATATCAGTTTGAAATTGGTGCATAACAACGGATATTCAAATCCATATACTTGCCATCCGGCAAAATCCAGATGATTTCCTCAAATATCACCAATTACAACGAATTCCGATATAATGAGGATCTAATCACCCAATTCCCAATATCTTACTCCCACTCACCATCTGTAATAACATGCAGATGTGAGAAACTGATCTGGTAAATACATACCCTGGAGTTAGATTCCAACTGGGAAAACAGTTATCAATTGACATCGCACAGTGAAACTGAAATATGAAAATGTTTCGAAGGGGTTTACTGGTATTCCTAGTAATGCCTCTTCCACTATCCTGATTCATGACAGTAACCATATACTTACCTGCCCTCACCCCAATCCCTTTATTATGTCTTTACTTATTACCTTCTGTACACCTTCTTTAGGCTAATTGGTTTTCTTCCTTCCCTACCCTTCGGCACCAGCCTAAGGTTTGGAAGAAGACTATCTAATAAGCGTAATAGGTGTACTCTCCTAATCCTAGGAGCCCTCGTAACCTGAGAGAAGGTAATAGGAAAAGACATCTGAATAATCCTATCCAATCTCTCCAGAACCAGAATCCATCCTCGAAAAAGTTCCTTCGAGTTCGTATATAACCATACGATGGATTTATCCAATGGAAGTGGATATCCGTAGTGATACGGAGTGTCCCAGAGAAAAGCAAAGTGGATGTAGGAGTGGCAGGGGTATACCCAGTCTTTGTCGTGAATGATGGTGATCGCAATTTCCTTTGCCATTGTTCTAATCCCTTTATATATCATTACTTATTACCTTTTGTACACTACACTTAAGATTAATTGGTTTTCTTCCTTCCCTACCGTTCGGCACCTGCCTATGGTTTGGAGGAAGACTATCCAATAAGCTCATTAGGTGTACCCTCTCCTAATCCTAGGAGCCCTCACAACCTGAGAGAAGGTAAAGAGAAAAGACAACCGAATAATCCTATTCAATCTCTCCAGAACCAGAATCCATCCTCGAATCAGATCCTTCGAGTTCGTATATAACCATACGATGGATTTATCCAATGGAAGTGGATGTTCATAGTGATACGAGGTGTTCTGGAGAAATGCAAAGGTGATATAGAAGTGGCAATGATGTATGCGACACCGTGACATTCCAAAAGCCAAAGTGTTTTAAGAAGGTTCGGTCAACTTGGTTTCATGAGTTTTAGTTAAAGGTCGGGTCATAGTCGCAGCCAGAGAGAGAGAGAAAAGAAACACTCGGCGTGCACTCTAACCTAGATCAGAATGGTTAATCATTTTATCTAATCTGGATGGATCCCACTGTTTGCTCGAATTCTCCTCCAAACCTAAAAGGAGAACTAGTCGGAATCACCCAAGGAGTAATCATACTCATCAGTGGGAATCGGGATCCAACTATCATCGCATGATAACTTGATGGAAGCCACTCAAGTCACCACACTCCAGAAGGTATGCGCAAGCCTGGCAAGTTTCCTGTATGTTTGAAACTCCCGATGTGATTTTTACCCCAAGTGGTTTATGACCTTGACAAAGGCCAACAAATCATAAACCACAAGTCAAGTTCAACCCGTCATTATCCTGGATTACTCTAGACCCACCCGTACAAACCCTTGACAAAGGCCAACAAGGTTATACGACTGTCCTAGATAATCGCAACTCAATGCAACAGACAAGCAATATCTAGCTACCGCACACTACGCCTTGACAAAGCCCAACAAACGCAGCACGAATACTAGATACCACCTGAAAGAAACGACGGAGGACTACGGCTGGTTTTTGGCGAAAAACCTTTAACGTAATGAACTTGATATCGTTGAAGGAATCCAAGTGGTTTTATAAATATATAGTGGCGAAAACTTTTGCTAAAGAGGTCACTCCCGGTGAAGGGATCTCGGCTCTTTCCTCGTAGAATGAGGTGCGGGATATTCCAAACTGAATACCACGATGCAAAGCAAAAAAATAATCGACTATAGTAAAGTTATTACGTTGACGCAAACTTTTACCCAAGGGGTCACTCCCGATGAAGGGATCTCGGCCCTTGCCTCGTCGAATGAGGTGCAGGATATTCCAAACTGAATACCACGGTGCAAAGCAAAAGAGAACGTCTGTAATGTCAGTTTTTAAAAAACTTAGTTCCAACAACATCATATGTAGGTTTGTTTTATCCTTGCATTGATAAGAATCAATGCAGTCCCATCAATTAATCACACCAGAAAAGAACGAAAATAAAATGTACGTATATGCCATCCGCATTCACCACTGGATCCCGTCATCACCCGTTAGGTTACTTAACTAACGACAGAGCGGGGACTGGGCCAGCGCGGGTGCAAAACATATACAACATCTACTAGTATATATAAATATATATAACAATCATCCCAGGCATGATATAAAGCAACATCACAGAAGCAATACAGAATGGTGGATAATTTGGAGCCCCGGGTTTCACTTGAGCCGCAAGTGAGACCCGACGTTCCTTGTCGTGTGGATAGCATGTGCAATGAAACCTAGACCCCTACGAGCGCGACAAGTTACCCGCCAAAACCAGAAGTGAGGCAGCCCCCTTCAGCAACGTGAATGGACCACCCAACACTCCACGGAATCCGGTAACTTGAGCACCCCTCCTGGGTCACCTATACCCCCTACGAGTGCGGCGAATAGCCCGCCAATTCTAGAGTAAGGTCCCCTCCGTCCCAACTCCATGAGATGCGGACCCGTTGCCCTCTAGAATCTGGCTATTCGTGCACCCCACCGCAGAGTAATCCTAGTACAGAAAAGAAAATAATATACTAGGGTGACATCGACCTCAGCCCGGTCGTGCCCCAAAAGAATAATATACAAACGGGCAGTGACGGCAGTCCACATGTCGGACGCTCGCCCCGCAATATCAAATGTACAAATGAAATAAAACTGTACTAACATTGCACCATTGCTATCCACCACGATGATCCAACCAACATCACAGCACAACACAGAACATCAACGTGAATGTCACGTTCGCAAATCCGTCTAAAAGACATATAGCAATTAGACGAGTTTACCAATCAAATGACATTCACGGTCACAGATTATAATGTATGTACTGATAAACGCACACTTAAAATATCGATCGACTAAGTTCCAAATTGCCCCCAATAGCAAAACAACACTTCACTGAAACCTGGGCAAAAACAGAATATCACAAAAATCACAATTCCAAGTATATGAGCTACAGTGAAAATTTGAAGGCTCGTCACCAATAAATGGCCTCGGAACCGCCGCCAATAGGGGTTAGTGCGGCGGATCCGCGGCACTTTAGTGGCATCACCAGCTCAAATTTTTTGTGTAGCCTTATATTTGCCTGCACGGATTTTTAAGATGCCTCAAATAATTTTTTGACCACTTTTGAAAATCGACAGCAAACAGAAAAATGAAATCGTGATTTTGGCAATTTCCGTCGATCGATCTTTTAAGGACGTTTAAACAAGCTAGTAAGGGGTTTAAAGGGTGGCTCTGATACCATAAAGGGTTCCGGCAGCGCCCCGGCCGTCAAAACGCAGCCAAAATGCAGAATAAAAATTTCTAAAACTGGCGCTACCGTTACCCGATTTACGAATCGACCTTAAACCCTAATCTAGCAAACTAACTAAGAGTTAGAAAGGTTATACCGAGGTGATCCGTGTCCTTCGGTCTTCATTCCAAGCTCCTAGTGATCCTTTGACGATGTTTGGTTGCCGGTCTTTCTCCATCTCCGATGATCCACCCGAAGGAAACGGCGCTGGCTTCAACCTCGTCGAACGAGGTAACCGGCGCTTCAACGTCGCTAGTGATGGAGAGTCGAGGTGTATGAAAGTTTCACTGCATTTTTCTCTCAACCATTGAGCTCAATTAGAAACTCAAGAAAGATGAAGAAAGAGGTGAACTTTGCATGAGCAAAAATGGCTAAGTGTGCAAGTAATGAGAGTGAGAGAGTGGGATAGCATAATATGTAATGAATCATGAACCAAAAATGAAAAACCCCACCAAGGAAGTGGCCGGGCCACCTCTCTCAATCACCAAGAAAAAAATATCATTTCCAATTAATCAATTAAACAATGCACCATACTTTGCTACATGCACTTTGAACCATGCTTTGACCCACACCTCCTTTCCACCTCATTTATAAAAAAAATGATTTTCCAAAATGGAAAATCATATAAATGAGGTGGCATATTCTTCTAGAAGCTATTCTGTACAAAATACGGAATACTCCCCGGTACATGTACCGAAATACATATACGTGTATTCGTACCAAAATACGAATAGCCGAGAAAGAAAACGAATAGCGAACAATAATACTAGAATACGTATATACAAATACATATATAAATTATTAAATCAAAACCCGATTTAATAATCCGGCTTAATCCTAAGCCGCTAGTATTATCAACCGTCCAATTAAAGTCTGCGCAGCAAGTGCATATATTAATCGGACACCCGTATGTACCAACATACGACATGTACACCATATTGCCTGAACCGTGAAAACCCTCTGTGTGGGACTCTAAAGACTCGTCAATACGCTGGCAGTGGGTTTAACCACAAGCACGTCAGCGGCACTAGCTGTACGTAACGGCTACCCAGGTATTGAGCGAAAGGGAGGCCGACGAGCAAACTCATCCTGAACCCCTACTGAGCCTGACAGTGACAATATCCGTACAGTCCGGTCTGTTCGTCTAAGAGTATCGTATATCGAGTCTAGGGGTGGATAAAGTCAGACCCCCAACAACGCGATATTTAGTGTCGGTATGAAGCCCCATCACCACCTGAGAAACTATCGATCCTAGATCGATAATTCTCGTCCACCGTGGCCACGGATTTATGGTGATGGCCATCCGTACACAACGCGACATCAACCCCCAATACTGGGAGAGACGAATCCCGGACGATCCGATCACTGCCTCCATGTGGCTCGGGACTGTACCCAACTAAAACCTGTTTGCATGACTCCTTTGAGCCGTGGTAGGGTAGTAATCAAAGCACGGTGGAAACTCACACGAGATAAATGATAATCTCAGGTCAACAAACTAACCTGTACACATGTCACCAGGGAACTGCTATCTGACAATAGGTATAATACAAACTAGCAGGTTCCCGGCGAGTCCGTCCAGTGTACTCATAACCCAATGAGCACCTGTATACTATCTTAGGTGAACAAACTAACACCAATGGCTTATGAGACCTGGCCACCGCCCCTCGTCGGGGTCTCGATCAGTATACACTAGTCTACACTGGAGTATCGATGCCCGGTCTCGATACTCCTACGACTAGAGACATTTAAGGATGTGCTTATAGACCCCCGGCTCCCACGTATATGATCGCCATCATAATGCTGGTAGTCAAGCAAGAATCCTATGGGCTCTATCAACGCGTATATGATGATAAAGACAAACCAGATAGCATACTATCTGTAACATTTTCAAAAATATAAAATATTAATTTTGGGAATTTTTATGATTTAATATTATTTTATTGATTATTTTAATATTAAATCTATATTAAATGCAAATAAATAGGAAAAATGTTAGAAAAATTATGAAAATTTTTGGAAAATTCTAAAATAGGGTAAATTAGTGAATTTTGACATTTTTAAGTTTTTGTGATTAGTTTGACACTAATTTAGTGCTAATCGCGATTAAAATCGCTAATCGGGTTTTTTTGGCAATTTTGTGCAAAACTTGCATATATCACTTTTCCTACACTTGTGCATTTTCTTGCCATGATTTATCATTTAGGTTTACTATTGAGGTGAGAAGGTTTGAATTAAGGAAAATGAAAAAGAAAAGAAAGATTAAAGAATGAGAGTAGGTGAGAGAGGGGTGAGGGTTTGCCTTGACCTTGGACTTAACCATTCTTCTCCCATCATTTTCTTCCCTCCTCCTTCTCCTCTTGCTGCTGCTGCCTCCCCTCCATCATCCTCCCCTCTTCAAAGCCCAAAAACATCTCCAAAACCACACCAAAATCCCTAGTTCGTTTCTTTAAAAAGATGCACAAGCTCGAGATCTTCAAGATGGACCTAGAAAGTTTGGATTGTGGCCACTTGGGGCAACTCAAGAAAATTCTTGAGTTGCCAATTGAGGTAATTTCTGAACCATTATCTTAGTTTTAGCATTTCCTATACCCCTTTTGCATGTTTAGAATCGATATTGTGTGATATTTTGGACATGATGAAAACCTAGTTAGGGTTTGAGAGAAACGTGAGTTGTAATTTGAAATTGAGCTCAGTAGAGGACTTGTAAACACCCTAGTGCATGAATTGGAACCCAAAACCTGAAGCTAGAACCAGAAATACGGATTTTAGAAACCGATATCGGGGAAAATGTGAAGTCTGTGAGGGTTATTTTGAATCTGCTATTACCCAGAGAACCCTAAAATAATATTGGATGTACAGTGAAATGTGCAGGCACAATGGGACCAACACCCCAAACCCCAGCTTCCCATTCCAAACTGAGGCCGCCGGAATCCCCATTCTGGCCGCAAATTGCGGCCAGACCAGTGAGTAATTGCCTCGTTTTGCGTGCCTGGCCCCATTTCCTATAGTTTAGACCCTGGGTACTTCTAGTTTTGACATTTTCCTTCTAGGGTAAAATCTGGGACATATTTCCTAAGTTGCCGTTTTGAATTCGTATTTCCGTATTCCGTATTTTCATTTCTGCATTGGTGTATTTCGTTTTACCTCGACTATTTGTCGTTTATACGACGATATAGAGGATCTATTGATGGTTTTGAAGGCGTGCCATAGGTTCTCACCTATAGGCCCTTTATCGTATCGTTTTGGATTTCATGCGCCGTTTTAGCTTGGATTTGGTTTTAATGCGCATATACGATATTTGATGTGTAGGTACCCATGAAGACTTCGGGACGACAAGCAAATACGTGGTGACATCCGCAAATGATGATGCAAGGTGAGTAGATTATATCTACAGGGGGGGAAGTCGGGTGGATGGCGTATAGCACCCCCGCAGTCCGTAATTAGTACTATGTAGTATTTTTATGTGTGTGATAGTTATAGTGTGTTATGGTTAGTTAGGGGTAGAAATAACTAGCATAGCTCCTAGTTGCGAACCATAGGATAGATTTGCACCCACACGTTTACACTTGTGTGTTTTCTTATATTTGCACTGTGGTTGATGATATGGGATGACTTGGAGATGAGTCGATGATGTGGGCTTGGTGCCGTGAGATCGGTGATTGATACGATCCATATGTGGAATATGACTTGTGATTTCTTGCGGGCTTGGGATATGTGTTTACCCCGCATGCATACTTCATTGATGGTATCGTTTTTGTGCTAGACATAGAATAGTACCCCGGATTATGTGATCTGTTGATAGTGATACCTGTTATGTGACGAGATAATGAGATGTTGACCCGTACCCAGCTATTGGGATGCCGTACGACGATTTACCGTACGAGCCTATATTGATGATAGATCCGCGCTCATGACTCGAGGATGTCAGATGATATACTGTATCGTACGCGATACTATTGAGGCGGGATCACCGACTTATATATATATATCGACTCAGATGTTAGGCGTTTTCCTTACCTGTAGTTTAGCTTGCTAGTTCAGCCGTGTAGTTTAGTGTAGTTGTTAGAGTAGCTTAGACTTCTTACCTATTTCAAAAACTGACGAATCGTGGGTATTTTTAAAGACAGCTCAAGGGAATCTACGGATATTTCAAAAACGACGTATCTTTTCATAAAAACACCGTAGCCCCTATTTTCAAAACCCCATGATTCGTGTTATTTCAAAAGGCACCATTCGTAGGACTTATATTAGATTTATGCAGATAAGTTTTGGTTACGTCTAGTTTCAGCTCCTACTCCCTCATTGTAGTTTTTACCTGTTACTTCCTGCACACTGTTATTCGTTGTTATGCCGCATTCATGGATTCTCATGCATATATTCATTATTTTACATGCTATTGAGGTTTGGATTTGGATTTCTATGAGATTTTCTGGATTTGGAGGAAAACCGCAAAAACACTAATAAACATATTCTCTCTTTTAAAATGAAAAGTGCGGTTTTCCATGATGTATGAGTCGTCCACCATGAGTTTGCTGATGGATTTGGAAACCCGATTCGAGGAGACGGATGAACCGTTTCGGGTACATGGTGGACCCGGTAAGGTACCCCGGGGCAAGAAGCGCGTGGTGATGACGATGTGAGCCTGGCAGGGGAGCACTACCTACCGGTGACTTTACCCGACGCGTCGGATATCCGGAGGATACCGTCGTGGTCTTGAGATGGATGGTAGGGGCCGGTCTGGACTGACGGCGCCCTAGATATTGTGGTTGAGACTTTGAGATATCGAGATATTGGGATTTCGTTTGTGCCGATGCTAGGCACAGTTTTATGCTGATTTCATTATGGTACCTCATTTTAAAAATACAAGGGAAATCTCACTAAAGTTTGAAAACAGTTGCTTCATGTAAATGTATTCTGTTTTCATGCATTCATATCTCATTCATATGCTATATTGTTATCTGAGGCACTGACACAGACACAGGAGATTGCACTCGGGTTAGATATTTACCCTAGCCTTGCTATAGGCTGCATGTTTTATATTGAGGATTTTATATACTGATCGTATTGACCTAGGATTATGTCTTGCTTTCGGCTTCTGCTTGTAGATGTTTCTATTCACGAGTTGGCAACTCACCCCCGTTGTGCCACAGTTCTTGCAGGTCCTGCCGTACAGGTTTCTTTGCGGCATTTCTGGCACACTACTTTCTTGCGGGTGATTTGCTTTTGGTAGGTGGGTTCTTTCGCATCAAGAACCACCATTGTATTTATTTATTTCATTGTATCTAGAAATTCCATCAACCAAAACTTGTATATTGTTTCAGACCTAGACTTTAGTGTTGTATATTTCGACCTTAGAGTCGCGCTTAGTAGTATTGCGGTTTTCTTGTTGCTTTGAGCTTTCTTTTGGATTTGATCCTCGCCACTTGGCGTTGTATACTATTGTTGCATGTGTGGTTGTGACCGTCGATTGACGAAGAGCTAGCTCCCGCTTGGGGATGCCTTTTATCATGTTATATATATCGTTCTTGTTGTACCCCGTTCGGGGCCAGTTTTTACAAAAGAAACTCTGCCGAAATTTTTAGAAAAGACTGTACACTTTTAAAAATGCATATTCGGCTTAGTTATTTAAAAACCTTGACTTCAAACACGTTTTTCTTCACTTCTTTAAAACCAGTTTCTTTACTTATTCTCAAAAATGGTTTTAGATTTCTGGGCTTTTGGCTTACTTGGATCAGATGGAGTCCTATAGACTTCATATGGTTCAAGAGCCAGTCACGTGCTCTTTCGGGTCGTGACAAAGTTGGTATCAGAGCGCTAGGTTGACCTTGGTTCGAGTCTAAGTTTGACTATGTGGAGCCTAGGGAGTTATTTATATACGGAACTTAGGCTTGACCTTACGGAACTTAGACTTGGTCGAGGGGGTGTAAACCCGAACTTTCGTCGTTTTAGGATGACCCTTGGTTGATGGATTAGGTGACTGAAGTAGAGTGACGTACCGTTGGTATGTTCCGCGGCATACTTACGACACGCCACTCCGCTTAAGGAACCTTAGGATGTACATTTGTTTTGAGATCAGTGATTCTCTTCATATCCAGGATTATTCATCCATTTGAGATCCCCGATTCTATTAGTTCATGATCATACCTTCATTGATACTGTTCCTTCCTATGATCATGTATCCACTTTGGATCTGTTGTTTTCCTTCTTGCCACTGATGTGCTCTCTTGGATACTCGATTGAGATTCCTGTCACCGTGTTTGAGCGCAGTTTGGGCTGCTGCTAGGGTTACGGCCGGTGTGAGCTCGTTTGGTACGAGGGCCGACCATTGTGTTTTCTGGTGACATGGGAATGTCTCGAGTTAGTATTGCTGATTGTGACCTCTAGCGGAGGCGAGTGCTTGGATTTGCACCGGATGATCGGGCCATTGTTAGAGCTGCTAGTTGAGAGAGGACTGTTGATGTACAGCATACCTCAGAGATTATGATGTCGCCTACCGTGCAGACAGATGGACCAGCTGTGGCTGAGATTGACAGGATGTTGCTTCCGAAGCTTACGAGCTGAGATTGCCGGAGCTTTCCGGCAGATACGCGACAGATGATAGCTAGTTTACCCGATTTGAGAGACGAAGGTGATTCGTCCGATTTTGCGCCAGAGCGGGCCCAGTTGAGTTGAAGATTTCCAGGGTGGAGAGTCTTACTCAGATCTAGAGTAGACCGATTCAGAGATGACCGCCAATGTGTTGCCTTTCCTGGAGGATTGAGGCGTTGTTCGGCGTACCGGCGTATGAGCCAGTTGTTGCTGCAAATGATGAGATATCGCCCAGATGATTGGAGCTACTGCAGCATGAGCATGTACTCAGAGAGATGATAGCGAGTCGCTAGTCACTGAGGGTTAATGACTAGGACATGTGGTTCGTTCGTTTACCGATGCGAGGTCATTAGATAGATTGTTTCCAGCTAGAGACGACTTCACGCAGGTTCGTTGAGAGTCGATAGAGACGATCGAATGTCAGGAGCCTATTTTCCAAGTTTAAAGTATACGGAAAGACATGCAGGTGATTCTATGGACCCTCTAGAAGAATGAAACCCTAACTCGACTTAATGACCGTGTGACAGCCTTTGAACCTTAGGTTTACGGCGGTTCCGCGGCGCCATTAGTGAGGCTTGGGTTTGCCCTTCTACGGCTGGACCACAGACGCTGTGGCATGTACTCGATACTATTAAACTGTACCCGAGATGTGAACTCTTGGGGGATTATGAGGTTCTGACGAGTCGATCGGATGATTCGACATCATTCGGACATTATGTGATGGGATGCATTGCTTGGGATACTCCAGATATGAGGATAGCCGTTGGAGCACAGTCCATGCAGCCATGATGAGACGAGTCCAAATCAGTCGACATTGACGCAGAGTGAAGAAAAGAGTTCGCAAGATATTTCGACGAGATGACGTCCCACTCCGCTGACATTAGAGATGTGATATGCACCCCGAGGCGTGGTATATGGATATATCTTCCAGAAAGAAGCGCGATGAGTATGCAGCCGTTCCGGAACAAGCTTTGGCTTCAGCATTGGATGATGACTTCCGGGCAATTCGGCAGGATTGAGATTTGAGAAAGAAACCTCGACAGGACCTTTCCGGAATACGATACGAGAAGACCTAGACCCAGGAGTGGTCATGGTTGCGCACACCCAGCAGGCCAGAGTTCGGCATTGTCGACGAGGTAGTTGACCAGATACGGATAAAGAGACTTACCCAGATGCAGTGCGAATTGATCAAGGACGGACGAGTGATGAGTATTCCTCCGATGGTTGGAACGTGTTCCCGAGGACCAGTTCAGCCTGACATCTTCTATAGAATGATGAAGCTACAGAGTACGCGATTTCGAGTCCGTGTGAGAGACTTCAGATTGACCGTGGCCGAGAACAGTGCAGTGCATAGTAGCTTAGCATGACGTCATAGTGGACAACAATGGAGACAGTTGGAACAAGAGGTTCGTTTGAGACACTGATGAGCTGTCATTGCTTCCCGTCGAGACTAGAGACCTGACATGCTTACAGAGACGATGGGATGCGACCAGTTTCTGAGAAGATATTGTGCTGAGGACACGGGTATCTTTTGAGCGAGAAGAGGTTGTGCAGGAGAGCCAGCCTCCGTTTGGTTCGGCATAGGCATGATTGGAAGAGACCTTGAGCAGGATTCCTTCCAGGACATTGCTGCAACGGTGTTTGCACCCAGGGTCAGATGTGAGACGTGCTTTCAGAGAGCCAGAGGCCGACGCCAGTGATATGCTGCCTTACGAGTGGTCGTGAGGTTTGACCGAGAGGTGACCAGAGAAGTACCAGAACGGAATCGTCCCCGTTAGCACATCTGACAGGGCCGATGAGCCGATTGACCGCGTGATAGGTGCTCCGCAGGGAAGATAAGAATCCAGAGACAGAGGACGCCAGACCGTGAGCAAGAGGCACGTAGATATCCTGCGCTGCTAGCAGTGGATTGCACCGACTCCTTCTCGACCTTGAAGGAGGAACTACCGAGGACGGTATTTATGATTTGTGATTTTGTGATTCGATTATCACGTATCCGTCATTTTGGATTTCGGTATTTTGGGCGTTCTGTTTGCATGATTTAGTTTTGATGACTGAGTTTCATGATTTTGGTTTCATGCACCCACTGGATATTTGTATATTTTGCGCTGAGTTATTGCATTTGAGTTATTGATTGAGATTTCATGCCTATCGTACTCGGTGATTTGAGTTACACTTCCAGCATAGTTTTCATACACCTCTAGTGTTATGATATACGATTTTGGTGCACGCCAGATGCACTAAATCGGGATTCTTTGTGCATGTCAAATGCACCTGATTTATTTTTCTGTCAGGCACGCACGTTGCCTATGACAGATGTTTCGTGCACACCCGTTGCATTTAGATGTGGTTTTGTGCACTTGTTTAGCACATATATGGATTTTTGATTTCAGTGCGCACCAGACGCACAGGATTGTGTTATGTATAGATTGGATGCCTACATGTGTAGTTCCGATCCATATCATATCGGATTTGTATTGGATTTGACATTGTGTTTTTACATTGACTCCGATGATTGCGGGATGCTTGACGGAGTTTTGTTTTTGAGTTATCTACTCAGTACATTTTTATGATATTCTCTACGTGTTGATGTTTTCGAAGCCCCGACGACTTTGGATTATTACTGAGATTGTTTTAGTAGTAGGGGGTTTAAATTTAAATTCGGGGACCGAATTTCTTTAAGGGGGGTAGATTGTAACATTTTCAAAAATATAAAATATTAATTTTGGGAATTTTTATGATTTAATATTATTTTATTGATTATTTTAATATTAAATCTATATTAAATGCAAATAAATAGGAAAACTGTTAGAAAAATTATGAAAATTTTTGGAAAATTCTAAAATAGGGTAAATTAGTGAATTTTGACATTTTTAAGTTTTTGTGATTAGTTTGACACTAATTTAGTGCTAATCGCGATTAAAATCGCTAATCGGGTTTTTTTGGCAATTTTGTGCAAAACTTGCATATATCACTTTTCCTACACTTGTGCATTTTCTTGCCATGATTTATCATTTGGGTTTACTATTGAGGTGAGAAGGTTTGAATTAAGGAAAATGAAAAAGAAAAGAAAGATTAAAGAATGAGAGTAGGTGAGAGAGGGGTGAGGGTTTGCCTTGACCTTGGACTTAACCATTCTTCTCCCATCATTTTCTTCCCTCCTCCTTCTCCTCTTGCTGCTGCTGCCTCCCCTCCATCATCCTCCCCTCTTCAAAGCCCAAAAACATCTCCAAAACCACACCAAAATCCCTAGTTCGTTTCTTTAAAAAGATGCACAAGCTCGAGATCTTCAAGATGGACCTAGAAAGTTTGGATTGTGGCCACTTGGGGCAACTCAAGAAAATTCTTGAGTTGCCAATTGAGGTAATTTCTGAACCATTATCTTAGTTTTAGCATTTCCTATACCCCTTTTGCATGTTTAGAATCGATATTGTGTGATATTTTGGACATGATGAAAACCTAGTTAGGGTTTGAGAGAAACGTGAGTTGTAATTTGAAATTGAGCTCAGTAGAGGACTTGTAAACACCCTAGTGCATGAATTGGAACCCAAAACCTGAAGCTAGAACCAGAAATACGGATTTTAGAAACCGATATCGGGGAAAATGTGAAGTCTGTGAGGGTTATTTTGAATCTGCTATTACCCAGAGAACCCTAAAATAATATTGGATGTACAGTGAAATGTGCAGGCACAATGGGACCAACACCCCAAACCCCAGCTTCCCATTCCAAACTGAGGCCGCCGGAATCCCCATTCTGGCCGCAAATTGCGGCCAGACCAGTGAGTAATTGCCTCGTTTTGCGTGCCTGGCCCCATTTCCTATAGTTTAGACCCTGGGTACTTCTAGTTTTGACATTTTCCTTCTAGGGTAAAATCTGGGACATATTTCCTAAGTTGCCGTTTTGAATTCGTATTTCCGTATTCCGTATTTTCATTTCTGCATTGGTGTATTTCGTTTTACCTCGACTATTTGTCGTTTATACGACGATATAGAGGATCTATTGATGGTTTTGAAGGCGTGCCATAGGTTCTCACCTATAGGCCCTTTATCGTATCGTTTTGGATTTCATGCGCCGTTTTAGCTTGGATTTGGTTTTAATGCGCATATACGATATTTGATGTGTAGGTACCCATGAAGACTTCGGGACGACAAGCAAATACGTGGTGACATCCGCAAATGATGATGCAAGGTGAGTAGATTATATCTACAGGGGGGGAAGTCGGGTGGATGGCGTATAGCACCCCCGCAGTCCGTAATTAGTACTATGTAGTATTTTTATGTGTGTGATAGTTATAGTGTGTTATGGTTAGTTAGGGGTAGAAATAACTAGCATAGCTCCTAGTTGCGAACCATAGGATAGATTTGCACCCACACGTTTACACTTGTGTGTTTTCTTATATTTGCACTGTGGTTGATGATATGGGATGACTTGGAGATGAGTCGATGATGTGGGCTTGGTGCCGTGAGATCGGTGATTGATACGATCCATATGTGGAATATGACTTGTGATTTCTTGCGGGCTTGGGATATGTGTTTACCCCGCATGCATACTTCATTGATGGTATCGTTTTTGTGCTAGACATAGAATAGTACCCCGGATTATGTGATCTGTTGATAGTGATACCTGTTATGTGACGAGATAATGAGATGTTGACCCGTACCCAGCTATTGGGATGCCGTACGACGATTTACCGTACGAGCCTATATTGATGATAGATCCGCGCTCATGACTCGAGGATGTCAGATGATATACTGTATCGTACGCGATACTATTGAGGCGGGATCACCGACTTATATATATATATCGACTCAGATGTTAGGCGTTTTCCTTACCTGTAGTTTAGCTTGCTAGTTCAGCCGTGTAGTTTAGTGTAGTTGTTAGAGTAGCTTAGACTTCTTACCTATTTCAAAAACTGACGAATCGTGGGTATTTTTAAAGACAGCTCAAGGGAATCTACGGATATTTCAAAAACGACGTATCTTTTCATAAAAACACCGTAGCCCCTATTTTCAAAACCCCATGATTCGTGTTATTTCAAAAGGCACCATTCGTAGGACTTATATTAGATTTATGCAGATAAGTTTTGGTTACGTCTAGTTTCAGCTCCTACTCCCTCATTGTAGTTTTTACCTGTTACTTCCTGCACACTGTTATTCGTTGTTATGCCGCATTCATGGATTCTCATGCATATATTCATTATTTTACATGCTATTGAGGTTTGGATTTGGATTTCTATGAGATTTTCTGGATTTGGAGGAAAACCGCAAAAACACTAATAAACATATTCTCTCTTTTAAAATGAAAAGTGCGGTTTTCCATGATGTATGAGTCGTCCACCATGAGTTTGCTGATGGATTTGGAAACCCGATTCGAGGAGACGGATGAACCGTTTCGGGTACATGGTGGACCCGGTAAGGTACCCCGGGGCAAGAAGCGCGTGGTGATGACGATGTGAGCCTGGCAGGGGAGCACTACCTACCGGTGACTTTACCCGACGCGTCGGATATCCGGAGGATACCGTCGTGGTCTTGAGATGGATGGTAGGGGCCGGTCTGGACTGACGGCGCCCTAGATATTGTGGTTGAGACTTTGAGATATCGAGATATTGGGATTTCGTTCGTGCCGATGCTAGGCACAGTTTTATGCTGATTTCATTATGGTACCTCATTTTAAAAATACAAGGGAAATCTCACTAAAGTTTGAAAACAGTTGCTTCATGTAAATGTATTCTGTTTTCATGCATTCATATCTCATTCATATGCTATATTGTTATCTGAGGCACTGACACAGACACAGGAGATTGCACTCGGGTTAGATATTTACCCTAGCCTTGCTATAGGCTGCATGTTTTATATTGAGGATTTTATATACTGATCGTATTGACCTAGGATTATGTCTTGCTTTCGGCTTCTGCTTGTAGATGTTTCTATTCACGAGTTGGCAACTCACCCCCGTTGTGCCACAGTTCTTGCAGGTCCTGCCGTACAGGTTTCTTTGCGGCATTTCTGGCACACTACTTTCTTGCGGGTGATTTGCTTTTGGTAGGTGGGTTCTTTCGCATCAAGAACCACCATTGTATTTATTTATTTCATTGTATCTAGAAATTCCATCAACCAAAACTTGTATATTGTTTCAGACCTAGACTTTAGTGTTGTATATTTCGACCTTAGAGTCGCGCTTAGTAGTATTGCGGTTTTCTTGTTGCTTTGAGCTTTCTTTTGGATTTGATCCTCGCCACTTGGCGTTGTATACTATTGTTGCATGTGTGGTTGTGACCGTCGATTGACGAAGAGCTAGCTCCCGCTTGGGGATGCCTTTTATCATGTTATATATATCGTTCTTGTTGTACCCCGTTCGGGGCCAGTTTTTACAAAAGAAACTCTGCCGAAATTTTTAGAAAAGACTGTACACTTTTAAAAATGCATATTCGGCTTAGTTATTTAAAAACCTTGACTTCAAACACGTTTTTCTTCACTTCTTTAAAACCAGTTTCTTTACTTATTCTCAAAAATGGTTTTAGATTTCTGGGCTTTTGGCTTACTTGGATCAGATGGAGTCCTATAGACTTCATATGGTTCAAGGGCCAGTCACGTGCTCTTTCGGGTCGTGACACTATCATCTTGAGTAAGACTGTTTTATCGGTATAGGTCATCACTCAATCATCATAATCACAAGTCCGTGACTATGATAATTGCCTTGAGGGCACTATAGCCAACAGTTTGACATCAGAGATGATATACGGGTGCTCAGTGGAGACTGGGTACACTGGACGGACTCACCGAGAACTTCCAGATGGTATTATACCTCACGTCAGATGACAGTTCTCTGGTGACACTGGTACAGGTTAGTCTGTCGACCCGAGATCATCATAGAGTTTTGTGTGATTCCCACTGTGCTTTGATTTCCACCTTACCATGTTCATGAGAACGTGCAAAACGGTGGTTTTTGGGTACAGTCCGAGTCACATGGAGGCAATGAGCGATAGGAGGGGATTCGTCTCTCCCTGTATTAGGGGTTTATGTTGCGCTGTGCTCGATTGGCTATAACAGGAAGTCCCTGGCCAGGGTTGTTTCAGAAATTTACCGGTAAGTGTTACCAGTAGTTTCTCGACCCGTTATGAGCTTCATATCGGCACGACTTATCAAGTTACTGGGGTCTGACGTTTACCACCCCTAGACGAGATATGCAACATATCAGACGAAAAGACCGGACTGTACGGTAGTGTTACTGATTGGATTCGCAGGAGTATGAGAAGGCTTGCTTGTTGATCTTCTGATCGCTCAATACCCGGGTAGCCGTTATGTTTAGCAGACCGCTTGCGGCTTGTGGGTGTTTGATATGATCATCATCTACTGCCGCCGTATTGACGAGTCTTCAGAGTCCTACACAGAGGTTTCCCGGTTCATGCGAAATGGAGTAGGATCACATATGAGATATGTGCGGGACCGAGACTGATGCGCGTATGTGATACCGCATTCTATTCTCGCGATTTGTGACATCGGTCGGTTATATGAGATATAGCCGAATTATCGGATCAAGCGTTGATTCGATAAGTTGTTGCATTTGATATTAGTCGGTTATATGTGATATAGCAGGATTATTAAATCAAGTGTTGATTTAATAATTTAATGTATAATTGTATATTTGATATACTAGATTACATTAACTAATATTAGCTCACTTATGATTTCTTTTCTCACTTGTGTGCATTAGTGTATATATGAGATATATTAATGTACAACTTTTGTGTCATGCTAGATGCCACATGCTACATGGGTGTATGAGACTTACACCATACTAATAATAATGATAAGGTTTTATTTATCTAAAGTAAATAAAAATTAGTGGAGTTTAGTCACATGGTTAAAGCTTGGAGAAGCTTGTGGAATCATTGACCAAGTCCACTCCTTTTGTTCTACTTATAGATATTTATTAACCTAACCATTATTGTTAGCCATGGTTTAATCTCTATATGGGTTAGTGTATGACACTAACTCACCCATGGTTCCCATTCTCACCTCAATGAGTCCATTCTCTCATCTCTTCACTTGAGCTTCTTCTTCCTCGTGAGAAAAGCTTACTAGCTTTTCTCAAGGTGAGAAAATATTGTGAGAAAAATAATTCTAAAGAGAGCTCACTTCCTACTTCATCATCCTCTACTGCTTGCCATTTAGTTTAGGTTGTTTGCTTCACTAATTTCACAATTAGTGAAGAGGAAGCATGAGCTTGAGTCTCCTCGACGTAGATCATCTTCGGCCTCGAAGACTTCGAGCAAGCTTGTTCATTTCTCCGGGAGAACCCTTTCTAGAGTTCGGGAGATCATAACTCGCAGCGAAGGGACTACTACACCGAGCTATTGAAGTGAAGGACCAGTCTACAAAGGTTGTATTCCTCATTCACTTAGATGTAATAGTAGATTACATGTTATTTTGTCTATTTACTCTAGCTTAGGATTGATTAGCACATTAGAATTTTTAAATTTGGCATGGTAGTTGTTGTGTAAACCCAGTAGGGTGCTAAGGAATCCCAGCAGAATAGAATCGAAACGTCCATATCGTACATTAACGAAACGCTTATCTTAAGGTAAAATGGTTCCAGATTTTGATAGGGGTTCAACTAGAGAAAGTTGCACACACCAAAGACCAAAACTATATAGCAGAGGACTACCCACAAAACCCCAGCACCCAGGTCCCTCATCTAGCCGCAATTTGCGGCCAGAACCCTTAAATTTGCGGCCTCATATTGGGGTTGGGGGCTCATGCTCTGAGGGTGTATTCCTAGTCCTATAAGTATCCTCCAGTAATTACAACTTATCTCTGCAACCTCTGGTTTAATAGCAGATCACGAAGGAACACTAATCTTTAACTAAAACGGTATTTTGACACTAAATTGAAACATTATGGTGTTTTAGTGCAATTTTGGTAGTTTAGCAAGACTATTAGCCACTAACTACTCTTAATTACCCTAATAAGTCATTAAAACCCTAATCTTAACCTAACCTTCTCTTTAAAACCCTAAACTTGTTTAAAACACCACTCTATAAACTAATTAAGATTAATTAAGGTAAGGATTAGCAAAATAAATTAAAACTTGGTTTCATACCTCAAAAAGTTTAGAAGAGACCCTAACTTGATAAGGTTTGCCACCAAAAGGAAGACTTGCTAGAATAAAACTTTTAAGGAGGCTTGAACTAGGATTTTGGATAGGATTAGTGAAGGATTTGTGTTGTGATTTATGGTAATTGGTGTAGAGTTTTTAGTGAGGGAGAGGGAGAGGTCTTTGGCAAAGGAGAAGAAGAAGAAGAAAAGAGAAGAGGAATGAGGAAGTCTCTAGAGAGTGAGAGAGCCCTTGCCATGGCTCACATTAAATGCACAATGACACATTTTTATTTTCATTCATTTTTCATTTTTACAAAAATTCTAGAACCATCTTCATTTTAATAGAAAAGAACATGTTAACAAAAATAAGTTTAGGTTGCCATGTTTGCAATAACATGTTTAACCTATTGTTAACCTATGATTAACACTAGATTAATGTGTATGTGCATGTTAAAATAATTTTTAATAATTAATAAATAAATAAGTAAACAAGTAATTAAATAAATAACTAATTGAATACCAAATAAATAAGTAATTACATAAGTAAATAAGTATATTTATACCTATATGGAAAATAATTATTAACTAGGTTTTATGGAAAAACACGTGCTATGCCACTAATTAATATATAATTATCCTAAACGATTTTTAAAGCGTTATAATACACTCGCAAAGTCCTCTCGACTTTGTGAGGAGAAAATCCCCGCGTGAGATCCTTACGACTCACAAAAGAGCCACACACTTAAGAATCCCCATGATTCTTAGGAAGAAAATACACCTGCGAGACTTGTTCCCTTGGCTGGGGAAGGATCAGCAGAATCATGTCGTTTCGACTCGTAAGGAGAAAATGCTTTTATGAGACCCTTACGGCTCATAAAATTGAAAAGGCTTAGGTGATAGGGATCTAAACCTGTCTCCTGAGCCATCGCTCCCCCAACAGGCAACGGCAAATAATGAGTCGCTCCCGGTATTACGCTTTAGTGTTAGCAGTGCTGATGCTGACCCAAAAACCAAATCCCAAGTCCTTTCGGGACAACTGATGACTTGCTCCTGGTATTATTCCAGTGCAGCAATAATGTTGCCAAACAAAATCCAATTTCGAAATTCCTCTCAAATTCAAATATCCTACCAAACAAAGCAGAAATCAAACAAATCAAATCCCGACACCACAGAAAGCGGAGCAAGTTAAATCAAATCCCGACACCGCAAAAAGCGGAGCAAGTCAAATCAAATCCCGACACCGCGGAAAGTGGAGAAAGTCAACTTCAATCCCGACACCGCAAGAAGCGGAGCAAGTCAAATCAAGACCCGACCATCCAAGTTGCAAAAATGGCAGCACCAACCGTCCGCGTCGCTAAAAAGGCAGCACCGACCATCCAAGTTGCAAAAATAGCAGCACCGACCGTCCACGTCGCTAAAAATGGCAGCACCGACCGTCCACGTCGTAAAAAGAGCAGCACCGACCGTCCACGTCGCTAAAAGGGCAGCACCGACCGTCCAACTCGCTAAAAGGGCAGCACCGACCGTCCAACTCACTAAAAGGGTAGCACCGACCGTCCAACTCACGAAAAGGGCAGCACCGACCGTCCACGTCGCGAAAAGGGCAGCACCGACCGTCCACGCCGTAAAAAGGGCAGCACCGACCGTCCAAGTCGCAAAAAGGGCAGCACCGACCGTCCAAGTCGCAAAAAGGGCAGCACCGACCGTCCAAGTCGCAAAAAGGGCAGTACCGACCGTCCAAGTCGTTAAAAGGGCAGTACGGACCGTCCAAGTCTCTAAAAGGGCAGCACCGACCGTCCAAGTCGTGAAAAAGGAGCACCGACCGTCCAAGTCGCAAAAAGGGCAGCACCGATCGTCCACGTCGCTAAAAGGGCAGCACCGACCGTCCAAGTCGCAAAAATGGCAACACCGACCGTCCACATCTCAAAAAGGCAGCATCGACCGTCCACGTTGCTAAAAGGGCAGTATCGACCGTCCACGTCGCAAAAAAGGCAGCACCGACCGTCCAAGCCGCAAAAATGGAAGTATCAACCATCCACGTCGCAAAAAAGCAGTACCGACCGTCTACGACGCTAAAAAGGCTGTATCGACCGTCCATGCTGCAAAAAAGGACAGCATCGACCTCCATGTCGTCAAAATGGAAACCAAATTAAGTCAACCTCCACGCGAAAAAAGATCCAACAATTTCATGCACACGGCCCATATATGTGGTATACATTTATGTAAGTCTACGGTAGCGCCCCGGCCGTCTTTCAGACGCCAATATGCGGAACAAAACTTTTAACAACTGGCGCTATCGTATACTATATCCCAGGATCTGCCATTAGTGCTAAACTAACATACTGTAAAGTGGGTAGAAATGTTATACCGAACGATCCGGTTCCTTCGGTCTTCAACCATCATCCCACGCTTTGTTGCAGCTGATCCGAACTCGCTCGATCTCCGGTCTCGTCATCCAGGTGGCACCACGTCGACGGATCTTTAAACGGGCTCCCGCCTCTGAACCGAGGCAACTCGATCATCAAGTTTGCTAAAAGAGATGACCAAGATTGATGTAGAGAATGAGTAGAACACTTTGTCTCGTTACGTCCAAGGCTATGGACGAACGGTTAATGAAGTTGCCATTTGGAATCGGGTAAATGGAAATTGAGCTATGAAATTTCCATACACTAAACTATCATAATCTTTTCAAACAAAATAAATTCCATATCCATTCCCACAAGAGGGGCCGGCCATATAAAGGAGAGGAAGGAGGTGAGTGTAGGAGGGAAAAACATGGTGACCATAAGATAAATGATATGAATGATTCATCTTTACACCTTGCACAAACATTAATTGCAAACCATGAATCACATTAACACTTCATCACAACAATTAATGCTTAACCATGAATCATCATATCATTAAATGCTAACCATGAGTCACCAAGTCTAGAACCTTCTAGAACCATGACTCACCCAAGAAAAGATAAATCCGTATTTAACCAAATGTTAAATACGGGTGATAGAAAACTGGAAACTGGCAACTTCCAAAAGCGATCCCGAAACGAATTTCAGGATAACCCCGTAACGGTATAAACATACCCGCATTTGTATTACGACCGAATACAAATGCAACTGAGACAAAGATATTATATCTACACAGTATAATACTCGGATCCGGCTTAAACCAAAGCCTACCGGTATTATCTGCCCGAAATATGACACGTGCGAAAACGCACGTGCATTTTCCGAACCCTGCCATAAAACCATACGGCATCTACAACATTTCACCCGAACTTGGGAAAGTGTCTGTGGGGGACTCTAATGACTCATCAATACACTGGCACTGGGTATAACCACCAGCACGTCAGAGGTACAAGTTGTACGTAACGGTTGCCTATATATTGATTGGAAGGGAAGCTGACGAGCGAACTCATCCAGAAACCCTACTGAGCCTGACAGTGACAATATCCATACAGTCCGGTCCATTCGTCTATGAGTATCGCATATAGAGCCTAGGGGGCCGGTAAACGTCAGACCCCCAATAGCTGTATAAGTCGTGTCAGAGAGAAGCCCAGAACACTTTGAGATACTACCAGTAAATCTCGATTACCGTGGCCAGGGATTTCGTGTAATGGCTCTCCTAAACACTGCGTGATCTCACCCCCAATACCGGGAGAGACGAATCCCCGATGATCTGCTCACTGCCTCCATGTGGCTCGGGACTGTACCCAAAATATACCTGTTTGCACGACTCCTTTGACCCGTGGTAGGGTATAAATCAAAGTATAGTGGGAACTCACATGAGACAAATGACGACCTCGGGTCGATGAACTAACCTGTACACATGTCACCAGGGAGCTTGTCACGACCCGAAAGTACGGAACATGACCGGCACTTAAACTACGAACGTCTCGAGGCGTACATAATCTAAGTAAACCGAAAACCCAGAAATCCAAACCAAGAAAAGTAGTAGAGTGCAGGAAAAACCAACTTAAAGCAAGTTGTTTCAATAGCATAAGCCGAATTATGCGGTTTTTTAAAAACATCAAAAATTTACAGAAAATTTCGGCAGAGTCTCCTTTGTAAATACTGGCCCCCAAACGGGATACAACATGAATAGTATACGAAATCAAGAAAAAGGCATCCCCAAGCGGGAGCTAGCTCTTCGTCAATCGACGGTCACAACCACACAAGCAATATAATATACAACGCCAACGGCGAGGATCAAAAACTCAAAACCACAAGAAAACTACAGAAATAGAACGCGCGACTCTAAGGTCGAAAGAAAAACATCACTGGTCTCTAACTCAATAAATACATGTTTGGTTGATGGAACTTCTAGATACAACTGAATAGTAATATACAAGATATAATGATGGGTAAGATACAAATAACCCACCTACTAGCAAGCCACCCGGAAAAAGGAACTATGTCCGCAAAGCCGTAAAGAAACCTGTACGGCAAACCTGCAAGAAACTGGGGCACAACGGGGGTGAGTTGCCAACTCGTGAATAGAAAAGCATCTACGCACAGAAATCGCATAAATAACGCAATCCTAGGTCAATGATCATAATATATCCTCAAAAATGTATATAACATGCAGCCTATAACAATGACTAGGGTAAATATCTAACCCGAGTGTAAACTCATGTGCCCGTGTCAGTGCCTCAGGTAGCAATATATCATATGAATGAGGTATGCATGCATGAAAACAGAATACATGTAAATGAAGAAACTGTTTTCATAAATTAGTGAGATTTCCTTCGTATTTTTAAACTGAGGTATCATAAATGAAATCAGTATCAACAGTGTCTAGCATCGACACAAAACATAAATCTCACTGTCTCGAAATATCAATGTCTCAATCTCAATATCTAGGGCGCCGTCAGTCCAGACTGGCCCCTACCATCCATCTCAAGAACACGACGGTATCCTCCGGATATCCGACGCGTCGAGTAATATCACCGGTAGGTAGTGCTGCCCAGCCAGGCTCAACGCCAACACCACATTCCTCTTGCCCCGGGGTACCATACCGGGCCCACCATGTACCCGAAACGGTTCCTCCACTCCTCGAATCGGGTCTCGAAATCTATCAGCAAACTCATGGTGGACGACTCATACATCATGGGAAAACCGCACTTTTTATTTTAAAAAGGGAGAAAAGGTTTATTTATGTTTTTGCGGTTTTCCTCCAAATCCAAGAAATCTCATGAAATCCGAATCCAAGTCATCAATAGCATGTAAACAGTGAATATAGGCATGAGAATCCATGAATGCGACACAACAGTGAATAATAACATGCATGAAGTAGTAGGCAATAACTACAATGTCTAACTAGCATATAAGGCAAGTACACTAATATCATGTCTAAATTATTAGCTAACAACCTATGTCAAAGCAAAAAGTATTTTCTAAAGTGTTCGTGACATGTCAATTACCGATGAAGATGTGTGTAAGCCGGCAAATAAGTGTACGTGGTACATACGCGTCATCGGTAATGGTGCTGGTGTCCTAACAGCATGATATTAATAATGCAATAAGAAATTATAATATAAGTATGCGATGCGGAGCGAACAGTAAAAATGAGCGGGAGCTGAATACTAGACGCAACTATAACTAATCTGTAATAATCTAATATAAGTCCTACAAATGGTGCCTTTTGAAATAACACGAATCATGGGGTTTTGAAAATAGGGGCTACGGTGTTTTTATGAAAAGATACGTCTTTTGAAATATCCGTAGGATCCCTTGGGCTGTCTTCTAAAATACCCACGATTTGTTAGTTTTTGAAATAGGTAAGAAGTCTAATCTAATCTAACAACTACACTAAACTATACGGCTGAACTAACAAGCTGAACTACAGGTAAGGAAACCGCCTATCATCTGAGTCGATACATATACATACCTGTATATGTATAGTCGGTGATCCCGCCTCAATAATATCATATCCGATACCATATCTATAATCAGGCATCCCAAGTCAAGAGTGCGGATCAATCATCAATATAGCTCGTACGTAAATTCGTCGTACGGCATACCAAATCTGGGTACGGGTCAATATCATATTCATCACACTATTCATTCGGTATCCTCTTTATCAAAGATCATAGTCTAGGTACTGACCTATGTCTAGTACAATACTAATATCATCAATATGGTCATGATCTGGCTACTGATCGACAGTCTCGTACAAACTGATATCATCAGCACATCATCATCAAGGGGTATACATCGCCCAATACGGCCTAATATCAATATCCTAGCATATCATGTCTCATATCACGATCATATGTCGACCATTTTATTTATAACACTATTCACCTGTATCGCCGCCCCAAGATCCGCTATGACACCAGGACGTACTTCAAGTACGAATCCTGCCATATCACTGATATCACAACCTCAACACAAATCTCATCGACTCATCTCAATCCCAAGTATCATCCTCAGATCCGTATGTGAACACATAGTCCCATACCCATGTGAACACATAACTATAAAGAATCCCATGAGCACATATAAATAGGAATGTATGCAAGTATGTATGTGTGTATGTGTAGTGCAACACTACCCTAGGGTTCGCAACAATAAAGTAATCCAACACACCAATATCCATCCTAACATCGTTATTAATCCCAAAACATACAATAATTGTTGGTGTGTATACGCATCCGTATACACCACCACGGACTGCGGGGGTGCTATACGCCATCCACCCGACTTCTCCCCGTAGATATAAATCTACTCACCTGGTCCTCGCTTGCCGGTGCCGACGCCGCCACGCGCTTGCTTGTTGCCTCGAAGTCCACATGGGGTACCTACATATCATAACGTACCGTATCGCATTAAAACTAAATTCGAAATCGAAACGGCATACGAAAATCAAATCGGCACGCGTATCACGCATAGGTCCAAACCTATCGCCTACGCATGCAAGAATAGTCAAACCAACCCTCGATGTCGATGTACAAACGTCAAACCATCGAGAAAAATCCAATCACACTCATTTGCACATTCACGAACACTAATTTTAATATAAACTAGGTTAAAACTCACAAAAACTCCAATTCACTTAAAAAGTCATTTTTCCAAAAATCTAGCAAGCACAATTCGCCGTTTTTGTACAAAACATGACGTTTAAATGAATGTAGCGGCCAATATACTTATTAAATATCTTAAATAAGTCATAGAAACAATTTTCGAAATTTAATCTCATTAAATTCCAAAAACCCTAATATTCTAGTTTACAAAAATATCAATTTTAACACTTTTTAATGTAAAATTCACAATTTTACAATTAAACTTGGTTTTGCATATTTTAAATGGTTAAACCACTCATGGAAACCTTAATGATGTGCTAAAAATCCTAACTAGATTTTAATCCCACATTTTTATTTAATTTCCAAAACCTAGTTAGCAATTTAGCATAATTATCACCATTTTTAAACTAACAAATTAGCAACTAGTAACCAAATTAGATTTTGCATTTAATTACATGTTAATCCCCTCATTACAATCATAAGCTAATGATAAAGAACCTAATTTAATTCAAACCCTAGCTTCAATTCAAAATCCCCACTTGAATTTCCAAACATTCAATTAAACCCACAATTTAACACCTAATTAGACTACATTGAAGAAATTAATCGTAAATTACATTATGGTTTAGGATTTATACCTCAACATGATTGAGATCTAGCATGCTAACATAGCCTCCAAATTGAATTCTAAATCCCTAGATCCATGCAATGGTAGCCAAGGAAAAATGGGTAGGAGGTGGATTTTGATTTGGATTTTTGCTTGATTTTTGACAATTTTTTTCTTGAGGATTTTTTGGAGAAGAGACGAAATGAGGGAAAGAGAGGGGAGGGGCTGAACAAATCAGTTATGGTCGGCTAGAGAGGAGGGGGGAGAGGTGAGAGAGTGTGGGTGTTGGTTTGAAAGTCAAAAATAAAGTCAAAAGCCCATTCTTATGCATGTATTTTATTCTTTCTTTTCTTTTCTTTTGTTTTCTTCTCTTTTCTTTTTGAAGTGGGGAAAAGAGTGGGAGTGGGGCAGCAAGGGTTCAGCCATCATGATGGGGAAATGGGGGTTTGGGTGTTTTTACGGGTGTGGGGTGATGAAAAATGATAAATACAATACCCCAAACATCCATTTACGCTAAAAAAAAACCTTTTTTTCTTCAATAATTTCTAAACCGTTTTGGCAAATAATTTCGTTCCAAAAACCACATGATAAAATTTTATTTAATGTTTTATGATGCACAAAATTTGTTTCAACTCATTCCAATTTGTAATTTTCCCTAATTAAATGTATTAGTGACGGCTTAAAATAATAATAAAATAATATTTTTTTCAGAAAATTTAAAATTTTACCAGCGGCTCAATAAACACCAAATAATAGCAATTACATAGCTAGAATATGTATATTTAATTTTTATAATAAGATATTTGTATTTTGGCTTTTTACAGAAAACCCCCTTATTTTACCGATTTTTTCGAAATTTCACCGAAATGATTTTCAAAACGTTACAATCTTCCCCCCTTAAAGAAATTCGGTCCCCGAATTTAAATTCAAACTCCCCCAAATACTAAAACATCTAAGAAAACCATCAAGTCGTCGGGGCTCCGAAATTGTAAATACATAAAACAAATCGTAGCGCAGCGCATGCGCTTGAAAAATGAGTATATAACTCAAATCAAAACTCCGTCAAGCATCTCGCAATCATCGGAGTCATGGAGAAGACATCAATGCCAAATCCAAATCAAAACCAATATGACATAACTCGAAACTATACATGTAAATATCGAATCTATATCTGTAAGTATCTGAAGGAAATGCATGCCAAAAATATATTCAGGTACTGTCCTCTGACTAGTCCTGCTCAGTACGAAAACACATAGCAATATCATAAAAACGTACTGCTCTATACGAAATCAATCCCAAAATATGCACATGAATGCTACGTGCGTCTGGTGCGCACGGAAATCAAAATCCATATACGTGCCATACAAGTGCACAGAAACAAGATCTAAGTGCATCGGGTGTGCACAAAGCATCTGTCGTAGGCAACGTGTGTGCCTGACAGCAAAATCAGGTGCATCTGACATACACGAAAAATCTCGATTTAGTGTATCTGGTGTGCACCAAAATCATATCTCAAAACATGCGCTCGACATGCGCGAAAATCCAAGGCCGGTGCATCTATCATGTATGAAATCATGAAATCCAATATCAAGCGCCGAACATGCGCAAAATCAAATCAGGTGCACAAGGTGCACGAAACAAATATCGAGTATCACAATCGAAATCGAAGTCCAGTGCCTCTAAGTGCACAAAAGGCGTATCACTGCACTGCAAGCATATATAAACTATACAGAGTGCAGGAACCAAATCATGTGCGTGCATACGCACAAAATCAACTCAAATGTCTAAAACCGTAAAATCACAAACATGTGAAACCAAAGCACGAAAACGATATCAAGAGCAACACTGTGCAAATATCGTAAATCCTCAATCATCAAAATCAAATCATACGAATAAATCACCCAAAACATCGAAATCAATAATGGCGGAATAGTACCGCTCAAGCGCATCCTCTAAGAATCCCGGGCCAACTGTCGCGGTCACTAGTGGGACGTCTCGTCGATGATCATGAACTCTGGCCTGCTGGTGTGCGTAACAATGACCACTCCTGGGTCAAGGTCTTCACTGTGAATTACCAATCTCTCGGTCCATCGGCTCATCGGCCCTGTCAGGTGTGCTAACAGGGATGATTCTGTTCTGGCACTTCTCTGGTCATCTCTCGGTCAATCATCGCGACCACTCGTAAGACCGTATATCACTGGCGTCGGCCTCTGGCTCTCTGAATGTACGTGACACATCTGATCCTGGATGCAAGTATCCTTGTAGCAGTGTCCTGGAAAGAATCCTGCTCACGGTCTCTTCCATGTCTCGTCTCTGCCAACTGTCCGGAAGTCATCATCCTTTCCTATATCTGTATCTTGCTCTGGAACGACTGCATACTCATCGCGACTTCTTCTGGAAGGTAAATCCAAGTACCATGCCTCGGCATGCGCATCGCATCTCTGAAGTCGGCGGAGTGGAACGTCATCTTCTCAAGATCTCGTACGCATCGCTTACTCCACTTTTCTCTAAGGTCGACCGCTTCGGACTCGTCTCGTCGTGGCTGCATGGACTGAGCTCCAACGGCTATCCTCGTATCGGGAGTCTCCCAAGAAATGCATCTCACCACCTAGCATCCGAATTAAGTCGAGCCATCCAATTGAGTCGTCAAAACCTCATAATCCCCCAAGAGCTCAACATCTTGGGTACAGTATAATAGTATCGAGTACATACCACAGCATCGGTGGTCCAGCCGTAGAAGGGCAAACCCAAGCCTCACTAATGGCGCTGTAGAACTGCCGCGAACCCGAAGGTTCAAAGGCTTTCACACGGTCATTATGTCGAGTTAGGGTTTCATTCTTCTAGAGGGACCATAGAATTACCTGCATGTCTTTCCGACTACTTTAAACTTGGAATAATAGGTTTCTGACATTCGATCGTCTCTGTCGACTCCCAACGTCTCCACATGAAATCGTCTCTAGCTGGAATCAATCTATCAGATGACCTCGCATCGGGGTAAGCGAATGAACCACCTGTCCTAGTCATTCATCATCGGGTGACTAGCGACCTTCTATCATCTATTCGTACAACTCGCCCCGCAATAGCTCCAACATATGGGGCGATATCTCGTCGCTCGCAGCAACAACTGGCTCGCTCGTCTGCATGCTGAACAGTGCCTCAATCATCAGGAGTAAGCAACACACCAACGGTCATCAAAATCTGGCTGGCCTCTATCATTGGCTCAATTCTCTAGTGTCGATCAGCGCCTCCGAGTAACCTCATAAAGGCGATCCGCCAAACACTCATGGCACGGAAACACAGTAAAAAGATACATCTCTGCAATCGTGTGTCGCCGGAATTTCTCCCTGGTCAGTCCTCGTTCGTGACGAGCTTATGCTGACCGCAACTCTAGCCGTAGCTCTCCCTGTCGTAACCGTAGCAGCAAAACCAAACTGGTACCGATGAGGCTAGATCAGGAAGGAATATAATACTGAACAAGGAAATGTACATCCTGAGGCTTCATAAGTGGAGTGGCGTGTCGTAAATATGCCGCTGAACATATCAACGGTACGTCACTCTACTTTAGTCACCTATTCCATCAACCAAGGGTCATCCTACGCTCCGAAGGTTAAAACCTAACGCTCTGATACCAACTTTGTCACGACCCGAAAGTACGGAACATGACCGGCACTTAAACTACGAACGTCTCGAGGCGTACATAATCTAAGTAAACCGAAAACCCAGAAATCCAAACCAAGAAACTTAGTAGAGTGCAAGAAAAACCAACTTAAAGCAAGTTGTTTCAATAGCATAAGCCGAATTATGCGGTTTTTTAAAAACATCAAAAATTTACAGAAAATTTCGGCAGAGTCTCCTTTGTAAATACTGGCCCCCAAACGGGATACAACATGAATAGTATACGAAATCAAGAAAAAGGCATCCCCAAGCGGGAGCTAGCTCTTCGTCAATCGACGGTCACAACCACACAAGCAATATAATATACAACGCCAACGGCGAGGATCAAAAACTCAAAACCACAAGAAAACCACAGAAATAGAACGTGCGACTCTAAGGTCGAAAGAAAAACATCACTGGTCTCTAACTCAATAAATACATGTTTGGTTGATGGAACTTCTAGATACAACTGAATAGTAATATACAAGATATAATGATGGGTAAGATCCAAATAACCCACCTACTAGCAAACCACCCGGAAAAGGGAACTATGCCCCAAAAGCCGTAAAGAAACCTGTACGGCAAACCTGCAAGAAACTGGGGCACAACGGGGGTGAGTTGCCAACTCGTGAATAGAAAAGCATCTACGCACAGAAATCGCATAAATAACGCAATCCTAGGTCAATGATCATAATATATCCTCAAAAATGTATATAACATGCAGCCTATAACAATGGCTAGGGTAAATATCTAACCCGAGTGTAAACTCATGTGCCCATGTGAGTGCCTCAGGTAGCAATATATCATATGAATGAGGTATGCATGCATGAAAACAGAATACATGTAAATGAACTGTTTTCATAAATTAGTGAGATTTCCTTCGTATTTTTAAACTGAGGTATCATAAATGAAATCAGTATCAACAGTGTCTAGCATCGACACAAAACATAAATCTCACTGTCTCGAAATATCAATGTCTCAATCTCAATATCTAGGGCGCCGTCAGTCCAGACCGGCCCCTACCATCCATCTCAAAACCACGACGGTATCCTCCGGATATCCGACGCGTCGGGTAATATCACCGGTAGGTAGTGCTGCCCAGCCAGGCTCAACGTCAACACCACATTCCTCTTGCCCCGGGGTACCATACCGGGCCCACCATGTACCCGAAACGGTTCCTCCACTTCTCGAATCGGGTCTCGAAATCCATCAGCAAACTCATGGTGGACGACTCATACATCATGGGAAAACCGCACTTTTTATTTTAAAAAGGGAGAAAAGGTTTATTTATGTTTTTGCGGTTTTCCTCCAAATCCAAGAAATCTCATGAAATCCGAATCCAAGTCATCAATAGCATGTAAACAGTGAATATAGGCATGATAATCCATGAATGCGACACAACAGTGAATAATAACATGCATGAAGTAGTAGGCAATAACTACAATGTCTAACTAGCATATAAGGCAAGTACACTAATATCATGTCTAAATTATTAGCTAACAACCTATGTCAAAGGAAAAAGTATTTTCTAAAGTGTTCGTGACATGTCAATTACCGATGAAGATGTGTGTGAGCCGGCAAGTAAGTGTACGTGGTACATACGCGTCATCGGTAATGGTGCTGGTGTCCTAACAGCATGATATTAATAATGCAATAAGAAATTATAATATAAGTATGCGATGCGGAGCGAACAGTAAAAATGAGCGGGAGCTGAATACTAGACGCAACTATAACTAATCTGTAATAATCTAATATAAGTCCTACAAATGGTGCCTTTTGAAATAACACGAATCATGGGGTTTTGAAAATAGGGGCTACGGTGTTTTTATGAAAAGATACGTCTTTTGAAATATCCGTAGGATCCCTTGGGCTGTCTTCTAAAATACCCACGATTTGTTAGTTTTTGAAATAGGTAAGAAGTCTAATCTAATCTAACAACTACACTAAACTATACGGCTGAACTAACAAGCTGAACTACAGGTAAGGAAACCGCCTATCATCTGAGTCGATACATATACATACCTGTATATGTATAGTCGGTGATCCCGCCTCAATAATATCATATCCGATACCATATCTATAATCAGGCATCCCAAGTCAAGAGTGCGGATCAATCATCAATATATCTCGTACGTAAATCCGTCGTACGGCATACCAAATCTGGGTACGGGTCAATATCATATTCATCACACTATTCATTCGGTATCCTCTTTATCAAAGATCATAGTCTAGGGTACTGACCTATGTCTAGTACAATACTAATATCATCAATATGGTCATGATCTGGCTACTGATCGACAGTCTCGTACAAACTGATATCATCAGCACATCATCATCAAGGGGTATACATCGCCCAATACAGCCTAATATCAATATCCTAGCATATCATGTCTCATATCACGATCATATGTCGACCATTTTATTTATAACACTATTCACCTGTATCGCCGCCCCAAGATCCGCTATGACACCAGGACGTACTTCAAGTACGAATCCGGCCATATCACCGATATCACAACCTCAACACAAATCTCATCGACTCATCTCAATCCTAAGTATCATCCTCAGATCCGTATGTGAACACATAGTCCCATACCCATGTGAACACATAACTATAAAGAATCCCATGAGCACATATAAATAGGAATGTATGCAAGTATGTATGTGTGTATGTGTAGTGCAACACTACCCTAGGGTTCGCAACAATAAAGTAATCCAACACACCAATATCCATCCTAACATCGTTATTAATCCCAAAACATACAATAATTGTTGGTGTGTATACGCATCCGTATACACCACCACGGACTGCGGGGGTGCTATACGTCATCCACCCGACTTCTCCCCGTAGATATAAATCTACTCACCTGGTCCTCGCTTGCCGGTGCCGATGCCGCCACGCGCTTGCTTGTTGCCTCGAAGTCCATATGGGGTACCTACATATCATAACGCACCGTATCGCATTAAAACTAAATTCGAAATCGAAACGGCATACGAAAATCAAATCGGCACGCGTATCACGCATAGGTCCAAACCTATCGCCTACGCATGCATGAATAGTCAAACCCATCCTCGATGTCGATGTACAAACGTCAAACCATCGAGAAAAATCCAATCACACTCATTTGCACATTCACGAACACTAATTTTAATATAAACTAGGTTAAAACTCACAAAAACCCCAATTCACTTAAAAAGTCATTTTTCCGAAAATCTAGCAAGCACAATTCGCCGTTTTTGTACAAAACATGACGTTTAAATGAATGTAGCGGCCAATATACTTATTAAATATCTTAAATAAGTCATAGAAACAATTTCCGGAATTTAATCTCATTAAATTCCAAAAACCCTAATATTCTAATTTACAAAAATATCAATTTTAACACTTTTTAATGTAAAATTCACAATTTTACAATTAAACTTGGTTTTGCATATTTTAAATGGTTAAACCACTCATGGAAACCTTAATGATGTGCTAAAAATCCTAACTAGATTTTAATCCCACATTTTTATTTAATTTCCAAAACCTAGTTAGCAATTTAGCATAATTATCACCATTTTTAAACTAACAAATTAGCAACTAGTAACCAAATTAGATTTTGCATTTAATTACATGTTAATCCCCTCATTACAATCATAAGCTAATGATAAAGAACCTAATTTAATTCAAACCCTAGCTTCAATTCAAAATCCCCACTTGAATTTCCAAACATTCAATTAAACCCACAATTTAACACCTAATTAGACTACATTGAAGAAATTAATCGTAAATTACATTATGGTTTAGGATTTATACCTCAACATGATTGAGATCTAGCATGCTAACATAGCCTCCAAATTGAATTCTAAATCCCTAGATCCATGCAATGGTAGCCAAGGAAAAATGGGTAGGAGGTGGATTTTGATTTGGATTTTTGCTTGATTTTTGACAATTTTTTTCTTGAGGATTTTTTGGAGAAGAGAAGAAATGAGGGAAAGAGAGGGGAGGGGCTGAACAAATCAGTTATGGTCGGCTAGAGAGGAGGGGGGAGAGGTGAGAGAGTGTGGGTGTTGGTTTGAAAGTCAAAAATAAAGTCAAAAGCCCATTCTTGCATGTATTTTATTCTTTCTTTTCTTTTCTTTTGTTTTCTTCTCTTTTCTTTTTGAAGTGGGGAAAAGAGTGGGAGTGGGGCAGCAAGGGTTCAGCCATCATGATGGGGAAATGGGGGTTTGGGTGTGTTTACGGGTGTGGGGTGATGAAAAATGATAAATACAATACCCCAAACATCCATTTACGCTAAAAAAAAGCCTTTTTTCTTCAATAATTTCTAAACCGTTTTGGCAAATAATTTCGTTCCAAAAACCACATGATAAAATTTTATTTAATGTTTTATGATGCACAAAATTTGTTTCAACTCATTCCAATTTGTAATTTTCCCTAATTAAATGTATTAGTGACGGCTTAAAATAATAATAAAATAATATTTTTTTCAGAAAATTTAAAATTTCACCAGCGGCTCAATAAACACCAAATAATAGCAATTACATAGCTAGAATATGTATATTTAATTTTTATAATAAGATATTATTATTTTGGTTTTTTACAGAAAACCCTCTTATTTTACCGATTTTTTCGAAATTTCACCGAAATGATTTTCAAAACGTTACAGAGCTGCTATCTGACGCTAGGTATAATACCAACCAGCAAGTTCCCGGCGAGTCTTGTCCGGTGTACTCATAACCCAATGAGCACCTGTATACATCTTAGGTGAACCAACTAACACCAATGGCTTGTGAGACCGGCCACTGCCCCTCCTCGGGGTCTCGAATGTGTACACTAGTCTACTCCGGAGTATCGATGCCCTGTCTCGAAACTCCCACGACTAGGGACACTTTAAGGATGTGCTTATAGACCCCAGCACCCACATATATGATCGGCATCATACTGCTGGTAGTCAAGCAAGAATCCTATGGGCTCTATCAACATCTACATGATGATAAAGACAGACCAGATAGCATACTATATTCTCGAGTAAGACTGTTCTATCGGTATAGGTCTTCCCTCAATCATTGCAATCACGTACCTGCGATCCAATAATTGACTTAGAGGGCACCATATCCAACAATTTATTGATGAGGGTACTTTGTTGGGGTCAAAAGTTACACCCCCGATCGACCAAGTCAAAGTCAATCAACCCCCAAGCCAAGCTAGCCCAAGCCCAAGTCATGACCATGCATAGAAAGGGCCAGCTCCATGCCAAGAATGAAGCAATAAATTAGTTTAATGCAATTTTTTAGAAATAAATGTATGAAAAATGGGCAGAAAGCCAAAATTTTGTAAACCCTATGGCTTATGTGCAAAAAAAAAAGCACATAAGGCATGGGATGGCACAAGTGCCATTTGGCAAAACCCAAGGGGCTATATGTAAAGTGTGTAGCCTATAAAGGCAACATGATGATGAAATAAAGAACAACTTTTTCATTGTCTTAAAAAAGTCTAGGGTTCTGTGCCTCCTTTTTCTTTCTCAAGGTTCTAAACCTTCTTCCTTTTTCATGAATTAAATCAAGAGTTTCACTCTTCTTTTTCCAAAAAGGAATAGTTGTCACTATAAAACCCACAAATGAGAGCTCAGATCTTCCATCAGATCTCTAACTGGGGAGATTTTTAAATCTCATTGTAACAACGCTAAAACTTTTGTACAAAACTTTTTTTTTGTAAAGTACAGAAAGGAATACCTTAGCCTGAGCACAAGTTATAAATTTAAATTTCTTTTGAACATCAAGAAAACACTTGTAGCTCATTGGTAAAGTCTTGCACTGCTGTGACATAGCCCTTGTGTTCAAATCCCCCCAGCCACATAATATTTTTATTGATTTTTCTTTTAAATTTTTAGAAGCCCAAAGCTTTGCACGTGCACTACACGTAAAATGAAAAGTCACTGAAAAATCAAACATGTGCTGAAGACTAGTTGAAACGATATGGACACATGGCTGCAATCTAGACCCAACCCACCCTACTTTGGCCGGCGAGATTTCTTTTGGGGCCGGCGCCGCCGGTCTCAACCGTACCAAATGCTCCCAATTTTTGTACCCTAGTCTCTTGCCCCCCCCTTAACTCCCATTATGTTTGATTACTCTGAAATTATCCAGATGGTGTAATTTCACTCTTTAATTCTAATTTTAATACATTTTTAATTCTCTCTTCACTCACAAAACCCTAATTCCATCCTATAAATACCCCCCCCCCACACACACACACACTTTGGCCCACTTCATTCTGAAATCCATTGCCAAAACTTTATAAAATTCCTAAGTCCAAAAGTTGTACAAGTGGAGTTAGCCAAGGTCAAAGTTCCAGCGACGTTTCGGGACAAATTCGACGACGACGCGACTCCACGACGCCTTTGAAATCTTCCTCTACCTCCCCCCTCTATAATCAATCAGTAAGTCCCCTCTCCCCTCCTCTCTTTCTATTAAAAAGACTTCTCTTTTCAAAACTCGTCGGAAGCGGAGTTATTCCTACTTTCGATTCTCTTTTCTTTAAAAATTCAACTTTTCTTAAACAAAAAATTTACCATCTTTTAATATTGTTTAACAAACATAAACAACCATTTGATTAAGTTTCAATTCAAAATTTAATGTTAAACAAATTCTATTTCACTTTTTCGGTAAAATACCATCAAGTTTACATACGACATTACTTTATCGTTTTGCTCACTTTACCTTTAGAAGTTGCACGAAGTAATGACCTATCTCATCACAATACTCATCTTAACATAGCACGATAGCTTTTGTAACAATTTTTGTGGGACAAAACACAATTTACATTAAAATACCTTAAATTATCAAAACCAATATTCTTTAAATTGTTTTAATTAATTCCTTGCAAATAAACCTCTACAACCCATTTTAGGGAACCGGATCGGGATAGTGCGGGTTATCGTACGTCCTCGGGACTAGTAGAGCGAGATGCAGACCTCCTCACAGAGCATTCGATCTCGATGGAATTTTTATTATAATTTCTAAGAAAACGTGGTTTCTATTAATAAATAAATTCTATTTTTTATAATTATATATATATATATATATATTATCAAAATATCTATTTTAAATATATAATATATAATATATACCATGTTTTCTAATCAAAAGAAAAGAATCACAAAAGATCATGAAAATACCATCACATTCAATACAAGTCAAATTACAAGAAAATACCATATACTATTCAAAGTTAGGTTTATATCCATTAGACTATCTCATCACTCTTAAAAATTACATCTATGAAAACCCTAAAGACGATAATTAAATACTCGGGGTGTATTTTGAAAATATATCAAAACTATTTTTCATAAAAAACCCTCAAGTTATATTAAATTACAATAAGGACCCTAGTAAATATAGGTTTAAGCGGGACCAGTTCTCTTAAGCCTCAGGGAGCCGGAGAATATGGGTGCTTGCCTATATAAGGTAGACAATCTAAAAACGGTGTTATCAACACGGTAATTGTCTTGGAAAAAGACACAAATCCTGCCGTCCATGTGCAGCAGTTACCGATAACTCCAAAACTAATTCAGGACTTCAATTCTGTTTAAGTGTCTGACTTAGGTAGAGTCTCAGTCTAATCGGAATCAATCAATCTATCCTTGAATATGATTCAAGTATAACTCCAATTCAACATGAATCCGTTTATACCAGAATTCAATCTATATCAACATGAACATGATTTGACTGAACCATGGATATACATTTGACTGGTCTACATGACTATCCGTCCATATCCTTTCCATTTACATGAACTACTGATATCATGGTTTCAGCAAGTCGTACATCTATTAAACAAAATAATATACATAAATACATAATACATTACGAGGTTTTAAAGGGGTAAATTGGTACGGAATGTGTTAAAAGTGGCACGAGATGGTCAATAAAAGACGTAACTATACATCCATTGCCGTTGTTCCATGGTTTTATCGACGGAGCCTTGTACTATGGGTTACCATAGTCCACGGTGTAAGTTGGACTCCTCTCGTATACACTGGCATATTCTGTACCAAGCAACAAATAACTGTGTTAGCATAACAATCAAACATTATACAAGTTACATCCTCTTATCTGTCTATTCTATTTCTATCTCTTTAGGACTTACCGAGTGATTGTTCGTTGACGACATTCCTATTTCTCTTCTTTCTTTGGAAAATTGTTAGGAGGACCCGACTCTGAGGAGTTCGAGACCAGCCAAGAGCACTTGGAGCAGACCACTGAGCAACACGACCATTAGGCTTTACTTGTACTTATTTTACTTTCAGTACATGCCATTGTTTAGGCATCGATTTCCAGTATTGTATTTTACGTTCCAGTTGTATTGTAAAGAATGTTTAATCAATAAAATTTGATGTTCATTTACATCTTTTGTCATTTTTTTCTTGTGTAATTTATCATATTGCTTATTTACGCTTAGCGTGTTTGCTTCTGAGTAAATACGTAGCGGGCCAGTCATGTCTCCTTACCGTACACCGGGAAGCGGGGCGTGACACTCGTCCCCATTTTTTCTCTAAGATCCAGCCAACAGAGAGGAGGAAGAAGGAGACCCATCTCCAAAAATCCCACTTTGGGAAGATCTAAGGCTCAAGAGAAAACTCAGGGCTCAAGGGAGAAGAAAGGGGTCCCCTTTCATCATCTCCGAAAATCTTTTAGGAGTTTAACTCCACAAAAAAATATATAAAATAATAATTCCCTTTTTAGGAGTTTAACTCCAAAAGTCAATTGGAAAGTACAATTCCCTGTGCAGGGGCTAATCCCCTCTTCCCTTTTTTAGGAGTTTAACTCCAAAAGTCAATCGGGAGTACAACTCCCAGTACAGGGGCTAAGCCCCTTTTCCTGCAGGCGCACAGCGCCCATGTGTCCTTAGGACGCCACGTCCCGCATCCTGTAAGGGGGTTGCTAGCCCCCTTGACCCCCAGCCTGCTATCAGGGTAGCGGACCCCCCATAAACTCTGCAAGATCCCTGATATACCCAAGACCCCTCAAAACACAACACACGCACACTGCACATTGAATTCACATGACTAGTTGACCCGTCAATCGGAGGTTCCCTCGCTTCAAAAGAGAGGGGTAATTAACAGCAGCTTAGTCCGCGGCTGCCGGAGATTCGGATCCCCGCAATGAATAAACCCCAGCCCACCCTAAGCAGGGGGAATCTGTAATGCGACTGACAAGCGACACGTATTCCCATCTCAATAGGGTGATGAAAAACACCCTACAAGTTCCTCAATATAGTCACGGAGTTGTTTGCAGCTCTCGGTCGGGTGTCCCTACGACCTATGGTAGGCGCAGTATGGGCCGCGGAGTTGCCTGCCCGACCCCTGAGTAGCCGGCGGGAGTTTGAAGAACCTTTCGCCCTTAGTCTCCTCTAGTAGCTCGGTCTGGAAGACGTTCAGGGGAGCGTACTTATAAAACTTCGGAGAATAAGGTTTTGAACGGTCGGCTTTCTTTTTCCCTTCTCTGTCCCGTCTTTTTCGGTATTCGGTTGCCGCGGGGTATGTTGGCGTTCACCTTTGACCCAAGTTGGATTTCTCATTCGGTCCAGGCTTTTACTTCGGCTATGGTCCTAAGTTGCGCCAGTGCAAAAGAGCGGAGCCACTCTTTGTGCCTAAGACCCGACCTCAAGGCTGTGATAACCGTTTCATCGCGGTGCTCGGGGACTTCCAGGAGGGCATTATAGAAGCGGGTGACGTAAACCTTGAAGGATTCCCTACTCTCTCTCTTGATGGGGAATAGGTAGTTGACTGTCTTTTTCTGCCGTCGGTTGCCAATGAAGTGACCGAGGAACTGAGTGGCCAGCTCTTCAAAGGTCGAGATCGAGCGTGGCGTAAGCCCACGAAACCAATCCCAGCCGGCCCGTATGAGGGTGGTGGGGAAAGCTCGGCACTGAGCTGCATTTAAGTTGTCTTGGAAGCTCATGCCCATCGTAAACGCGTCTAAGTGGTCCTTTGGATCGGACTTCCCATCGAAGATGGCCACTTTGGGCGGTTTGTTCCTGGACGAGACCCGCTCAGCTAGTAGTCGTTCTGTAAAGGGCCTCGTGAGCGAATCAGCGGAGTACTTCGTCGCTCCTCCGACCGAACGGGTATCATGTCGCATGTCTTCAATTTTCTTTCCGAGGGCCTCGATTTGCTGTTGGTACCCCGAGGATTCTCCACGATCAGAGTGCCTGCTATCTCTGCTCCAGGCTTGTGCGATGGAATGGTTTCGGCTTCGCTCTATCACATTCTTCAAGTCTTCGGGATGGACCCTTCGAGGCTGGCCCTGATGAGTGTGCTAACGTCGGTCCTGCCTGGAATCAGGCGACCTGACCGACGTCTCTTCAAGGGGCGAGAGAGCGCGGCAGGCGTTGAAGCGATAGCCCGGTTCCCTCTAAGATCTCGGTGTTGAGATATCCGGCGCCCAACGGGTCACATTCCTCGTATGTGGGCCTTGACTACCGGAATTAGCACGCCGATGTCCGGTGTCACTAAGATGGGCGTGAGCGAGGTCGAGGGCCCGTACGTGCCCTTCCATCGTCTCACGCATGTCGTCATTTTCGGGGGGGGGGGGGAGACAGCGGTTTGGTGGGTGTGGCCGGCCGTATGAACACGAGCAAGCGCGTCCACCATCACTGTGAGCCTGTCGATCCGCACTGATAAGGTATCAACGATATTGGGAGGTGGAGTGGAACCGCCCCCGCCTCTGTTGTGGAGGACGGGGCGGCTCATGCCGGGATCGTAGCGGTTATCGCTGGTCATTGAATCGATGGCGGAAGATCAACTTTTAGGGTGGAAAAGCTAGAAACTGTTGCCACAGACGGCGCCAACTGATGGAGGTCGAGATCTCCTTAAGATGTTGTCATCCGTCGGTCTTGCGGCCGGCGGGGCTGAACGGTTGAGATTGGGTATGAGGATTGAATGTGTGGATCTCAATGGGTCGTTGGATATTGTTGACGTCGAGCTATCTGCAAGGGAAGTCCCGGGGTGGGAAATCATAGTAAGACCCTCCGACGGTCCAGTAAGTACCAAGAAATATTGAGACAGAATAGCGGCGTTTTCGATTGAGTTCGACGTACCTGAGTCATCTGGGAAAGGGGTTTCTATAGCGATCGCATGGAGCGGGCCAATGTGAGATTCTCACCGTCCGTTATGCCCCTGCGTCACACTCGCGTTGATGGCATGATACACCCATAAATGGCGAGATACACTAGCGTGGGATGCGGGACGTGGAACGGCGGATATCTCGTCATGGCGAGATACACGGAGCCGTTACGGGGATGCACGGGCTTCGTGCTTTCGGCCAAACAGGGACGCTGAGGAATCTCGGATATTGGATAGCTCGGAGACGAGCAAATGAGCTGAGGAGTCTCAGCTATCGGATACCTCGGAGACTAGCTATCGGATAGCTCGGAGACGAGCTATTGGCTGGCGGTCAGCCAAGTGAGGAACGTACTCCGGGGACGTATTCTAAAAGGTCGGGTGCAATCTCGGAAGCGAGGGGCCGAGAAATGTCCCCAATACATCATATTTATTTCAGCTCTGTAGCCTCCTAGGAATCTAGCGAACTTATGTGAATGGGACGTCATCCGCTACATGTCGTGATCTGAAAAATTCTCACTTATGAGTATTATGAGATTGAGAACCATTCTCCACACTGACCGTTAGGTTTTTATATGTCCACAGTCGGTCAAACGAGGTTATGGATCATTCCCAACATTCCTAGTTAAAAATTGTAAAAATCATTTTTACTCTAAACTTTAAAATAAAAGTCGATTGTTATGAGCTGGAGAGCTTGTATCTGCATCTGAGAGTCCAATATATCACTCAATCGACCAAAAACAAAACCAAAAAAAAATTAATAATAATAAAAATGTGCAGCTTGGAGCAGAGCGGCCAAATCTTCATCCTAACCCTGACCGGCGACACCGAGCACCGCCTCTCGCCGGAGCTCATCTCCTCCATCCGCTCCGCCCTCGCCGCCATCCGCGCCACCTCCCTCTCCTCCCCCTCCTCCCCTCACGCCCTCGTCACGTACGGTCACGGCCGCTTCTTCAGCAACGGCCTCGACCTCGCCTACGCCAACGCCGCCCCCACCTCCGCCGCCCGCGCCGACCGCCTCCACTCGATGGTCGCCGCCTTCTCCCCCCTCGTCGCCGACCTCCTCTCCCTCCCCATGCCCACCATCGCCGCCGTCACCGGCCACGCCGCCGCCGCCGGCCTCATGCTCGCCCTCTCCCACGACTACGTCGTCATGCGCGGGGACCGCGGGGTCCTGTACATGTCGGAGATGGACATGGGCCTCCCCTTCCCCCCTTACTTCCTCGCCATCATGAGGGAGCGGATCAGGGACCTCGGGATGTTCAAGGAGGTGGTCTTGAAGGGCAGGAAGGTCTCCGCCGCCGAGGCGGCCGAGCGTGGGGTGGTGGATTTGGTGAAGGAGTCCCCCGAGGCCGCCGTGGAGGCCGCGGTGGAGATGGCCAAGGGGTTCTTGAAGAGGAAATGGGATGGGAGGGTGTATGCCTCCATTCGGAGAGGGTCGTTTCCGGGGATCTGTCGGGCCGTCGGGTTGGCGGAGGAGACCGAAGAGGAAAGGAGCAGCCTTTTTGCTGCCAAGCTTTGAAAGGTAATACTTCAAAAAAAAAACGAATAAGATTTGTTTCGGATTGAAATGTGTGTGAATTATGATCCCTTGGGGGTTTTCTAAATTTATTTCCCTTGTCGAGATATGATTATAGCAGCCCTTCGTTGATAAATGAACGAATTTTAATAAACACGCACAAAAGAGAGCACGGATTAGAATCATGAGTGTTATCTATGCACTTAATTTGATGTTATATAGCAAGGATCTGCCTAAATACAAGGCAAAACTTCATTTGGTTTCATTCTAGTTGATGTCTTCTTTTGGATTAGAACTTCCGAGTATACACACCTATTATTATTATTATTATTATTATTATATGGATAAAGGTTTGGGTGACTATTGATGTGCGGGTTGTTTGACTTGTAAATGTGTTTGTGTGTATTTGTACCATTGCAGGCCTTGTTGCGATGTTGTTAAAATTGAAGGTAGTAATATGGTTTCAATTAATTTGTAATGAAAGGATGTAATAGGTGAAAAAATTGTTTGTGAAGAATTTACTATAAGAGATGGGATGAACTTTTAGTTGACAAAAAGATATGTAGCCATTATGAGCGACTAAGTACTTTAATAAATAAGCGAAGCCAAAAGCTTAAATTTGTAAGGTACATATAAGGTAATAAGCATGAGAAATATTTCCCAATAATAAACGATTATGAAATATTTGAGAATCATGCTTTTGGCTAGTAGGGTTAACCTTAATAAGTATGTGAGTTAGGTTCCCATGGATACAGGATTATGAGATATACAAGAACGTAAATAAAGGTTGAGATGAATTTTAATTAGCGTAATGAGAACATGGTTGTAATTTGTAGGCCACTTGAGCTTGAATGGAGCAGTTAGTCCTGTTGCTTGGGATCTATCATCTAAGGATGGGCTTAGTCTTGTTGTTTTGAAGGTATTATCTTCAAATTTTAAGTTTTCTATGGGCTATGTGATTAACAGTTGAATATTTGACGACACTATGACAATTAAATTATGATATTTCGTCATTGTAAAGAAAGACGGCATAAAATATCATATCATTGACTTATCGTTATACAATTTTCAACCAAATCAGTTAAATAGCATTCTCGATCCTATCCCCTTTTTGTGCCTCTGCCAAGGAAAAGGTTACTCGACCTTGAATGGTTTAACTCATCTTGTTTCCTGAATAAATTGTCGTTTCACCTATACACATCAAATATAGGGCATTAACTTGTTCGATACTTGGACAATTTTATGTTTTCGGAGCTAGAGAACGCTCCAATTACACTTGTAAATCATAAAAAATGTGAAATTATGACAGTATAGTCACCTCAGTACATATCTAAGATTTATTATACTGTTAGTCAAGTTTTTGGTGTATGACTAAATATTTGAAGTTAAATTTATACTCGTTGAATCCATAGTGACAAACGTATTATATGCTCATCTAGCAAAATAAGGGTTCTATGTCGTGTCCATGTCGGGATGTAACAATTCATTGGAGAAAGTTTAAAACTTTGGTTAAGTGTTGTGTAGGCGAGCATATGTAGTTTGAGGTTAAGCATGCTCCATTGAGCTTGAGAAGTCTTACGGTCCCAGAGTCACTTGTCCAAACAAATCGGACGCAAGTTCTATTTTGGCTACTTTCTCATCAACCATTTACCCTTACAATGACTATTTTTCAAGCATCCTAGGAAAATTGTCTATTTAATGTGGACTTGGTTTGGATTCTTGCACAGCATCTACCATAAGTATTTTGTTGCAGAAGCACATTTTTCTTGCTTACAGATCTTATTCAGTAGATAGCTCCAGACTTCAAAACTTCTCTCAGTATACTACTACATAATTTCTTTCATTTAATAGCCTTGTTGATGAGTTGTCGTTTGTTCAATACATAAATTCATATAATGTCTAGCGAGCTGATTTCCGAGGAGGTAACGTGTGTGTGTGTAAGTGGGCATAGTCTTCCTGAATTTTAGTGAGCGGCGTGCAAAACCTTGAAGAGACAAATCGAGTTCAACAATGTAAGTTCAGGTTTTTCTTTCCTATTATGGGGAAGTTGTCCCGAGTTATAGTGTATACTAAAGCCGTTATGGTTTTATCCCTTGATTCAGGTCAGGTCAGCTTTGGTACTTATAACCGATGTTATCCTTTGTATTATCTTCCAAGCCATTTTCTCGCTTAATTCGTCAGTTCGCATCTTCTGATACTTTCCATATTGGTTTCAATCTCGGAGTTCTAGAATTGGAATTAACAATGGTCTTTCTGCTACTTCCAAATTTGTAATCTCTTATTTGTTTCGGCGGTCTCTGCAAGGAATCATCGTATTGCAAGACAGTGGCAAGCATATACTGGAAACAGTGATCATTCTGCATTTTAGTCGCCTACATGATTCAACATTACAAGGTCAAGATGCCCTAACCAATCATAAAAGCCGTTGAAAGCATTCCTATCTTGTAAATCATCGCCAGGCTGTGTTCCGTCATCTGTTGCATCACCCTGCCTATAAAAACTGTAGCATTGATGGAAAGTTGAAGGGTGCACTGGCATACATGGTACTTGTTCATTATTTTCCAAACCCAATCCACACCATTTGATCCTGACCGTTCGTTCATCCCCGTTGAACATGGTTACTCTTCTTTGGACACTCCGTCCACCAATTTCCAAACCCTCATAGAAAAACATGATGGCCACCATCATCCCAATATCCTCATAAGAATAACATAAAAGACGAATTATTACAAAGAAGAAGGATGTGTACCCTAGAGAGGAACGGCCAAGTCTTCATCCTCACCCTAACAGGGGACGGCGAGCACCGCCTTTCACTTGACCTTATCGCCCGTATCCACAGTGCCCTTGCTGAAGTTCGTGCCCAGTCCATGAAATTCCCTTTCTCTGCCCTCGTTACCAGAGCTGAGGGCAAATACTTCTGCAGTGGCTTTGATCTCTCCTTCAATGAGGCCAAATCCCCTTCTAATGCTTCAAATAATATGCGTCAATGGAATCAGTGGCATACTCTCATGTGTGGCCTCACATCCATCACGGCTGACTTGATGTCCCTTCAGATGCCAACCATCTGTGCTGTTACTGGTGAATCCTCTGCTGTCGGCTTCATGCTGGCATTTTCTCATGATTACGTGGCGATGCACGCAGAACATGGCTTTCTGTGCATGACTGACCAGTGCAGCATACTGTGTTATCGCTACTTTCGAAGTATGATGAAGGCCAAGGTTAGTGATTTTGGTGTGTTCAAGGATTTGGTGATGCATGCGAGGAAGATCCCGGCGATAGAGGCGATGGAAAAGGGGGTGATCGATTTCGTTGGGGAAACAGCGAGCGAGACAGCGGAGGTGGCTGTAAAACTGGGACAGATGCTGGCGAGGAAGAACTGGAACGGTCAGGTCTACGCTTCGCTCAGGAAGGAGGCCTATCCGGAGATTTGTCTGGCGATCAGTAAGTAGTGGCAAGGTATTCTTCAATCAAACCCTGATTCTCTTTCTTTTTCTGCAGATAATAAATAATGTGGTTTAAGTGCTTGTAAGAGAAATAAGTAAAAACCTTTTATGAATATTTTCTGGTTGCTGTTTGTTTTCTCTTAATAAATTGGAGTAAGTTGAAGATTATATTTTTCGCAAGCTTTTATGGATATTTTCATGGTAATGCGAACACAACACAGAGAATGCGAACATAAATTGTCAGAGATGGCACGAAGTTTAGCCTTTCTGTTAATGCTATAGTTTGTATATTTGGGATTTAATCATTCCTTGATCCTGCAAGTGTTGTCATATTTTGTGTTACCTGTTTCCTTGTGTTTTGGCCCATAGTTGGCTTTAGAATTTGTGCATGAAGCATATACAGAGTTTGGCAGTTGTGTCGCTGCTGCTGTGAAGAGGTCAGGGAAAATTAATCTGTGTTTTAAAATACATGATCTAGCTCTTTTCTGGTAGTATAGTTGTGCGGGTGCGCGTTCATGATAAGATACTGGAGAAAGGGCATCGAATATACACTTTTGGATCATCTATACCGTCCATTTTGATCATTATGGTGGTATACAATTCTTTTGTAATTTGAATATATACTTCTTGTCCAACAATTTGGATTCGTAAAATGTTCTATTGACGAAAAACCGATGATTTTGCAGCCGTCCAATGGAAAATTTTACATTCAAATATAATTAAGTTATACTTGTAGGTAATAGAGGCATTTGTAGCTGTGGGCGCACATAGCTACTTACCTATGGATGCAAAAGGGTTAGAGCGAGGGAGCTGCTCCACTTGGGCTTTAAGCCGGCGTGACGCGCTCCCCTCTTATGGTTTGGCGCCTGCAGAGTGCAAGAGAGCAGTAATTGAGGGTGAGGATTCCACTTGAGCTTCAAGTCGAGTGGGACCTGCTCTCTCTTTTACACTATGGCGACCGCAGCTACATTAAAATCTAGACAATAACCCAATGGATAAATTTTGAAAGATAGAATGTCGATCGACGGCGTGATGACGACGACGAGGATGTGTAGGATGCGCACAGAGAGTATTATGTGTGAACTTTTGTTTAAATATTAGCAATTTCTCGATATTGTTGCATTTTCCGATTGGTGACTCATAGGCATGGCTTGGTTAAGGGTACCCCTGGAGCCATAGCGAAAACGGAAAGCAGGACAAAATGTACGTACAATGATATAGTTGTTTAAAGTTAACAAGAGGTACATTGTTTGCATCATCTATCAATATAAGAGGAGCTGGTAGATGATAAGCCTAAAAATCACACAAAACTACCTCGAACTTACAGAACAAGGGTCGGGTCTTCCCGAAATTGAAAAAACAACAACAAAGTTGTATAGGAAATGAGAACCCAAGAAGTAATAGCAATTAGAAGCTGTAAACTGAATTGATGTCAGTACCAGGTAGAGTGAATTGATGGCTTCAGCTCTCTCATAGACTCTGAGTAAAGTTGATGAATGTAGCAGCCCAATTGGTCTTCATCTTCTTCTCCTCCTCCTCTGCGGTCCTTATCCATTCGAAAAACAGCTTTTTAATAGTGTGTGGTATATTGAAAAATTCTACCATATACCGGCCGGATATGTCCGCCTATGAGAGAGACAGGGATAACATTATGAAGCTCGTTAAGCTGTCCGGAGGCTGCCGAAAATCATCTATCTCCCTCTCTCTCTCCTACCAAGTGCATTAAGCGTGAAATGCCAGAATAATTTCTCTTATCTTTACCCCCTAATTTATGCTCCATGCACTTTCAGTAGCAAACAACCTTTCATTGCACTCTCTTAAGATACACCAAGTATCAAAACATAAAATGCTCCATGCACTTTCAGTAGCAAACAACCTTTTCAATTATGTTTCTCTAACCCATGCATCAAATGGGTGAAAAAATGAACGTTTTTTTCGATAATAGAACATAAAAATCCATTTGATGCATGGCTTAGAGTCATCTAAATTTTTTTATTTTTCATAGATATACATTTTATAGCATGGATTACACTATGGACGGTTTGGATCGTTCAAATCTTGCTTCGTTTAAGAGTTCACGTTTTTCTTATTATGCAATCCGGGCCGCGACGGATAATTCCCCTACAGATAATTCCTCATTATCTTGTCCCTTTGTAACAAAATACTTTCGGTAAAAACATTTTTGTCTCTACAGTGAACAATAATTAACAGTTCTCAAATATATAATGCAGAGAGTTGCTTAGCATAAAAAGTAAAAACCATTAGAGAGCATCTTCCATAGCCATGTCAAGATAAGTAGAATATTGAAGTCGACAATGTTTAAGGACGTCCAAACCAACTTCTATTTTATATTTGCATTCTCTATTCTGGTTCATATGTTTATACTATCTGACACAGACACTAGAATCTCTTGTCCATAAAAATTTAGTTCTAACATATGCAGGAATTTTGAAAAAAGAAAGAAAATAAAAAGGTAATGCATTGAGAACAAAGTTAAATAGAATTAATCTCCCTCCATAAAGATTTCCATTTCCATGAAGATAAGAAACTAAGTCGATATTTTCACTATTAACTTTAAAATTAATTGAACCAACACATGCATACATCTACAAATTGTAATCAAGTTAACATATGCCTCTCATGTGACTTCTTAAAACCAAGAATTGCCCATTTGGATGGTCTTCTTAAAGCCCCAAACCCCTGAATGACCTCTATCTCCACCTACGAAGTTCTCAAATAAGCATTAAATCTCAACGATCTTTACTCCAACACCACAACTCAACCCTAAAAATCCTCTAATTGTGCCTCCTCAAATCCTCAACATGATCAACCTCATGACAGGCAGCACAAATGAATGGTGTCAAAACTGCAATCGATCCTTCAAGAATAAGCAACACGTATATAACCAAAACTAATCATGTGAAGTCTCCAAATCTATCATATTCACTTTGTCTTAACAACAAACACCCTAACAAAAGAATTCCACATCTTCAACGACAACACTTTGATATGCAAACCAGAAAAATCACAAGGAAAACCAAGCAAGACAAGCCAATAGCCACAGCAAGCACCAGCTTGTTAGGCCCACCATGGTGATCTCCATTGCTCCTCCTCTTCTTGCTCCCCTCCTCCAAATCATCATCCTCATCTCCGTCCTCATCGTCGTCGTAATTGGTCGAATCCGAACCGCTCCCTTTATCCTGCGGCGGAGGCGACACGACAGGCATTCCATACTTATCACAAGCAGCAATCCCAAGCTTCAACTTTGCAGGATTAATCAAGCTACGGTTATAACACAAGTTACCATTCCCACCAATCTTGAACACCTGGAGCCTGTCGATAAAGGAGGCATTGAAAGGCATCACCCCTCGGAAATCATTCGCTTCCAGATTCAAATACCTCAGCTTGCTCATCTCTCCAATGAACCCCGGCACGCTCCCGTTGAGCCGGTTCGAGCCGAGGTCCAGATGCGTGAGCTCGGCGAGCTCCCCGACCGCGTCCGGGAGCGTCCCGGAGAGCGCATTGCCGCTGAGGTTGAGCAGCACGAGCGATTCAAGTATGGAGATGGAGCCTGGCAAAGACCCTATGAGCTTGTTAGACGACAGATCGAGAAGGGTGAGGTTTAGGGAACGCCAGTGGCGGGGGAGCCTGCCGGCGAGGCTGCAGTTGGAGACGGTGGCGGAGACGAGGTGCGGCATGTGGGAGAGGAAGACGAAAGGGCCGGAGGCGGAGACGGGGACGGATGTGAGGGTGAGGTGGTTGAGGTTCCCGAGGCGGGAGAGGAAGACGCCGGAGAGGCGTTTAAAAGAGGAGGAGCAGGCGAAGGAGAGGAGAGAGAGGGCGAGGGGAGGGGAAAGAGGGCGGTGGAGGGAGAGCGAAGGGCAGGAGAGGAAGGAGAGGGAGCGGAGGGTGGAGAGGGAGCGGAGGGCGGTGGAGGAGATGTCGAGCAGCTCTGACGAGCAGTTGGTGACGGTGAGGGAGATGAGGTGGCGGAATGGGGTGGATGAGTCGCATAGGGTGAGGTTTTTGGTGGAGGAGGAGCAAGGGTCGACCCTTGTGGGGAGACCCATGGATTGGAGGGCTGCCAGTTGCTTTGGGTCTAGAGAGGTTGAGCCTGCCATGGCTGCCGCCGCCTCCATCACCATCACCATCATCAAGAAGAAGAGAGGGAGGAGAGAGGCCCTAGCCATGGCCATCTTGTCTTGTCTTGAGAGAAGAGAGGAGAGGGAAGAGAGAGTACTGAAGAGGGGCAGAGTGGTGTTTGCACAAGAATATTTTTGTATATGGGTTTTTTAATGTGAGGCCCTTCAAAATCTTTGCTATTTGTTTAAACACCTACATTGGCTTTTATTAGGTTAGCCAATAACCCTTAGGCCCTCTATCCCCAACGGGCGAAGTTTATTTTTAGGTGCAGGCAGAGGAAAAAGTAATGCCTTATGCCGGACGTATATATCCGGATAAAAGGAAAAAAATATAGAAGTGCGAGCCTCACACGCTGCCTAAGGCTGCTTGAAATTCATGTTGCATATATGTATGCCAAAGAGGTCATTATATGATAGTCTATATACCGGGGTGTGTGTGTGTTCATGGGACATTCTTGCTCGACATGATAGTATGCTATCTGCTTGCACCTTTTATCTTGACATGTTCATTTGTGTGTGTGTGTGTGTGTGTGTGTGTGTGTGTGTGTGTATTCATGGGACATTCTTGCTCGACATGATAGTATGCTATCTGTTTGCACCTTTTATCTTGACATGTTCATTTGATCATGCTTTCATTCATTTGGTACATATTGATATAGCCCTTAGGATGATGCAGGCTACTGAGATTATGATGTGGATCATACTAGTGGGACATGTGTAGTCTATGAGCATATCCCTGAAATGTTCTTAGTCGTGGGTGTATCGAGACGGGGCATCGATATCACCAGAGTAGACTAGCGTATACGTTACTTGTCCCATATGATGGGCGATGCACGATCCCATATCCATTGGTGTGGTGACACCAAAGATCATATACAGGTGCTCAGTGGAGACTGGGTACACTGAACGGACTCGCCGAGAACTCCTATATGGTATTATATCTATCGTCGGATAGCAATTCTCAGGTGACACTGGTACAGGTTAGTCTGTAGACCCGAGATCGTCATAGAGTCTTGTGTGTCTCCCACTGTACTTTGATCTCCACCCTACCACGGCTCTACTGAGTCATGCAAACAGGTGGATTTTGGGTACAGTCCCGAGGCACATGGAGGCAATGAGCGATATGAGTGGTTTCGTATCTCCCGGTATTGGGGGTTGATGTTGCACCATGTACGGGTGGCTATAGCAGGAAGTCTCTGGCCAGGGCTGCTGAGATTTACTGATAAGTGTTATCAGTAGTTTCTCGATCTGTTATGAGCCATATATCGGCATAACTTATTAGGTTATTGGGGTCGACGATACCATCCCTAGACTCACATATGCAACATATTTGACGAAGAGACCGGACTGTACGGTAAGTGTTGCCAGTTGGCTCGACGGGAGTTTTAGCAGGTTTGCTTGTGTTTTTTCTGATCACTCAATACATAGGAGCCGTTACGTACTGCTTGTGCCACTGACAGTTTGTGGGCATGTGATGTGATCACTGCCTACTGCTAGCGTATTGACGAGTCTTAGAGTCCCACAAAGGAGTCTCCAAACTCAGGCCAAATGATTTTGGGTGCATATGTGATATGCGCGGGAGCTGCATTAAATGCGTGTATTGGATACCGTATTTTAATCGGGCGTTTACCTTTGGATGGATCGTATGTGATATGACCGGATTGTTAAATCAAGTGTTGATTTAATATTAAGTCCATTAGCTCATTTATTAAAACCTATTTTTTTATGTTGCATGCATGAATGTATGTATATGTTGATATGCATGCACACATGCATGCACACATGTGTCATGGTTGATAATACATTGGTGGCGGCAATGCAAGACTCACATGGTAACATTTTTTAGATATTTTGTTTATTTGAGAAAAGCAAAATGGGATTAAAATTATGGTTGACAATTCAACTCTCTTGAGTTGACAAAATCAATGGTTTCTTTTGCCCATGGTTTTGGCCCATGATTTTGCTTAAACCCAAGTTACAAAATATCTAGATATTTTGTAACCATGGTTTAGCATGGATGACACTCACTTACTCTCTTGAGTTTGTTGAGAGTTATCTCATTATTCTCATATTATTCTCTCTCTTCAGTTTAGCTTGTGCCATCTCCTTCTTTCTCTCTCTCCTCAAAGCTCACTAGGATTTTAAAAGAAAGAGAATGGATTAAAAAGAAAAGGTTTTTAATTGAGATCCAAACCCAAATCACCATTCTACTTTACTCTAGCCCACTTGAGTGGAGTGTTTGCTTCTTCTTCATCCTTGATCAAGAGAAGCTTGGAGCTTGGTGCAAAGAGACTTCGTGGTGGATCATCATGGACGCGGAAGGATACAAGCCAATCGACTCAAACCCTACACGATCCAAGCAGTCTAGGAGAAGGTCTACAAATGTTGTATCTCTCCCCACTTAGTGTTAGACATTTATAGTATATGATACTAGCTAGTTGTTACTCTACTTTTCTAGTTCGATTCATATTTGGAATTGTTTAGCACCCTCTAAAATTTTGTTATAGCATGTGTGATACAACCCTAAACCTAGTGTGGTGCTATAGAATCCCTACAGTGGTATCAGAACCAAGCTAGAGTATTAGAGTAACCTAGACGACGTTAAAACACTTCGAACGAACATCGATTACCCGAAAAACCCCTTCTCTGAAATTTTTTCAAAATGTTGGAATTTTTCACATTAAAAATATTCAGAAAATCATGAAGGTAATTCTATGGACCCTCTAGAAGAACGATACCCTAACTCGACTAAGCGACAGCGGCAGAAACCTGGTTTTGGCGGCGGTTCCGCGGCGCCGTTTGTGAGGCTCGGGTCGGCCCTTCTACGGTTGGTCCATAGGTACTGTGGCATGTTTCTGGGTAATTTTAATACTGCTCAGGTGTTGAGCTTCTCTGTGGTTTTTTGAGTCATTGATCGATCGATCAGACATTTTAATTGCGCCTAGTTTATTTATGAATGTGATACAATAATTGAAATCTACACTAATTAGTTTTGTGAAAAGTAATTAGTTGCGTGCAAATCTAATATTTTGGCCTCGGTAGAATCGGGAATCTTGTTGAATTACCCAGCTTCTTTTGAAAAGGTGTTTTCATGGTTGAGACCTAAATATAAGATTTGCATTGTTAGGCATGAAATCCTGAATATGTGATATTCCGGGTTTATGATGTCTAAAGGCAGTGTTGATTCTAAATGTTGTAGTTTCTCACTTTCTTTGCTGCGACCGTAAGTGCAGTATGTGGTGTATCGCCAATTTCGTTGCTATACATCAACGAAAATTGGGGTACGCATACTTACTTACGTTGATGATATGTGATATTATGTGTTGCTGAGATATGATGTGCAGGATCGTCGTGAATGAATAGCCGGGTTTTTTTATGTGAGATGAGATTTTTTCTTTTCATTCATGTAAAATTAATTGTATGTAATATTCTTTTATTATGGCACTTCCGGGTTGAGGATGATGTCACCATTGTTGTATATTATTTACTTTTCCGTATTAGGATAGACCCAAGGAGGGGAGCACAAGTGACCGGGTTCTAGGGTTCAGTGGGAGGCCATCTCGAGAAGTCGAGACCGGGTCTCCTAAACTCTAGAATTGGTAGGGTCACTTTCCGCGCTCGTAGGGGTCTAGGGGTGTGGGCTTGGCTATTCATCGCGACCGTGGAATCCGTATTTTCTATTGTTGGCTAAATACAAAATACGAACCTCCTAGTATATCCTGTATTTTCATATATGTGCTTCTGCTGTGGATATTCTGTAATGTGATTGCTTTATATGCTGAGACGAATGATATATTATATATATGATATATAATAAACGTTGCTTATGTTTTGCATCTGCGCTAGTCCCGCCCCGCTATGCCGTTAATTAAGTAAGCTAACGGTTCATAACGGGACATTGTGGCGAATGCGGATGGCATAAGCGTACGTTCTATTTTCATTTTTTTTTTCTGTAATAGCTAAGGACTTAAATGATGGGACTACATTAATATGATTAATGTAAACAAAAGAAACCTGAAAAGATGTTTTGGAATCAGATTTGAAACCTACTCGGCTTTTTATGAAAAAGCAAGATTTCAAAAGGCGGAGCTTAAGCCACTCCTTTTAAAACCATTAGATTCTACAACGATATCAAGTTCGAAGCGTTAAAGGTTTTCTTAAAAACTATACGCAGCCCTCCGTCATTTTAGGAAGTAGAGTACTTAGTAATCGTGCTACGTATGTTGATTATAGTCAAGGCGTAGTGTACGGTAGCTAAGTGATGTCTTCCTACACAGCATATGATGAGATTAATTAGGACATTCATGTGATTATATTGATTATAGTCAAGGGTCATATGGATGTGTCTAATTAATCATGAAATGACGGGTAGAACTTGACTAGTACTTATGATATGTTGATTATAGTCAAGGTCATAAGTGCTAGGGGTAAAAACCATATCGGGAGTTTCAAGTGTTGAAATTTACAATGAGATTGCATACCTTCTATGTGATAGTAGTATCCTGATCCCACTGTGAGCAATAGTTGCTCCCGGGAGAATTTTGCACTTTACAATTAGCTAACTCATTAAGTGTCTAGAAAGGTGTTAACGGGGCTACGCCTCTGGGAAAATGAGGTTTATTTTAATTAGGTCCGTGCGAAAGCACGGGAAACCTCCCTCAGAAGTATCAGCACTGGCATGGCTGAACGGTTAGCGAAGTTGTAGAATGTAATTAATCATGGCTAATTTTTTCCTTTTAAGGTTTGAAGGAGAATTTGATAAAAGAAGTGGGAGACATCGATTGGATAAGATAATAAACCAATCTAATATTTGCAAGAGCTTTCGCTGAGTGTATTTTTCTCTCTCTCCTAATGGCAGATAACTATGACTGGAATAAAGCTACTATTAGAGAAAAATAAGCTTACCGGACCGAACTATAAAGACTGGTTGAGGAACATTAACATTGCTCTCACATATGATAAAGTATCATATGTCCTCACTGCCACAACCCCGCCCAAACCAGGTCCTGAATTTTCGGTTGCGGATAGGGAAATCCGCAAAACGTGGGATATTGACTGTGCCACCGCCAAATGCCTCGTGCTTGCATCGATGTACAATACACATCAAAAGCAGCACGAGGAGATGGATGTTCAATCCATCTTTCTTCATACAAAGGAGTTGTATGGAGAGCAATCTTGTATCCTACGATACGAAGCATCTCGAAAGCTGTTTCAGATGCGGATGGCTCCTGGCACTTCAGTAGGCGACCACGTTTTAGATGATAGCTCTTATTGAAGAGCTTGAGGGCCTCGGATGGATAATGGATAACGAGCAATATACGGATATTGTTCTACAGTCTCTTCCCTCTGCCTTTGCTCCTTTCATAGTGAACTTCAACATGCACAACATGGAGAAGTCACTACCCAAACTTCTCAATATGTTGAGAAATGCGGAGAGCACACTTAAGGTGAAGTCTCCCTCCCTGCTTATTGGACAATCTTCTTCTTCCATCCCAAAAGCTAAGGCCAAGGGAAAGAACAAGAAGAAATCCACCAAGCCGAGAGGTGGAATAAAAAAGGCAAAGGGAAAAGACAAATCCAAAGCTGCGGAGTCGGGAAAAGGAGAATGTTTCTACAGCAAGAAGACGGGACACTGGAAGCGGAATTGTACTGAGTACCTTGGTCTCAAGAAAGGGAAGCATGATGATGCTTCAGTTTCAGGTGTGTTCGTAACCGAAAACTGTGTTTCTATAAACTCTGCTTCCTGGGTATTGGATACCGGTTCGGGTTCTCATATCTGCAATTCTGGGCAGGAGCTGAGAAATAGCAGAGTTTTGAAGACAGGTGATCATACTCTCCGGGTTGGAAATGGTTCCAATGTACATGCAGTTTCAGTGGGAGAGTATCATCTGGGGTTGCCATCGGGTTGGATATTGGTTTTGAACCCATGTTATTTTGTACCAAGCATGCTTTGTAATATTATATCTGTTTCTTTGTTGGACAATGAAAGATATCATTTTATATTGCAGCACAATATTATGAACATTAAACTTAATCAAGAGTTGATTGGTTGTGGTACACTTAATAACGGGTCGACACACAGTTTTCAACATACAACACACAAACAAAAGAAAATTTTCAGATATAAATGAAGCTTTTCTTTGGCATTGTAGACTTGGTCATATTAATGAAACAAGACTAAACAAGCTTCATAAAGATGGATATTTAAATTATTTTGAGTATAAATCTTATGCGACTTGCCAGTCTTGTATCAAAAGGAAAATGACCAAAACTCCGTTTACTGGACACGGAGAAAGAGCTACTGAGCTCTTGGGCCTCATACATAGTGATGTATGTGGGCCAATTTCTACATATGCACAATGCGGTTTTTCTTACTTAATAACTTTTACTGATGATTTCTCAAGTTTCGGTCATGTGTTTTTAATAAAGCATAAGTCTAAAGCTTTCGAGAAATTCAAAGAGTACAAACTTGAAGTAGAAAAACAAACTGGATTGAGCATCAAGATACTTCGATCGGATCGAGGTGGAGAGTATCTTAGTACAGAGTTTTCGAACTTCCTAAAAGAGAATGAGATTCTCTCTCAGCTCACTCCCCCTTACACACCACAACACAACGGTGTGTCAGAGCGGCGGAATCGAACCCTATTAGACATGGTACAATCCATGATGAGTGATGCTGAGTTTCCCCTCTCCTTTTGGAGGCATGCATTGGAGACTGCAGCTTTTCTGTCGAACAGGGTTCCGACCAAGACCGTGTCTACCACTCCATATGAGATATGGTATGGGAAGAGACCATCTCTTAAGCGTGTTAAGATTTGGGGTTGTCCGGCTTTTGTCAAAAAGCAGAATCCGGACAAACTCGAGACACGATCGTTCAAATCTTTATTTGTGGGATATCCAAAAGATTCATATGAATATCTGTTCTACCATAAAGAGGAAAAAAAGGTGTTTGTTTCTCGGAATGCCGCATTTTTAGAAAATGAGATTTTTCCAAATGATTCTGATGGCAATGTGGTAGATCTAGAAGAGGTTCTAGAGACACAAATTACAAATGACGACTTGGTTGAACCTGATGTTGCAACAGAACTTAATGAACTTCAGCCACTCCGTAGATCTGGTAGGACTTCTCGCCCACCGGAGAGATTCTTCGGTTTTCTCGTTGATGGTGATGGAGAAGATTGCATCATGGATGATGATGACCCTACCAGTTTTCAGCATGCTATCACGAGTGGTGGCTTTGTGAAGTGGCTGGATGCCATGAGATCTGAAATGCAGTCTATGTATACCAACAAAGTATGGACTTTGGATGTCGTACCCTCTGGGGTAAAACCCGTAGGGTGCAAATAGATCTTTAAGAGAAAGATCGGTGTAGATAGGAAGGTGGAGACCTATAAGGCAAGGCTTGTGGCGAAAGGATTTCGACAAAGACCAGGACTGGACTATGATAAAACCTTTTCTCCTGTAGCCATGCTTAAATCCATTCGGATCTTACTTGCTATTGCTGCTCACTACGACTATGAAATCTGGCAGATGGATGTTAAAACTGCTTTTCTAAATGGTGATTTAGAAGAGTACGTTTATATGGATCAGCCAGAGGGTTTCATTGATTATGGGAGCAGCGAGAAAGTATGTAGGTTGCTTAAATCCATTTATGGATTAAAACGGCATCATGGAGTTAGAACATCTGTTTTGATGATGTTATCAAAGAGTTTGATTTCGTAAAAAATACAGATGAACCTTGTGTTTATAAGAAGATTGTGGGAAGTACTGTCACATTCCTCATAGTGTACGTGGATGACATTCTTCTGATAGGAAACGACGTTCCTATGCTACAATCGGTCAAACTGTTCTTATCACAAAGGTTCTCCATGAAGGACCTGGGTGATACCTCGTACATATTGGGCATAAAGATCTATAGGGATAGATCTAAACGGTTATTGGGATTGTCCCAAACTAGGTGCATTAACACCATCCTAAAGAGATTTAGTATGGAAGACTCCAAGCGGGGTTCCTTACCCGCTAGTCATGGAGTCACTCTCTCTAAGGACTTTTGCCCAAAGACCGATGAAGAGAGAGCTCGCATGGGCATTATACCCTATGCTTCTGCTGTAGGATCTATAATGTATGCGATGTTATGTACACGCCCTGATGTATCTTATGCACTGGGTGTAGTAAGCATGTATCAATCCAACCCAGGGGAGAATCACTGGACATCAGTGAAGAACATTCTTAAGTACTTGCGAAGGACTAAAGAAATGTTCTTGGTGTATGGTAATGGAGATCTCCAAATGGAGGCCTTTACCGATTCGAGCTTCCAGAGTGATAAGGATGATAGCAAATCTATCTTTGGGTTTGTCTTTATCCTCAATGGAGGGGCGGTGTGTTGGAAGAGTTTCGAACAGGATACCGTTGCAGACTCCACGATGGAAGCTGAGTATATTGCTGCAAATGATGCTGCCAAGGAAGCCGTCTGGATGAGGAAGTTCGTCTCGGAGCTAGGAGTAGTTCCGACCTTTATTGATCCAATACCTTTGTATTGTGATAATAATGGGGCTATGGCATTAGCCAAAGAGCCCAGGTCCATCAGCGATCCAGACACATCCTCAGGCGATATCATCTGATCCGGGAGATAGTTGATCGCCGCGAGATCGATATTCGGAGAGTAGATACAAAAGATAACACCGTGGATCCAAGCACCAAGGCCCTCCTTTTGCCGCAGCATGAGCGACTTTTTGAGAGGTTGGGTATGAGATACGCCAATAATTGGCCTTAGTGCAAGTGAGAGATTTTTGGATATATGTATGCCATAGAGGCCATTATATGATAGTGTATGTACCGGTATGTGTGTATATATATATTCAGGGGACATTATTGCTCGACATGATAGTATGATATCTGGTTGCACCTTTTATCTTGACATGTTCATTTGATCATGCTTTCATTCATTTGGTACATGTTGATATAGCCCTTAGGATGATGCAGGACTATTGAGATTATGATGCGGATCATACTAGTGGGACATGTGTAGTCTATGAGCATATTCTTGAAATGTTCATAGTCGTGTGCGTATCGAGACGGGGCATCGATATCACCAGAGTAGACTAGCGTATACGTTACTTGTCCCATATGATGGGCGATGGATGATCCCATATCCATTGGTATGGTGACACCAAAGATCGTATACGGGTGCTCAGTGGAGACTGGGTACACTGAACAGACTCGCCAAGAACTCCTATGTGGTATTATATCTATCGTCGGATAGCAATTCTCAGGTGACACTGGTACAGGTTAGTCTGTAGACCCGAGATCGTCATAGAGTCTTGTGTGTCTCCCACTGTACTTTGATCTCCACCCTACCACGGCTCTACTGAGTCGTGCAAACATATAGATTTTGGGTACAGTCCCGAGGCACATGGAGGCAATGAGCGACAGGAGAGGTTTCGTCTCTCCCGGTATTGGGGGTTGATGTTGCACCATGTACTATTGGCTATAGCAGGAAATCCCTGGCCAGGGCTGCTGAGATTTACTGATAAGTGTTATCAGTAGTTTCTCGATCTGTTATGAGCCATATACCGGCATGACTTATTGGGTTATTGGGGTCGACGATACCATCCCTAGACTCACATATGCAGCATATTTGACGAAGAGACCGGACTGTACGGTAAGTGTTGCCAGTTGGCTCGACGGGAGTTTTAGCAGGTTTGATTGTGTTTCTTCCGATCGCTCAATACCTAGGAGCCGTTACGTACTGCTTGTGCTACTGAAGGTTTGTGGGTATGTGATGTGATCACTGCCTACTGCTTGCATATTGACGAGTCTTAGAGTTCCACAAAGGAGTCTCCTAGCTCAGGCGAAATGATTTGGGATGCATATGTGATATGCACGGGAGCTGGATTAAATGCGTGTATTGGATACCGTATTTTAATCGAGCGTTTACTATTGGACGGATCGTATGTGATATGACCGGGTTGTTAAATCAAGTGTTGATTTAATATTAAGTCCATTAGCTCATTTATTAAAACCTATTTCTTTATGTTGCATGTATGAATGTATGTATATGTTGATATGCATGCACACATGCAAACATAGATGTGTCATGGTTGATGATACATTGGTGGTGGCAATGCAAGACTCACATGGTAACATTTTTAGATATTTTGTTTATTTGAGAAAAGCAAAATGGGATTAAAATCATGGTTGACTATTCAACTCTCTTGAGTTGACAAAGTCAATGGTTTCTTTTGCCCATGGTTTTGGCCCATGGTTTTGCTTAAACTCAAGTTACAAAATATCTAGATATTTTGTAACCATTGTTTAGCATGGATGACACTCACTTACTCTCTTGAGTTTGTTGAGAGTTATCTCATTATTCTCATATTATTCTCTCCCTTGAGTTTAGCTTGTGCCATTTCCTTTTTCCTCTCTCTCCTCAAAGCTCACTAGGGTTTTAGAAGAAAGAGAAAGGATTAAAAAGAAAAGGTTTTTAATGAGATCCAAACCCAAATCACCATTCTACTTTAGTCTAGCTCACTTGAGTGGAGTGTTTGCTTCTTCTTCATCCTTGATCAAGAGAAGATTGGAGCTTGGTGCAAAGAGACTTCGTGGTGGATCATTGTGGACGCGGAAGGATACAAGCCAACTGACTCAAACCCTACACGATCCAAAGAGTCTAGGAGGAGGTCTACAAAGGTTGTATCTCTCCCCACTTAGTGTTAGACACTTGTAGTATATGATACTAGCTAGTTGTTACTCTACTTTTCTAGTTCAATTCATATTTGGAATTGTTTAGCACCCTCTAAAATTTTGTTATAGCATGTGTGATGCAACCCTAAACCTAGTGTGGTGCTATAGAATCCCTACAATTCACTGCGTATGGAATAATTTCTTCAGGGTAGAGGCATAAAGGAGATAGAAACTATGGTTGCTAAACCATAAACTCTATTAAAAAATTAGCTCTGGATATGTTGTAAGAGATGTATTTGCGGAAATGGAGTTTAGAAAATTTAGATACGGTTAGAGTTGAGTTTTCCTTATACTTTATGAAGCTACATTTTAGAAAACTTAACTCCATTCCTAAACAGGACCTTAAGCTTTGGTTTTGTTGCCTCTTAAATACCTTATAATTTAGTTATGTTAGGTATTGAGAAGAGCCAAGAAGAACTACGGCCGCATGTCATGCACAAGAGCTTATTTGTTTAATTTTTTCTTCCAGTCTTACTCTTCATCCTCAATTAAAGCAATTGTGTCACGCCCCGCTTCCCAGTGTACGGTGAAGGGGACGCGACGATGCCGCTACGTATTTACTCTGAAGTAAATACGCTAAGCGCATCTAAGCAATATAAATAAATATCAAATGTAATGAAACAACAACTTTATTTATTAACATTCTTTTGTACAATACATGGAAAGTAAATACATCTGATGAAAGCAATACCTAAACAGTGGAATAACAGAAATGGAAAGTTCTGAAATGAAATGTGTACAATGAAGCTAGAGCTCTGTGTCTTCAATGAAGTGGTCCAAGTCTTCACTAGTGGGCTCGATTTCCGGAGTGTCTAGATCACCTGATGACATTCAAAGAAGAAAGAAAGAGAATGTCGTCAGCGAAAAAATCGCTCGGTAAGTCCCAAAGATAAGGGAGAAATAGAATACACAGAATAAGAAGGTAACTTTTAAAGTTGTATTATATTGTTATAATGTGATGTTAACGCTATTGTTTGTAGCTTGGTACAGAAGGATGCCAGTGTATACGAGAGGAGTCTCTATATGCTAGAGACTATGGCAAATGGAAGAACAAGGCTCCGTCGATAATACCACGGAACAAAGGCATGGATGTAATTACGTCTTAATCTTGCAGTCTCGTGCCACTTTTAACATCTTCTGTACCAATCTACCCCTTAAACCCCGCGATGTCTTGGTTGTATTGTTTGTATTGTAAATTGTATTGCAACTTGTATTGTCTTTTAATATAGATTGTATAATTGGATGACTTGCCGAAACCATGATATCAGTAAATGGATGTAACTGAAGAATTATGTAAATGGATGTAACTAGAGAATCATGTAAATGGATGTATATTCATGGTTCGGTTCAGTCAATATAGATTGAATAGTTTGAACATATTGAATATATGAATTCATGTTGAATTGTAATATTGTAGATTGTAGATTGTAGTTTGTAGATTGTACTTGAATCATATTCAAGTCAGTTTATTAATGAGACTCAGTCTGAGTCAGACAATTAGAAAAGTAAATTTAAGTCCTGATGGTTTTGATGTTATCGGTAACCGCTGCACACGGACGGCAGGATTTGTGTCTTTTTCAAAGATGATTACCGTGTTGATAACACCGTTGTTAAGTTGTCTACCTTAAATAGGCAAGCACCCACTTCTCTGGCTCCCTGAGGCTCAAGAGATTGGTCCCGCTTAAACCTATGTTTACTAGGGTCCTTAGGGTAATTTATAAAACTTGAGGAGGTTTTATGTAAAAATACTTTTGTATAATTTTCAAATACACCCCAAGTATTTATTTATCGTCTTTAGAGTTATCATAGATGTAGATTTTATATTTGTGATATTTCTAGTGAAAATAACCTATTTTTCATAATACATGGTATTTAATTGTAATATTGAAATTATATGGATTTCATGGTATTTTAATGTAAAGTCAATTTTTGATTTGGAAATGTCGGAATATTTATATTATAACAAAAATAGATATTTTGATATTACACATATATATATATATATTTATAAAAATAAATTTTAATATATATTATAATTATAGAAATCTCATTTTCTTAAGATTTTCGTATTTTAAATCTTTCAAGATCGAATGCTCCTTGCAGAGGTCTGCATCTCGCACTACTAAGCCCAAGGACGTGCGATAATCCGCACCATCCCAGTCAGGTTCTCCAAAATGGGTTGTAGCGGCGCTTTGCAAAGATTTGTTTAAAAATACTAAATCTTGTAAAAATGGTTTTATTAGTAAAACGTATTTATATGTAAAGGTTCGTTTTCCGTATTCTATGTTCCCAAAAAGTATTATGCTATGTTGCATATGAGTGTGTGAGGAGGTATGTCATTATCTCGTGATCTACTTAAAGGTATAGCAAGTTTATTTTGGTTTAAATGTCGAAATGAAACTATATTGTATTTAAATGAAAAATTACGGTAAAATGGAAATAACAATTTCTTTTGATATGGATCTTGTTCAATATGATTAGTTAGTGTTTAATAGTCAACATTTAATGGTTTAACAAGATTTTATTAAAGAGTTTTAGAAAGAAACCGAATCGGAAATCGGATTTACTCCGATTCCGTCGGGTTTTGTAATTCCGTATTTTCAGAAAGAGTAGAGAAGGGGGAAAGTGGGACTTACGGGTTTCAAGGTTAGATGAAAGGAAGAGGGAGATGTAGGCTTCGCCGGTGCATCGATTCGTCGCCGGGAGTTCCTAGGATTGTCGCCGGAAAATTCGCCGGAGCTTCGCCTCTTTGCTCACTTCGATTGCACACTAGGGTTTCTAGGAATTTCTTGAGAGTTGGCTCAGAATTTTGGGGTGAGGGGGTAGTGTTTAGGGGTGGTATTTATAGGGTTAGACTAGAGTTAGGGTAGATGAAGAGTTTAATTGGAAAAAATGTATTAAAATATAATAAAAGTGGAGTAAATGGGAATTTAAAAGGTCTTTGGAAATGGTTTGAAAATTTAAAGTGTACAGGGGGGTAGGGGAGACAAAAAGCCACATCTTCTCTGTTGACGACTCGGCGGTCCGGCCGAGTCCGGCCGGCGGCGCCGGCCCGAGTCGGCCAGTCCGCCGGCCGATTCAGCCGATCCCGGCCGAGTCGGTCGGTCGGAGGGTGCGCCGTCGTCTCACTAACTCTCTGGTACATTTAAGTTTTCATGTGTAGTGGGGTTTTTGTGAGATATGCACGTGTAAACTGTTGGTATTCTAAAAATCCAAAATATAACAATATTAAAAATAATGTGGGCTATGGGATTTGAACTCTGGTGGCTTGGTTCAGCAGTGCAAGGTATTACCAGTGAGCTACAAGCTCCTTCTTTCTATTAATTAGCAAAACAAATATTTAACTTGTGCTCAGGCAAAAGTACCCCTTTCTTTAAATTTTAAAAAATTTGCACAGAAAGTTGTACAGGGAATTTAGGGTTGTTACAAATTGTTTATCTTATTTACTTAAATGAATCAAAAATAAAGGAAGACCTAGGCCACATCCGCATTTCCAATCAGTATACCACCGTCGACGGATTCAAATCAACCCGAAGCCGGTCAAGATTAAGGAATTGGGAGCCCTAACTCGAATTGGGGCTCGGTCTAAGTTTGAGAGGAAAAAAGATCGAATGTTTGTTATATTTATGGAGGGTTAAAAGGGGGTATTTATTTAGTGACAGAATTGAAGCTTATGGGGTTGTTGCTTAACATAAAAACCTCATAGGAGTTTATTTTTTAAAGAAACGGTGTAAATTTCAGGGTTTTTTCATGAAATATGTCTTGTTAAGATTATCCCTTGATCTTCTTTCATTAGTGGAAAAATAGCTCTATATCAAGTTAATTAACTTGACCATGGATAATTAGAACCCTACCTATCCCTAAGCTTTGTCCAAACAAGATTTATCCACACTCCTAAACGAGTCTCCATGTAGACAACTCTCTCTCTATCTCTATCTCTATCTCCCCCCCTCATGTATCAATATCTGAAGTGAAGATTTGGTGAAAACTCAGCAACCCATATCGAACACTCATTGAGCAATTTATTTCTCTCCCTGTGATGATACTCGATATCGGTGATCTCCCAGATTATGACACGTGGCAGATGACGTGTCCCAGGGCTCACAAGAAAGGACCTACAGTAGCCGACCAGACCACTCATGTGCCCGTCCTACAAGAAAACGCTGGCTCACCTCTGAGCCCCTGCACAATTGGCCTCCTCGGCCTCACAGCTCATCTCCGGGCTACCGCGGAACCAAGATACCTCGGCTCTCCCGCTCGTCCATGAGCTCTCCCGCCGAGGTCATCTTCCTCGGTCTCATCGACCGACCATCGGCACTGCTCACAGGCGCAACCGCCATCCCGCGAATCTCGCCACGCGCGAGATATCCGCCGGCCACATCCCACGTTCCACGCCATCACGATCCCCCATTAACGAGCCTGTCTTGCCATTAATGGGAGATCCCGCTCATCACGCCGGCGTGACGTCGGGAGCGCAACTGCTGGCGTGATTCTTGCGTCTGCCCTGCCTGCTTCCACCGCTATATAAACCCCTTCTTCAGACGGTTCAAGTAAGCCATTTTTACTCCACTAAGCCGTTACTCTGCTCGGATCTCTAGTCTAACTTGATCGTTAGAGGGTCCTCGGTGGTACAACCATCCCGAGACTTCCTTGCAGGTAGCTCGGCGACCACGACCTCAAACCCATTGAGATCCACACGCTTCAGGAGCGACAGCCTCCAGATCCAATCTCAGCCACCCATCGCCGCCATCAGCAAATCAATGGAAGGTAACATCTTGGCGCGATACAGGTCACGTCAGCTGGCGCCTTCTGTAGGAAAACCTTGATTCCACAAAAACAAAGTTCACTTTCCGATCTCAATCCAATGGCGAGCGATCATCACGAAGATCCAAGCACTAGCCGCCGCCTCCCCTTCAACGGAGGCACGGACGAACCTCCTCTGCCGAACGCCATTAGTGCCCTCGCCGGCCGAATAGACCGACTCACGTTCTTCGTGGAGGCGTTCATCCGCGTCCATACGGCAGGGCAAGATCCCCAGGTCGCCGCTCCCCCGCCTCGGGAACGGGACCCCTACAGAAGAAGAGGAGACTCAATCCGCGTCGGCACTGCCGACCACCGCGTCGCTACCTCCCACGGCCGCAGATCTCCCGGGCCAATATGTTCTAAGGCCCGCTGGGCGCCTCAAAGTTCAACGCCGAGGTCCGTCGCCAGAGCGCCTTGTCCCGAGATCCTTCGCTCACTTTTCCCTCCCGAGAAGATGTCTGTCAGCTCGCCTGTTACCAGGCCTGACCGACACCCTTTCCCTCGACGGGGTCGCGCGGACGAGACTCACCACGGCGGCTTGAAGACTACCTCGCCGGGGGATTTAAGGAACCTCGTTGAGAGGAACCGGGGCCGAGGCCTGACGTAGGCCTCCAACAGCAGAGGCCTGGGATCAGAATGTGCCGAGTCGTCAGGGTACTACGACCGACTCGACGCCCTCGGGAAGAAGATCGAGGGTCTGCATCGGGAGGGTCATCGTTCGAACGACGGGGCTAAGTACGCCGCCGACTCGCTCACCAAACCACTCACCGAGGAGCTGCTCACTGTCCACGTCTCCTCTCGCAACAAGCCCCAAACGTCTCCCTCTTCGATAGCAAGTCTGACCCGAAGGACCATTTGGATGCGTACACCGCAAGGATGAGCTTCCAAGACAACTCCGACGCCGCCCAGTGCCAAGATTTCCCGGCCACTCTCATCCGCTCCGGGCGAGACTGGTTCCGAGGACTCGAGCCGTGCTCGATCTCAATTTCCGATGAGCTGGCCACCCAATTCCTCGGCCACTTCGTCAGGAACAGGCGGCAAAAACGCACAGTCGACCACCTCTTCACGATCAAGAGCGGGGACAATGAGACGTTCAAGGCATACGTCACCCGCTTCTACACCGCCCTTCTCGAGGTCCCCGAGCACCGGGACGAGACGGTCATCACGGCACCAAGGTCCAGTATTAGGAACAAGAAGTGGTTACGCTCCTTTGCACTAGCGCAGCCTAAGACCATGGCCGGGGTAAAGGCCTGGACTGAGCGCGAGGCCCAGCTCGAATCCGAGGTAAGCGCAAATCTTCCCCGGGCAGAGCAAACCGACCAGAAGAAGAGGGCAAGAGAAGAGAGAAGGGGACCTAAACGGCAAAAGCCCTATCTCCCAAAGTACCAGGAGTACACACCGCTCAATGTCTCCCAGGTAGTGCTAATAGAAGAGGCACGCGTCCGTGGCATGTGCCACTCGTGACTGTCCATCTTCCCAAAGCCCTCACGAAGAGGCAGCCCAGCAGCTACCCTGCTCGGCTATCCCTGGCCGGTAGCTCGCCTACCCCACAACGCCAAGGATCTAAGACCTCACTAAGAGGCAACCGAGCAGATTCACTGCTTGGTTCATCCTTGGCAGGCCTCCCACGGCCCCTCTAGCGCCAAGGATCGAAGCCCTCACTAAGAGGCAGCCCTGAAGCTACCCTGCTCGGCTATCCCTGGCTGGTAGCTTCCCTACCCCCACAAAGCCAGGGATCGAAGCCCTCACTAAGAGGCAACCCTGCAGCTACCCTGCTCGGCTATCCCTGACTGGTAGCTTCCCTATCCCACAACCCCAGGGATCAAAGCCCTCACCAAGAGGCAGCCCTGCAGCTACCCTGTTCGGCTATCCCTGGCTGGTAGCTTCCCTACCCCACAACGCCAGGGATCAAAGCCCTCACCGAAAGGCATCCCTGCAGCTATCCTGCTCGGCTATCCCTGGCTGGTAGCTTCCCTACCCCACAACGCCAGGGATCAAAGCCCTCACCGAAAGGCATCCCTGCAGCTGCCCTGCTCGGCTATCCCTGGCTGGTAGCATCCCTACCCCACAATGCCAGGGATCGAAGCCCTCACCAAGAGGCAGCCCTGCAGCTACCCTGCTCGGCTATCCCTGGCTGGTAGCTCCCCTACCCCACAATGCCAGGGATCGAAGCCCTCACCAAGAGGCAGCCCTGCAGCTCCCCGCTCGACTATCCCTGGCTGGTAGCTTCCCTACCCCCACAACGCAAGGGATCAAAGCCCTCACTAAGAGGCAGCCCTGCAGCTACCCTGCTCGGCTATCCTTGGCTGGTAGCTTCCCTACCCCACAACGCCAGGGATCAAATCCCTCACCAAGAGGCGGCCCTGCAGCTACCCTGTCCGGCTATCCCCGGCTGGTAGCTTCCCTACCCTACAACGCCAGGGATCAAAGCCCTTTCCAAGAGGCACCGGGCAGCAACCCTACTCAGCCATCCTTAAGGACAAAAAGCCCTCGCCAAGAAGCACCGGGCAGTAACCCTACTCGGCCATCCTTAGTAGGCCACTTACGGCCCCTCCCGCGCTGATTGATCTGTTTTTCATGTAGCAGTTAACCGCAATCAATAACGGTGTCGCGTGTAGCTAGATCGAGATGAGTACGGGCCGTCCTCAGGGAAACGTTGAACCTTTTAGTCTTACTTTAGGCGTGTTGATTAGGAAGGAGGAAGAATAAAGAATGGTGAAGAATGGTTGTAGGTTCTAGATCTACGTTAAATACGGATGCAAAATATAGATCTAGATTAGCTACGGATGTAGGTTTAGATTAAAAGGGGGCTTGTAGGGTTCATTAAGATTTAGTAGTTATGGATGATTAATTAAAGATTACTTTTTTTTATCATTTAACAGATTTAAAACTAGATCGACAGTGATGCATGTAGATTAGGGTTTCTGGAGGGAAAAAGGGTTCCCACTCTTAACCCCTATCTTGACATGGATCTCCGTTCATGTCTAGCCTTTACCAAAGCAATTGTTAATCTAATCTCTAATTGTGGTCGTGATTATCAATGAATTGATAGCGCACCCAATTAGGATGTTAACTATTCTTTTGATAAAGTTTATAAACTTTATAGGACTTAAAAAGATTTTAAGGATCTTCATCATCCATTAATCTACCCTAATCCCATGAATCCTAACAAGCGAAGAATTACTCGTGCATGTTGGGAGAAGAAGAGATGGAGAGAGAAATCATATTAAAACTACAAAGAGATAGAATAAGAAAACAACTATCTTTATTAATCAACAAAATTCATCTACACTTTGTTTCTTAGAAAATGATTACAAAATGCTAGTTTGCTTCTCGATCTCTTCTAAGGAGGTAGATGAACCGTTGATGATCAGCCTGGATGCATGAGCCTGTCGTGGACTTCGTGATCTCTTCAGCTTGATGCCTTCTAACTTTAGCCTTTGGTCCTTTATATAGCCCTCAAAGAAGAAAACCTAGTTACCATATATAGTGACTTCCTAATATGGTGACTTTCCATATATAGTGACTTTCCTAATATGGTAACTTTCCATATATGGTAACTTTCCATATATAGTAACTGGTTGTTAGGATCCCAACAGAAAATCCAGGGCCCTAACTCCTCAGAAGTACGGCGGAACCGCGGCGTAATGGTGGGTTTGGCCGCGGATCCGCGGTGGATTAGGAGGATCGTGGGTTCGTTTCTCTTGAGGCTTCTTCTGGTGACACATGTAGACTATTTTGGTATCTGGAATCTGAAAATCTTCTCTATGTCTCTGCCAGAATTGATTTCTTCAATTTACTTTATTATTTCGGTAGATTTGATCTCGATAACTCGGATTTTCTTGATTCCATTCCTGAAATAATTTCTGCACAATTATCTCAATAAATAATGTTAGTAGAATTTATTTTTATTGAGATATTATCTTTAACCATTTACCATGATATTTTAGTTTTAAGAGAATTGGTCAAAGGTATTTAAAAAGGTAAGTATATTAAATGGGCCAAATGTTACATGAATATTATATGCTTACTTTTTCCTTCATAATGTTAATTATAATATATAAACACATGAAAATAGTATTTTTACAGATAAACCCTCATATGTGTCATATATTATAATAAACACTTTTTTTTATCTAGAAATAGTAGGAAAAATATCATATTAAAAGTGCTGTTTTATCAACTGAACAAATACCCCCAAACTTAACTTTGATCGTCCCGAGCAAACTAGTTATTCAAGAGAAGGAGAAAAAGAAGAAGAACTAAGTAGCACACTTTCGTAGGCAATACGATTTAACTGAGCACGTGCAACAAGTCGTTAAACCTCTAGGTGTCCCTAGTAGAAGGAGTGTTGTCTCCTGAGGGTTTTCAGCGGATTACACCCACAAAATCCTATAATAAAAGAAAGATGGTGAAAGTTACATATAAAATAAGAACTATAAAAGAAAGAACTTGAAAATAAGAGTTTCCAACTATACCATCTTTTCAGTTGCTATGAGCCCTATCTTAATGGTCATGAAAAAATGTTAGAAATCACATCATCCCTCAATAAAACATAGCCTTTAGTCTTCCTCCCTATCTTTCATCCAAACATTGATCATTTACCCCTACGTGTGTGTAAAAGACATCCCTACACTTAGATGATTCAATTCAAGCTATCATACTCTTGTCCATCCTCTAAAGTATTTTATAGTTGGTGAATATTATCGATAAAATTGCTCACACATTCTTCAAGCGACCGTCAATACTTTTGGAGGTACTAACCGACCAATTACAAAATGTGCTTGTATATTTAGGCGTAATTCCTCGTTTCGCAACACCTAAGGCTTAGCGGTGGCTCCCAAACCAGTTGGTCTAAGGCACTAGGTGATAAAGCACCCTCGCTATATTTTTTTATGCTGCCTTGGTAATTACAAAACCAGTGTTCATTTTTTTTTCTTTGCCCTCACTATATTTTTTTTATTTTCCTTCATACTAAAACTTTTAGAAAAGAGCATTTCAGGGTATCCACTACTATCCCAAATTTCAAGATGTGTGACAGTGCATATAGTAGGGTATCAACGTTCAAAAGTTTGGCCTCAAGAATAGGGAATATTTTTCAGACTTAATTTTATCCTCAGATTAGCAATTTTCTTCATCTTACCAACCCTTGGGACAACAGCTCATAACTACTTATTACTAGTTTTGTTTAAGAAAACATCTAATTTTCTTATTTTTCTTAAACTATTCCTATGTTTCAAATGTAATTTGTCACTTTCTAACTTCCATTATCAAATTTTTTTGTGCTTATATATAATATAATGCAAGGTAACGCGTAAATAAGCACAAACCTCCCCCAAACCTGTTTGCAGCAGTGTCCTCACTGTTGTCTCTTTTATATCTCAAAATCTGTAGACTCAGGAGGAAAAGTTATCAAAGGGGACAAGAAATAATGAAAGTGAATGTCACGACCCGAAAATGGTACGTGATGGACCTTAAACTACGTAACGTCTACAGGCGTAACGCAATTTAAGTAAGCCGAAAACCCAGCAATCTAAACCATCAAAAGTAGTAAGAATAATAGCATTTTCAAAATCTTTGAAATCTCAATCCAAATTCTTTAAAAGTCCAACTTATTTCCTTTAAAATTTTGACAGCACCTCCTTTGTAAAACAAGCCCCCAAAAATGGGTACAACATAATAAAAGTAAAAGCATCCTAAACGGGAGCAAAATCCACGGCCAACGGCGGAAAACAATCACCACAACAGATATACGACGCCGTAGCGAAGAAAGAGACGATATAATAAAACTGCATAAGAACCTCCAAGTCACAAAATAATATACAATATTATCCTCACATCAAGTCTCTAAGTCATACAAGATAATGGTAGATGGAGAGTACAAGATACAAGATAACAATAACAACAATAGATAGCCGCAAAAACCCACCTATAACAAAACCGTGCACAGTCAGCCGAAGCGGTATCTACAGCAAAAGATGATACGAAAGATGGAAATAGCCCTGCCTCTGACTATCCTGAGGAACACCTGCAGAACACTGTGGCACAACGGGGGTGAGTTGCCAATTCGTGAATAGTAAATAACATATGCAGATAATTGCGAGTATGCACGTACAGTGCGAATCTAACATAAGGATAAAATAGCAATGAATGGTCATATGTAATGCATCAGTCATGAAAGGTACGCTGGCAGGTACTACTAATACATGAAGCAATAATATGACAATCGGCATGCAATAATCATGTAAGGTACTCTATCAGGTACGAATAATACATGAAACAATGCATATAATAGTATGTAAATGCAACAGTCATGGAAAGTACTCTATCAGGTACAACTAATACATGAAGCAGTGCATAAACAATAAATGTGGAGTATGGAATAAAACATGTCATTTCCACGGAAATCCTAACCTCGTGGTAGGACCAAAATCCAATAAGACAATCCAATTCCTAATTTCCACAAATCAGCCCCCAAATTGGCTCTCATATCATATATGTAAATCTCATATATCTTGAATGTCCAACATCAAGTATATCTCATATACCCCGAATGTACCACATCAAGTAGATTTCACATATCCTGTGTGTACAATATCAGTATATCCCACATATCCTGTGTGTACAATATCAGTATATCCCACATATCCTGTGTGTACAATATCAGTATCAAGTAAGTTTCATATAAGGTGAGTGTCTAACATCGACATTCAAAACATCATGAAACAAGTGTCAAGCATCGACACCGAAATACTGATCTATCAGGTGCTGTCACCACGACTGGCCCCCTGATAGGTACGTTTCCAAACGTACATGACCCCGGCCTATATCCCCACGATACCCGTCGAGTCAAAGGTACTGTCACCGGTAGGTACTTGCCCACCTTCCAGGCTCATCGCCTATCATCTGCGATCATCTTGCCGAGGAGAACCATACCGGGCCCCACCATGTACCCACACACGGCCCACTACTCCTCCTCGCATGGGGTATATATAAGCTCAGAACCGAGAAATCTCATGGTGGCTGCAGAAATATTATATCAAGAGAAACCGGGTTTTTCAAATAATACATAATTTCATGAAACAACCACGATCCTCAAATCCAGAAAACATCAAGTAATGAATAAGTATAACTGCATGAGTCAATACATATATATTAGTGTCTCATTCCACTATATATATATATATATATATATATATATATATATATATATATAACAGCGTCCCACTCCACTGTTATATATACTTAGGAGTAACAATATCAGAGAACATCATATGAAATCCAAGAATGTAACATATGCAACATGAAACAGTAATATGGACATATAAAGAAAAACCGCTATTTAACCGCAACAACTTATTAAATATATATCATGCGGTTCCTGATTTCTCCGAAATCAGATGCAACATCATATACAGGTGAGCATGTAGCTATAACAAGGTATATGTAACCATGTCGGTATAGCAAGATATGTATGTCCATATGTAAGTATGTATGATGTAAAAGTATCTGTAGCAAGGTATGTCTCTATGCTTATCCATAATACCCTCCAGGTATATGTATGTATGTATGCTAAATGTACATGTAGCTATGTCTCATATGTGTATATACCTATCACTAATGATACACTACCCTATAGGTATATGGATAACGAGCATGTAAGCATGTCAGGGCATATGTGTAAGCCTGTAGGTATAAAGGTATGCTATAAGTCATATGCATAAAGAAATATGAATCAATGTCTCAATGTCCCTAACCAAACAATATCATTTCTATATGTGGGTTGTGCGTGACATGGCAATTATTGACGGTGTGTGTGGCATACAATCAGTGCTCGTGCAACATGAGCCGTCAATAATAGTGCAGTGTCCTAAGGATACTAGTCCAAGCACAACAATTAACTAAGCAGTAGGGTGAATGCGCAATTCTAAATATGAAATAGAATGTGCGACAAGTCAAGTCATTTCTAGCCCAGACGCATAATGCCATAAGGGCGATTCCCCTGTAGATGTTAAATCTACTCACAATGGTCTCGAGCTATGAAAATCCGACCACCTGCTTCCCTTTGTTCGCAGCGTCCGAAGTCCCCGCTTGCGACGCTATAATTTCACAAACACATAAACAGAGCAAAATCTCAGAAATCAACCAATATAACGCAAAACTACGTTTTAAACGACGCACCAACTCCAAACTAACACACAAGTGTCCGTCTAGTGGCTAACGTGCGTGACGATACTACGAAACCTACCCAAGTGCAGCAGCTGCACAAGATCACGATTCGTGTCGCATAACGTAACACGCGGACTCAAAAAACTAGATTAAAGGAAAACGATCCCAGATTTTGCATAATGTAAATATTAAAAATTTAAACAATACCAAACATCTTTAACCAACAGCAGATAGCTACCCACAAAAAACCCAACACTCAACTCCCCTCCAAAACCGGTGTCGCCGGAATTCATGGTTGGGTCGCCGGCCAAAGCCGGTGGGGTGGGTCTCGGGTCTCAGGTGGGATCTTAGGTTCACTAGTAAATCACTACAAACTTGTTTTGTCAATCAGTAAAAATCCCAGGCCACCGCTGTTCACAGAGGCTCTAAAAAGGAAAAAAAATACGATATTGGTACGAAACGATACTTTAAATGTCCTACGCAACAACAAACGAGCTATACATCATAAAAACTCCTATTTAACAGTTTAAGGATTATACCTAACAACACTTGCTCCCAAGATCCAAGCTTTCCTAGCTTCAAGTGATCATGAAGGCAAAAACAAGTCTTGATGTGTTTTTGTAATTTATTTTGGGAATTTTGGAGATTTATTGAGCTTGGATTGATGCAAAAGGTGACATAAATGATCAAGAGCAGAAGAAATGAAGAAGAACTTGGCCAAGAGAGGGATGGTGAGGAATTGTGTAGAGTTTTCTAGCTAAATCTAGTGATAAATGCACATAAATGCCCATCAATGCACATTCATGCATGAAGCCACCTCTCCCATTCATTTTTATTTCATTAAACTTAATTCTAAACACAAACAAATATCTAGATATTATATGGAGATTTGTTTTACTTAAACTTGATTTATCTGAAAAGATACAAATTTTGGAGAATTTTCCTAAACCCAAAATGCAAATACCACATTAAAATAATATTTAAATTGGGAAAAATTCTAATTGAACCAAAACGTCCCATATACCCCCAAAGCTTGCGCACTAGCTTTATTTTAGCTAAACTAGGTACTGGTGAGCCTATATGGACGTTTGATCACAGTCGGGTTAAAAGAGAAAATACCGACAATTTTACCCTAAAACGGAAAAATTCGCATAACGATTTCTAAAACGTTACAATCTCCCCCCTTATAGAAATTCGGTCCCCGAATTAAAATTCTCACTAAGCGTACCTTCAAAGAGATGAGTACAAAACTCCTAAATCTCTCCCGCAGCCTCCCAAGTGACTACCTCACCATACGGCTATATCCAAGGAAACCCTCCACAGATGGCAAGACCCTTGAATGAAGTTTCTTCACCTACCGAGCCATTAACACAAATGGCTGCCGGTGAACGAAAAGATCGCGTCTAAGCTAAATGGTCTGGTGCTGAATCATGTGAGAAAGGTCATGAAGGTATTTGCAAAGTATCGACACAAGGAATACGGGGTGAAAACTCAATAATCTGGGCGGAAGTGCCAAATCAAGGGCAACGGAATTAACTCGCTTGAAGGATCTCAAAAGGAACTACAATCCTGGGATAAGCTTCCAAAAACTCAACACGTCATTTATCGGGAAAAATCCATAGGAATACATGATCTCCCACTGCGAACTCAAGTCCACGACCACCACGACCGACATAAGACCTATGTCTGCACTGGGCTGTCCTCATCCTGACCTGACCCAACCGGATCCTCTCCGAAGTCTCTAGACTAGCTGGGGTCCAAAAATCCTACTCATGCAGAGTCAGAAAAACAGAATGGCGATCGACACAACCTAACAACAAGACAGACACCTTGAACGAAATCCGAAACTTCTCTCTTCAATCCTTGCCCACCCGTAACTATCTCACAAGTTACGTCATATATTGGTGGACTGGAATGAACACAGGAAGGTGACTGATGTTCCTGCTCTAGGATTTCGCATCTCTACCCATCAACACCAGGTACACACAAACGCGTCCTTAAACGTAGCACACCCTAGTCACAAATCAAGGACTCCGAATCTTTACCCATGCTGAGTATGCTCAAGAATCTCTAACGAACGAGCATCGGCGGGCTGTGCCTCACGAAAACGATTAAGTAAAAGTGGTCGGGCGCGGACATGAGCAAGCTGTCCCCTCAGTAGAGGCGAACCTAGCTGTACTCAACGATTGCACAAGAACTGTAAATCTGCAGAAAACTGTCTCTGATCTGCGCACAACTGGGACAAGCTAACCCCGGGCCTACGTCTCAAGCATCAGCTATCATAATCGCCTTGCCACGGGTAATAAAGGATCTCACAAATACAATCCTCCACAAGCTCCATCCAACGACGCTGTCTCAATAATCAAAACCCGCTGCAGGAAGATGTACGTTAAGCTCTGGTGGTCCGTGAAAATCTGACACGACTCTCAGCACGAGTAGTGTCCCCAATTTTCAACGCAAAACCACCTCGGTCATCTCCAAATCATGAGTGGGATATCCTGCTCGTACTTCCTCCAACTGTCAGGGAAGCATAAGCGATAACCCTTTAGTGTCACCTCAGTACATAATCGAGCCCCACTCACGAAACATCACAGTTAAACAACAAAGTCGTCCGAACTAGAAAGCAAAGAAAGAACTGGTGTAGTCGTCACCCGAGTCTTCAACTGCCGAAAACTCCGCACACATGCCTCAGTCCAAGAAAAGGAACCTCTTTTCCGGTCAGTTCAGTCAATGGTGCAGCGATACACTAACAATCCTGCACGAAACGGCGGTAAAAACCTGCTAAGCCCAAAAATCTGCGGACCCCTGTCCGTATACAAGTCTGGGCCAAAGCTGTACGGCCTCGATCTTCCTCGGGACCCTACGAAAACCATCTCCCGTAACAACAAGACCTAGGAGTCAACACAATCAAGCCTGAAGGAACACTCCGAGAATTTAGCAAACAGCTGGTGCTCTTCCAGTATCTGCAAAACAAATCCTCAAATGCTGCTCACGTTCCTCACGAATCAATAGAATAGACCAGAATGTCATCAATGACACAACAATAATTTGGTCGAGGAACGGTGAAGAAATCCGGTTTATCACATCACGAATGCTGCTAGGGCATTGGTGAGTCCAATGACACTACCAAAACACATACTGCCCATAGCACGCACAAAAGCAGTCTTCGGAATGTCATCACTCCGAACCCGCAACCAATGATGACCTGATCCCAAAGCAAATTTAGAAAAATGTCTCGCACCCTAGAGCCGATCGAAGAAATCGTCAATGCGAGGTAAAGGATACCTATCCGCACCGTAAGCCGGTTCAATTGACGATCCATCAATACTCAACCTCAAACTGCCGCCCTTCTCCTGACGAACAGAATAGGAGCTCCCCAAAGCGAAACACTTGGACGAACAAGTCCCTCAACAAAACAACTCTGCAGCTGATCCTCAAGCTCCCTAAGCTCCGCCGGCTCATCTGGAACAACGTCGACAAACTCTCGCACGAAAGGAACCCGGTCTAACAACTCACTGTGGTTCCGGTATCACGAATGAAAACAAAGAATCCTCGACATCCACTCCTCAAAAAGCCGACAAGCGAAAAGGCTGAAATCAAGCTGTGAGAGGCGACACCACTGTCCCTCTGCACAATAAGAAATGACTCGCCGGGAAAACAAAACCTTACTGTTTCCTCGCGGCAGTCCACAGACGCCTAGCACGTAGCTAACCAGTCTGTGCCCAGGAGAACGTCAAATCCAACATCTCTAGAAGGATCACAACGACGGACGAATCTCTATCTCCTATCCGATTGGCACACGACTGAAACACGTGTCGCGCAACAAAAGAATCGCTGACAGAAGTTAACACAACAACGACTGAGCTAGCATACACAATCTCAGCCCAAACCAGGCATAAAGTGTGTAAAACAACAAGTGCATATATCCCAACTAAAAACAAATCTACGAAACAAAAGAACATGTAGATTTAGAATACCTGAAAACTCAGCATTGGACGCCCGCGCGTCCCGATGAGTAGAAGCAAACTCCCGAGTCTGTCCTCTACCCGCAACTGGCTGAACTCCTCCTCTCTGCGGTATAGCTGCCCCGTGATTACGTGGCTCAGTATAAACTCAAACCCGATGATTCAAACTCTCGCACTGATAACATTCGGAAGAAAACTGCTGACCATCCTGGGGATAAGAGCTAGACTTCTATCCTCGCCTCAAGCCTCTTGTACTCCCACGACGCGCACGAAACCTGTCTCGACAACCGAACCTCTGTCTATGGGCTGGCACACCTGCATGAGCCCACCTCTGATCCGAAACTCCCAAAGTCTCCGGAAAACGTGCTTCGTCAACTAGGGATGCATCCACTGGTGCTGTGTAGGTGACGGAAAGCTGTGTGCTGATCGCAAGGAACAACTGGGTAACAGGGGTGACAACCTCCTGTCGCTGCGCTCGAATGGCCTCAACCAATGAACTCATCGCCTGGCCCATGTCCTGCATCTCTGCCATAAGCCTATCAATATGATCTATTGAAGGCAGATCCATCTGCTCCGTGCAACGAGCGTGCCATCCTGGTCAGTCCTCGTCCCACACGAGTCGACTCTGACCTCGGCTCTCGCTGCATCACTCTGAGTCCCCAAAGTCATCGGCGGCATAAGGCTATAATGAAAATAGGATTCGATCAGAACACGAAAGTCGAATCATAAGGATGTATCATCAAGGAAGGAATTTCAAGCAATTAGTACTTAGGTCACTTTAGGCGGAGTACCGTGTCGTAAATATGACGCGGAACATACACACGCTATGTTACTCTGCTTAAGCTACCTACTCCATCATACCAAGGTCATCCTACACTCCGAAAGGTAAAACCTAGCGCTCTGATACTAACTTTGTCACGACCCGAAAATGGTATGTGATGGCCCTTAAACTACGCAACGTCTACAGGCGTAACGCAATTTAAGTAAGCCGAAAACCCAGCAATCTAAACCATCAAAAGTAGTAAGAATAATAGCATTTTCAAAATCTTTGAAATCTCAACCCAAATTCTTTAAAAGTCCAACTTATTTCCTTTAAAATTTTGACAGCACCTCCTTTGTAAAACAAGCCCCCAAAAATGGGTACAACATAATAAAAGTAAAAGCATCCCAAACGGGAGCAAAATCCATGGCCAACAGCGGAAAACAATCACCACAACAGATATACGACGCCGTAGCGAAGAAAGAGACGATATAATAAAACTGCATAAAAACCTCCAAGTCACAAAATAATATACAATATCATCCTCACATCAAGTCTCTAAGTCATACAAGATAATGGTAGATGGAGAGTAAAAGATACAAGATAACAATAACAACAATAGATAGCCGCAAAAACCCACCTATAGCAAAACCGTGCACAGTCAGCCGAAGCGGTATCTACAGCAAAAGATGATACGAAAGATGGAAATAGCCCTGCCTCTGACTATCCTGAGGAACACCAGCAAAACACTGTGGCACAACGGGGGTGAGTTGCCAACTCGTGAATGGTAAATAACATATGCAGGTAATCGCGAGTATGCACGTACAACGCGAATCTAACATAAGCATCAAATAGCAATGAATGGTCATATGTAATGCATTAGTCATGAAAGGTACGCTAGCAGGTACTACTAATATATGAAGCAATAATATGACAACCGGCATGCAATAATCATGTAAGGTACTCTATCAGATACAAATAATACATGAAACAATGCATATAATAGTATGTAAATGCAACAGTCATGGAAAGTACTTTATCAGGTACAACTAATACATGAAGCAGTGCATAAACAATAAATGTGGAGTATGGAATAAAACATGTCATTTCCACGGAAATCCTAACCTCGTGGTAGGACCAAAATCTAACAAGACAATCTAATTCCCAATTTTCACAAATCAGCCCCCAAATTGGCTCTCATATCATGTAAATCTCATATATCCTGAATGTCCACCATCAAGTATATCTCATATACCCCGAATGTACCACATCAAGTAGATTTCACATATCCTATGTGTACAATATCAGTATATCCCATATATCCTGTGTGTACAATATCAGTATATCCCACATATCCTGTGTGTACAATATCAGTATCAAGTAAGTTTCATATAAGGTGAGTGTCTAACATCGACGCCCAAAATATCATGAAACAAGTGTCAAGCATCGACACCGAAATACTGATCTATCAGATGCTGTCACCACGACTGGCCCCCTGATAGGTATGTATCCATACGTACATGACCCCGACTTATATCACCACGATACCCGTCGAGTCAAAGGTACTGTCACCGGTAGGTACTTGCCCACCTTCCAGGCTCATCGCCTACCATCTGCGATCATCTTGCCGAGGGGAACCGTACCGGGCCCCACCATGTACCGACACGCGGCCCACTCCTCCTCCTCGCATGGGGTATATATAAGCTCAGAACCGAGAAATCTCATGGTGGCTGCAGAAATATCATATCAAGAGAAACTGGTTTTTCAAATAATGCATAATTTCATGAAACAACCACGGTCCTCAAATCCAGAAAACATCAAGTAATGAATAAGTATAACTGCATGAATCAATACATATATATTAGCGTCCCACTCCACTAATATATATATATATATATATATATATATATATATATATATATATATAACAACGTCACACTCCACTGTTATATATACTTAGGAGTAACAATATCAGAGAACATCATATGAAATCCAAGAATGTAACATATGCAGCATGAAACAGTAATATGAGCATATAAAGGAAAACCGCTATTTAACTGCAACAAGTTATTAAATATATCATGCGGTTCCTGATTTCTCCTAAATCAGATGCAACATCATATACAGGTGAACATGTAGCTATAACAAGGTATACGTAACCATGTCGGTATAGCAAGATATGTATGTCCATATGTAAGTATGTATGATGTAAAAGTATCTATAGTAAGGTATGTTTCTATGCTTATCCATAATACCCTCCAGGTATATGTATGTATATATGCGAGATGTACATGTAGCTATGTCTCATATGTGTATATACCTATCACTAATGGTACACTACCCTATAGGTATATGGGTAACTAGCATGTAAGCATGTCTGGGCATATGTGTAAGCCTGTAGGTATACAGGTATGCTATAAGTCATATGCATAAAGAAATATGAATCAATGTCTCAATGTCCCTAACCAAACAATATCATTTCTATATGTGGGTTGTGCGTGACATGTCAATTATTGACGGTGTGTGTGGCATACAATCAGTGCTCGTGCAACATGAGCCATCAATAATAGTGCAGTGTCCTAAGGATACTAGTCCAAGCACAACAATTAACTAAGCAGTAGGGTGAATGCGCAATTCTAAATATGAAATAGAATATGAGACAAGTCAAGTCATTTCTAGCCCAGACGCATAACGCCATGCGGGCGATTCCCCTGTAGATGTTAAATCTACTCACAATGGTCTCGAGCTATGAAAATCCGACCACCTGCTTCCCTTTGTTCGCAGCGTCCGAAGTCCCCGCTTGCGACGCTATAATTTCACAAACACATAAACAGAGCAAAATCTCAGAAATCAACCAATATAACGCAAAACTACGTTTTAAACGACGCACCAACTCCAAACTAAAACACAAGTGTCCGTCTAGTGGCTAACGTGCGTGAAGATACTACGAAACCTACCCAAGTGCAGCAGCTGCACAAGATCACGATTCGTGTCGGATAATGTAACACGCGGACTCAAAAAACTAGATTAAAGGAAAACGATCCCAGATTTTGCATACTGTAAATATTAAAAATTTAAACAGTACCAAACACCCTTAACCAACAGCAGATAGCTACCCCCAAAAAACCCAACACTCAACTCCCCTCCAAAACTGGTGTCGCCGGAATTCATGCTTCGGTTGCCGGCCAAAGCCGGTGGGGTGGGTCTCGGGTCTCAGGTGGGATCTTAGGTTCACTAGTAAATCACTACAAACTTGTTTGGTCAATCAGTAAAAATCCCAGGTCACAGCAGTTCACAGAGGCTTTAAAAAGACACAAAAATACGATATTGGTACGAAACGATACTTTAAGTGTCCTACACAACAACCAATGAGCTATACATCATAAAAACTCATATTAAACAGTTTAGAGATTATATCTAACAACACTTGCTCCCAAGATCCAAGCTTTCCTAGCTCCAAGTGATCATGAAGGCAAAAACAAGTCTTGATGTGTTTTTGTGATTTATTTTGGGAATTTTGGAGATTGAGCTTGGATTGATGCAAAAGGTGAAAGAAATGATAAAGGGCAGAAGAAATGAAGAAGAACTCGGCCAAGAGAGGGAAGGTGTGGAATTGTGTAGAGTTTTCTAGCTAAGTCTAATGATAAATGCACATAAATGCCCATCAATGCACATTCATGCATGAAGCCACCTCTCCCATTCATTTTTATTTCATTAAACTTAATTCTAAACACAAACAAATATCTAGATATTATATGGAGGTTTGTTTTACTTAAACTTGATTTATTTGAAAAGATACAAATTTTGGAGAATTTTCCCAAACCCAAAATGCAAATACCACATTAAAATAATATTTAAATTGGAAAAAATTCTAATTGAACCAAAACGTCCCATATACCCCCAAAGCTTGCGCACTAGCTTTATTTTAGCTAAACTAGGTGCTGGCGAGCCTATATGGACGTTTGATCACAGTCGGGTTAAAAGAGAAAATACCGACAATTTTACCTTAAAACGGAAAAATTCGCATAACGATTTCTAAAATGTTACAATGAAATTCCCCCCCAAACTTATTTTTGGCTCGTAATTTTGTAAAAAATTTCTTTCAAGAGCCAAAATATCCCCCTCTCCCAAAACTTGAGTAAAATCGTATTAAGCATTTTAAATTATAAGGGGGGTTAAAGTTATTGGTCAAAGTAAAGCGTTACAAAGACCAACAGTCAACACCAACCATTCAAAAATTTTATCGATGAAGCACCAAGGTTGTTGGAAGAACATGTCACCTATTGACGTGAAGAAGTGGAGAGGAGATAACAGGTGTAATGGAAAAGGTTTACGTCTCGGTTTGTAGAGACGAAACAATGATGATCGATTACTCAGATTCTCAGTCTTGATAAGAAGAAGATGTGGCGGTTCAACTTCTTTGGGTTAGGGTTGATTCATCATAACACCCATTTCTTCTAAGAACGCGAGTTCTTTAGCGAAGATTTCTTCAAAGCTTTCATCGATATCCCGAATAATAATCTTATCGGAAAGAATGGGATGATACTCGGACTCCTTAAAAGTTTCACATTTAGCGTTAGATGTTGACCCGGACAACAACGTAATAGCGGAGTCGAGATCAGTATCGTGAAGCTCTTCAATTTCGCTGCTGTCGGAATCTATTGTTTCGACAGAACACACATGAGCATAGGGTTCGGAGGGTTCACTTCCCAACTTATAAATGTTAAGCTCAATTCACATCTTCCCGAAGGATAGGTTCATAGAGCCGTTATGGCAATTGATTACAGTGTTGGAAGTCGCAAGAAAAGGTCGACCTAAAATCACCGGAATTTGGTTTCGTGGGTTCGCTACAGGTTGTGTATCTATAACGATAAAGTCCACAGGAAATATAAATTCCCCAACTTTGATTAACACATCCTCTAGCTCACCCCTAGGTTGGGTGATAGATCAATCGGCCATCTGAAAAGTGCAATGTGTCGGTTTTAACTCTCCGATCCCTAATTGCTCATAAACAAATACGGAAGCAAATTAACACTAGCACCGAAATCGAGTAGAGCACGATTGATATTTTTACCCCCAATAGAAATAGAAATTGTAGGACTTCCGGGGTCCTTTCGTTTCTTGGGTAATTGTTGTGTAAAAGTAGTGCTCACATTACTCGCAAGGAAAACTTTTTTAGGTACATGAACTTTTCTCTTTCTAGTGCACAAATCCTTTAGGATTTTCGCATAAGACGGAACTTGTTGAATAGTATCTAGGAGAGGAATGTTTATGTTAACTTGCTTAAAAATTTCCACAATTTTCTCCATTTGTAGACTTGGTCTGTTACCCCTTAACCTGTTTGGATAAGGTGTTTTATCAATAATGGTTGGGTCCAATTTTGGAGAGGATTGTGGGGATGGAATGGATCACAGAATTGGAGTGAGGATCGTTTTAGATAGATTTGTGGAAGTGGGATGAGGGTTCGAGCCTTGTGAAAAACGGAGAATAGGCTCGGATGAAAGTGGGAGACTAGACGAATTAGGGGAAGAAGTAGAAGCCGGGGTATCATTGGTATCATCATCAACTTGTTCACCCACTCGGTTATTCAGCACTCTTCCAGATCTCAATGTGGTAATAAGATTCACATGATGTGAGTAGCCAGGATTCGGTACGGGTTGAGCTGGAAGTTTCCCTCTCTCTAGCACTTATTTCGGCTTTTAATTGTGCAATTTGTGCTTCCATCGATTTAATGCTCTCACCTTAGAAGGCAGAGTTCTTTTTTATATCATCGACGAAAGACTTCATCTCAGCCGAAACTTGCATGAATTTTGTCAGAAGCAAATTCATGGTTTGTTCGAGTGAAGATGAGTTATCAGTACCAGTCAATTGCAAAGAATTGTTATAAGGTGCAGAAGTGTTGACCGGATTTTGAAAGTTTTATGATTGATAGGGGTGCTGACTCAATTGTAGTGGTTGTTGTTGTGGTGGAGGGACCCTTTGAAAGTTATTTTGGTTTGGAATCGTGTTTTGAGTTTGTTGTTGGTTCCAAGCAAAGTTAGGGTGATTCCTCCAACCCTGATTATAAGTGGAAGAATACGGATCGTTTCTAGGTCTTTGTTGAAAAGCAGCATTGGTATGCTCTTGGCCTTGAAACGGAGAATTCAAAGGACATTCTTCCGTAAGATGTAATGGATCAGAACAGCATCCACAGACAGTTTTAGGGAGTGTCATCTGATTTAGGGAGGCTACTAAAAATTTATGCTCCATAGCTTCGAGTTTCTTTTGCATTGCTGCCATTTCAGCTCTAACTCCTATGGAAACATCAGATTGGTGAATACCACCCCTAGACGATGGCTGGTTTACACTCTCCCACTGTAAAGATTTTTCAGCGAAATCTTCTAAAAATCTCCAGGCTTCACCATCATCTTTAGTCATGAAGGTGCCTTGACACATGGATTCAAGTATCTGTTTTGTTGTAGGATTAATGCTCTCATATACGATTCTGCACAGATCCCATCTAGGGATTCCGTGATGAGGACTTGAACTAACAGATCCTTGAAGAGTTCAAAACACTTTGAAAATGGTTCATTGGGAAGCTGGGTAAATTGATTTATTTCGCTACGGACTCGAGCTGTCTTATGATTAGGGTAGAATTTCTTTAGGAAAGCTGTGACGAATTCCCCCCAGTTTGAAATAGAATGTGCGGCTGTGTTATAAAGCCACTTCTCAGCTATATCGCACAAAGTGAATGGGAGAAGACGTAACCTCATAGCATCCACAGAAAGCTGTGAAGTACCCATCATAGCGCATACATTTCAAATTTGGTAATAAAGACGTATGCGTCTTCAGACTCGAGACCGTGATATTTTGGTAAAAGATTGATGTAGTGGGGTTTAATTTCAAAATTATCCCCGTTGGCTGGTGGAATAGATAGACAAGTAGGAAGTGGACCACGTATAGGATAACATCTTTCTTGGAGAGAGATGCGCGGTGTATTCTGCTCACCTACGGGCGGTGGCTGGGTGGTATTATAATTTGATGGAGTACCGTCCATCTCGGTCGATGTGGTGGGTGGTGGGAAAAAAGAAGATGAAGAAGCACCGACTTTAGAGTCGATAGCAGGAACGCGGACAAGACGAGCACTAGAATCCCGTATCTAGCCAAGCATGCACTAAGCGGTTTAGCACAAGTGGCAGCGTGTGTGTTATTTAAAATCGGTTTATTTTTGAAAAAGTGTGTCAGATTTAGACAAATCACACAAAAAATGCACAAACAACCCTAAAACTAAGGTTACCTAGGTCAAGTCTCTAGACCGCTCCTAGACATCCAAAGGACAAGCCGTAGGATCAATCCTCTACCACCTCTTTACTACTCTTGTGGCCAGGTAAGTGCCAGGTAAGTGGGAGGTATCCGCTATACGAATCACTGAAAATAGCCGGCCTAATTAAGTAACCACTTGCCTTAGACACACTTTCCTAGGCACCACAAAAGTAATGCGGATAAGCGATAGATTACCCACGACCCTCCTCTGTCCTTATTGAGCGCGACAGTCCTTAAAGACTTGTCTAGATATTTTTTAAAAAATTAATGTAAGGTTGATGCAGATGCTCGGTTTGTGATTTGTGGGGCTTAGGAAGGGTGATAAAATCCCTACCTAATCTGAATTTTGGTCTTGCCCTTAAAAATCCGTATTAAAATATGAATTAACAAACCAATTACAAAACTTTGCAAAAAGATTTTTGAGTGGAAAAATTTTGCAAAGAATCCTGCAAAAAAGATATTTTATTGGATTTCAGAGGAGAGAGAAAGAGTTGAGAAACTTACCAGAGAAGTTACGACCTCTAACTCCTCCCTTTAGCCGCGCTTCCGCCGCTAATGTCGTACTTGTGCCGCGGTTCCGCCGTAAGGAAGAAGGATCAGTTGATGATTTTTTGCTCCGTGGCCTTCTGTACTCCTCTGGATCTCGATGAATGTCTCTGTCTTTCTGTTTCCTCAAGTTTGTGACTCCAGATCTCCTTGCAAAATTCACACACAAATCGTTAAATATACAATTTGCAGTTTTGTTTTAATTATGATATAGATCGAAAAAGCATTCAACACAATAGTAAGAATAAAAAATTACGCACGTATCCCCGGCAACAGCGCCATTTGATTGATCTGTTTTTTATGTAGTAGTTAACCGCAATCAATAACGGTGTCGCGTGTAGCTAGACCGAGATGAGTACGAGTCGTCCTCAGGGAAACGTTGAACCTTTTAGTCTTACTTTAGGAGTGTTGATTAGGAAGGAGGAAGAATAAAGAATGGTGAAGAATGATTGTAGGTTCTAGATCTACGTTAAACATGGATGTAAAATATAGATCTAGATTAGATACGGATGTAGGTTTAGATTAAAAGGGGGCTTGTAGGGTTCATTAAGATTTAGTAGTTATGGATGATTAATTAAAGATTACTCTTTTTATCTTTTAATAGATTTAAGACTAGATCGACAGTGATGCATGTAGATTAGGGTTTCTGGAGGGAAAAAGGGTTCTCACTCTTAACCCCTATCTTGACATGGATCTCCGTTCATGTATAGCCTTTACCAAAGCAATTGTTAATCTAATCTCTAATTGTGGTCATGATTATCAATGAATTGATAGCGCGCCCAATTAGGATGATAACTATTCTTTTGATAAAGTTTATAAACTTTATAGGACTTAAAAAGAGTTTAAAGATCTTCATCATCCATTAATCTACCATAATCCCATGAACCCTAACAAGCAAAGAATTACTCGCGCATGTTGGGAGAAGAAGAGATGGAGAGAGAAATCATAGTAAAACTACAAAGAGATAGAATAAGAAAACAACTATCTTTATTAATCAACAAAATTCATTTACACTTTGTTTCCTTAGAAAATGATTACAAAATGCTAGTTTGCTTCTCGATCTCTTCTAAGGAGGTAGATGAACCGTTGATGATCAGCCTGGATGCGTGAGCCTGTCGTGGACTTCGTGATCTCTTCAGCTTGATGCCTTCTAACTTTAGCCCTTGGTCCTTTATATAGCCCTCAAAGAAGAAAACCTAGTTACCATATATGGTGACTTCCTAATATGGTGACTTTCCATATATAGTGACTTTCCTAATATGGTGACTTTCCATATATGGTAACTTTCCTAATATGGTGACTTTCCATACATGGTAACTGGTTGTTAGGATCCCAACAGAAAATCCAGGGCCCTAACTCCTCAGAAGTGCGTCTGAACTGCGGCGTAATGGTGGGTTTGGCCGCGGATCCGCTGTGGATTAGGAGGATCGTGGGTTCGTTTCTCTTGAGGCTTCTTCTGGTGACACATATAGACTATTTTGGTATCTGGAATCTGAAAATCTTCTCTACGTCTCTGCCAGAATTGATTTCTTCAATTTACTTTATTATTTCGACAGATTTGATCTCGATAACTCGGATTTTCTTGATTCCAGTCCTGAAATAATTTCTGCACAATTATCTCAATAAATAATGTTAGTAGAATTTGTTTTTATTGAGATATTATCTTTAACCATTTGTTATGATATTTTAGTTTTAAGAGAATTGGTCAAAGGTATTTAAAAAGATAAGCATATTAAATGGGTCAAATGTTACATGGATATTATATGCTTACTTTTTCTTCATAATGTTAATTATAATATATAAACACATGAAAATAGTATTTTTACAGATAAACCCTTATATGTGTCATATATTATAATAAACACCTTTTTTTATATAGAAATAGTAGGAAAACGTCATATTAAAAGTGCAGTTTTATCAACTGAACATGCGCTAAAGATGAAAAGCCCTCGAAAGAGGCAACCGGGCCCGCCCTTGCTCGGTTATCCCAGCTGGTAGCTCCCTACCCCAACAAACCAGGGATCAAAGCCCTCGCCAAGAGGCAACCGGGCCTGCCCTTGCTCATTTATCCCTGGCTGGTAGCTCCCTACCCCAACAAACCAGGGATCAAAGTCCTCGCCAAGAGGCACCGGGCAGTAACCCTGCTCGACCCGTCCTTAAGGATCAAAGCCCTCGCAAGAGGCAACCAGGCCCGCCCTTGCTCGATTATCCCTAGCTGGTAGCTCCCTACCCCAACAAACCAGGGATCAAAAGCCCTCACCAAGAGGCACCGGGCGGTAACCCTACTCGGCCCGTCCTTAGTAGGCCTATACGACCCCTCCCGTGCTAAAGATCAAAGCCCTCACTAAGAGGCCACCGAGTAGCTACCATGCTTGGTTCATCCTTGGCAGGCCTCCCACGGCCCCTCCAGCACCAAGGATCGAAGCCCTCACCAAGAGGCAGCCCTGCAGCTACCCTGCTCGGCTATCCCTGGCTGGTAGCTTCCCTACCCTACAACGCCAGGGATCGAAGCCCTCACCAAGAGGCAGCCCTGCAGCTACCCTGCTCGGCTATCCCTGGCTAGTAGCTTCCTTACCCCACAACGCAAGGGAACGAAGTCCTCACCAAGAGGCAGCCCTGCAGCTACCCTGCTCGGCTATCCCTGGCCGGTTGCTTCCCTACCCCACAACGCCAGGGATCGAAGCCCTCACTAAGAGGCAGCCCTGCAGCTACCTTGCTCGGCTATCCCCGGCTGGTAGCTTCCCTACCCCACAACGCTAGGGATCAAAGCTCTGTCCAAGAGGCACCGGGTAACAACCCAGCTCGGCCATCCATAAGGACAAAAAGACCTCTCCAAGAGGCACCGGGCAGTAACCCTGCTCGGCCATCCTTAGTAGGCCACTTACGGCCCCTCCTGCGCTAAGGATGAAAATGTTGGATATGTATGCCCTAGAGGCCATTATTGTATAGTACTAGTTTGTATAATATATTTTGGAAGCTTGGGATATATACACGGGTTTACGACTGTCATGACCCGAAATTGGCACGTGACGACCCTAATACTACGCAACGTCTACAGGCCTAACGCAGTAAAAGAAAGCCAAAACCCAGAAATCTAAACCATTAAAAGACAAGAAAAGATAAGAAACATTGTTTAAAAGTCTTTGAAATCACAACCCAAATTCTTTAAAAGTCCAACTTTCTTTCTTTAAAATTTTGGCAGCACCTCCTTTGTAAAAACTAGCCCTAAAAATGGGTACAACATAAATATAAATAAGCATCCCCAAACGGGAGCAAATACATGCCCAAAGGCGGAAAACAACCACCACAATAAATATACGACACCGTAGCGAAGAAATAAAAGACGATAGAAAGAAAACTGTATAAAAGACAACAAGTCACAAATAATATACAATATCGTCCTTTCCAAGTCTCTAAGTCAACAAAATATAGTAGATGGAGAGTACAAGGATACAACGAATATACAATACAACAAAACGAATAACCACAAAACCCACCTAAGCAACTTCACACTGTGAGCTGATGCGGTATCCGTAGCAAAAGATGATAGATGAATAGCTTGCCTCGACTACTCTGGGGAACACCCTGCAAAACAACTGTGGCACAACGGGGGTGAGTTGCCAACTCGTGAATAGTAAATAACATATGCAGGTAATCGCAAGTATGCACGTACAACGCGAATCTAGCATATGTAAGCTAAAAGCAGTAAAAGGTCATATTAATGCGAAAATCATGAAAGGTATACTAGCAGGTACAACTAATACATGAAGCAATAACATGAAAATCTGTATGCAACAATCATGCAATAATGATATGAACTGTATATATGCCACAATCATGAAAGGTACACTAACAGGTATAACTACACATAAAGCAATGCATATAATATGTATGTAAATGCAACAGTCATGAAAAGTACACTAACAGGTACTACTAATACATGAAGCAGTGCATAAACAATAATTGTAGAGTATGGAATGAAATATGTCATTTCCACGGAATCCTGACATCGTGGTAGGATCACAATCCATCAAGACAATCCAATCCCAATTTCCTCAAATCAGCCCCCAAATTGGCTCTCATATCATATAAGTCTCACAAATCCTGAATGTACACTATCGAATAAATCTCATATATCCTAAATGTACAAATCAGCAATCTCATAAATATCCTGTACCCAAAATCAAATGAATCACCTATATCCCAAATCCAATATCAAGTAAAATTCTAACACCCTAAATATATTTGCATGAATTAATATGATGATGTCAATACATATATGTTAGCGTCCCATTCCACTAATATTGGTGTAAGGGCATATATAACAGCGTCCTAACCCACTGTTATATATACAAAGAAGTAAAAAGGTCAATACACATATATTAGCGTCCCATTCCACTAATATTGGTGTAAGGGCATATATAACAACGGCCTAATCCCCTGTTATATATACAAAGGAGTAAAAAGAAATATCATGAAACCAATGTGTCAAGCATCGACACAGAAATGTTGATCTATCAGGTGCTGTCACCAAGACTGGCACCCTGATAGGTACGTATCACACGCTATCCGAAAAGCACGAGTGCCTAGCTCTGACCCCCGTCTTTCCACGTATCCATACGTACATGACTTCCAACGGTATCCCCATGATAACCGCCGAGTCATTGGTAATATCACCGGATGGTATGGTTCCCTTGCAACTCATCGTCTAGCACCACGACCTCATTCTTGCCTCGGGGTACCTCCGGGCCCCACCATGTACCCGCACACGGACCCCTCCATTCCTCGCGTGGGGTATATATATCAGAACCGATAAATCTCATGGTGGCTACTGAAATATCATATCAAGGGAAACCGGGTTTTTCAAACAATGCATAATTTCATGAACTCCCACGGTCCCCAAATCCAGAAAACATCATGAAAAATCCATGAATATAATACATGCAACATAAACTGAAATGTAAGCATATAAAGGAAAAGATGCTAATTAACTGCAACAAGTTAATATAAATATCATGCGGTTCCTAATTTTCTCCAATTCTAAAATAACATCAAGTAAAGGTAAACATGTAGCTATGACCAGATGTATGTGTAAACATAAAGGTATAGCAAGATGTATGTATCTATCTATGAGTAATGATGTAGTATACCCCCTGGATATAAGCGAAATATGTGTGCAAGGTATACCTGTAACTATGTCATAAAGTATGTATGTACCTATCACTAATGGTACAATACCCTATAGGTATACAGGTATCTAGCATGTAAGTATGTGAAGGCATATGTATAAGCATGTGGATATACATGTATGCTAAATGTCATATGCGATAAGAAATATGAATCATTGTCTTAATGTTCCTAACCAAACAATAGCATTTCTCTATGTGGGTTGTGCGTGACATGGCAATTATTGACGGTGTGTGTAGCATACAATCAGTGCTCGTGCAACATGAATCGTCAATAATATGTGCAGTGTCCTAAGGATACTAGTCCAAGCACAACAATAACTAAGCAGTAGGGTGAATGCGCAATTCTAAACGTGACATAGAATAGCGACAAAATTAACATCTCTAGCCCAGACGCATAACACCATGCGGGCGATTCCCCTATAGATGTTAAATCTACTCACCAACGCTCCAATCTAGGTGAAGTCAACCACATGTTTTCCCCTGGTAGCAGTGTCCGAAGTCCCCGCCTGTGAACCTGCAACATTAAAACAATAACGCAAATATATATTAATAATAGATCAAACACACGTACTAACTACATTTAACCGACGCAACAACACAAAACATACTCTCAAGTGTTCGTATCGTGGCTAACGTGCGTAGCGACAAGACGAAACTGACCCAAGAGAAAAACCACACAAAGTGCACGATCCGTGTCATATAACGTATCGCGCTTAAGCGAAACACTAGAAACTACCTAGGTGATCCCAGATTTTGTATACAGAGAAAACTAAACAAGACCAAAAATACCAAAACCACTGCAGAAACCTACCCAGAAAAACCCAAACCCCAACTCTCCCACCAAGCCGAGGTCACCGGATCGCGCTTCAGATGTCGCCGGCCGGGTCCGAGCTCCAAGGGTTCGTGCTCCAGGTAAGGTCCTATGGTCACAGGTAAATCACAACAAAATTGTTTAGTTTTCTAGTAAAAACTCCGGGTCACATCAGAACACAGATATCACAAATAGACACTAAAAATACGATATTTCGCACAAAACTAAACTTTAACCAATCTAAACTGAAACTAACTAGCTACATAACACAAAAACAACATAAACAACAGCAAAAGAACACTACCTACACAAAAGAACACAAAGATCCTAGCTTTGTATGATCCAAGGCATCCAAGAGGTAAAAGCGAGATAAAAATGTGATTTTGGTGAACTTTGTGAAGGATTTGATGAATTTTGGTGAGGGAAAAGGGAGTGTTTGGTTTGATGAGAGAGAAGAGGAAGGAACAAATGAGATAAAGAAAAGAAAGAAAGGAAATGATGAAGAGAGAGGGAGGTGAGTGTAGGGTGAGGAATGAGGGTGAGTAACCACATCATTAATGCATCATTAATGTTTTCACACACACCTCACCACTCCAAAATAAATATCTCTCTCTCTCACTCAAAAGATCTAAGGTTTAGGTTAAGGATGAATTTAAACAAGGATTAAAGCAAAGGGATAGATTAGGTTAAGTGCCATGGTTGCTAAGATCAAAATTAGCACAAACAAATCCACATTTACGTGCACACGTGCGTGCATGCTTATAACAAATAATAATAAATTATTAATTAAGTGTTATAAAATGTGAGGAACCCGAATTGGTAAACTTTTTACAGTAAACCCGCATTAATGTCTAAACGAACACTAACCGAAATCTAAGGCGTTACAAAGACAGTCTTGCTCGATATAGTAGTATGCTACTTGGTTTGTTTCTATCTTAATATGTGTATATGTTTCTTTTAACATATCGCTAATACATATTGATGGAGCCCTTAGGATCTTTGCTTGACTACCGACGTTGTGACGGCGATCACACTAGTGGGGGCTGGGTAGTCTATAAGCACATCCTTATTTTGGTCTCTAGTCGTAGGATTATCGAGACAGGGTATTGATACTCCAGAGTAGACTGGTGCATACGCTTCTCGTCCCAGCAGGGGAGATGGTCTGTCCCACAGCCATCAGTACGTCGTACTGGAGATAGTATGCAGGTGCTCGTTAGGTTACGAGTACACTGGACATGACTCGTCGGGAACTGTTGGTTGGTATTATACCTTTCGTCAGTTAACAATTCCCAGGTGACATGAGTACAGCTTAGTCCGTTGGCTTGACACTGTCACTTCGCCTCGAGTGTGTTCCCACTGTACTTAGATTACTACCCTACCACGGCTCTATTGAGTCGTGCAAACAGATAGTAGTTGGGTGTAGTCCCGAAGCACTTGGAGGCAGTGACGGTTAGACAGGATTCGTCTCTCCCGGTATTGGGAGTTGATATCGCGCTGTGTCTAGGAGAGCCATTACACACAGTCGTCTCTGGCCAGGGCAAGCGAGAATTACCGGTAGTGTTTCCAGTAGTTTCTCAGGGTGTTCTGGGCTACACCCCGACACGACTTGTACCGCTATTAGGGGACTGACGTTTACCGCCCCGCTAGGCCCGTCATGCGATACTCTCAGACGAACAGACCGGACTGTATGGAGATTGTCGCATTCAGGCTCAGTAGGAGTTCGGATGGGTTCACCTCATCGGTCTTCTTATCGGCATCTACTTGGGGACCGTTACGTACAGCTAGTACCACTTGCGGCCTGTGGTTAAACCCACTGCCAGCGTAGTGTCGAGCCTTTAGAGTCCCACACAGAGGGTTATTCGTCTTTGGGCAAAACAGAGTAGAGGTCGCATGGTTTTGCGACAGGGTTCGTTCACATTCGCGTACTTGTGCACGTTTGGTATCCGGGCAGTTATTACTAGCGGGCTTTGGTTTAAGCCAAATCCTAGTATTTGTTTGGGAATGATTTTGTCTCATTGTATTCGTGTTCCTCGGAACACGGATGCGGGTGTCTATGCACAGTTGACAGAGGCAGAGGAATCTCATTAGGGTTTTTGACAGTTGACTTTTTCTTAACCCTAATGAGAATGAGAAATGTGATTAATGATATTAACTAAGGATAATTGTGCCATGGTTAGGTTGACCATTTGACTTTTGTTGACCTTTTGACTTTGGTTGACCGGTTGACTTTTGTTGACATTTTGACCATCATCATTTCATTTGAAAGATGCTTCTTGATTCTTGCAAATTGCATTTATTGTGAAATGATAATGGTCATTCCAAATGAACCATCACATTTATCTTTATTGTTATTATTATTATTTCATATTATCTCTTTTGTGAGCATGGTTGTAGAATTCTATTCTAATTCTCTCTTGCTCTTTCTCTCTCATGTTTTTGAGCTCTCCCTCTTCCTCTTAAAGCTTTAATCTTTCATGTGTTGAAAATCAAAAGCTTTTGAGACAAAACCATCAAAACATCTCTCTACTCTTTCTAGGGTTCTTTGTCTAGCAAACCAAGCACTATAGTTACCTCTTGGTTGAGGTAGAAGCTCAAGGTAGAGGCCCTCGGGTGGATCTATCTACGACAAAGAGAAGACGAGGAGGAGGAGCCGTCTACACCACTACAAGGAGCAAGCAAGAAGGAGAACCACAACAAGAAGAGAAGGAGTTCAAGATCTAGGTATAACCATTCTACATATTAGCTAGAACTTGTAGTTAATATGTTAGTTTTTGTTTAGCAAAGATCCTTCATGGATGGTCCATGTTACCTTGTGAGAAAAATTTGATTTTTACCTATTCTGCCTCCCCGAAAGAACCGAGGTGAGTAACGTGGACCTAACAGAAAAGCCCTCGAAAGAGGCAACCAGGCCCGCCCTTGCTCGGTTATCCCTGGCTGGTAGCTCCCTACCCCAACAAACCAGGGATCAAAGCCCTCGCCAAGAGGCACCGGGAAGTAACCCTGCTCAGCCCGTCCTTAAGGATCAAAGCCCTCACAAGAGGCAACTGGGCCCGCCCTTGCTCAGTTATCCCTGGCTGGTAGCTCCCTACCCCAACAAACCAGGGATTAAAAGCCCTCGCCAAGAGGCACCGGGCAGTAACCCTGCTCGGCCCGTTCTTAGTAGGTCTCTTTGTCACGACCCGAAAGAGCACGTGACTGGCCCTTGAATCCAATGAAGTCTACAGAACTCCATCTGATCCAAGTAAGCCAAAGCCGAGAAATCTAAAGCCATTTTAAGAGTAAGTAAAGAAAACTGGTTTAAAGAAGTGAAGGAAAACATGTTTTGAAAATCAAGGTTTTTAAATAACTAAGCCGAATATGAATTTTTAAAATGGGTAACTTTTCCTGAAATTTCGGCAGAGTTTCCTTTGTAAAAACTGGCCCCGAACGGGGTACAACAAGAATAATATATATAACATGATAAAAGGCATCCCCAAGCGGGAGCTAGCTCTTCGTCAATCGACGGTCACAACCACGCAAGCAATAGTGATATACAACGCCAAAGGGCGAGGATCAAAACTGAAAAGAACTCAAAAACAGCCAGAAAACCGTAATACTGCTAGCGCGACTCTAAGGTCGAAATAATACAACACTGTTCTCTAAGTCTGAAATAATATACAAGTTTTTGGTTGATGGACAATTCTAGATACAATAATTAATACATGAACAATGGCGGTTCTGATACAAAGAACCCACCTATCCAAGCAAGTCACCCATAAGGAAGCAGTGTGCCAGAAATGCCGCTATGGAAATCTGTACGGCAAACCTGCAAGAACTGGGGCACAACGGGGGTGAGTTGCCAACTCGTGAATAGAAAGATATCTACAAGCAGAAATCGAATGCATGACCCATCCTAGGTCAATACGATCAGATATAAATAAACCTCAATATGAATAAAGCTAAAGCATGCCAAACTGGCAATATAATCTCTATATATGAGTGTAGTGCCAAGTACTCGTACTAGTGCCTCAGGTAATAGCATGTCATGAATATGAGGTATAATCGATGTAATCAAGTCTGCACACACGTGGATCCCGTCCACTCGTCACCCACTGACAATAACCACCATGCATGTAAATATCATAAATCATGTGCATGGGAAAATAATATGAGGATATAACCATCTGTGTCCCTCGCGACACGTCAAAATCATGGAACCAGGGTGCCCAGCATCGACACCCGAAAATATCATGAAAACGGTGCCCAGCATCGGCACGTAAATCCTCATATATCAGGCTCCGTCAGTCCGGATCGGCCCGCGGGCTCTGTCTGCGGTATCGGCCCTCGGCCCCGGCAGTATGCCCAACCATCTATCGACTCTGGTCGGTATCCTCCGGATAACCGCCAGGTCCAACCAATCACCGGTAGGTACTCGCCCGCCTCCAGGCTCAATCGGCAAAGCTCATCGATCATCTTGCCGAGGGGAACCATACTGGGTCCACCATGTACCCGCAATCGGCTCATCCACTCCTCGATTCGGGTTTCACATGTCGCTCTCAGCACCGAGAAAACACATGGTGGACGCACTGAAATATCATATCAAGGGTAACCGGGTTTTTAAAGCAATGACATATTCTCTTTTGAAATACCCTCGGTTCCCAAATCCAGAAATATCATAGAAACAACATATCTCAATGCGTATAATCAAAAGCACGAAGTATGCGACATGTAAAGGAAGGTATGCATATCATCATGTCATGCAAGGATCATATACTGAATGCAATAGTACTACAGTGTAGTGGCATGGCAATTATCGATGATGAGTGTGTGAGCCGGCAACAAGTGTACGTGGAACATATGCATCATCGATAATGGTGCTGGTGTCCAAGCAGCATGACTGAAATATAACCACAGTGCAAGCGATGCAATGCAAATAGCAGGAATATGCGGAAACGAATAATCAACGCAAAAGCACAGAACCTGCCCCAATAGATATGTCATGCAACCTTGCCTTTTGAAATAAGACGAATCAGGGCTTTTGGTAAAGTGAGGGTTACGGTGTTTTAAGAAAAGATGCCTCATTTGAAAATATCCGTATAACCCTTCTGCTTATCTTTAAAATATCCCCGATTCGTTAGTTTTGAAATAGGTATGACTCGGTCTAGTCTAATGCCTACTAAATAATCTAGACAGGAGGGGTATGAAACCACCTAATCTGAGTCAATATGTATATAGATATGATAGTTGGTGATCTCGCCTCAATAACATATCGTAAGATATCCTCGAGTTATGAGTGCGGATCTATCATCAATATCGGCTCGTACGGTAAATCGCCGTACGGCATCCCAATAGCTGGGTAGGGGTCAATATCACACTATCTCATCACATATCAGGTATCACTTATCATCAGATCACGCCATCTGGGGTACTACTGTAAGTCTAGTACGAATCGATACCATCTATAAAATATGAGTGCGGGTAAAGCACATGTCCAAAGGCCCACTAAAACTATCATATCGCACCTCAAAAGCCACTATGCCACATCGCCGATCTCACGGCCTCACATCAAATATCACCTCAACCCACGTATCACCATCAACCCGTATATGAACACATAGTCCCATACCCATGTGTAGATATACGCCCCATCAAATGGAAGAATGAATGCAAGAATATGTGTAAGTATATGTGTGAGTGCAACCACTACTCTAGGGTTCGCACTATACTAAAACCATATATTCATATCATCAATAATATCATTATCACTAACCATGATCCTAACAACACATAATAAATATACGCGTGTATACGTAGTCGTATACAACACCACGGACTGCGGGGGTGCTATACGCCATCCACCCGACTTCTCCCCGTAGATATAAATCTACTCACCTGTATCCTGCGTGTCGGTGTCGATGTCACCGTCATCTTCTGCATCGCCTCGGATCGTCGCGGGGTACCTACACATATCACACGTACCGCATCGCATCAAAACCAACTCAGAACTTGAAACGACACGCTAAATCCAATACGATACGCTAAAAGGCCTATAGGTTAGAACCTACGGCTAGCCTTCGCAAAACAACCCGAAATCACTCGATATAGACGTACAAACGTCACACAATCGAGATAACACACAAATATCAAAATCTAGAAATCAAGATACCCAAAACCAAAACTAAATCCAAAACAGCAACCCAAGAAAACGATCCCAGATTTCACCCTATGTGGAATCTGTCAAAACTAGATATACCCAGGGTCAAAACTATAGGAAATGGGGCCATGCACAGAAAACGAGGAAAATCCCCTCTGCTCTGGCCGCAAATTGCGGCCAGAATGGGAAAATCGGCGGCCTCAGGTTGGAATTGGGGGCTAGGGTTTGGGGTGTTGGTTCAGTGGTGCCTGAATATCTCACTGCCAACTCAGTTTCATTTATGGGATCTCGTGGTGATAGCAGATTCCATATAACAGTCTCAGATTTCCTGTTTTCCCCGATATCGATTCCGAAATTCCGTATTCTGTTTTCCAGTTCAGGTTTGGGTTCAATTTAGCATCACACCAGGGTTTCTAGGGTCTCAACAAGCCTCAATTTCATCTTAGTTTCAGTTTTACCCTAAACCTTAACTTGAAGTCTCCAAAATCCACAAAACGACACGATATCGATACTAAACTAGAATTGATGCATAAGGAAATTGAAATGCTACAAGAGGGTGCAGAAATTACCTCCTTTGGCAACTCAAGAAAATTCTTGAGTTGCTCAAAGTCCACCAAATCCAATCTTGCTAGGTTCAAAGTGTAGCTAGTGAGCTTGGGAACACTTTTTGTGAAATGGGAATGAGGTTTTGGCATTGTTTTCTTGATGGATCTAGGGTTTTCAAGAAGAGGGTGAGTGAGGGAGAGGGAGGGCAGCAGCAGCTCTAGAAGAAGAGGGGAGAGAGAGCAACAAGGGAAATAATGAGGGTATGGTTCAAAAAAAGTAGGGGTTGACTTTGCCCCTTTCTCTCTCTCATCATACCTACTCTTTTCCTTTTCTTTTCTTTTCCTTTTTCTTAACCTTCTCACCCTAATAGTGCATCCAAAAGAACCATGGCAACAAAAGAAATGTAACACAAGTGTAACAAGTGTGGAAAAATGATATGTGCACATTTTTGCACAAAAATGCTAAAAATCCAATTAGCGATTTTTAATCGCGATTAACACTAAATTAGCATATAACTAGTCTTAAAAACTTTAAAATGGCATAATTCTGTAATTTACCCTATTTTAGAATTTTCCTATTTATTTGCATTTAATTATAAATTTAATATTAAAATAATCAATAAAATAATATTAAATTATAAAAATTCCCAAAATTAATATTTTATCTTTTTGAAAATGTTACAATCTACCCCCCTTAAAGAAATTCGGTCCCCGAATTTAAATTTAAAACCCCAAATTCTAAAACATTTCGATACAAGTTCAAGTCGTCGGGGCTCCGAAATCATCAATACATAAAACGTCACAGCGCAATGCATGCGCAAGAGTACTGAGCAGATAACTCAAAAACAACGCCCCATCAAGCATCCCGCAATCATCGGAGTCAAGGTAAGGACACAATGTCAAATCCAAAACAAACCCGATATGATATGGATCAGAACTACACATGCAGACACCCAATCTATACATGTGAATAGCTGATGTAAAAGCATGCCAAATCCTTTTAAGTCGCTGTGCGATGTACCTAACACTGCACAGTGGCGGACGTTTTTCATAAGAAAATAACTATATATGTATATATATCCTTTGTTTAATAAGCACGTCCCGCCGTTTTGAAAACAATCAGAAGGGTTTCCTTATATTTAAAATATTTCGTGTCATATCGGACACGTAGGTATATATATTGAGACCATAGCTCGCTCTTCGGAAATCCCTTCGATAACTATCGATGCATGCAAAATCTACCCAGGTACTGTCCTCGGACTAGTCCTGCTCAGTACGAAAGCAAAATCCAACATCATAAAAAGTACTGCTCCAAAGGGAATAAATCTCAAAAATATACATAACACCACCCTGTGCGTCTGGTGCGCACGAAAATAAAAAAAAAAGATCCATATATGTGCCAAATAGGTGCACAAAACAGCATCTAGGTGCAACGGGTGTGCACGAAGCATCTGTCATAGGCAACGGGTGTGCCTGACAGCCAAAATCCGGTGCATCTGACATGCACGAAGAATCTCGATTTAGTGCATCGGGTGTGCACCAAAATCGTATCTCAAAACATGCGTCCAACATGCGCGAAAATCCAAATCGGTGCACCCATCATGCACGAATGAAAATCCAAACCCTGCGCACTCAACATGCACGAAATCATAAAATCCTATAGCAAACGTCGAACATACGCAAGTCCAACCAAAAGCACGGAGTGCAAGAATCAGTCATCAATATCAGGGTCAAAATCGACGATATAAAATGCGGCTCAATCAAAATCAAGTGTGCCGCGATGGAAAATCTCACAACCATGTGCATCGACGTGTACAAATCAAATCCAAAACACTAGAAGTGCATGAAAACTATGCTGAAAGCGTAAATCAAATCACTGCATAAAATAAGCATGAAATCGCAATCAACACCTCAGGAGTAATAACTATGTGCAAGGTATAAATACCCAGTAGGTGCAACCATGGTGCACAAAATCGAATATCATGAAACTCGGTCACCAAAACTAAATCACACGAATAGATCGCCAAAATACCGAAATCCAAAGTGACGGATACGTGATAGTCAAATCACAAAATCACAAATCATAAATACCGTCGTCGGTTGTTCCTCCTTCGAAATTGAGAAGGTGCCGGTGCATCCAATGCTAGCAGCGCAAGATATCCACTTGCCTCTTGCTCGCGACTGGCGTCCTCTGCCTCTGATTCCTTATCTTCCTGTAGATTACCAATCTCGTAATCCATCGGCTCACCGGCCCGGTCAGGAGTGCTGACAGGAACGATTCCGTTCTGGCACTTCTTTGGTAATCCCTCGGTCAATCTTCACGACTGCTCGTAAAGCAATATGTCTCTGGCGTCGGCCTACGGCTCTCTGAATGCACATCACACGTCTGATCCTGGGTGCAACATCATTGCAACGGTGCCCTGGAAGGAATCCTGCTCAAGGTCTCTGCCGATCTTGCCTATACCGATCTGTACGGAGGCTGGTACTCTAGCATAGTCTTTTCTCATTCAATGGACATCTGTGTCCTCAGCACAACATTTCCTCGGGAATTGGTCGCATCCCAACGCCTCTGCAAGCATATCAGGCCTCTGGTCTCGACGGGAAGTAATGACAGCTCATCGGCGTCTCGCACGAACCTCTTGTCCCGCTTGTCTGTATCATTGTCCATTTCGACATCGCGTTTCTGCCTGCGCACTGCAATGCCTTCGGCTACGGTCCATCCGAAGTCTCCAACACGGACTTGAAGTCACGGACTCGGTATCTTCATCACTCAGTAGAAGATATCTAGCCGAACACGTCCTCAGCGTGCATATCGCATCTCTGATGTCAGCGGAGTGAAACGTCAACTCGTCGAAATCTCGTGCAAACTCTTTACTCCACCTTGCTCCAATATCGACTGATTCGGACTCATCTCATCATGGCTACACGGACTGCGCTCCGACGGCTATGCTCGTATCTGGAGTCTCCCAAGCAGTGTCCCACCACATGATATCCGAATGATGTCGAACCATCCGATCGACTCGTCAGAACCTCACAATCCCCCAAGAGCTCACATCTCAGGTACAGTTTAATAGTATCGAGTACATGCCACAGCGTCGGTGGTCCAGCCGTAGAAGGGCAAACCCAAGCCTCACTAATAGCGCCGCGGAACCGCCGCAAACCCTAAGGTTCAAAGGCTTTCACACGGTCATTAAGTCGAGTTAGGGTTTCATTCTTCTAGAGGGTCCATAGAATCACCTGCATGTCTTTCCGAATACTTTAAACTTGGAAAATAGGCTCCTGACATTCGATCGTCTCAATCGACTCTCAACGAATCAGCGTGAAGTCGCCTCTAGCTGGAATCAATCCACCTGATGACCTCGCATCGGGGTAAGCGAACGAACCACATGTCCTAGTCATTCATCCTCGGTGACTAGCGACTCACTATCATATCTCTAAGAATATGCTCAGGCTGCAGTAGCTCCAATCATCTGGGCGATATCTCATTACTCGCAGCGACGACTGGCTCATTCGTCGGTACGCTAAGCAGCGCCTCAACCATCATGAATAAGCGATACATCAACGGTCATCACATCCTGGCTGGCCTCTATCAGTGGCTCAATCCTCTGGTGCCGATCAGCACATCCAGAAATCTCACAACAGCGACCTGTCAAACGCTCAAGTGCGGAAACACAAAATACGAAGCCTCAAAGCAACCGTATGTCTCTGGAATCACGCCCCGGTCAGCCCTCGTCCCCGACGAGCTCATGCTGACACACTCGAGCCGTAGCTCACCCTGCCCGTGCAATCGCGGCAGCAAAACCACAACCAGTATCGATGAAGATAGATCATAGGAAGGAATATAATACAGTGCAAGGAAATGTACAACCTAAGGTTTCTTAAGCGGAGTGGCGTGTCGTAAGTATGCCGCGGAACATACCAACGGTACGTCACTCTACTTTAGTCACCTATTCCATCAACCAAGGGTCATCCTATACGACGAAAGTTCGGGTTTAACACCCCCTTGACTAAGTCTAAGTTCCGTAAGGTCAAGCCTAAGTTCCGTATATAGATAACGCCCAAGGCCCCACATAGTCAAACTTAGACTCAAACCAAGGTCAACCTAGCGCTCTGATACCAACTTTGTCACGACCCGAAAGAGCACGTGACTGGCCCTTGAATCCTATGAAGTCTACAGGACTCCATCTGATCCAAGTAAGCCAAAGCCCAGAAATCTAAAACCATTTTAAGAGTAAGTAAAGAAAACTGGTTTAAAGAAGTGAAGGAAAACATGTTTTGAAAATCAAGGTTTTTAAATAACTAAGCCGAATATGAATTTTTAAAATGGGTAACTTTTCCTGAAATTTCGGCAGAGTTTCCTTTGTAAAAACTGGCCCCGAACGGGGTACAACAAGAATAATATATATAACATGATAAAAGGCATCCCCAAGCGGGAGCTAGCTCTTCGTCAATCGACGGTCACAACCACGCAAGCAATAGTGATATACAACGCCAAAGGACGAGGATCAAAACTGAAAAGAACTCAAAAACAGCCAGAAAACCGTAATACTGCTAGCGCGACTCTAAGGTCGAAATAATACAACACTGTTCTCTAAGTCTGAAATAATATACAAGTTTTTGGTTGATGGACAATTCTAGATACAATAATTAATACATGAACAATGGCGGTTCTGATACAAAGAACCCACCTATCCAAGCAAGTCACCCATAAGGAAGCAGTGTGCCAGAAATGCCGCTATGGAAATCTGTACGGCAAACCTGCAAGAACTGGGGCACAACGGGGGTGAGTTGCCAACTCGTGAATAGAAAGATATCTACAAGCAGAAATTGAATGCATGACCCATCCTAGGTCAATACGATCAGATATAAATAAACCTCAATATGAATAAAGCTGAAGCATGCCAAACTGGCAATATAATCTCTATATATGAGTGTAGTGCCAAGTACTCGTACTAGTGCCTCAGGTAATAGCATGTCATGAATATGAGGTATAATCGATGTAATCAAGTCTGCACACACGTGGATCCCGTCCACTCGTCACCCACTGACAATAACCACCATGCATGTAAATATCATAAATCATGTGTATGGGAAAATAATATGAGGATATAACCATCTGTGTCCCTCGCGACACGTCAAAATCATGGAACCAGGGTGCCCAGTATCGACACCCGAAAACATCATGAAAACGGTGCCCAGCATCGGCACGTAAATCCTCATATATCGGGCTCCGTCAGTCCGGATCGGCCCGCGGGCTCTGTCTGCGGTATCGGCCCTCGGCCCCGGCAGTATGCCCAACCATCTATCGACTCTGGTCGGTATCCTCCGGATAACCGCCAGGTCCAACCAATCACCGGTAGGTACTCGCCCGCCTCCAGGCTCAATCGGCAAAGCTCATCGATCATCTTGCCGAGGGGAACCATACCGGGTCCACCATGTACCCGCAATCGGCTCATCCACTCCTCGATTCGGGTTTCACATGTCGCTCTCAGCACCGAGAAAACACATGGTGGACACACTGAAATATCATATCAAGGGTAACCGGGTTTTTAAAGCAATGACATATTCTCTTTTGAAATACCCTCGGTTCCCAAATCCAGAAATATCATAGAAACAACATATCTCAATGCGTATAATCAAAAGCACGAAGTATGCGACATGTAAAGGAAGGTATGCATATCATCATTGTTGGGGTAAAAATTTACACCCCCGTTGACCGAGTCAAAGTCAAGGTCAACCCCAAGCCAGTGGGCCCAAGCCCAGGTCAAGCGGGCCCATGCCCAAGTCAAGCCCACGGCCAGCCTCCCCATGGAAACGACAAAATCATATAATAAATAATTATTATGTAATTTTTTATACATGAATGTATGTAAAATGGGCATAAAGCCAATATTTTGTAAGCCCATGGCTTATGTGCAAAAATGAAATGGCACATGAGCCATGGGATAGGCAAAATGCCATTTTGTAAAGCCCAAGGGGCTATATGCAAATATGTAAGCCTATAAAAGGCAACATGATGAATAAAAAAAAATATACTTTTCATTCTCTCCAAAAAAAGTTTCAGAGCTGAGCTCTTTCTTTCTTCTTCAAGGTTCCAAAAGCTTCTTCTTTCTTTTGAATTAAATCAAGAGTTTTACTCTTCCTTTTTCAAAACTAAATAGTTTTCCACCACAAAACCCACAAAGGGGAACTTGGATCTGTCATCAGATCTTAAAAAGGAGAGATTTTGAGATTTCACATCTCTTGATCTTCAAGATCCAGCAAGCAACAGGAGGAAGAAGAAGAACCCCTTCCATTAACCCCAAAAACACACTCAGGAGTCCAACTCCTCTCTGATTTCTCTTCAGAGAAATCTTTTTCAGGCTAAAAGCCTCTTGTCCTCTCCAGTGCGCAGTGCAAGTGCGCAAGGCGCCCGCGTGCCGACACGTGGCGCGCGCGCTTACGCAAGTGCGCAAGGCCCCCGCGTGCCGACACGTGGCGCGCGCGCTTGCGCACCTGCGCGCTTGCGCAAGTGCGCAACGGCCCGCGTGCCGACACGTGGCGCGCGCGCGCTTGCGCAAGTGCGCAACGCGCCCGTGTGCCGACACGTGGCGCGCGCGCGCTTGCGCACCTGCGTGCTTGCGCAAGTGCGCAACGCGCCCGCGTGCCGACACGTGGCGCGCGCGCGCTTGCGCACCTGCGCGCTTGCGCAAGTGCGCAACGCGCCCGCGTGCCGACACGTGGCGCGCGCGCTTGCGCACCTGCGCGCAGCGCTCATGCGCAAGTTGCCCACGTGTTGACACGTGGCGCGCACAGCACCTTACCGCACAGCGCTCTAGGCGCTGGCCCCACGCATCCCTTGGATGCCTTTCCCCCCTCCTTTTGTGTACATACATACATATATACATATGTATATAAATTTATACACACACATACTCCGCCACACTCTCCCCCTCAAAAAATTTTTCGGGCCGGGGCGCTGCCCCGAACCCCGCAAGGGGGCTGCTAGCCCCCTTGACCCCCAGCCCGCTATCCGGGTAGCGGGACCCCCGTAAAAACTCTGCGTGGCTCCCGATATATCCAAACCCCCCTTTTCAAAACACAGCACACGTACACTGCACATTGAGTTCGCATGACCATTTTAACCCGTTAATCGGAGGTTCCCTCGCCCCAAAGGCGAGGGGTAATTAACGGCAGCTTAGTCCGCGGCTGCCGGAGATTCGGATCCCCACAATCATTAAACCCCGTCCTACTCCAGGCAGGGGAAATCTGTAGTGCGCCTGACAAGCGCGCGCGTATTCCCATCTCAATGGGGTGACGAAAAACACCCTACAATCATGTCATGCAAGGATCATATACTGAATGCAATAGTACTACAGTGTAGTGGCATGGCAATTATCGATGATGAGTGTGTGAGCCGGCAACAAGTGTACGTGGAACATATGCATCATCGATAATGGTGTTGGTGTCCTAGCAGCATGACTGAAATATAACCACAGTGCAAGCGATGCAATGCAAATAGCAGGAATATGCGGAAACGAATAATCAACGCAAAAGCACAGAACCTGCCCCAATAGATATGTCATGCAACCTTGCCTTTTGAAATAAGACGAATCAGGGCTTTTGGTAAAGTGAGGGCTACGGTGTTTTAAGAAAAGATGCCTCATTTGAAAATATCCGTATAACCCTTCTGCTTATCTTTAAAATATCCCCGATTCGTTAGTTTTGAAATAGGTATGACTCGGTCTAGTCTAATGTCTACTAAATAATCTAGACAGGAGGGGTATGAAACCACCTAATATGAGTCAATATGTATATAGATATGATAGTCGGTGATCTCGCCTCAATAACATATCGTAAGATATCCTCGAGTTATGAGTGCGGATCTATCATCAATATCGGCTCGTACGGTAAATCGTCGTACGGCATCCCAATAGCTGGGTAGGGGTCAATATCACACTATCTCATCACATATCAGGTATCACTTATCATCAGATCACGCCATCTGGGGTACTACTGTAAGTCTAGTACGAATCGATACCATCTATAAAATATGAGTGCGGGTAAAGCACATGTCCAAAGGCCCACTAAAACTATCATATCGCACCTCAAAAGCCACTATGCCACATCGCCGATCTCACGGCCTCACATCAAATATCACCTCAACCCACGTATCACCATCAACCCGTATATGAACACATAGTCCCATACCCATGTGTAGATATACGCCCCATCAAATGGAAGAATGAATGCAAGAATATGTGTAAGTATATGTGTGAGTGCAACCACTACTCTAGGGTTCGCACTATACTAAAACCATATATTCATATCATCAATAATATCATTATCACTAACCATGATCCTAACAACACATAATAAATATACGCGTGTATACGTAGTCGTATACAACACCACGGACAGCGGGGGTGCTATACGCCATCCACCCGAATTCTCCCCGTAGATATAAATCTACTCACCTGTATCCCGCGTGTCGGTGTCGATGTCACCGTCATCTTCTGCATCGCCTCGGATCGTCACGGGGTACCTACACATATCACACGTACCGCATCGCATCAAAACCAACTCAGAACTTGAAACGACACGCTAAATCCAATACGATACGCTAAAAGGCCTATAGGTTAGAACCTACGGCTAGCCTTCGCAAAACAACCCGAAATCACTCGATATAGACGTACAAACGTCACACAATCGAGATAACACACAAATATCAAAATCCGGAAATCAAGATACCCAAAACCAAAACTAAATCCAAAACAGCAACCCAAGAAAACGATCCCAGATTTCACCCTATGTGGAACCTGTCAAAACTAGATATACCCAGGGTCAAAACTATAGGAAATGGGGCCATGCACAGAAAACGAGGAAAATCCCCTCTGCTCTGGCCGCAAATTGCGGCCAGAATGGGAAAATCGGCGGCCTCAGGTTGGAATTGGGGGCTAGGGTTTGGGGTGTTGGTTCAGTGGTGCCTGAATATCTCACTGCCAACTCAGTTTCATTTATGGGATCTCGGGGTGATAGCAGATTCCATATAACAGTCTCAGATTTCCTGTTTTCCCCGATATCGATTCCGAAATTCCGTATTCTGTTTTCCAGTTCAGGTTTGGGTTCAATTTAGCATCACACCAGGGTTTCTAGGGTCTCAACAAGCCTCAATTTCATCTTAGTTTCAGTTTTACCCTAAACCTTAACTTGAAGTCTCCAAAATCCACAAAACGACACGATATCGATACTAAACTAGAATTGATGCATAAGGAAATTGAAATGCTACAAGAGGGTGCAGAAATTACCTCCTTTGGCAACTCAAGAAAATTCTTGAGTTGCTCAAAGTCCACCAAATCCAATCTTGCTAGGTTCAAAGTGTAGCTAGTGAGCTCGGGAACACTTTTTGTGAAATGGGAATGAGGTTTTGGCATTGTTTTCTTGATGGATCTAGGGTTTTCAAGAAGAGGGTGAGTGAGGGAGAGGGAGGGCAGCAGGAGCTCTAGAAGAAGAGGGGAGAGAGAGCAACAAGGGAAATAATGAGGGTATGGTTCAAAAAAAGTAGGGGTTGACTTTGCCCCTTTCTCTCTCTCATCATACCTACTCTTTTCCTTTTCTTTTCTTTTCCTTTTTCTTAACCTTCTCACCCTAATAGTGCATCCAAAAGAACCATGGCAACAAAAGAAATGTAACACAAGTGTAACAAGTATGGAAAAATGATATGTGCACATTTTTGCACAAAAATGCTAAAAATCCAATTAGCGATTTTTAATCGCGATTAACACTAAATTAGCATATAACTAGTCTTAAAAACTTTAAAATGGCATAATTCTGTAATTTACCCTATTTTAGAATTTTCCTATTTATTTGCAATTAATTATAAATTTAATATTAAAATAATCAATAAAATAATATTAAATTATAAAAATTCCCAAAATTAATATTTTATCTTTTTGAAAATGTTACACTCTTACGGCCCCTCCCGCACTAAGGATCAAAGCCCTCTCCAAGAGGCCACGGAGCAGCTACCCTGCTCGACGCATCCCCAGTGGGCAGCTTCCTGCCCACCAGACGCCGAGGATCTGAAGCCCTCATCGTGAGGCCGCCGAGTTCCTTCCTGCTCGGCACATCCAAAGCGGACAGCCTCCTGCCCATCAGACGCTGAGGATCTGAAGCCTGTTAGTGTATATACCCTAGAGACCATTACTGTATCATACTAGTTTGTATATTACTTAATGGAAGCTTGGGATATTCACCTTGTATAGACAATCTTGCTCAAAATAGTAGTATGCTACTTGGTTTGTTTCTACTTTAATGTGTACATGTGTTTATTTTAGTATATCACCTATACACATTAGTGGAGCCCTTAGGATCTTTTCTTGATTACCAGCGTTGTGATGACAGTCACACTCGTGGGGGCTGGGTAATCCACAAGCACATCCTTATGCAGGTCCCTAGTCGCAGGTCTATCGAGACAGGGCATCGATACTCCGGAGTAAACTAGCGTATGCGCTTCTCATACCAGCAGGGGAGACGGTCTGTCCCACAGCCGTCAGTACGTCGTACTTGAGATAGTATGCGGGTGCTCGTTAGGTTACGAGTACACTGGACATGACTCGTCGGGAACTGTTGGTTGGTACTATACCTATCGTCAGTTATCAGTTCCCAGGTGACATGAGTACAGCTTAGTCCGCTGACTTAACACTGTCACTTCGCCTCGAGTGTGTTCCCACTGTACTTAGATTACTACCCTACCACGGCTCAAAGGAGTCGTGCAAACAGGTAGTAGTTGGGTGCAATCCCGAAGCACTTGGAGGCAGTGACGGTTAGACAGGATTCGTCTCTCCCGGTATTGGGGGTTGATATCGCGCTGTGTCTAGGAGAGCCATTACACAAAGTCCCTGGCCAGGGCAAGTGAGATATACTGGTAGGTTTCCAGCGTTATCTCAGGGTGTTCTGGGCTACACTCCGACACGACTTGTACCGCTATTAGGGGACTGACGTTTACCGCCCCTCTAGGCCTGCCATGCGATATTCTCAGATGAACAGACCGGACTGTACGCAGATTGTCACATTCAAGCTCAGTAGGAGTTCAGATGGGTTTCACCTCGTCAGTCTTCTTATCGGCATCTACCTGGGGGCCGTTACGCACAGCTAGTGCCGCTTGCGGTCTGTGGTTAAACCCACTGCCAGCGTAGTGTCGAGTCTTTAGAGTCCCACACAGAGAGCTATTCGCCTTTAGGCAAAAGAGTAGAGCTCGCATGGTTTTGCGACAGGGTTCGGTCACATCCGTGCACGTCTAGTGTCCGGGCAGTTATCACTAGCGGGCTTTGGTTTAAGCCAGATACTAGTGTACGTTTTGGGATTGGTTTTATCTCGTTTGTATTCGTGTTCCTCGGAACGCGGATGCGGGTGTGTATGCACTGTTGACAGAGAGACAGAGGCAGAGGATTCTCATTAGGGTTGTTGACTGTTGACTTTTGCTAAACCCTAATGAGAATAAGAAATATGATTAATGATAATATTAATTGAGTATTATTGTGCCATGGTTGGTTTTAAGGGTTGACTTTGTTGACTTGTTGACTTTGTTGACCGGTTGACTAGGTTGGACTAGTTGACCATCATCATGACAATGGCTATCATTTCTTGGCATTGACCTTGGCTTGCTTGTTGGTTCACAAATTGCATTTAATGCAAGAAATGATATGGCCATTTGATATGATAACAACCATCACATAATACTCAATTATTATTATGTGTTATGATGATTTTGGATTATGAGAGCAAGGGTGACAAAAGTCTTGCTCATTCTTTCATTTGCTTTCTCTCTCATGAAAAGCTCTCTCATCCAAAAGCTCTCCCTCTTCCTCTTGCTCTCTCTCTAGTTCAAGGCAAAAACCTCTCATGTGTTGAGAATCATTTGCCTTGGAGATAAAAACCCAAAACACTTCTCTACTCATCCTAGTGCACAAAGTCTAGCAAGCCAAGTGTTCTAGTTTCCTCTAATTTGAGGTTGAAGCCAAAGGTAGAAGCTTTCAGGTGGATCCATCTTCGGCACAAAGAGACGACGAGGAAAGAACCATCCGACCACCACAAGGAGACCAAGAGAAGGAGTTCAAGTTAAGGTATAACTACTAACCGAGTAGGTAAAACTCTTAGTTAGGATTGTTAGATAGTTGTTTAACAAAGATCCGTATTTTGAGTTCATGTTACCACCAAAAGAAAAATCGTTTTTCATCATTTCCGCAATCCCGAAAGAACCGGGAGAGGTAACGTGGACTTACAAAGCCCTCATCATGAGGCTGCCGCGTTCCTTCCTGCTCGGCGCATCCCCAACGGGCATCCTCCAGCCCATCAGACGCTGAGGATCTGAAGCCCTCATCGTGAGGCCGCCGAGTTCCTTCCTACTTGGCGCATCCCCATCGGGGCAGCCTCCTGCTCATCAGACACTAAGGATCTGAAGCCCTTATCGTGAGGCCGCCGAGTTCCTTCCTGCTCGGTGCATCCCCAGCAGGCATCCTCCTGCCCGTCAGACGCTGAGAATCTGAAGCCCTCATCGTGAGGCCGCCGAGTTTCTTCCTGCTCGACGCATCCCCAGCGGGCATCCTCCTGCCCACCATACGCTGAGGATCTCAAGCCCTCATCGTAAGGCCGTCGAGTTCCTTCCTGCTCGACGCATCCCCAGCGGGCATCCTCCTGCCCATCAATGCGGTGGGTCCAAAGCCCTCCTCGCGAGCCCGCTGAGTAGTTTCCTGCTTGGCGCATCCGCAGTGGGTAGCTTCCTACCCTACGAAGAAACAGATCCAAGGCCCGCCAAACAAACTCATACTCAACGCGCGATCAACGCTCAACTCCGGCAAAGGGAGGATACCGACCTACCCACACTTGTCCTTCGTTCGACTTATACTCGATGCACGACAACAAGAACGCCGTATCGTCCCAGAACAATCCACCATGAGGAATTACCAGCGCCAAGCCGCACAAAAGGAACCAAGCAGTCCACTCTCGACCCGATCCACGAATAAATCGGAACGAGAGTGGGGGGCTAATGGTTTCACTGCTCGGTCCATCCTTAACAGGCCTCTTACGGCCCCTCCAGCACTAAGGATTGAAGCCCTCATCAAGAGGCAGCCGAGCGGCTACACTGCTCGGCTATCCCTAGCCGGTAGCTCCCCCACCCCACAACGCCAGGGATCGAAGCCCTCACCAAGAGGCACCCTTGCAGCTACCCTGCTCGGCTATCCCCGGCTGCTAATTCACTACCTTACAACTCCACGGATCGAAGCCCTCGCCTAGAGGCCCCGGGCAGCTACCCTGCTCGGTCGATCATCAGCATGCTTCTCCAAGCTTCCCACGCTAAAGAACATGACCTCACCAAGGGGCATCCGGTTCTACGTCTAAGCAATCTCCACCTTGACTTCGGGGCCATGGAGATACCGTCTTCGCACTGGTCTTTGCACACTCGGCAAACGAACAGATTCAACTTGATGTATGATCGCTAGACAAAGAACCGGCATAAAACGAAGGCAGTGTTGTGCAAATACGAGTGTTTATCGACAAAGAAAAATATGAGCACAAACACCACTACAAAAACAAAAAGGTTTATTCACAAAGTCAAAGCTTTTATAAGGGTACTGTGGGCTCCCCGGCCTTACAAAAATGCCCGAAGGCCTACAAAATACTCGACTCAACAAAACGAAGAAAAAAAACATGAAGACAAGGGGCTTCAGGCCTCAAGGCAGAGCGCAACCTCGGGAAGCCCAGCGCCCACCATAGGAGCCTCAGCATCGCCCTCGTCGGGTATCTCCCCAGGGCCGTCCTCCTGCTCGTCATCCCCTCGGGGATATTCGGCTCGAAGCTCTTCGTCACCGAACTCCGGCATCCGAGCCTTGACGGCATCAAGGGCTTCATGCCAGATGGCAGTGGTGGCCGAGGCTAGGACAGTGTAGAACAGTTCCGACTTTTGGAAGTTCTCTACCGCCTTCGCCGCTCTGAGGTCGGCCTGCTTCACCGCCTCTACCTCAGCCTCCAACTCCTTCCGGTGGGCGCTCGCTGACTTCTTCATGGTGCCGATGAGCACCTTAGAGTCCTGAAGCTTAGCCTCGGCGGCCTGGACGGCCTCGCGGAACCTGGCGACCTCTTGCTTCGAGGCCGCCGCCTCCTGCTTCGCGGCCGCCGCCTCCTGATTCCCGACCGCCACCTCGCCCTCAAGGGTAGCGATCCTCGTCATCGCCGCCTCCAGCTCCCGCTTCAAACTCTCCCCCAGCGAGGAGAGCTCGCCCGTGGCTCGCATCGCCAGGGCTATCTCCTCCTCCTCCATCCAAACGACGAGAGCGACGTACTGGAGGACCTGAAGAAATCAGAGGGGGTCAGAAAGAAAAAGGAGCACCAAATCTCGCGAATGATGATACGCTGAGTGAAGAATTGAGTGAGATACGAGCACTAACCTGCACGACCTCTTGGACGATGGACGCCATTTATGCCTTCAGGGTCCCCCCCAAAGACCTTGCCCCTGGCCGACCTCTCCATGTTGGACAATAAGCTATCGGCGACGGAGAGCCCTGAGGGCACCTCAAAGCGGAGCTCCCCCTCGTCTACTAAGATCGGGGAGGCCGGGGACCGCGGGACTGCGTGGGGGAACCTCTTTGGGGCTGACGGCGGAGGGATGGTCTCTACCTCCGAAGCCGGGGCCTCCTTCCGCTGAACCCGCTTTCGGCTCGGCGTCTTGCTGGGCTCCGGGCGCGATCCATGCTTGAGCCCTGGGGTAGGACGGCTGCTGGGGGAGCTGGGATCGACGTCTAACGAGAAGAGCTGGCCCCTCCAGCCTTCGACCCCTTCTTCGGCTTGCGCATGGCCGCTTGAAGTTAGCTCATGTCTATAGGTTCTGCACAAGGCAAGGTACAATGAAGTTAGCAACACAAGCAAAAATGAAAATAAACGCAAGCCTAACAGAACGCCTACGAGCTCCTAACTTACCGGCGAGCTGGGCGGGGCTAAGCCGGGCCCAGCTAAGGGCCCGCTCAGAAAGCAGCACATCAGCCCGGGGAACGGGCTCCCACTCCGCCACTCTCACAGCGTCGGAGTCGTTGGACGGGCTTCCTCGCCGCACCTATCCCTAGACCACTGGGTGGGCACGGGCCAGTCCTCACCTTCCGGTGGCCCAATGAAGAAAAACTTCTTCTTCCAATCGTGGATGGAAGAGGGCAGGGCGACGACACCCGACCCGGGTGCACTCCCCGGTCGTTTCCTAAAAGAGAGATAAACCCACCTCCGGTCGCCCGCGCGGGTGCCGGGGTGGCCTTTGTAAACTAGAGAGGATGCGAGGATGGGCAAACCAAAAGAAATCATCTGCAACTTCAAGCGGACCAGGAACCCAAGGAGAATCCTCCATGAGTTCGGCACTAGCTGGCCCGGGGCTAGCCCAAAGTAATTTAGCGCCCTAACAACCTTGGGAGAGAAGCGAAGGCGCATTTCGGCCCAAAAGGATTCCAGATACAAGGCAATCTCTTTACCCCGTACCTGATCTGCCCTCTCTTCTTCCTCGGCCAAACGTAGAGTGTACCCGGATAGGATATGGAAACGAGCCCGAGCGGTGGCAAGCTCGTTTTCGTACCTCATCAAGGATGGCACGCTAGGGGCATCCGCCACCTCCGCTCGGGGATCCACCCCTGACGCGCGGCCACGGGAAGAAGATCTGACCTTAACTCCCCGGGAAGGCTCCGACTCGGCGGAGGGATACCTAGAGTCTACCCTGACGACATCTACAGACCCCTTAAAGGAAGACATCTAACCTGATGGAGAAGTCCTCGGAAACACAGAAACCCGACCTAAGAGGAGAGTGCCGAGCTTACAAGATCAAGAGTGGGGGAAATATGAAGAGAGATGGGCCCTGAAGCGGACCCACCCCTATTTATAGCCACCGGCGTCCTCATCCAACGGCGACAGTCGATTCCCGCCGAAACAACTCTTCGCATTCGACGACCACGATTGCTCTACCTATCGCACGCACATTGGCCGGATCCCATCAGACGCCTGAGGTCTGCGGCCTGTCGCGTCAGCCAACCAGCGCCCGACACGTAGTCTGTCGCTTCAGCAAAAGTACGCGCGATCCGGCGCACCCTTTTTAATGCAGAGATCTCTCCCTGATTCGCTGACATCATCCAGAAAATACAACGGATTACCCGGGGATACACCTGACGATATCTTCGAAAGGAAGCTCACCTCGAGTGACCCGGCAGACCACTCTCGACACGACCCGTCAGCTGGTCGGGACGAGAGTGGGGGGCTAATGATGATGCTCGATATCGGTGATCTCCCAGATCATGACACGTGGAAGATGACGTGTTCCAGGGCTCATAAGAAAGAACCTACAGTGGCCGACCAGACCACTTCTGTGCTCGTCCTATAAACAAACGCTGGCTCACCTCCGAGCCCCTGCACAATTGGCCTCCTCGGCCTCACAGCTCGTCTCCGGGCAACCGCGGAACCAAGATACCTCGGCTCTCCCGCTCATCCGTGAGCTCTCCCGCCGAGGTCATCTTCCTCGGTCTTATCGACCGACCATCGGCACCGCTCACAGGCGCAACCGCCATCCCGCGAATCTCGCCATTGGCGAGATATCCGCCGGCCACATCCCACGTTCCACGCCATCACGATCCCCCATTAACGAGCCTGTCTCGCCATTAATGGGAGATCCCGCTCATCATGCGGGCGTGACGTCGGGAGCGCAACTGCCGGCGTGATTCTCGCGCCTACCCTGCCTGCTACCACCGTTATATAAACCTCTTCTTCAGACAGTTCAAGTAAACCATTTTTACTCCACTAAGCCGTTACTTTGCTCGGATCTCTAGTCTATCTTGATCGTCGGAGGGTCCTCGGTGGTACAACCATCTCGGGACTTCCTTGCAGGTAGCTCGGCGACCACAACCTCAAACCCATTGAGATCCATACGCTTCAGGAGCGACAGCCTCCAGATCCAATCTCAGCCACCCATCGCCGCCATCAGCAGATCAACGAAAGGTAACATCTTGGCGCGATACAGGCCGCGTCACCCTGCATCAAAATACTAATCGAAGATTCGGTGAAGAATCAACAGCCCATATCAAACACTCATTAACAAACAGAACTTGAATATATCAACCCTAAGTTGGGATCGTAGGTAAAATCTTATCTGCTCAGTTTTTACAGATTTTAGTAGAGTCCGCATGTTATTGCAATTGTATGGTTGCAAAATGTGAAGATGAGCATGCAAAACTTGCAATCTGCTCTTGTTAGAGCAATTGGAAATGCTCAATTTGCTGCAAGAAAGCAGCTTAGCTTGTTTATTGCTAAAGAAACGCAGGATAGCATGGTGGAAAAACAGTTTGGCACCTGATGAGCAAAGGAAGGAGCTGTGGACCTGTGGTATTTAAAAAAAAAATTCTAGCCTTCTGGTGGCAGAAGGTTCGCTTTAGACTTCCTGTAGTCTATTTTTAACATTTGCCACGGATGTCAACTAAAGCAGGTCCTATTTATTTAGGTTAGAAGATTTGGAGGTTTTAATTAATAAAAAGATTTCGGGGTTCTTTTCAAACACCAAAGATTTGGGGTCCGTATATTTGAAGGGGGAAAAAACCTTTTTATACAACTCAAACCATCGAAATTCCTAAGATTTTGGGGTTCCAAAATAAACCCTTTGTATATATAGGAAACGGGCTCTGCAGGGCCAAACTGCAGTGTGCTCTCACATGAACCGGTTGTTGTGAACTTTCTATATCCGTGATCCTCCAAGGAGTCATAAAACACACTAAGAGTTGCAGGGGAAAAATAATCTATCAGGATCGCATGCAAACAAACCACATGAAAAAGACTAACCAGACAATCTATCAAAACAATACAAATTATCTGAAGCACACAAGTAACGCAAACATAAAATTTACGCGACGACGAAAACTTTCACTATTAAGAAACTAATACAAGAATCTGCCTCTGCGATTAACATCTAAATACAATGCCAAATCTCTATTCAAATCTCTCTCTTTCTCTCTCGGCCTCAATTCCAGCAACGCACCATTAAAAAAACCCTCAGGATTTTATATAATGCTGCAGAATTTTTGTTGCCCCAAACTTCAATTATCTCCTCTATTTAAATAATAGCAGCTGACCACACATTAATGGCTAGCAGACTTCATATTTTGCACTTGATTAATTTATATAGACTTCATCAAAACTTTGATATAATTAGTGATAACTTAGAGATTAATATATATCTCCATGAGGTATTCCTTGTAAGTTAAATGTAAATTTTAGAGACCATTGTTGTACATGATTGTATATTACAATAGATACTTGGACATATATCGGGAGATATTTCTTGCTTGACATGATATTATGCTATCTGGTTGCTCTTTATCTTAACATGTAGACTTGTATTGCGATACTGTTTTTCTCTCACATGTTGATAAAGCCTTTAGGATGTGTACTTGACTAGCATGACTATGATGGAGATCATACAAGTGGGACCAAGATAGTCCATAAGTTCATCTTTTAATTGTTCCTAGTTGAGGGTTTATCGAGACGGGGTATCGATATTCCAGTGTAGACTAGCGTATACGCTTCTTGACTCATATGATGGGCGATAGATGATCCCCATATCCATTGGTGTTTGACATCAAAGATGGTATACGGGTGCTCAGTACAGACAGGGTATACTGAACAGGACTAGCCAAGAACTCGTAGATGGTATTATACCTCACGTCAGATAGCAGTTCTCTAGTGACATTGGTACATGTTAGTTCGTAGACCCGAGATCGTCATAAAGTCTTGTGTGATTCCCACTGTACTTTGATTTCCACCTTACCACGTTCAACAGAACGTGCAAAACGGTGGTATTTGGGTACAGTCCCGAGTCACTTAGAGGCAATGAGCGATAGAAGGTGATTCGTCTATCCCGGTATTGGGGGTTGATGTTGCGCTGTGCTCGATTGGCTATAACAGGAAGTCCCTGGCCAGGGCTGATACTGAGATTTACGGTTAAGTGTTATCAGTAGTTTCTCGACCCGTTATGAGCTTCACATCGATATGACTTATCAAGTTACCGGGGTCTGATGTTTACCACCTCTAGAGTAGATATGCGACATATCAGACGAAGAGACTAGACTGTATGGTAGTGTTACTTATTGGATTCACAGGAGTATGAGCAGACTTTCTTGTTGATCTTCTGATCGCTCAATACCCGGGTAGCCGTTACGTCCGGCTAGTATCGCTGTCGGCTTGTGGGTGACTGATATGATCATCACCTACTGCCGGTGTATTGACGAGTCTTTAGAGTCTTACACAGAGCTTTCCTGGCTCAGGTAAAACGAAGTAGGAGCACATATGTGATATGTGCGGGACCGAGATTAATATGTGTATGTGATACCGTATTCTAATCTCACGATATGTGATATCGGTCGGTTATATGTGATATAGCCGGGTTATCGAATCAAGTGTTGATTCGAAAAGTTGATATATATGATATTAGACGTTATGTTGGGTTACGCCAGCGCCCCGGCCATCAATCCGTATCCAAATGCGGAACAAAACTTTTAGAAATCGGCGCTAACGGAACCCTACTCAACGGATCGTACCATTAACCCTATACTAGTTATATGAAAAGTGGTTAGAGAGGTTATACCGATCGATCCGTGTCCTTTGGTTTTCAACCTCTGTCCCAAGCTCCTCGCGGCTTCCTTGATCATGTTTGATCTCCGGTCTTCCTACATCGAAGAAAATCCACGTCGAGGGTTAGTAATATGGGCTCCCGCCTCAAAACCGAAGCAACTCGGGTATCTAGTTTGCAAACCTAGATATCCAAGATGAAATAGAGATTGTGTGTGAATACTGTCTCAATACACCCAAGGATTCTCAACTCATGAGAGGGTTTGGGTGGAGCTTGAAGAAGCGCCATGGAGTGAAGAGTATGAGCTCAATGGAAAAAAGCAAGTGAAGAAAGTGTCTGCTCTCTTTCTTGAGTTGTTTTGGCTAAGTGTTTTGTGTGTTATTATGTGATCACTTAAAGAAAAAAACCTCACTTGAGAAAGTATATGCCTTTGCTTCACCACAATAATATCTCACAAAATATCTTACACAAAACAAAACACCCCATCATGTCACCATGACTCACTTCATGACCCATCACCATGAGTCACACCCATGTGGCACCATGAATCACCAAGTGAGCATGCTAGATAATGAATGCAAACAATGAGTCACATTTTCCATTCCAAGTAAACATTTAAAACCCTAAATGTTTAATAACAAAATGAAATGGAAACTTCAAAAGTAATCTTGTAACGAATTACAAGAATACTCCTTATCCATATATACATACCTGCATCCGTATTCCGACTGAATACGAATATAACGAGACGAAAATAATCCAACAATATAATAGTAGGATCCGGCTTAAACCAAAGCCCACTAGTATTATCCGTCCGATCATGATCCGTTCACATGTGCGCATATATGATCGAACTGTTGGAAATAGTGCCCTCAGAGTCAATTATTGGATCACATGCACGTGATTGGAATGATTGAGGGAGGGCCTATCCCGGTAGGACAGTCTTACTCAAGATGATAGTATGCTATCTGGTTTATCTTTATCATCGTGTACTGCTTTAGGTGACCTTACGAGTCGCTATTACACGTTGATAGAGCCCCTAGGATTCTTGCTTGACTACCAGCAGTATGAGGACGATCATATACGTGGGAGCCGGGGTCTATAAGCACATCCTTAAAAGGTCCCTAGTCGTGGGAGTTTCGAGACAGGGCATCGATACTCCAGAGTAGACTAGTGTATACAGTCGAGACCCCGACGAGGGGCGGTGGCCGGTCTCACAAGCCACTGAAGTCAGTTGGTTCACCTAAGGTGTATACAGGTGCTTATTGGGTTATGAATACACCGGACAGGACTCACCGGGAACATGCTAGTTGGTCTTATACCTGACGTCAGATAGCAATTCCCTGGTGACATGTGTACTGGTTAGTTCATCGACCTGAGATCGTCATTTGTCTCGTGTGAGTTCCCACTATACTTTGATTACTACCCTACCACACTCAAAGGAGACGTGCAAACAGGTTTTAGTTGGGTACAGTCCCGAGCCACATGGAGGCAGTGAGCGGATCTGCAGGGGTTCGTCTCTTCCGGTATTAGGGGTGAGGTCGCACTGTGTCTAGGAGAGCCATTACACGAAGTCCTTGGCCAAGGCAGGAGATTTACTGGTAGGTATTCCAGTAGTATCTCAGGGTGTTCTGGGCTACACTCCGACACGACTTGTACCGCTTTTGGGGGTCTGACTTTTACCAACCCCCTAGGCCCGCCATGCGATGCTCATAGACGAATGGACCGGACTGTACGGATATTGTCACTGACAGGCTCAGTAGGGTGTCAGGATGAGTTCGCTCATCGACGTCCCTTTTGGTCAATAGCTGGTAGCCCGTCACGTATGGCTAATACCTCTGACGTGTTAGTGGTTAAATCCACAGCCATAGTATTGACGAGTCTTTAGAGTCCACCACACACAGTTACTCAGGTTTCGGGCGAAACGCTGTAGAGGCCGTATGGAGATATGGCAGGGTTCGATCAGATACGTGTGGTATTGCACGAATCTTGATCGGACGGATTTTACTAGCCGGCTTTGGTTTAAGCCGGATCCTAGTATTAGACAGTGTAGATTTTGTCACTTTGCATTTGTGTTCAGTGGGAATACAAATGAGGGTATGTATATGCAGTAGCGGGGTTTTCCTGTAATTTATTACGGGATCAGTTTTCTGAAGTTGCCAGTTTGCATTCCGTTCCGGCCGGTTTTTCTTTGTTCCTTCGCGGCCGGACTTTTTGATAGAGGGGGTTCTTTGCAAGTTTGCAAATAAGTCATTGTGAGGGGGTTTCTTGCATTTGTGGTTTCATTATGATAGATTTATTCATCATGAGATTCCTTTTCCATCTCATCCATTGCATTTATGAGAAATGAATGGATGAGATTTTGATGTGGCTTTGGAGTGACTATTTTTCCCTTTATCATTCTTTTTTCCTCCACTTGCTTGTGTGGGATTTTTCCTCCACCATTCCATATAGGGCCGGCCACATTAGGAGAAGAAAAAAAAGAGAAGTTCATTTTTAGATGGGCGGCATTTTTCTTCATCTCATTTCTTGCTAGGAAAAATGAAAGCACCATTTTTCCTTATCTTCATTTCTCCACATCCATGGCAACATAAATCCCAAAAGAGTCATAGTATTCTACACTAGCCTACAGTACCCTTGGACACGTCGGCTTGCCAACTTCGCGCCCGAGTTGCCTCGGTCCAGAGGTGGGAGCCCATAAAAGAATTTGGCTACGTGGTGCCCTTTCCGACGAGGAGGTGACGGACGGAGATTCCGCAGGAGATCGGAGTGGCGACGAAGACCGAAGGACACGGATCGCTTGGTATAACTCTCTACCCGTCTTTCAGTTTGCTAGTAGCTAGGTTAATGGCCCGATCCGGGTTAATAGTGCGCGGTGGTACCGGTTTGCAAGTTTTGCAAAGTTTTTCGTTTCCGCGTTTCCGGCGTCGAATCGATGGCCGGGGCGCCGCCGTGCACTTACAGTGGTATCAGAGCCTCGCCATTAAGCTAGTCTAGCTTGCTCTAATGTGTTTACAAGTTCGATCGAACAAATTTCCGAAAACCCGATTTCCATTGCACATGTTTCTGTCGAATTTTTTTTGGGCTCTAAAAATTTTTCAGGTTGTTGCAGAAACACGTGCAGTTAATTATAAGCAATCTGAGAAAATTTCGTCGCGTGACGTCACCTTTCCACCGCGGAACCGCGGCCAAACACACGCATTGGCCGCGGTTCCGCCGCAAGGTAGACTGTTCATTTGACTAAATTTTTCTAGTGGGCTTTTGGGTTGAAATAGGGTTTTTGGAACATTTTTTTTGGGCCCAGATTTTCTGTGAGTGCTACAGTAGTGCTTGGGGCCCACTTGGGTATATTTGATCGATCGAGAATTTTTTAAACATGTTAGTTTACGGTATTTACATTATATCTGCGACCGTGAATGTCATTCGATCGGTAAATCCTGTCTATCTGCTATAGCCCTTTTAGACGGATTTGCGAACGTGACATTCACGTTGATGTTCTATGTTGTGCTGTGATGTTGCGGATTGGTCGTGGGGGATAGCCTGGGTGCAATGGTAGTACAGTTTTGTTTTATATGTACATTTGATATTGCGGGGCGAGCGTCCGACATGTGGACTGCCGTCACCGCCTGATTGTATATTATTCTTTTGGGGCACGACCGGGTCGAGGTCGATGTACCCGTTGTATGTATATTTTACTTTCTGTACTAGGATTACCCCGCGGAGGGGTGCCCGGATAACCGGGTTCTAGAGGGCAACGGGCCCGCATCTCATGGCATTGAGACAGAGGGGGCTTTACTCTAGAATTGGCGGGCTATTCGCCGCACTCGTAGGGGGTACAGGTTGAACCAGGAGGGGTGCCCAAGTTTCCGGATTCCGTGAAGTGCTGGGTGGTCCATTCACGTTGCTGAAGGGGGCTGCCCCGCTTCAGGTTTTGGCGGGTAACTTGCCGCGCCCGTAGGGGTCTAGGATCTCATTGCACGGGCTATCCACACGACCAGGGGAACGTCGGGTTTCAGTAGCGGCTCTGTGAAACCCGGAGATCCCAGATATCTGTATTGTTCTGTGATGCTTATTACATCTCTGTGATGTTGAATTTTATCACGCCTTGAGCGAAATATTATATATTGATATATATACTAGTAGATGTTGTATATGTTTTGCATCCGTGCTAGTCCAGTCCCCGCTCTGTCGTTAGTTAAGTAACCTAACGGGTGATGACGGGACCCAGTAGCGAATGCGGATGGCATATACGTACATCATTATTTTCGTTCTTTATTGGTGTGATCAATTGATGGGACTGCGTTGATTTGGATCAATGCAAGCTAAACAAACCTATTCTGATGTTGTTGGAACATTTTTCAAAAAGCTGTTATTGCAAGGACGTTCTCTTTTGTTTTGCATCGTGGTATTCAGTTGGAATATCCTGCTCCTCAGTCGATGAGGCAAGGGCCGAGATCCCTTCACCGGGAATGACCCCTTGGACAGAAGTTTACGTCAGGGCAATAACTTCACTATAGCCGATTACTTTTGCTTTGCATCGTGGTATTCAGTTGGAATATCCTGCACCTCATTCTACGGGGAAAGAGCCGAGATCCCTTCACCGGGAGTGACCTCTTTAGCAAAGGTTTTCGCAACTATATTTTTATAAAAGCTATCCGGTTCCTTCAACGATATCAAGTTCATTACGTAAAAGGTTTTTCGCCAAAAACCATTCGTAGCCCTCCGTCGTTTTAGAAAGATAGCACATAGTAGTCATGCTATGTATGTTGGCCTTCGTTAAGGCATAGTGTATGGTAGCTATTTGTTACTTTTCTCCAGCATAGATAGATGCGTTGGTTTGGGATAGTCGTACTACTATTTTGGCCTTCGTCAAGGGTATGCACGGGTGGGTTCAAATTAACCTGGATAATGACGGGTAGAACTTGACATGTGACTTATGTTGGCCTTGGTCAAGGTCATAAGAGCATGGGGTAAAAATCACATCGGGAGTTTCTAAAGAAACTGAAACTTGCCAGATATACGCATACCTTCTGGAGTGTGATAACGTGAGCGGATTCCGTCACGTTATCATGCGATGATAGTTGGATCCCGATTCCCACTGATGAGTTGGTTTACTCCTCGGGTGATCCCGACTAATTCTTCTTTAGGGTTTGGAGAAGAATATGAGGTTACAGTAGGAGGTTTCCAGATTAGATAAAGTGATAACCATTCTGATCTAGGTTAGAGTGCACGCTGAGTGTTTCTTTTCTCTCTCTCTTTGGCAGCGACCATTGACCCGACCCTAGACTATGACTCAGTGACCAAGTTGACCGAACCTTCTTAACACTAGCTTTTGGATTGTCAGAGTTGCAAACCTCATTGCCACTCCTACTTTTACCCTTTTCTCCAGGACACCCCGTATTACTACGAACGTCCACTTCCATTGGACAAAACCATCGTATGGTTATATACGAACTCGAAGGAATTCGAGAATGGTTTCTGGCTGGAGAAAATGAATATGACTATTCAGTTGTCTTTTCCTTTTTCCTTCTCTCAGGTTGCGAGTACTCCTTGGTTTAGGAGATAGTACACCTATTACCCAAATTGGATAGTCTTCTTCCAAACCATAGGCTGGTGCCGACCGATAGAGAATGAAGAAAACCAATTAGCCTAAACGGTGTACAGAAGGTATTAAGTTAAGACAAAGAAAGGTATTAGTAAGAGGGCAAAGTAAATTGCGACTGCTATTCACGACCAAACCAAATATTTCTTCGCCAATCCTAAATCACCTTTGTATTTCTACAGGACACTCTGTATTACTACGAAGATCCACAGTTTATTGGATACTCCATCGTATGGTTATATACGAACTCGAAAGGAACTTGTTCCAGTTCGTGGATGGATTCTAGTTCAGGAGAAATAGAAATAAGGTTTATTCGGTTGTTTTTTATCTTCACCTTCTCTCGCATTGCGAGTGCTCCTAGAATTAGGACAGTACACCCATTATGCTTATTGGATAGTCTTCTTCCAAACCATAAGCTGGTGCCGAACGGTAGGGAAGGAAGAAAACCATTTGGCCTAAAGGGGTGTACAGAAGGTAATGACTAAAGACATATAAAAGGATTTGGAGAGGTGGCAAAGAATTATACGGTTACAGTTGTGAATCTGGATAATGGAAGAGGCATTACTAGGAATACCGGGATACCCCATCGAAACATTTCAATATTTCAGTTTCACTGTGTACTGTTAATAGAAAACTGATTTCCCAATTGGTCCTTACTCCAGGGTATGTATTTACCAGGTTTGATTCTCATATCTGTATGGTTTTACAGATGATGAGTGGGAGTAAATTATTGGGAATTAGGTGATCATCCTCATTATATCGGAATTCGTTGTAATTGGTGATATTTGAGAAAGTCACCTGGGTTGTTTGCCGGACGGCAAATATTTGGTTTTGAATATCCGTTGTTATGCATCAATTTCAAATTGATATATCTGTACGTCTATTTTCATAGAGTGAGATATACCTTTTTGAAATTATGTCCGTGACATTTACCTATATCAGTGGATGGTTAGGTAAGGAGCATTGAACAGCGGTGTAATTCTTCTTAACCATAAGTACAATTTTCAACCTACAACACACAGTGAATGAGTCACTAGACTTAGGGGACTTATACAGAGTATTTTATATTGTCCAGTGTCCATTAGGACAGAGGGGTTGGTCCTCGTACTATATTCAGTTTACTTATGACTTCTCTAGTTCTTAGACAAGTGTTTCGTAGAAACACAAGGTCTGAGTTTTGAGAAGTTATAGGTATAAGAGTAAAGTAGAGAACCAGGTATTGCAAGTATCAGGATTCTTCAAGGTGATCGAAGATGTAGATATTTGTGCATGGTATTCAGTTGATAGTAATGATTAAGAGAACTTGCTTCTCTTTCAGGTTACTCATAATTGGAAGCATTCCTAAGTTGAGTAACGTTGATCGGCCTTCTTCCATTTAGTTGACATGCACTGGAGACAGCTGCATGATTTGAATCTGGTTCAATTAAATCAGTGCCTCTGTTTCTATATTGGATATAGAACAGTTCATATCTTAACGATGTTAAGGTACGGGGAGTTGTCCGGCTTATACTTAAAACCAGACTCTAGATAACTCAAGGCACGTTTCTGTAATGGCTGTTTGTGGGTTGACCCAGGCTATGACGAGGGTTGACTTTCTACCATCTGGAAGATCAATAGTGATATTGTTCTTAACTCGCCACAGTTTTAATAAAAATGGATTTTTTCAGAAAACAGTAGTGGGAGTATGGTAGAACTGGAAGTGATTCCAGAACCGCAAACGATTACTGAAGATTAGATAAGAACCTAAAGATTCAATCTGGTTTGACATTCCATTGGCCACTCCGCAGATATGGTGGGTAACCTCAGGCGCTCGAGAGGTACTCCGGTAGCCTCAAGGATGGTGACAGGGAGGTTCTTGTTTACCCAGACTTGCCATTGCTGTTTTTCCAGACTGTGAGACTCGGCAGGAAGATGAGTATAGCGTCGTTCTAAATTGGCTTTAGAAGTGTACGTTTATATGACTCTGCCAGAGGGTTGTCATGGTCAGTGGGAACAGCGGAAGCATAGTGGACAAGTAGCTTATGTCTATTTATAGACTAAAGCAGATATAGCGGAGATAGATCATCTATTTCTGATGTGACAGTCATAGGTTTGACTTCATCAGAATAGGGGATGGATCTGTTAAGAAGGTAGTAGGGTATGATGTCCTGGTATTTGATGACATACACAGAGTAGGAAGTGATATTCCTATACTATGATCGGTTATACTTTGGTTGTCACACAGTAATTTCTCCATATAGGAATTGGATCTTATATCGTACATTCTGGTTACTAGATCTATGGTTTTAGATCTAGATTTGGGAAGTGTCCCAATCAGGGTACTTAGACAGCATTCTAAGAGTATTTAGAATGGAAGACTCCTGGCATGGTAGTATACCTGCAGGTGATGGAGTCACCCTCTCTAAAGGTGTCTTACAGACTAAAAAGGGGAGGGATGTGCATGATTGGCAGATTACTTGCTTAGGCAATTGATTCAATCATGAGATGTCAAGTACCACACTAGATGTTGTTCTTCCAGTAGGTGCAATAAGTTGATGTTGATCCAATCCTGGAGAAACGATCGGAAGCAGTTTTAGAACATAAGTGGATGTTCTAGGGATTTGATAACGGCAGCCTCCTTTGGGAGACAGTTATCACTCCAGGCTTCCAAGGTGACATGGATGACAGAGTGGCTGTCAGAGTTATAGTTTTCCCTCTGACAAGGGCAGTATTTGGACAGGTGGTCCAGGTGGATACTGAGGGAAGGCATGGCGCAGGATACTGATTAAGTTCAGTTGACGATACAGTCTAAGAAGTTTGGATTTGGAGTTCATTTATGAACTAGGTCCCATCAGATATCCAGACACATTCTAAGATAGGTATTGCTCATTTCGGGAGATGGCTTTCTCCGCGAACTTGAGATATAGAGAGACATAGAAAGAAACACCACAGCGGATCCACTCACTGAGGCTATTCCTCGAACGCAATAGTTTCGCAAACGAACTTTGTGATACTGACTAGTAGAGGAGTTGGGTGTTCGGTATCACACGGGCTGTGAGTATGCGACATCGCAATAATTAGCCTTGAGTGCAAGTGGGAGATTGTTGGAAATAGTACCCTCAGAGTCAATTATTGGATCACAGGCACGCGATTGCAATGATTGAGGGAGGACCTATCCCGGTAGGACAGTCTTACTCAAGATGATAGTATACTATCTGGTTTATCTTTATCATCGTGTACTGCTTTAGGTGACCTTACGAGTCGCTATTACACGTTGATAGAGCCCCTAGGATTCTTGCTTGACTACCCGCAGTATGAGGGCGATCATATACGTGGGAGCTGGGGTCTATAAGCACATCCTTAAAAGGTCCCTAGTCATGGGAGTTTCGAGACAGGGCATTGATACTCCAGAGTAGACTAGTGTATACTGTCGAGACCCCGACGAGGGGCGGTGGCCGGTCTCACAAGCCACTGGTGTCAGTTGGTTCACCTAAGATGTATACAGGTGCTCATTGGGTTATGAGTACACCGGACAGGACTCGCCGGGAACATGCTAGTTGGTCTTATACTTGATGTCAGATAGCAGTTCCCTGGTGACATGTGTACAGGTTAGTTCATCGACCTGAGATCGTCATTTGTCTCGTGTGAGTTCCCACTGTACTTTGATTACTGCCCTACCACGCTCAAAGGAGACGTGCAAATAGGTTTTAGTTGGGTACAGTCCCGAGCCACATGGAGGCGGTGAGCGGATCTGCAGGGGTTCGTCTCTTCCGGTATTGGGGGTGAGGTCGCGCTGTGTCTAGGAAAGCCATTACACGAAGTCCTTGGCCAAGGCAGGAGATTTACTGGTAGGTATTCCAGTAGTATCTTAGGGTGTTCTGGGCTACACTCCGACACGACTTGTACCGTTTTTGGGGGTCTGACTTTTACCAACCCCCTAGGCCCGCCATGCGATGCTCATAGACGAACGGACCGGACTGTACGGATATTGTCACTGACAGGCTCAGTAGGGTGTCAGGATGAGTTCGATCATCGACGTCCCTTTTGGTCAATAGCTGGTAGCCCGTCACGTATGGCTAATACCTCTGACGTGCTAGTGGTTAAATCCACAGCCATAGTATTGACGAGTTTTTAGAGTCCACCACACACAGTTACTCAGGTTTCGGGCGAAACGCTGTAGAGGTCGTATGGAGATATGGCAGGGTTCGATCAGATACGTGCGGTATTGCACGAATTGTGATCGGACGGATTTTACTAGCCGGCTTTTGTTTAAGCCGGATCCTAGTATTAGACAGTGTAAATTTTGTCTCTTTGCATTTGTGTTCAGTGGGAATACAAATGCGGGAATGTATATGCAGTAGCGGGTTTTTCCTGTAATTTATTACGGGATCAGTTTTCTGAAGTTGCCAGTTTGCATTCCGTTCCGGCCGGTTTTTCTTTGTTCCTTCGCGGCCGGACTTTTTGATGGAGGGGGTTATTTGCAAGTTTGCAAATAAGTCATTGTGAGGGGGTTTCTTGCATTTGTGGTTTCATTATGATAGATTTATTCATCATGAGATTCCTTTTCCATCTCATCCTTTGCATTTATGAGAAATGAATGGATGAGATTTTGATGTGGCTTTGGAGTGACTATTTTTCCCTTTATCATTCTTTTTTCCTCCACTTGCTTGTGTGGGATTTTTCCTCCACCATTCCATATAGGGCCGGCCACATTAGGAGAAGAAAAAAAAAGAGAAGTTCATTTTTGGATGGGTGGCATTTTTCTTCATCTCATTTCTTGCTAGGAAAAATGAAAGCGCCATTTTTCCTTATCTTCATTCCTCCACATCCATGGCAACATAAACCCCAAAAGAGACATAGTATTCTACACTAGCCTACAGTACCCTTGGACGCGTCGGCTTGCCAACTTAGCGCCCGAGTTGCCTTGGTCCAGAGGTGGGAGCCCGTAAAAGAATTTGGCTACGTGGTGCCCTTTCCGACGAGGAGGTGACGGACGGAGATTCCGTGGGAGATCGGAGTGGAGGCGAAGACCGAAGGACACGGATCGCTTGGTATAACTCTCTACCCGTCTTTCAGTTTGCTAGTAGCTAGGTTAATGACCCGATCTGGGTTAATTATGCGCGGTGGTGCCGGTTTGCAAGTTTCGCAAAGTTTTTCGTTTCCGCGTTTCCGGCGTCGGATCGATGGCCGGGGCGCCGCCGTACACTTACACGAACCCTGCCATAAAACCATTCGGCCTTTACAACGTTTCCCCCGAAGCAGTGAAACCCTCTGTGTGGGCCTCTAAAGACTCTTTAATATGCTGGCATGTTGGATATAGTGCCCTCAAAGTCAATTATTGGATCGCAGACACGTGATTGCAATGATTGAGGGATGACCTATGCCGGTAGGACAGTCTTACTCAAGATGATAGTATGCTATCTGGTTTATCTTTGTCATCGTGTACATGTTTTAGGTGATATTACAGATCACAATTACACGTTGATAGAGCCCTTAGGATTCTTGCTTGATTACCAGCAGTATCATGGTGATCATATACGTGAAAGTTGTGTAGTCTATAAGCACATCCTTAAAAATGGTCCCTAGTCGTGAGAGTTTTCAAGACAGGGTATCGATATTCCGGAGTAGACTAGTGTATACAGTCGAGACCCCGACGAGGGGCGGTGGCCGGTCTCACAAGCCTTTGGTGTCAGTTGGTTCACCTAAGATGTATACAGGTGCTCATTGGGTTATGAGTACACCGGACAGGACTCGCCGGGAACATGCTGGTTGGTATTATACCTAGCGTCAGATAGCAGTTTCCTGGTGACATGTGTACAGGTTAATTCATCGACATGAGATCGTCATTTTTCTCGTGTGAGTTCCTACTGTGCTTTGATTACTACCCTACCACGGCTCAAAGGAGTCGTGCAAGCAGGTTTTAGTTGGGTACAGTCCCGAGCCACATGGAGGCAGTAAGCAGATCGGCAGGGGATTCGTCTCTTCCGGTATTGGGGATAAGATCGCGCTGTGTCTAGGAAAGCCATTACACGAAGTCCTTAGCCAAGGCAAGTGAGATTTACTGGTAGGCATTCCAGTAGTATCTCAGGGTGTTCTGGGCTACACTCCGACACGACTTGTACCGCTTTTGGGGGTCTAACGTTTACCAGCCCCCTAGGCCCGACATGCGATACTCATAAAAGAATGGACCGGACTGTACGGATATTGTCACTGATAGGCTCAGTAGGGTTCTAGGATGAGTTCGCTCATCGACTTCCCTTTTGGTCAATACCTGGGAGGCCGTTACGTACAGCTAGTACCACTGACGTGCTTGTGGTTAAACCCACCGCCAGCGTATCGATGAGTCTTTAGAGTCCCCCATAGATAGTTTCCCAAGTTTCGGGCGAAATGTTGTAGAGGCCGTATGGTATTATGGCAGGGTTCGATCATATACGTGCACTCGTGCACGGATCATGATCGGACGGATCATACTAGTGGGCTTTGGTTTAAGCCGGATCCTAGTATTAGATTGTTGGATTACTTTAGTCTCATTGTATTCGCATTCAGTCGGAATGCAAATGCAGGTATGTATATACAGGTGAGGGGTACTCTTGTGATCCGTCACGAGTTTACTTTAGTAGATTCCATTCTATTTATTGTTGTAAACATTTGGATCAATGTTTGCAAGTGGAAATTGTGAGCTCAAGTCATCATTAGGAGCATTAATTATGGCATGTGCATGTTTAGTGACTCATGGTCTTATTTTTTGTGCATGTCACCTTTTCTTGGTTGATTATTGGGTGAGATTGTGAGAGGAGGAGAGTGAGGGCAGCCATATATTGTTGGTGTTGGCTCTTGAGATTATTCTAGTGCTCACTCACATTATCATCTTTCACAATCGAAAAGAAAAGCCTCTTCTTCTTCTTCTTCCTCTAGCTCACAAGTTCCCCCATGGATTCATCTTCAACCATCATCTATACACTCTCATGTGTTGAGAATCAATGGATGTTTGAGACAAACTTATCACACGCATACTCTACTTCATCTTGGACATGTCGGCGAGCAAACTTCATATCTGAGTTACTTCGGTTTGAAGCGGGAGCCCGTAAAAAGACTTCTTGACATGGTGCCCTTTCAACGAGGAGACCGGAGATCGAGCGAGATCGGAGATGCCGTGAGGAGCTAAGGATGGTGGATAAAGACCGAAGGACACGGATCGATCGGTATAGCCATTATATCATTTTAGTAGTTAGCTAGTTTAGTGATAATGATTCGATCCGGGTGAAAGACTATGGTAGCGCTGGTTTCGTAAAAAGTTTTTGTTCCGCGTTTGGCCTCGGATTGACGGCTGGGGCGCTACCTTGGACTTACATGGTATCAGAGCCACGCCATTAACACATACTAGCTTCTTCTAACATGTTTAAAATATCGATCGAACGAAATTTCCAAAACCGCATTTCCATTCTTCAAGTTTCTGCCGAATTTTAAAAGTGGTCGAAAATTATTTTCAGTATGTCAGAAAATCGTGCAGGATTTTTTAAGACCCTGGAAGAAATTTGAGAGCACGGTCGTACCATTACACCGAGGAACCGCGGCGGAACCACCATGTTTGCCGCGGTTGCGCGGTGTAATAGTCGATTCTACCATTTTTTCTGGGTGTCTTTCATATGGAATTGTGGTTTTTGAAATATTTTGTTTGGGCCCAGATTTTTTTTGAGTACTGGATTTGTACTTGGGGGCCCACTTCGGGAAGTTTTGTCGATCGAGATTTTAAATACGTTAGTGTCACGACCTAAATGTGGCACATAACCGGCGCTTAAGTCACGTGACATCTCAAGACATCGACGCGGTTTAAGTAAGCCGAAACCCAGAATCTAAACCCTTTTTGAAAAAAAATTATTGGGGGTGAAGTTTAAATAATCAGCCGATAATCTCGATTTAAATTAACATCTAAACTTTACTAAGTATGTTGAAAAGCCTTTGTGACGTTTGAAAACAGTCATCACATCCTTTGTATTTTTATAAAAACCCGATACAACCAACTTTGTCACGACCCAAATATGGTACGTAACCGGCGCTTAAGTCACGTGACATCTCAAGACATCGACGCAGTTTAAGTAAGCCGAAATCCGAAATCTAAACCCTTTTTGAAAAAAATTATTGGAGGTGAGGTTTAAATAATCAGCCGATAATCTCGATTTAAATTAACATCTAAACTTTACTAAGTATGTTAAAAACCCTTTGTGACGTTTGAAAATAGTCATCGCCTCCTTTGTATTTTTATAAAAACCCGATACAACAAAATAACATAGCATCCCAACGGAAGCTAGTTTTCAAGTCTAAAAGACGGAACAACCAAAAAAACTTATAACCGATGTCAACTCTAAAGAGTGTGACATCACCACCCATAGACTCTAAGTCTCGATTCTAAGTCCATAGTATATCATTTCTAAGTCGATAGAGTTTCTGCTAGATACAAGAATAACAGAATAATCAAGAGTGAGTATGATACAATAATAACTCACTTACCCATCAATCCCCAAAAGAAAGTGTGCCCCAAACCGCTGATAATCCAAGCGGTAAAACCTGCAAGCAACTGTGGCACAACGGGGATGAGTTGCTAACTCGGTGAATAAAAGTGCATTTAAAGGTAGAAATCGAAATGCATGACGATACCTAGGTCATAAGTATAGTACTATCATAATCTGTATCGATATACTATATGATAAGCAAAGTCCAACATTAGCTATCATGCAATCAGATGTATAATATCTCAATGTCATGTGATTAAAACTCATGAATTTATTATCCCAATTGGAATTCCCTTATTGTCTATAATGTTTGTACAATTATATGCAGGGACTGTCCCCTGGATCAGTCCTGGTGGAATCCAATAATTTCATATCTACCGTATACCTCAAGATAATGATCACATCAATAAACATATGAATGTCCAGCATCGACATCGAAATCCGAAATCTTTCGTGTCCAGCATCGACACGTAAATACAGATACCGTTGACACCATCTCCACAGATGATCGCCATCCGATATCCCAAGCATCATTTCTCGAACGATCTTGTAATCAACAAAGCTTACCATGTATCCAACTGTTTCCCCACTGACTCAGTCTGGATAAAGCTGTAAATCCGTAACCGTATATCCACCGACTCGGTTTGAAGTAAAAATATAAATCCATAAACGTATATCCACCGACTCGGTTTGGAATAAGACCCAATCATAAAAATATCAAGTGAGAAATAAGAAACTTGCATAGATTGTATTGATGATATACTATATATGTTTATATATAACAGTGTCCCATACAACCGATATATATCATCAGGAGTAGAATACTCAGAAATCTCAAGAAATCAGATACATCATCTATATTATTACAATTCGTAACTTACAGCAGGAATACAGAAGATTACATAATTACAGATTTCAATTCTACTGTGTCATGGTACTACTAATGATATGTAGTGTAGCATATGCGTCTGTGCTCGTGCAACATGGCAATCATTAGTATTTGTGCAAGTGTTGTACGGTGTAACATATCAGCACGGTTCTATAGTGACATGGCAGTACTAATGAGATGTAGTGGAACATATAGTTAAGTGCTTGTGCAACATAGTACTCATTGGTATTTGTGCAGTGTTCTACCAGAGTATGCGTAACGCGGAAATATATAATATAGAATACAGAATACAAATCCTATAAGTAATCTAATCATACTTACTGTAATTACTTGTTATGAGCTATACCAATTTCTTTAGAAATGATCGGAACGTTAAGTTTGAAATGAGGAAGCTGTCTTAGATTTAAAATAGATATTTGCTTTATAAACTGGCGCGCATCCTGGTAATTTATTTAAAAGACAACGAACCGTGGTTTTTCAAATAATATAGCTCATATCAGTATTACATCCTAAAACAGAACATAATCTATCTATACCCGTCAAAGAATAATTTGGCCGTTATTCGGCATACCAAGTTCATTATATTCGATAAGTATAATTCCTTATAATATAGCTTATCATATCGCTATATCCACATCATCTTAAGTACGGCATGATTCCTCGTACAACTCATTAAATCATACCCATATCGTACGGATCAAATATCACGTATCTCATTGAAACTACATATGGAACTTATGCACATGGAGATATACAATATGCATTATCATATAAATGCTTTGACAAAAAGCTAAACCTAAGTAGATATCATGATAATAATTATAAGGTTGCGGGGGTGCTATACGCCATCCACCCGACTCTCCCCCCCGTAAATGTAAATCTACTCACCAGAAATATATTGTATCTTTTCAGGAATTGCCAATCCTTTTTCCTTTCCTCGCCGTCTCCAAAGTCTCCGTATTTGAATCTAATCATAGTGATAACTTGTATAAGGAAACGGCTATACCGATACGATAAAATCATGAAAACACAAGTCGTACGTTCTAGTTATATTGCATACGACTATTTTAACTACCCAGCACTTGACCTCACTGGAATCCAACCCAATTCTGCATCGCGACAGAAAACAGATCGCGTCACGTTCTACCCGTGTCGTATTATGGTTTCTAGATACCTATTTCTGATATTTGCTCCCAGATTTTATATATAATTAAACTAAGTTAAGTAAACAATACCAATTATTATATCACCTACATAGAGACCTATCACAAAAACCCAAAACACCCATCTCTCCCAAAAATCCGGCGACGCCGGAATTCCCCTTATGGTCGCCAGCCAAAATCCGATCCCCTGGGTCCGTCATCCTAGGGTTTGTTCTATGTTCCACATACATCATTCTGGCACTGTTTGGTTAAGTTTAATTTACTCTGAATAATAGCAGATTTTAACGGTGTTCAGTTTTTTTTTCTAAAAATATGATATTATGGACACTTGATTTCCAATTTAAACAGATTATAGAATAATTTCCTAAAGTAAGCAAGGGTTTTACCTACAAGAATATTGCTGGAAGAACACCCTCCAAGATGCACAAGCTCCTTGTCCTAGCTTGATGGTGAGAAATCCCTATACTTAGCTCTTTTCTTCTTCTTCTTGTCCTTCTTTATTTGTTCTAGTTTTCTTTATTTTCTTTTGAATTTTTCAGAAGTTTTAAACTGATTAAATGATCTGAACACCTTAGATAAGATGGTGAAGAGATGGGTGAGGAGTAGGAGGAGGTGTCAATAATCAAGGTGTGGGGTTTTCTTGCAAGGAGGAGGTGTGGTGTTGTTGCTGCGCATGAAAGGAGGTGGTGGCACAACCTTATCTTTCCAATTTAATTTACCTAAAGATAATTTTTGAACAAAAACCTAATTTATCTCTTTTCCACTTACACCCTTAATAACTTTCAATTTGCACAAAGTCTTAAGCTTTACAAAAATACCCCTCTCTACTTAGTTTATTATATAAACACTATTTTATTAAAATGAAGCTAAATTTATCACTAAAACCCTTATAATTTATTTATGTTGCATACTAAAATTAAAATTTAATTTGTTTTACATATATCTTATGAAATTTTCTTATTTGGTTTTACTAAATTTTTAATTTAACACTTTATTATTTAATTAATTACTTTTATTTATTTCCAAATTTTCAAGATGCTACAATATTCCCCCCTTAAAAAAAATTCGGTCCCCGAATTTAAAAATTAAATACACATACCCTCTAAATACGTGGAAATCTTATTTCGCATCCAATCCTCGGTTTCCCAAGTAATCTCCTTGCGATTATTTCCTTGCCAAAGAACCCTTACAGATGGAAGTACCCTTGATCTTAAATTTCTTTGTTTGCCTGTCTAGAATAGATATAGGCTGCACTGCGTAGGATAAATCTGGCTCGAGTTGTAAGGCCTGATGCTAGATCGTGTGAGAAAGATCGTGAAGATACTTGCGAAGCATCGAAACGTGAAACACCGGATGCATATCGGGAAAACTTGGTTGAAGTGCTAAATAATAATCTAGAGCACCCATTCACCTTAGGACCTCGGAGGGTCCGTCATATTTGGGGCTGAGCTTCCCTTTCTTCCCAAAACGCATCACACCTTTTATCGAAGATACACAAAGGAACACATGGTCTCCCTCATCAAACTTGAGTTTATGACGTCGTCGACCTGCATATAATCTCTGCCTGCACTGGGCCTCTCTCATCCCGTCTCGTATTAATTAGATCTTTTCGGTAGCCTCATGTACTATCTGCGGTCCAAAAATGCTACTCTCGCTCAGTCTCGTCCAGCAACCATGTGATCGACATTTCCATCCATACAAAATTTCAAGGAGAGCCATCTGGATCGTCTTCTGAAAACTAAAATCCTATCGAAGGTAAGTGACGATCCCAACTATCATCAAAATCAAGGCTACAAGCTCGAAGCCTATCTTCTAAAGTCTGAATGGTCCGCCCTGACTGATCATTTGTCTGTGGTTGAAATCTGTATAAAATTTTCATCGTATACCTAGAGCTTCTTGAAGTTTTTGCCATAGCTTGTTAGTAAACTGGGTACCCCTATCTGACACTATGCTCGTTGTAACTCCATGCAATTGTATCATCTCGTCGATATAAATCTGAGCGCACTGTGTAACCCATACGTCGTCTTCACTGGTAGACAGTAAGCTGCCCTTGTCAGTCTATCTTTAATCACTCAGATGGAATCATACCCTCTGCTAGTCCTGGGTAGCCCCACAAGAAATCCATGGAAACCTGTTCCTATTCGCACTCTGTAATGGGTAAGGGCTACAATTCCCCAGCCTGCCTATGAGGCTTTGCCTTGACTTGCTGAAAAGTCAAGCATCTGAAATAAACTCTACAATTTCCCTCTTCATACCTATCCACCAGTAGCATCCCTCAAACCATGATGCATCTTGGTGGAACCATGATGAATACTGTATGCTGATCTATGGGCTTCCACTATGATCTCACATCTCAGTCCATCCGAATCTGGCACATAAAGCGGTTCCCAAAACGTAATACCCCACTGTCATCAATCATTAACTCCGACTCTCTGCCCTGCCTAACCTAAGCCATAGTCTCTGACATACGAGTCTCTGCGGCTGTGTCTCCAAATAACGATCTAATAACTGAGGACGGTGCGAATATGTGCTAACTGTCCTCTTACTGAGGTAACTCAAACTGTATATACGGCTATCACCTAAATCTTCCAGTCTGTAGAAGACTGCCTCTGTAAAGTACGCACCGAGATAAGCTACCTCCAGGCTTTCGACTCAAAGCATCTGCCACAACATTTGCTTTGCCTGGATGATACAACATCTCACAATCGTAATCCTTCACGAGTCCCTCCATCTATGCTGCCTTAGATTCATATCCCTCTGCCGAAAATATGCTTTAAGCTCTTATGACCGGTGAAGATTTGACACGACTCTCCGTACAAGTAATGCCTCTAAAACTTCAGCGCGAATACTGCAACAGCCATCTTCAAATCATGAATGAGGTGGTTCTGCTCGTTCTTTTTCAACTGTTGAGAAGCATAAGCTACAACCCAGTCGTGCTGCATCAAAATACAGCCTAAACTCACTCAAGATGCATCACTCTACACAACAAAACCATCTGACCCATATGATAAAGATAAGACAGGTGCATTCATCAATCGAGTCTCTAACTGCTGGAAACTCTATGCATCTGTCCCAAGAAATGGAACTTCCTTCTTAATCAGTCCGATCAACGGTGCAGTGATCTGATAAAATCCTGCACAAACGTCAGTAATAACCGGCCAGACCCAAGAAACTTCGAACTTCAAAACCAAAACAGGTCTGGACCAGTGCTGTACCGCTTCTGTCTCCTTTGGGGTCCCCACGTATCACATGTCTTGCAACTACGTAACCCTAGAATTTTACAATATCCAGCCAGAAAGCACACTAAGAGAATTTAGCGAAATTGTTACTTTTGATACCCTGTAGAGAAGTCTAGCTAATCTCACCTTCGAAGACTCGTCCCAATTTATCGGAGAAAAGCTTACTACACGATCTCCTTCTTGAACTACTTGCCTCTGGTCTGAACAAACTCCATCGAAAGGAATACATCAATTACACTGATCTCGTATCGAAGTGTCACAACGGATTTAAAATCCCAACCATCTCACCTCTGAACGGCTATGAATCCTGCCGATCCATCTATACTGGTAACGTCGTCAGCCATTAACTTCATGAACTCCATAATTTACATATCGATAATCTTAACAAAGATTCATACTGCTGTCTGAACAGTACCCAACACCATGGTCGTAAGAGAGGGGAAAACATCACATCTCATGTCTGCCTGAGCTCTAACAATGATTCTACCATCTGGTGCGGATCCCGAAGAACTTGCTCCGCCCTTTGAACTCGATCATATATGAATGAACGACGTATCTCTATATCATCAAAAAGTCACTTCAGTCAGTCCTTATCTTAGACATGTCTGCGCTGACCGTATCTTTAACTGTAGCCCTCTCGGCCCTCATAACATGGTGATCGAACAACCAATCATGCACTGACGAAGGTAGACCAACGGAAGGAACAGAAAGAGAATCTTAAGATATAAATCCTAAGTTATCTTAGGTGGAGTATCATATCATAAATATGCCGCGGAACATACGTACGGTACGTCACTCTACTTAGTACCTACTCCATCAACAAGGTCATCCTATATAACGAAAGTTCGGGTATAAGACCCCTAAAGTCAAGTTTAAGTCCTATAAAGTCAAGCCCAGGTAACAAAATGTATCCCCAGACTCCATATAGTCAACCTAGACTCGAACAAAGGTTAAACTAAACGCTCTGATACCAACTTTGTCACGACCCAAATGTGGCACGTAACCGACGCTTAGGTAACGTGACATCTCAAGACATCGACGCGGTTTAAGTAAGCCGAAACCCTGTCACGACCCGCAAAGTACGGAACGCGACCGGCACTTAAATTACGAAACGTCTCAAGGCGTCCGTAAATAAGTAAGCCGAAGCCCAGAATACAAAACCTAATTCAAATCTTAGAGTGAAGGAAAACCAATTTATTTAAGCATTTTACTCCATTTCCACATTAAATTCCCTTTTTAAAATAACTTTCCTTTTCCCAAAATTCCTGCAGAATTTTATTTGTAAAATCAGCCCCAAACGGGTGCAAGCAGAATATAAATGAATACATGAATATGGCATCCCCAAGCGGGAACTAGCTCTTCGCCTCAAGGCGGTCACAAATCCCACGCAATGTAAAATGACAATGTGCATAAATGAGCATAAAGCATAAGAAATAACATGTCGGCTCAAGTGAGCTCGATTCCAGATATATCATAAAATAAATCACCAAGTCGCACAATCTCACCTCTGGGTCAATATACAGTAATCCAAATAAGACAGGTACAACTGAAATAATAGTAGCAGTAGATGGAGTGTTCTAGATAAAACAAATATATAAGGTGGTACAAAACGATAATAACCCACCTATGAGCAAAAGCCTCGAGTCCAGGCAAAAAGTGCAAAAGAAGCAAAAGTATCCGCCGCTACAGTGCTGACGGAACGGACCTGCAGAAAAGTTGTGGCACAACGGGGGTGAGTTGCCAGCTCGTGAGTAATAAATAACATCTACTAAGGCTATCGTATGCATGTACACAAGTATCCTGGTATCCCTAAAATAGGTATGGCTACATGTACTAGCAGGTATATATGCATCAACAGTGTACTAGCAAGTATATATATCACATGGGTGTAATAACAGGTATGTATGCCATATGAAAGTACTATCATGAATGTATGCTATACGAGTCAACTCAAGATCTCATCATGTAAGTATAAGAGTTATTCCTTCTTTTGTTTTGAAATTTCCATTTTAAACATCAGCATAATATCCGAGAAATCAATGAAATCCGTGTTCAGCAACGACACCTCAAAACTGTCCAAATCTCATATATCCGTGTCTAGCATCTATGGCCTCAGCCATCCGGCTGATCCATATCAAATATCCATATCTCAATCTAGCGGCCACGGTCGGTATCCTCTGGATATCCGCCATGCCAAATGAAGTCACCGGTAGGTAATCCGTCCCCTGCCAGGCTCAACGCCATCTCCTGCGATCTTCTTGCCCCGGGGTACCGTACCGGGCCCACCATGTACCCGAGACGGTTCATTCACCTCCTCGAAACGGGTCTCGAAAACCACAGCAAAACTCATGGTGGACGACACTTTGCATCACTAGAAAACCACGACTTTTATATTTTAAAAGGTTATAAGTTTGAAATCTTGCGGTTTTCCCCCGAAATCCAAAAATATCATAAATCTCATGAATCATCATAAATGCATATGTCGATGATTATGAAAGCTTATGGTATCAATTTGCAATGTATGATTATACTAGGCATGAGCAGATGATATACATATGCACGAGTATGGTAATTCTTACGGTTTCCTTTTAAATACTTATTGCAATATCACATTTCTAGGCAATTAATATGTTTCAGATTTATAGTTATCTAGTGTCGTGACATGGCAATTACCAGGGTGTGTGTGTCCACATGAATAGTGCTCGTGCTGCATATAAGCCCTGGTAATGGTGCAAGTGTCCTATAGATGAGTTTGCGTATATGGAACATCATATAGATCCTAACTGCAGCAATTATCATGCAAGTGTTCTTATTCTGATGTCACAAATAATACCATGTTTACTAATTTTCAGGTTACTAAATCTATCGGGCGACTCGCGCCATCCAAACGATCGTCCCCCGTAGATGTTAAATCTACTCACCCGTGATCCGGTGCTAAGTGTGTCCGACCACCTGCTTTCCTTTCTCCGCTGCGCTTGAAGTCCCTGCCGGCGAACCTAGAATTTACAAAAATCACCACATAAGGAAAAATCCTGCAAAACACGGTATATCGATAAAAAGGGATACGCGTGCGTGAAACTAAACGCGTGTGCACACGATACGACGCGACGCGCACAAACCCACCAGAACCTAGACTGACACGCTGTGTCGCGCAGCGCGCCACAGAACCACGCGTATCACGCGCGTGTCGCACAAGACTTATAACATTGGAAACACGCAACTAGCTCCAGATTTTGCCTCTGGACCCAACTTGAAAAGTTACAGATACCAAAAACCCTAGCTACCCAGAGTAAACCCAACACCCCCACCCCCATCCTGGCAGCAAATTGCGGCCAGATACAATATATCTGCGGCCATAAAAGGGAGAGGGGTCCCCTTGTTTTGTGTGAGTGTTTCTGCTATGGTCACTGAGCTACTGTCTTCTCAATTTTATTCTGAAGGTTTCGGGTCAACAGCAGATCTCAGAAAGGCCAAAAAGTCGCTAAACTGCTAAATTACGCCAAGTCGGGTAATTCGGGTGTCTTTATGAAATCTGGGGCAAACCTCTGGTTAACTGGACTCAACAGAACCTAGAAGGGCTAGTCTAACCAACACAACTATCACTTTTGCCAAAATTTCCTTAAATCACTCAAAATCACAACTAAGCATGAAATAAACACTAGTTAAGCTAGATTACCATGATTTTAGCAATTTAAGGTTACCCATCAAAATTTAACGACACTACTAGGCTTAAACAGACTAATTAACACCAAAAGGGGTTCATTAAACTACAAGCACTCTAAAGTAACTAAATCTAACATCACTACACAATTCTAGCATAAAAACTCCATTAAAACACTAAACTAGCCAAACAAACACGTAATCTACACCATATGGAAAAAGTTTAGGAGTTATACCCCCTAGGAACCTTGCAACCAAGGAGAAGGAGAAGGAGGGAGTGGGTGCTGCTGTGTTGAACTGGAGCTGCTGCAGTCCAAGGCTGATGCTGCAACTGCTGATGCTGATGTTGATGCAGTGAAGGTGTGAAGTGGTGTTGTTTGTGTTGGTTTCAGGTGTTGCTAGTGGCAAGGGTTGAGGAAGGGTTAAGAGAGGGGTTGTGTGGTGTGGGGGGGGGATTACTTATAGAGTAGGGGCTGAAGTAGCAGCTGCTTTGTGGTGTTTTGGTGCAGAAATGGTGGCTGAAAAGCTGATGTTTGAGGGTTTGGGTGGTTGATTTGAGTGTGAGAGTGAGAGGTTTGAGGTTGGGGCTGCTTGTAATGATGTTAGGGGCTAAGATGAGAATATATGGATGATGGTTTGAGCTGATGGTGCTGTTTTGGGGGCTGAAACAGCTGCTGTTGCAGCAGTTTTATGTGCTGATGTGTGAAGAAGGGGCTGAGAATGGGCTGATGTAAACCATCAGTTGCTGTAGCTGCACTATGTGGTGGCTTGGGGGCTGAATTGATGCAAATTTTGGGCTGAACTGATGTGTGAGTGAGAGAGAGGTGATAAAAGTTTGAAGTGAGGTGAGTAGACTTAACCTTAAACCATCATTCTCCCTTTCCCAACCAAAAGCCATGATGACACATCACATCCCTCTCAAGTCAACCTTAAACTCACTAATTACCCATGGTCAAAGCCAACCATCCTCAACTAAAGCTAATTAGCTCTAAACAACACCATTAACTTAACTAAGGACCTAACCCTCCAAGGTTAACTTAAACATGGCTAACCCACAAGCTCATATATGTGGCAACCCTAGTCTTAACCCTGGCTAACGTGCACAAGTGTGTGTGGTTGAGATAAAATTCTATAAAAATAACCATAAACCCAGATAAATTACTAGAATCCTATTTTGGTAAACTTTTTACCAAAAACCCCACATTAACACTCAATTACCACTAACCCTAAACTCAGGTGTTACAGTCTTCCCCCCTTAAGAAAATTCGTCCCCGAATTTTAAAATATGCAACTACGCGTACCTTCAAAAAGATGAGGGAATTTCTTCCGCATCTCTCCCTCGGCCTCCCAAGTGATCTCCTCGCTGCCCGGGCTGCGCCAAAGAACTTTCACGGACGGAAGGACCTTTGATCGAAATTTCTTCACCTGCCAATCCAATATCTCAACTGGCTGCACGGTGAAAGAAAGGTCGGGCTCAAGCTGAACTGTCTGATGTTGGATCGTGTGAGAAGGGTCATGAAGATAACGGCATAGCATCGACACGTGGAAGATAGGATGAACATCTGAAAAGCTGGGTGGAAGAGCCAAACGATATGCAATAGCGCCGACACGCTCGAGGATCTCGAAGGGACTTACGAATCTAGGGCTAAGCTTCCCCTTTCGCCCAAAACGCATCACGCCCTTCATCGGAGAGACTCTCAGAAAAACACGGTCGCCGACTGCGAACTCTAATCTGCGACGGTGCCTGTTTGCATATGATTTCTTCCTGCTCTGAGCTGCTCTCATCGGGTCTCGAATCAGCTGTACTTTCTCGGTCGTCTCCTGCACGATCTGTGGCCCAAAAATACTGCTCTCGCTCAGCTCCGTCCAGCAGACGGGCGATCTACATCTCCTCCCATACAACGCCTCAAAAGGTGCCATCTGAATAGTATCCTGGAAGCTGTTGTTATAGGAGAACTCCACTAGAGGTAAATGACGATCCCAGCTACCGTCGAAGTCCAAAACGCACGCTCTAAGCATGTCCTCGAGAGTCTGGATGGTCCGCTCTGACTGTCCGTCGGTCTGCGGATGAAATGCTGTGCTGAAGCTCAAACGGGTGCCCAAAGCCTCCTGAAGTCTCTGCCAAAGGCGGCTGGTAAACTGGGTGCCTCGATCTGACACGATACAAGTCGGTACACCATGTAACCGCACGATCTCGTCGATGTAAAGCTGGGCATACTGAGCGAAGCTGAAAGTGGTCTTTACTGGCAGGAAGTGAGCCGCTTTCGTCAATCTATCCACGATCACCCAGATAGATTCATACCCTCGACTGGTCCTGGGTAGACCCACAACGAAATCCATCGAAATCTGCTCCCATTTCCACTCCGGAATGGGTAACGGCTGTAGCTCTCCAGTGGGCCTTTGGTGTTCGGCCTTGACTTGCTGACAAGTCAGGCATCTCGATACGAACTCCGCGATGTCCCTCTTCATTCCGTCCCACCAGTAGGTCTCTCTCATATCATGGTACATCTTGGTGGAACCGGGGTGGACACTATACACTGATCGATGTGCCTCCTCAAGGATATCGTGCCGCAATCCCTCAGCATCTGGTACGAACAGTCTAGATCCAAATCGTAATATCCCCTGATCATCAATCACGAACTCGGAAAATCTGTCCTGTCCCATCTGTGCCATGATCTATGAACAACGGTCATTGCTGCGCTGTGCCTCATATATACGGTCAAGCAACCGTGGGCGTGCATGAACATGCGCGAGCTGTCCCCCTGTCGGAGTGAACTCGAACTCAACTCGGCTGTCGCATAAAATCTGCCAATCTGCTGACGACTGCCTCTGCACTGCGCGCAAGCAGGATAGACTACCCCCGGGCCTCCTGCTCAAAGCATCTGCCACTACATTCGCCTTGCCCGGGTGGTACAAGATCTCGCAGTCATAGTCTTTCACCAACTCCATCCAACGACGCTGTCTGAGGTTCAGGTCTCGCTGCTGAAATATGTATTTTAAGCTCTTGTGGTCTGTGAATATTTAGCACGACTCGCCATATAGGTAATGTCGCCATATCTTCAGTGCAAAGACCACAGCAGCCATCTCCAAATCATGAGTAGGGTAGTTCTGTTCGTGTTTCTTCAATTGCCGCGAAGCATACGCGATCACCCGGTCATGCTGCATCAATACGCATCCTAACCCCACTCGTGAAGCATCACAGTAGACCACAAATCCGCCTGATCCTGAAGGCAAAGATAATACCGGCGTCGTAGTCAAACAAGTCCGTAGCTGCTGAAAACTGCGCTCGCACTCCTCCATCCAAACGAAAGGAACTCCCTTCCGGGTCAAACCGGTCAAAGGTGCAGCTATACGGGAGAAGTCCTAGACAAAACGCCTATAGTAGCCTGCCGGTCTTAGAAAACTATGAATCTCAGTAACCGATGTAGGTCGGGGCTACTGCTGAATAGCCTCAATCTTCCTCGGGTCCACACATATGCCGTCTCTCGTAATCACGTGACCTAAGAATCCGACGCTGTCCAGCCAGAATGCACACTTGGAGAACTTCACGAACAGCTGCTGCTCCCTCAGAGTCTATAACATAATCTGCAGGTGCTGCTCGTGCTCCTCTCGGCTCCGGGAGTACACCAAAATATCGTCGATGAACGCGATGATGAACAAGTCAAGATACGGCCTGAATGTACGATTCATCAAATCCATAAATGTTGCGGGGGCGTTGGTGATTCCGAACGACATCACCAGGAACTCATAGTGGCCATAGCGTGTACAGATGGCTGTCTTCGGTATATCCTCCTGTCGAACTCGCAGCTGATGGTACCCCGATCGCAACTCAGTCCTCGAAAAATACCCCGCATCGTAGAACTGGTCGAACAAATCATCAATGCGTGGCAATGGATATCTGTTCCGCACAGTAACCTTGTTCAGCTGGCGGTAGTCGATACATAAGCGCAAGCTTCCGTCCTTCTTCTTGACAAACAGGACCGGAGCACCCAATGGAGAAACACTGGGCCGAATAAGTCCCTTATCCAAAAAATCTTGCAGCTGAACCTTCAACTCTCTAAGTTCTGCCGGGGCCATCCGATAAGGCGGTATAGAAATAGGCCCCGAGCCGGGAACCAGGTCAATACAGAACTCGATATCGCGCTCAGGTGGCAGTCCTGGCAGCTCGTCAGGGAAAACATCGGGGAAGTCGCATGCAATCGGAACCTGATCCAATGGAACATCTGTAGCTCTAGTATCACATACATAGGCTAGAAATCCCCGACATCCCTGCCTCAATAGCTGATCAGCGCGAAGAGAAGAAATCAAAATGTGAGGGGCGGCACCACGGTCCCCCTGCACAACAAAAACCGACTCGCCGGGAAAACAAAATCTAACTGTCTTCTCACGGCAGTCCACCGACGCATAGCATATGGCTAACCAATCCATGCCCAAAAGAACGTCGAAGTCCAACATCTCAAGAAGGATCAGGTCGACGGGCAGCTCTCGCTCGCCAATACGAACGTTACAGGATCGGAACATGTGCCTAGCAACAAAAGACTCTCCCAGAGGAGTGGTCACAACAAGCGGCTGATCAAGCAAACCGGACTCTCTACCCAAACTTGGCACGAAGTGTGTGGAAACGTACGAGTGCGTGGATCCGGGATCAAACAACACGTGTGCACCAACAGAGCATACTGATAGGGTACCTGTAACGACGGCATTGGATGCCTGCGCATCCTGGGGTGTCAATGCAAATACTCGGGTCCTGACCTCCTCCAATAGCGGGCTGACCTCGGCCTCGACCTCCACATCCTCTCTGGATCAGTCCGCCGCGTCTACGTCCTCTGGGTGGACCTAACTGGCGTCGAGCATCGCCTGTGGTAGGTAGTAGAGCTCTCTGAGGAGGGGGCGGTGATGGTGATAGGGTCACATGCAGAACTGTCGCAGCTCCCTGTCGTCTCACTGGACAATCCCTGATACGATGATGCAGACCCCCGCACCCAAAGCACCCTGGCGACAACTGCTGTCCCTGTGTATACGATCCATACAGCTGACCGCGTCCAAACCCTCTGCCGGCCTTATCTCCCGGAACGAATCTGGCATGCTGCCTCAGATCTGGCGTGCCGGTACGAATCCTCTTCGGCCCGGGAACGGCCGAAGTCGCTGAAATACGTGCCTCCATCCGCAACGCCGTATCCATAGCTGCTGAATAGGTATCGAAATGTTGGGCTCCAATAGCAAGGTATAGCTGGGCATCCAGTCCCTGTATGAACTTCTTCACCCTCTTCACTTCGGTATCCACCAGATACGGAGCATATCGGGACAACTTTGTAAACTGGACGTCATACTCAGACACCGTCATCCCTGGTGTCTTGATCAAGGCCTCAAAACTACGAGCTCTGGCGTCTCGAACGCTCTCCGGGAGGAAACGGGCAAGGAAAACTGCTGTGAACTCGGTCCAGGTCATGGGCGGTAGACCTGCAGCTCGACCTCTCAGAACCGACTCCCACCATATCTGTGCGAGACCCTCTAGTCGGAAACTCGCAAGCTCTACCCAGCGATCATCAGAACATCTCAGCGAACGGCAGATCCTGGCCAAGCTGTCAAGGAACGTCTACGGGTCCTCTGCTGCATCGGTACCCGTAAAAACTGGAGGTCTCAGCCTCATGAACTCCTATAGCGAAACCGGGATGGTCACGGTGGTAGTAGTAGGAGCAGCTATCATAGTGGTCTGGGATGCAGTAGGTACGTCCTCCGGCCTCGGTGCACGACCGACTGCAACTAGGGATCCTACCATCTGACGTAGCTCCTGCATACTCCCCATCATCTGCCGCAACTCATCCATACCAGTCTCAAGCCTATCCATACGGCCTGGGGCAGGTAGATCGGTCTGTCCCTGCGGCGTAGGAATACCACCCTGCTCAGTCCTAGTCTCGGATGAGCCAGCTCGAATCTCGTCTCGGGCGGCAGCCCTCTGCGCTCTGGTAGCCCTCTGTGGCTTAGTGACTGGTACAGGAAACAGGACAATAAGAACGGTGCAAGAGAATCACAGGATACATGGAATCGAAGAAGGAATTTCAAGCAAGTATCTCCTAAAGTCACCTAGGCGGGGTATCGCATCGCAAGTATGCCGCGGACATACGTACGCTACGCTACCCTGCTTAAGTCACTTACTCCATCTACTAAGGGTCATCCTACACTCAGAAAGGTGAAACCTATCGCTCTGATACCAACTTTGTCACGACCCGCAAAGTACGGAACGCGATCGGCACTTAAATTACGAAATGTCTCAAGGCGTCCGTAAATAAGTAAGCCGAAGCACAGAATACAAAACCCAATCCAAATCTTAGAGTGAAGGAAAACCAATTTATTTAAGCATTTTACTCCATTTCCACATTAAATTCCCTTTTTAAAATAACTTTCGTTTTCACAAAATTCCTGCAGAATTTTATTTGTAAAATCAGCCCTAAACGGGTGCAAGCAGAATATAAATGAATACATGAATATGGCATCCCCAAGCGGGAACTAGCTCTTCGCCTCAAGGCGGTCACAAATCCCACGCAACGTAAAATGACAATGTGCATAAATAAGCATGAAGCATAAGAAATAACATGTCGGCTCAAGTGAGCTCGACTCCAGATATATCATAAAATAAATCCCCAAGTCTCACAATCTCACCTCTGGGTCAATATACAGTAATCCAAATAAGACAGGTACAACTGAAATAATAGTGGCAGTAGATGGAGTGTTCTAGATACAACAAATATATAAGGTGGTACAAAACGATAATAACCCACCTATGACCAAAAGCCTCGAGTCCAGGCAAAAAGTGCAAAAGAAGCAAAAGTATCCGCCGCTACAGTGCTGACGGAACGGACCTGCAGAAAAGCTGTGGCACAACGGGGGTGAGTTGCCAGCTCGTGAGTAATAAATAACATCTACTAAGGTTATCGTATGCATGTACACAAGTATCCTGGTATCCCTAAAACAGGTATGGCTACATGTACTAGCAGGTATGTATGCATCAACAGTGTACTAGCAAGTATATATGTCACATGGGTGTAATAACTGGTATGTATGCCATATGAAAGTAATATCATGAATGTATGCTATACGAGTCAACTCAAGATCTCATCATGTAAGTATAAGAGTTATTCCTTCTTTTGTTTTGAAATTTCCATTTTAAACATCAGCATAATATCCAAGAAATCAATGAAATCCGTGTCCAGCAACGACACCTCAAAACTGTCCAAATCTCATATATCCGTGTCTAGCATCTCTGGCCTCAGCCATCCGGCTGATCCATATCTCAATCTAGCGGCCACGGTCGGTATCCTCTGGATATCCGCCGTGCCAAATGAAGTCACCGGTAGGTAATCCGTCCCCTGCCAGGCTCAACGCCATCTTCTGCGATCTTCTTGCCCCAGGGTACCGTACCGGGCCCACCATATACCCGAGACGGTTCATCCACCTTCTCGAAATGGGTCTCGAAAACCACAGCAAAACTCATGGTGGACGACACTTTACATGACTAGAAAACCGCAACTTTTATATTTTAAAAGGTTATAAGTTTGAAATCTTGCGGTTTTCCCCTGAAATCCAGAAATATCATAAATCTCATGAATCATCATAAATGCATATGTCGATGATTATGAATACTTATGGTATCAATTTGCAATGTATGATTATACTAGGCATGAGCAGATGATATACATATGCACGAGTATGGTAATTCTTATGGTTTCCTTTTAAATACTTATTGCAATATCACATTTCTAGGCAATTAACATGTTTCAGATTTATAGTTATCTAGTGTCGTGACATGGCAATTACCAAGGTGTGTGTGTCCACATGAATAGTGCTCGTGTTGCATATAAGCCCTGGTAATGGTGCATGTGTCGTATAGATGAGTTTGCGTATATGGAACATCATATAGATCCTAACTGCAGCAATTATCATGCAAGTGTTCTTATTCTGATGTCACAAATAATACCATGTTTACTAATTTTCAGGTTACTAAATCTATCGGGCGACTCGCGCCATCCAAACGATCGTCCCCCGTAGATGTTAAATCTACTCACCCGTGATCCGGTGCTAAGTGTGTCCGACCACCTGCTTTCCTTTCTCCACTGTGCTTGAAGTCCTCGCCGGCGAACCTAGAATTTACAAAAGTCACGACATAAGGAAAAATCCTGCAAAACACGGTATATCGATAAAAAGGGATACACGTGCGTGAAACTAAACGCGTGTGCACACGACACGACGCGACGCGCACAAACCCACCAGAACCTAGACTGACATGCTGTGTCGCGCAGCGCGCCATAGAACCATGCGTATCACGCGCGTGTCGCACAAGACTTATAACATCGAAAACACGCAACTAGCTCCAGATTTTTCCTCTGGATGCAACTTGAAAAGTTACAGATACCAAAAACCCTAGCAACCCAAAGTAAACCCAACACCCCCACCCCCATCCTGGCAGTAAATTGTGGCCAGATACAATATATCTGCGGCCATAAAAGGGAGAGGGGTCCCCTTGTTTTGTGTGAGTGTTTCTGATTTGGTCACTGAGCTACAGTCTTCTCAAATTTATTTTGAAGGTCTCCGGTCAACAACAGATCTCAGAAAGGCCAAAAAGTCGCTAAACTGGTAAATTACGCCAAGTCGGGTAATTCGGGTGTCTTTATGAAATCTGGGGCAAACCTCTGGTTAACTGGACTCAACAGAACCTAGAATGGCTGGTCTAACCAACACAACTATCACTTTTGCCAAAATTTCCTTAAATCACTCAAAATCACAACTAAGCATGAAATAAACACTAATTAAGCTAGATTACCTTGGTTTTAGCGATTTAAGGTTACCCATCAAAATTTAACGACACTACTAGGCTTAAACAGACTAATTAACACCAAAAAGGGTTCATTAAACTACAAGCAGTCTAAAGTAACTAAATCTAACATCACTACACAATTCTAGCATGAAAACTCCATTAAAACACTAAACTAGCCAAACAAACACGTAATCTACACCATATGGAAAAAGTTTAGGAGTTATACCCCCTAGGAACCTTGCAACCAAGGAGAAGGAGAAGAAGGAGGGAGTGGGTGCTGCTGTGTTGAACTGGAGCTACTGCAGCCCAAGGCTGATGCTGCAACTGCTGATGCTGATGCTGATGCAGTGAAGGTGTGAAGTGGTGTTGGTTGTGTTGGTTTCAGGTGTTGCTAATGGCAAGGGTTGAGGAAGTGTTAAGAGAGGGGTTGTGTGGTGTGGGGGAGGGATTATGTATAGAGTAGGGGCTGAAGTAGCAGCTGCTTTGTGGTGTTTTGGTGCAGAAATGGTGGCTGAAAAGTTGATGTTTGAGGGTTTGGGTGGCTGATTTGAGTGTGAGAGTGAGAGGTTTGAGGTTGGGGCTGCTTGTAATGATGTTAGGGGCTGAGATGAGGATATATGGATGATGGTTTGAGCTGATGGTGCTGTTTTGGGGGCTGAAACAGCTGCTGTTGCAGCAGTTTTATGTGCTGATGTGTGAAGAAGGGGCTGAGAATGGGCTGATGTAAACCATCAGCTGCCGTAGCAGCACTATGTGGTGGCTTGGGGGCTGAATTGATGCAAATTTTGGGCTGAACTGATGTGTGAGTGAGAGAGAGGTGATAAAAGTTTGAAGTGAGGTGAGGAGACTTAACCTTAAACCATCATTCTCCCTTTCCCAACCAAAAGCCATGATGACACATCACATCCCTCTCAAGTCAACCTTAAACTCACTAATTACCCATGGTCAAAGCCAACCATCCTCAACTAAAGCTAATTAGCTCTAAACAACACCATTAACTTAACTAAGGACCTAACCCTCCAAGGTTAACTTAAACATGGCTAACCCACAAGCTCAAATATGTGGCAACCCTAGTCTTAACCCTGGCTAACGTGCACAAGTGTGTGTGGTTGAGATAAAATTCTATAAAAATAACCATAAACCCAAATAAATTACAAGAATCCTGTTTTGGTAAACTTTTTACCAAAACCCCCACATTAACACTCAATTACCACTAACCCTAAACTCAGGTATTACAAACCCGGAATCTAAACCCTTTTTGAAAAAAATTTATTGGAGGTGAGGTTTAAATAATCAGCCGATATTATCGATTTAAATTAACATCTAAACTTTACTAAGTATGTTGAAAAGCCTTTGTGAGGTTTGAAAACAGTCATCACCTCCTTTGTATTTTTATAAAAACCCGATACAACAAAATAACATAGCATCCTAACGGAAGCTAGCTTTCACGTCAAAAGACGGAACAGCCAAACAAACTTATAACAGATGTCAACTCTAAAGAGTGTGACATCACCACCCATAGACTCTAAGTCTCGATTCTAAGTCCATAGTATATTATTTCTAAGTTGATGGAGTTTCTGCTAGATACAAGAATAACAGAATAATCAAGAGTGAGTATGATACAATAATAACTCATTTACCCATCAATCCCCAAAAGAAGGTGTGCCCCAAACCGCTGATAATCCAAGCAGTAAAACCTGTAAGAAACTGTGGCACAACGGGGATGAGTTGCCAACTCAGTGAATAAAAGTGCATCTAAAGGTAGAAATCGAAATGCATGACGATACCTAGGTCATAAGTATAGTACAATCATAATCTGTATCGATATACTATATAATATGCAAAGTCCAACACTAGCTATCATGCAATCAGATGTATAATATCTCAATGTCATGTGATTAAAACTCATGAATTTATTATCCCAATTGGAATTCCCTTCTTGTCTATAATGTTTGTACAATTATATACAGGTACTATCCCCTGGATCAGTCCTGGTGGAATCAATAATTTCATATCTACCGTATACCTCAAGATAATGATCACATCAATAAACATATGGATGTCCAGCATCGACATCAAAATCTGAAATCTTTCGTGTCCAGCATCGACACGTAAATACAGATACCGTTGACACCATCTCCACAGATGATCGCCACCCGATATCCCAAGCATCATTTCTCGAACGATCTTATAATCAACAAAGCTTACCATGTATCCAACTGTTTCCCTACCGACTCAGTCTGGATAAAGCTGTAAATCCGTAACCATATATCCACCGACTCGGTTCAGAATAAAACTATAAATCCGTAACCGTATATCCACCGACTCGGTTCGGAGTAAAAATAAAAATCCATAACCGTATATCCACCAACTCGGTTTAGAATAAGACCCAATCATAAAAATATCAAGTGAGGAATAAGAAACTTGCATAGATTGTATTGATGATATACTATATATGTTTATATATAACAGTGTCCCATACCACCGATATATATCTATATATATCATCAGGAGTAGAATACTCAGAAATCTCAAGAAATCAAATACATCATCTATATTATTACAATTCGTAACTTACAACAGGAATACAGAAGATTACATAATTACAGATTTAAATTCTACTGTGTCATGGTACTACTAATGATGTGTAGTGTAGCATATGCGTCTGTGCTCGTGCAACATGGCAATCATTAGTATTTGTGCAAGTGTTGTACGGTGTAACATATCAGCACGGTTCTATAGTGACATGACAGTACCAATGAGCTGTAGTGCAACATATAGTTAAGTGCCTGTGCAGCATAATAATCATTGGTATTTGTGCAGTGTTCTACCAGAGTGTGCGTAACGCGGAAACATATAATATAGAATACAAAATACAAATCCTATAAGTAATATAATCATACTTACTGTAAGTACTTGTTATGAGCTATACCAATTTCTTTAGAAATGATCGGAATATTAAGTTTGAAATGAGGAAGCTGCCTTAAATTTAAAATAGATATTTGCTTTATAAACTGGAGCGCATCCTGGTAATTTATTTAAAAGACAACGAACCGTGGTTTTTAAAATAATATAGCTCATATCAGTATTACATCCTCAAACAGAACATAATCTATCTATACCCGTCAAAGAATAATTTGGCCGTTATTCGGCATACCAAGTTCAGTATATTCGATAAGTATAATTCCTTATAATATAGCTTATCATATCGCTATATCCACATCATCTTAAGTACGGCATGATTCCTCATACAACTCATTAAATCATACCCATATCGTACGGATCAAATATCACGTATCTCATTGAAACTACATATGAAACTTATGCACATGGAGATATACAATATGCAATATCATATAAATGCTTTGACAAAAAGCTAAACCTAAGTAGATATCATAATAATAATTATAAGGTTGCGGGGGTACTATACGCGATCCACCAGACTCCCCCCCGTAGATGTAAATCTACTCACCGGAAATATGTCGTATCTTTTCAGGAATTGCCAGTCCTTTTTCCTTTCCTCGCCGCCTCCAAAGTCTCCGTATTTGAATCTAATCATAGTAATAACTTGTATAAGGAAACGGCTATACCGACACGATAAAATCATGAAAACACAAGTCGTACGTTCTAGTTATATTGCATACGACTATTTTAACTACCCAGCACTTGACCTTACTGGAATCCAACCCAATTCTGCATCGCGACAGAAAACAGATCGCGTCACGTTCTACCCATGTCGTATTATGGTTTCTAGATACCTATTTCTAATATTTGCTCCCAGATTTTATATACAATTAAACTAACTTAAGTAAACAATACCAATTATCATATCACCTACACAAAGACCTATTACAAAAACCCAAAACACCCATCTCTCCCAAAAATCCGGCGACGCCGGAATTCCCCTTATGGTCGCCGGCCAAAATCTGATCCCCTGTGTCCGTCATCCTAGGGTTTGTTCTATGTTCCACATACATCATTCTGGCACTGTTTGGTTAAGTTTAATTTACTCTGAATAATAGCAGATTTTAACAGTGTTCGGTTTTTTTCTAAAAATACGATATTACGGACACTTGATTTCCTATTTAAACAGATTTCAGAATAATTTCCTACAGTAACCAAGGGTTTTACCTACTAGAATATTGCTGGAAGAACACCCTCCAAGATGCACAAGCTCCTTGTCCTAGCTTGATGGTGAGAAATCCCTATACGTGGCTCTTATCTTCTTTTTCTTGTCCTTCTTTATTTGTTCTAGTTTTCTTTATTTTCTTTGGAATTTTTCAGAAGTTTTAAACTGATTAAATAATCTGAACACCTTAGATAAGATGGTGAAGAGAAGGGTGGGATGTAGGAGGAGGTGTCAATAATCAAGGTGTGGGGTTTTCATGCAAGGAGGAGGTGTGGTGTTGTTGTTGTGCATGAAAGGAGGTGGTGGCACAACCTTATCTTTCCAATTTAATTTACCTAAAGATAATTTCTGAACAAAAACCTAATTTATCTCTTTTCCACTTACACCCTTAATAACTTTCAATTTGCACAAAGTCTTAAGCTTTACAAAATACCCCTCTCTACTTAGTTTATTATATAAACACTATTTTACTAAAATGAAGCTAAATTTATCACTAAAACCCTTATAATTTATTTATGTTGCATACTAGAATTAAAATTTAATTTGTTTTACATATATCTTATGAAATTGTCTTATTTGGTTTTACTAAATTTTTAATTTAACACTTTATTATTTAATTAATTATTTTTATTTATTTCCAAATTTTCATGATGCAGTACTTACATTATATCTGCGACCGTGAATGTCACTCGAGCTGTAAATCTTGTCTAATCGTTATAGCTCTTTTAGACGGATTTGCGAACGCGACATTCACGTTGATGTTCTGTGTTGTACTATGTTGTTGCGGATTTGTCGTGGTGTATACCTTGGGTGCAATGTTAGTACAGTTCAGTTTTATTTGTACATTTGATATCGCGGGGCGAGCGTCCGACATGTGGACTGCCTGTTTGTATATTATTCTTTTGGGGCACGACCGGGTTGAGGTCGATGTACCCGTTGTACCTATTTTCTTTTCTGTACTAGGATTACCCCGTGGTGGAGTGCACGGATAGCCGAGTTCTAGAGGGCAACGAGCCCGCATCTCATGGCTTTGAGACGGAGGGGGCTTCAGTCTAGAATTGGCGGGCTATTCGCCGCACTCGTAGGGAGTATAGGTTGACCCAAGGTGGGGTGCTCAAGTTACCGGATTCCGTGAAATGCTGGGTGGCCCATTCACTTTGCTGGAGGGGGCTGCCTCGCTTCTGATATTGGCGTGTAACTTGCCGCGCCCGTAGGGGTCTAGGTTTTCATTGCACAAGCTTTCCACACGACCAAGGGAACGTCGGGTTTCAGTTGTGGCTCAAAGGAAACCCGGGGCTCCCAGATTATCTGTATTGTTCTTTGATACTTATTACTTTTCTGTGATGTTGCATTTATCACGCCTGGAGCGAATATTATATATTGATATATATACTAGTAGATGCTGTATATATTTTACACCCGCGCTAGTCCAGTCCCCGCTCTGTCGTTAGTTAAGTAACCTAACGGGTGATGACGGGACCCAGTGGAGAATGCGGATAGCATATACGTACATCATATTTTCGTTCTTTATTGGTATGATCAATTGATGGGACTGCGTTGATTCAGATCAATGCAAGGAAAACAAACCTATTTCGATGTTGTTGGAACAATTTTCAAAAAGCTGTTATTATAAGGACATTTTCTTTTGTTTTGCACAGTGGTATTCGGTTATGAATATCCAACACCTCATTCGACGAGGCAAGGGCCGAGATCCCTTCATCGGGAGTGACCCCTTGGACAGAAATTTGCGTCAGGGTAATAACTTCACTATAGTCGATTACCTTTTGCTTTGCATCGCGGTATTCAGTTGGAATATCCTGCACCTCATTCTACGGGGAAAGAGCCGAGATCCCTTCACCGGGAGTGACCTCTTTATTAAAGGTTTTTGGCACTATATATTTGTAAAAAGCTATCCGGTTCCTTCAACGATATCAAGTTCATTACGTTAAAGGTTTTTCGCCAAAAACCATTCATAGCCCTCCGTAATTTCAGGCAGGTAACACTTAGTATTCCTGCTATGTTTGTTGGCCTTAGTCAAGGCATAATATACGGTAGCTATTTGTTATTTTTCTGTTGCATAGATAGATGCGTTGGTTTGGGACAGTCATATAGCCTTGTTGGCCCTAGTCAAGGGCTTGTACGGGTGGGTTCAAATTAACCTAGACAATGACGGGTAGAATTTGACATGTGACTGTTAGTTATATGTATGCCCTATAGGCTATTATTGTACACATGATGTATATTATAATGGATGCTTGGATATATATAGAGATGACTTTCTTGCTCGACATGATTGTATGTTATCTGGTTACCTTTATCTTGACATGTAGACTTATATATTGTTATACTGCATGTTGATAAAGCCCTTAGGATATGTACGTGACTACTAGGACTATGATGGAGATCATACTAGTGGGGCCATGGTAGTTCACAAGTACATCCTTTAATTGTTCCTAGTCGAGGGAATATCGAGACAGGGCATCGATATTCCAGAGTAGACTAGCGTATACGCTTCTTGACCCATATGATGGGCGATGGATGATCCCACATCCATTGGTGTTTGACATCAGAGATGGTATACAGGTGCTCAGTGGAGACTGGGTACACTGAACAAGACTCACCGAGGACTCCTATGTGGTAATATACCTATCGTCAGATAGCAGTCCTCTGGTGACACTGGTAGAGGTTAGTCTGTAGACCCGAGATCGTCATAGAGTCTTGTGCGGCTCCCACTGTGCTTTGATTTCCTCCCTACTACGCTCAAGAGGAGTTGTGCAAACATGTGGATTTTGGGTACAGTCCCGAGTCGTATGGAGGCAATGAGCGATAGGAGGGGTTTCGTCTCTCCCGGTATTGGGGGTTGATGTTGCGCTATGCTCGATTGGCTATAACTGGAAGTCCCTGACCAGGGCTGATATGGAGATCTAGTGATAAGTGTTATCAGTAGTTTCTCGACCTGTTATGAGCCTCACATCGGCATGACTTATCACGTTACTGGGGTCTGACGATTTCCACCCCTAGACATGATATGCGACATATCAGACGAAGAGACTGGACTGTACGGCAGTGTTACTGATAGGCTTCATGGAGACTGTGGACAGGCTTGCTTGTTGATCTTCATATCGCTCAATACCCGGGTAGCCGTTACGTCCAGCTAGTACTGCTGACGGCTTGTAGGTGACTGATATGATCATCACCTACTGCTGGCGTATTGACGAGTCTTTAGAGTCCCACACAGAAGTTCCCTGGTTCAAGCGAAATGAAGTAGGACACATATGTGATATGTGTGTGGGCCTGATTAAATACGAGTATGTGATACCGTATTGTAATCTGGCAGTCATCTGTTATCAGTTCGGTTATATGTGATATAACCGAATTGTCGAGTCAAGTGTTGATTCGATAATGTGATATACAGATAAATGATATTAGTCGGTCGTATATGATATAACCGGATTATTAGATCAAATGTTGATTTAATAATATGATATAAATTATACGTGATATAATTACATATTAACTAATATCATTAACTCACTAATTAATCTTCATTAAATATATATTAATATATATGTTATATATATATATATATATATTAAAATAAAGCATGTCATTTTCTTTTCTATTTTGTGAAAATAGAAATGAGGTGTAAAGTTGAAGCATGGTTGCAAGCATGGTGTTTTATATTGTTTATTCATTCTTGACCCACCATTCAAGCATGGTTGCAATTTAATATTGCATAATTCCATGCTTGAATGAGTGAGGGGTCTTGGCTTTTGATTGATTCTTGTTCATTCCAAAAGACTTAGCCATTTTCTCTTATGCTTGCTCTCATGCTTCTTCTTCCTCCTCTTGCTTTTTCTCAAGCTTCAACTCTCACATGTGATGTGAATCATGAAGCTTGAGCACAAATTAGTGAGCTCTTAACATCCCCTACTTCATCATCTCACACCATTTTATCAAATTAGTGTGATGTGTTTCATACACTAAATGGTTTAGTGTAGTGGTAGCTTGAACTAGTAGGAGCTTCGAGGTGGATCATCTTTGGCGCGAAGGATACGAAGGAAGCTTGTTCAAAGTCTCAAGAGAAGCCTTATGGAGTTGCGGGACTACTACATGGAGTATATTGAAGAGAAGGACCGTCTACAAAGGTTGTATTCTTGATCCTTTTAGATGTAAACTTGTTTGCATCTTGTTCGGTCTAAATCTCTAGTTAACGATTCTAGCATAGGGTTCTTTGTAAACGATAAATTTTTAAAAAACGGCATGCACGATGTCCCCGAAAACCTTGCTGTCGTCATAAAGAACCCTTCAGTGGTATCAGACCCAAACTAGAGAATTAGACGGATTGCGTAGAATTACGAAACCGAAAAACTCCGAAACTTGAAATCCTAAAATTCCAGTTTCTGTCGAATTTTTAAAGTTGTCAAAAAATTATTTAAACAAGTGCAGAATGTTGTATGGGACAGTATAAGAACACGGTACAAACCTCAACCCCTGGGCTCGGATTTTGGCCGGCGATCAAGCCAAGAATTCCGGCGTCGCCGGATCTCCCATGGAGTTTGGGGATGGGTTTTGTAGTGTGTTCTAGTCTCTGGGTTTTGGTGTTTCAGGTGTTGTTTATTTTTGCTAAATTTGCATGTGATGTTTATTTACCAAAACAGCAACTCAGAGTATTTCGTAGTCATAATTTTAACTATTTTCGGGCTATTTTAGACGGTGTTAAAAAGTTCGAACGGATATCAAATACCCACTTTGACCCTCGCTGGAAATTTATTCAAGAGTTGGATCTTTTCCGTAGTTTGAAACATTCAAATATCGTGCAAGTTATTCGATGAACCCTCTAGAAGAACGAAACCTTAACTCGATTATGTGACCGTCAGAACCGCCACTGAACCCTAGGGTTCGTGATGGTTCAGCGGTGCCACATGTGAGGCATTGGTTGGCCTTTCTACGGCTGGTTCATTGGTACTGTGGCATGTGATGAATACTTTCAAACTACGCTCAAGTGTTGAGCTTTTTGGGTAACTTTAGGTGTTTGTTGATTCGATCGGAATGTTTAACATCGTCTAACTATTTTGATAACATGTGATATTATGTGTTGCTTGGATATATTATATTGGATCGTCGCGTTTTGAATAGCCGGGGGTTTTATGTGAGATGAGAGTTTTTATTTTCATTCATCTAAAATTCAATGTATGTAATATTCTTTTATTGGGGCACTTCCGGGTTGAGGATGATGTCACCATTGTTGTATATTATTTACTTTTCCGCATTAGGATAGATCCAAGGAAGGGAGCACAAGTAACCGGGTTCTAGAGTCCAGTGGGAGACCTACTCGAGGAGTCGAGTCCGGGTCTCCTAACTCTAGAATTGGTAGGTTGCTTGCCGCTCTCGTAAGGGTCTAGGGGTGTGGGTTTGGCTATTCATCGCGACCGTGGAATCCGTGTTTTATACTGGCTTAACTTAAAACACGGAATTCCTAGTATATCTAATATTTCATATGTTATCTTCTACTGCTGATATTCTGTGATGTGATCACTTTATATGTGCGATGTATTTTCGTTTCTTCTGTGATGTTTAGGAAGCTTAATTGATGGGACTTCATTAATGAGATTAATGAAAGAAAAGAAACCTAAAGATGTTGTGGAATTAAATTTTCAAAAACAAAAAGAGTAGCTCTAGTTTTTGCTTTGCATAGAGATATTCCTTGTAGAATATCCAGCACCTTATTCGATAAGGAAAGAGCCGAGATCCTTCACCGGGAGTGACCACTTTAGCGAAACTAGCAAATGCTACAAATCACTCGGTTTAGTTTTTTATTGCTTCTATGGTTCTTGCTTTGCATAGCGGTATTCCTTGTAGAATATCCAACACCTTATTCGATAAGGAAAGAGCCGAGATCCCTTCACCGGCAGTGACCTCTTTAGCGAAACTAGAAAAGCCTCAAAAACACTCCTTTTCAAAATCACTCGTTTCTACAACGATATCAAGTTCATTACGCTCATGGTTTTCTGAAAAACCTGCGTAGCCCTCCGTCATTTCAGATAGGTACTATTTAGTATTCGTGCTACGTTTGTTGGCTTTCGTCAAGGCGTAGTGTGCGGTAGCTAATTAGTGCTTATCTGCTAAAGCATGCGATGTGATTGGATTAGGGTAGTCGTACGACTTTGTTGGTTTTCGTCAAGGGTCGTACGGGTGAGTTTAATTCAATCAAGAAATGTACGGGTTGAGCTTGACTAGCGTCCTTTAGTTTGTTGGCTTTCGTCAAGGTCATAGGATACTAGGGGTAAAAGTATTATCGGGAATTTCAAGTATTGAAATTTGCAATGAGATTGCGTACCTTCTATGAGATAGTTGGATCCTGATACCCACTTCGAGTAAGAGTTACTCCTGGGAGAGTTTTACGCATAACAATTAGCCAATCAAGTAGGTGTCTAGAAAGGTGTTAACGGGGTTACGCCCCTAGGAAAAAGAGGTTTATTCTAATTAGGTCCATGCGAAAGCACGAGGAACCTCCCTCAAAGTACCAACACTGGCCTGGATGAAAGATTGGCGAACTTGTAAGGTGTAATTAATCTCGGCTAATCTTACCTTTTACGGTTTGAAGGAAGATTTGATAAAATCAGTGGGAGACGTCCTGATTAGATAAGATAATAACCAATCTAATCTTGCAAAGAGCGCATGCTAACATGTTTCCTTCTATCTTTCTCCTGGCAGCAACCAATATCACGCCTTAATCAAGATAATAATATGGATGTATTGATCGAACCCACTTGTTATACTAAGCAAGGGAAAGTTGCTTCCGCTCAAACTTATAAGTGTTATAAGTCCGAGCAGGAAATAGGAACTTATACGAATTCCCACGCCACCCAAACGAAGAATAAGCATGTTGATGCATCTTCTTCAGGTGTGTTAGTTACAGAGAACTGTTTCTCAGTTCATTCTATGTCCTGGGTATTAGATACCGGATCGGGATCCCACATATGCAATATGTTGCATGGGCTGAGAAAAGGTAGAGAACTAGGAAAATGTGATCATTCCCTAAAAGTAGGGAATGGTGCAAATGTTGCAGCCAAAGCAGTTGGTGAATATCACCTTGTATTGCCAACAGGGAATACATTGATCATAAACGACTGTTACTATGTACCCTCTATGATATGCAATTTAATCTCTTTATTAGATAAAGAAGAATATAATTTTGTAGTAGAGAATAATGTTATGAACATTTACCAAAATCGAGTGTTGATTGGGTTTGGTGCGCTATGTAACGGATTATACGTTCTGAATCAAAACACGGTTCTTAACGTACAAAACACACACAAGTGGAAGAGTTCAGAAATGAACGAATTTTTCTTGTGGTACTGTAGACTAGGTCATATCAATGCGACACGACTGGCTAAGTTGCATATAGATGGATATTTGAATCCGTTCGAATTTTCATCTTATGAAACTTGCCAGTCATGTTTCAAAAGCATGATGACTAAAACTCCATTTAGTGGACACGGAGAAAGGGTTACGGAACTCTTGGGACTGATACATAGTGATGTATGCAGTCCCATGTCTACGCATGCCAGGAATGGTTCCTCATACTTCATTACATTCACTGACGATCTCTTACGATACGAACATGTTTTCCTGCTGAAACACAAGTTTGAACTTTTTGAGAAATTCAGAGAATATAAGCACGAAGTCGAGAACCAAATGGGTAGAAGTATTAAAATCCTTCGATCAGATCGGGGAGGAGAATACTTGAGCACAGAATTCCTTGACTATCTAAAAGAGAATGGGATTCTCTCTCAGCTTACTCTTCCATATACACCACATCACAACGGTGTATCGGAACGGAGGAATCGCACCTTATTGATATGGTACGCTCTATGATGAGCACTGCTGAGTTACCTATTTCTTTTTGGGGTTATGCTCTTGAATCAGCTGCATACCTATTGAATAGAGTTCCGACCAAATCTGTAGCTACCACTCCATATGAGACATGGAATGGGAAGAGACCATATCTTAATTTCATTAAGATATGGGGTTGTCTAGCCTATGTCAAATAGCAAAATCCGGACAAACTCGAAGCAAGGTCAGTTCTGTGCAAATTTTTAGGATATCCCAAACAATTGCGAGGGCATATCTTCTACCACCCTGAGGAACAAAAGGTATTTGTTGCTCAGCATGCCACCTTTTTAGAAAAGGAATTTCTTGTAAAAGAAATTAGTGGTAGTAAGGTAGAACTGGAAGAAGTTCCAGCAGCACAGAGTACAACTGACGATTTGGTGGAACCAGAAGATCCAATAGTTCCCAACGAACCCCAGCCTCTCCGCAGATCTAGTAGGGTTCCTCATCCACCTGAGAGATACTACGGTTTTCTCATTGATGGTGGGAGCGAGGATTGCATCATGGAAGATGATGACCCAACTAGCTTCGAGAAGGCCGTCATGAGTGGGGACTCTGTGAAATGGCTTGATGCGATGAGGTCTGAGATGGAATCCATATACACCAACAAAGTATGGACTTTGGAAGTTGCTCCTGAAGGGGTAAAACCCATTGGGAGCAAATGGATCTTTAAGAAGAAACTTGGTGTAGATGGAAAAGTTGAGACTTTCAAAACTAGACTTGTTGCAAAAGGTTTTCATCAACGACCAGGTGTGGATTATGATGAAACATTTTCTCCAGTGGCTATGCTAAAGTCCATCCGGATCCTACTTGCCATCGCTGCATACCATGACTACGAAATCGGGCAAATGGATGTTAAGACTGCCTTTCTAAATGGTGATTTAGAAGAGAGCGTATACATGACTCAGCTAGAGGGCTTAGTAGACAGTGGGAGCAGTGAAAAGGTGTGCAAGCTGCTTAAATCCATTTACGGGTTAAAGCAGGCACCGCGGAGTTGGAACATCTGTTTTGATGAGGTAGTCAAAGAGTTTGACTTCATCAAAAATATAGATGAACCTTGTATATACAAGAAGGTTGCAGAGAGTAAGGTCGTCTTCCTCGTATAGTACGTGGATGACATACTCTTGATAGGAAATGACGTTCCTATACTGCACTCGGTCAAGCACCTCTTATCACAGAGATTCTCAATGAAAGATCTAGGTGATGCCTCCTACATCTTAGGGATTAAGATCTATAGAGATAGATCTAAACGGATACTCGGATTGTCCTAATACAGGTACATAGACACAGTACTAAAGAGGTTTAGTATGGAAGAGTCCAAGCGTAGGAATGTACCCACGATCTCTGGACTCACTCTCTCCAAAGAGATGTCTCCCAAGACAGATTTGGAGAGAACTCGCATGCAAGAGATACCCTATGCTTCGGCAGTAAGCTCTATCATGTATGCGATGTTATGTACCAGACCCGATGTAGCATACTCACTAAGTATAGTGAGTAGGTATCAAGAAGATCCAGGAGAGAATCACCGGACAACTGTTAAGAACATTCTCAAGTACTTGAGAAGGACTAAGGAGATGTTCTTAGTGTACGGTAATGGTGAACTCCAAGTAGAGTCCTTTACCGACTCGAGCTTCCAAAGTGATAAGGACGACAGTAAGTCGGTCTCGGGTTTTGTCTTTACCCTTAACGGAGGGGCGGTGTGTTGGAAGAGTTCCAAGCAAGACACCGTAGCAAACTCGACGATGGAGGCCGAATACATTGCTGCCAACGATACTTCCAAAGAAGCTGTCTGGATGAAGAAGTTTATTGCTGAGGTTGGTGTGGTTCCGTCCATTGAGCATCCAATATCTGTGTATTGTGATAACAATGGAGCGGTAGCTTTGGCCAAGGAACCCCAGTCCCATCAGAGATCCAGACATATTCTATGGCGGTATCACCTGATCCGGGAGATAGTAGATCGCCGGGAGATCGAGGTCAGGAGAGTTGACACGAAGGACAACGTAGCGGATCCACTCACGAAGGACCTCCCTCAGACACAATTTGAGAGACTCTTTGGGATTTTGGGTATGAAATACTACAACACATGACCTTAGTGCAGGTGGGAGATTGTTAGTTATATGTATGCCCTAGAGGCTGTTATTGTACATGTAAGTCCACGTTGCTCACCCCGGTTCTTACGGGGAGGCGGAAACGGCGAAAAACAATTTTTTGGCGCAAAGGCAACATGGACTAAAAGCCGGATCTATGCTAAACAAGAAACTAACAAACTACTATAGGCTTTAACTACTATGCCGTAGAAATTATACCTCTCAAAACCAGTCCTTCGGGTCTTCATTCCGCTGTCCCGCTCGTCCGTCCAATCTCCAAGGAACGATCCGGATCTTGGTCACCTCCGCGGCCTCCTTGAGTCGAAGACGATCCACCCGAGAGTTGTACACCGAGCTCCACCTCGAGCCGAGGCAACTAGGGCAACGAGATCGCTAGTCTAGATGCCCTAGGTTGTGTAGTAGAGATATATGGAAGTGTGTGTCTTTGTGGGATCTTTTTCTCTCAACACATGAGATCAAAAGAAGAAATCAAGAGGAGGAAGAAGGAGGAGCTAGCAACCATGAGAGCTTTTCTTTTCTTCTCACAAGAACAAGAGAGAGAATGAGAAATGAATTATTGTGAGCTAAAGAAATGAACCATGGTTGCAATAATGCAAAACTATCATCATTACCAATCCTTTCATGATAAAGTTGATGGCTACTAATTGAATTGACCATTTTCATAATCCATAAAAGAAAAAGAAATCCAAAGAAGAGTGTAGACCTCTCATGAAGGTCAATGGTCAACTTTGGTCAACGGGTCAACAAAGTCAAGAGTGGTCAAGGTGGTCAAATGGTCAATGCAATTAGCCATCACTGAACTATCACTAAAATGATTAGTAAACAATATCTCCGGCTCATAATGGTTTTGACCAAATGAATTGCCAAAACCCAAATGAGTCCGCCTCAAAATGGTTTTGACCGAATCAACCGTCAAAACCCTAATGAGCCTGCCACATAATGGTTTTGGCCGAACCAACTGCCAAAACCCTAATGAGGCACCTCCTCCTTCATCGCTCCTCAAAATTGTGCATACACACCCGCATCCGCATTCCGTAGAATGCGAATGCACAAAAGACAAAACAAATCCATCCGTGCAATACTAGGATCCGGCTTAAACTAAAGCCCACTACTATTGCCTGCCCGAACAGCATACGCACACAAGTGTACGTAAGTGATCGCAGCCCTGCCGTAAAACCATACGGCCTCTACACATTTCGCTTAGTGCAGGGAAACTCTCTGTGTGGGACTCTAAAGACTCGACACTACGCTGGCAGTGGGTTTAACCATAGACCGCAAGCGGCACTAGCTGTACGTAACGGTCCCCAGGTAGATGTCGATAAGAAGGCCGATGAGGTAAACCCATCCGAACTCCTACTGAGCCTGTATGTGACAATCTCCGTACAGTTCGGTCTGTTCGTCTGATACATCGCATGGCGGGCCTAGGGGGGTGGTGAACGTCAGTCCTCTAATAGCGGTACAAGTCGTGTCGGAGTGTAAGCCAGAACACCCTAAGATAACACTGGAAACCTACCAGTATATCTCGCTTGCCCTGGCCAGAGACTACTCGTGTAATGGCTCTCCTAGACACAGCGCGATGTCAACCCCCAATACCGGGAGAGACGAATCCTGTCTAACCGTCACTGCCTCCAAGTGCTTCGGGACTGTACCCAACTACTACCTGTTTGCACGACTCCTTTGAGCCGTGGTAGGGTAGTAATCTAAGTACAGCGGGAACACACTCGAGGCGAAGTGATAGTGTCAAGTCGGCGAACTAAGCTGTACTCATGTCACCTGGGAACTGATAACTGACGATAGGTATAATACCAACCAACAGTTCCCGACGGGTCCTGTCCAGTGTACTCGTAACCTAACGAGCACCCGCATACTATCTCCAGTACGACGTACTGATGGCTGTGGAACAGACCATCTCCCCTACTGGGATGAGAAGCGCATACGCTAGTCTACTCCGGAGTATCGATGCCCTGTCTCGATAGTCCTACGACTAGGGACCTGTATAAGGATGTGCTTATAGATTACCCAGCCCCCACAAGTATGACTTCCATCACAACGCTGGTAATCAAGCAAAGATTCTAAGGGCTCTACTAATATGTTTAAGCGATATGCTAAAAGAAACACATGCACATATGGAAGTAGAAACAAACCAAGTAGCATACTACCATTTTGAGCAAGATTGTCTATACAACTGTGAATATCCCAAGCTTCCATCAAGTAATATACAAACTAGTATGATACAGTAATGGCCTCTAGGGCATATACACTAACAATCTCCCACTTGCACTAAGGCCATGTACTGGCGTATCGAAGACCTATCATCTCGATCAGCCGCTCGAACTGAGTCTGGGGTAGGGCCTTCGTGAGTTGATCTGCAATGTTATTCTCCGAATTTACTCTCTTTACCTCGATCTCCCGGCGATCTACGATCTCCCTGATCAGGTGGTACCGCCTCAAAATGTGCCTGGACTTCTGATGGGACCTGGGTGCCTTCGCTAAAGATATAGTGCCGTTGTTGTCACAATACAACGGTATTGGATCAACAATGGTAGGAACCACCTGAAGCTCCGAGAGGAACTTCTTCATCCAGACAGCTTACTTTGCGGCATCGCAAGCGGCTATGTACTCCGCTTCCATAGTTGAGTCAGCAATGGTCTCCTGCTTGGAACTCTTCCAGTAAACTGCCCCTCCATTGAGGGTAAAGACATAACCCGACATGGACTTGGAGTCATCCTTGTCACTCTGGAAGCTGGAGTCAGCAAAGGCCTCGATCTGGAGGTCTTTTCCGCCATACACAAAGAACATCTGCTTAGTCCTTCTCAGGTAGTTGAGAATGTTCTTTACCGCTATCCAGTGTTTCTCCCCTGGGTCCAACTGATACCGGCTTACAACGCTTAATGCATATGCTACATCTGGTCTGGTACATAACATTGCATACATTATAGAGCCTACCGCAGAAGCGTAGGGTATAATAGACATGCGATCCCTCTCCAAATCAGTCTTGGGAGACATCTCTTTGGAGAGGGTGATCCCGTGACAAGCCGGTAAATTACTGCGCTTGGAATCTTCCATACTGAATATTTTCAGTATGGTGTCGATGTACCTTGACTGTGAAAGTCCTAACATCCTCTTAGATCTATCACGATAGATCTGGATCCCCAGAATGTAGTTGGCATCGCCCAGGTCCTTCATGGAGAACCTCTGCGACAAGAATCCTTTGACTGACTGTAGCATAGGAATATCATTTCCTATTAGGAGAATGTCATCCACGTTTAAGACGAGGAATACCACAGTTCTCCCTACAATCTTACTGTAAATGCATGGTTCATCTGGGTTTTTGATAAAGTCGAATTCTTTGACAGTATCATCGAAGCAGATGTTCCAACTCCGCGATGCCTGCTTCAGTCCATAAATGGACTTTAGCAACTTGCACACTTTATTGCTGCTCCCACTCTGAATGATCCATATAGACGCACTCTTCCAAATTTCCATTTAGGAAAGCCGTCTTTACACCCATCTGCCAAATTTCATAATCGTGGAAGGCAGCAATGGCAAGAAGGATCCGAATGGATTTCAGCATAGCCACTGGAGAAAAGGTCTCGTCATAGTCCAAACCAGGTCTTTGACGAAAACCCTTTGCAACAAGTCTAGCTTTATAGGTCTCAACCTGCCCATCTACACCAATCTTCTTTCTGAAGATCCATTTGCAGCCTACGGGTTTTACCCCTTCTGGGGCAAAGTCCAAAGTCCAAACTTTGTTGGTGTACATGGACTCCATCTCGGTCCGCATTGCATCCAGCCATTTTACCGAGTCACCGCTCTGAATGGCTTGCTGGAAGCTAGTAGGCTCACCATAATCCATAGTGCAATCCTCTCTATCCCCGTCTATGAGAAAACCGTAGTATCTCTCGGGCGGATGAGACTTCCTACTACTCCTGCGGAGTGGCGTAGGAATGTCCTGTTCTTTCAAACCCTCTGGTTCTACTAAGCTTTCAGTAATAGCTCGTGGTTCTGGAATTTCTTCCAGTTCTATTGCGCTCCCACTTATCTGGTTTTCCAAAAACTCAATTTCCAAAAAGTGGGCATGACGAGAAACAAAAACCTTTTGTTCCTCTGCGTAATAGAAAAGATACCCCTTAGAGTTCTTTGGGTATCCCACAAACTTACATTGTACTGAACGTGCCTCGAGCTTGTCCGCATGCTGCTTCTTTACAAAAGCTGGACATCCCCATGTCTTTAGATACTTAAGACAGGGTTTCTTCCCACTCCACATCTGATCTTGGTGTGGTAGGCACTGACTTAGTAGGAACTTGGTTCAAAAGATATGCAGCTGTTTCTAGTGCATAACTCCAGAAGGATCGCGGCAATTCAGCCTTACTCATCATGGAACGAACCATATCCAATAGGGTTCGATTCCGCCTTTCCGATACACCGATATGTTGCGGTGTGTATGGAGGAGTAAGCTGAGAGAGAATTCCATTCTCTTTTAAGAAGCCCAGAAACTCGGCACTTAAGTATTCACCACCTCGATCAGATCTCAGTGTCTTGATAGTTTTGCCTGTTTGTTTTTCAACTTCATTCTTGTATTCCCGAAATTTCTCAAAGGCCTCGGATTTATGCTTCATCAAGAAGACATGCCCATACCTAGAGAAATCATCTGTGAAAGTAATGAAGTATGAATAACCACTTCACACATGTGTAGACATTGGACCACACACATCACTGTGTATGAGTCCCAAGAGCTCACTTGCTCTTTCTCCGTGTACAGTGAACGGAGTCTTTGTCATCTTTCCCATGAGACAAGATTCACAAGTGGCATAAGACTGGTACTCAAACGGATCCAAGTATCCTTCTTTATGTAACTTTGTCAACCGTGTCTCATTAATGTGACCCAGTCTACAATGCCATAAGAAAGCCTGATTTAATTCCGGAGACTTTCTTTTAAGTATGTTCTGGACACTGAAGACCTGAGCTTGATTTAAAACGTATATACCGTTTTTCAATGTACCTGACCCAATCAGAACTTGATTTAGGTGGATGTTTACTATATCGCTTACAAAAGTAAAATCATATCCTTCTTTAGAAAGTAAGGATACAGATATGATATTACAAGTCGCACCTGGTACATAAAAACAGTCATGCAGAATCAATATCTGCCCAGTTGTCAGTCCTAGATGATATTCCCCTATAGATTCATCATACATGCTCATTCCGTTAGCAACCCTGAGAGTCATATCACCTTTCTTGATAACCTTACGGTTTCTCAGAGCTAGTAACGAACTACAGATATGAGATCCTGATCCAGTATCCAATACCCAGGAAGTAGGGTTAACTGACATACAGTTCTCTATTACAAACACACCCGAAGCCGAAGCCACAACATGCTTCGAATTCTGGCTTCTGGCTTTGCTAGCCCTGCAATCCTTCTGCCAATGTTCATTCCTGTAACAATAGGAACGTCCCTCTTTCACTACATCCATTCCCGAAACTTCTGCCCTTCCCTTTCTTTCTACTTCCCTGGTTTCCTTCAGGGTAGTAGGTAGAGACTGTTGAACTAAGTCAGCATCTGACCCGTTCTTCAACGTGGTTTTCAGGTCCGTGAGCTCAAAAGAGCTGGTCTCTGTAAGGACGTTGCCCCCTACAGATGACCCGATAGCCAACCTTGCTGGAAGTAATTCGTTCGAGGTCTCATATCTTGTGATACGAGATTGCTCCCCATATAAATCTTTGTTATGGAGGAAGATAGAAACTAAGTCCATCTTCTCGTGCTGCCTCTGGTATACACCATCAAATGAGGCTAACACGAGGCACTTGGCTTTCGCACAGTCTTTTTCCGATGTCCTACGGATATGAATATCCGTGACAGGGGAAGCTGGACCTGAGACGGCAGGGGTTGGATTAGTTAAGGGCTGTCATAGCTTGTCATGGGCAATGGACATCTGGACAGACCTTTGCCAGTCATAACAGTCAGATTAAGTCATTTTATTATCTAGATGTAACCTAGGTGCGGTCACTGAGTCGTTGCAATTAAGGGAGAGAGAAGAAAACGCTCAGCATGATGCTCTTGCAAGTTTAGATTGGTTTTTAATTTATCTAAATAGGATGGCTCCCACCGTCTCTCGAATCCCTCCTCAAACCATAAAGGAAGAATTAGTCAGGATCAATCTCACCGTACAATACTTGCTTAACCGTTCAGCCAGGCCAGTGTCGGTATTTCGAAGGAGGTTTTCCAACGCTTTCGTGAAGTTCCTTAATTAAGTAACCTCTTTTCCCTGTGGGCGTAGCCCCGTTAACACCTTTCTAGACACCTACTTGGTTTATAGCATTGATCGTTAAGTGAGAAAGTTCCCGAGGAGTAGCATATACTCATAGTAGGATCGGGATCCAAATATCATCGTGTGACAAAACTGAAGGAATCCTACCAGAATCATCACACTCCAAATAGTATGCAGCGCTAGCAAGTTTCAGTTCTTTTGAAACTCCCGATGTGGATTTTTGCGCCATGCTCTTATGACCTTGACTAAGGCCAACAAATCATAAGTCACATGTCAAGTTCTGCCCGTCGTTGTCCAGGTTGATTTGAACCCACCCGTATATACCCTTAACTATGGCCAACAAAGTAATACGACTGTCCCAAACCAACGCATCTATCTATGCAACATATGAATACCCACCAGCTACCAAACACTGTGCCTTGACTAAGGCCAACAAACACAGCTTGAATACTGTTGGATATTCATATGAAACGACGGAGGGCTACGGATGGTTTTGGCGAAACCGTGAACGTAGTGAACTTGATATAATCGATGGAACGAGATAGCTTTTAAAAGGAGTGGTTCAAGCTCCGCGTTTAAAAAGCTGGTTTTTGAAAAGAACCGAGTGGTTTTGAAAGTGTTCCAACGACTTTTACTTGGTTTATTTTCTTGCATTAATTCCAATGCGTCCCATCATTTAATCCTACCATTGCAAAAAACAACCAAAATATGGCGTACGCTTTTGCCATCCGCATTCGCCACGGGGCCCCATCATCACCCGTTAGGTTACTTAACTAACGACAGAGTGGGGGCTGGACTAGCGTGGATGCAAAATATAAGCAACACCTAAATAGATATCATATATAGATATATAGCAATGATAGCCAATCCAGATCATAGATGAACACTTTGGATATACTAGGAACCCACGATTCGTTCGAGCCTGCAACGAAAAGCGGATTACACAGTCGCGATGAATAGCCAAAACCCCACCGTAGACCCCTACGGGTGCGGCAAACTACCCACCAAGTACCCGAAGCGAAGCAACCTCCCTCAACGCGTGAGTAGGACACCCGGCACTTCGAGATACCCGGTAGTTTGTGCATCCCACCTTGGGTCTATCCTAGGAGCAAAAACAGTAAAAAGAAATTATACAATGACGACTACAACCCCGACCCGGTTGTGCGGCCATACAAATAATATTACATCAATTTACAAATTTTACAATGAATGAAAGAAAAAGAAACTCTCATCTCACATCCACCCCGGCTATTCATCCGCGACAATCCACCGAGTTCATATACACAAACCATCAACTTTACAGATCACAGATATGTATAACCCCCACTAATCGACTTATAGCGATTAGCAGACGTTCAATACATATATCACGTCACAGATAATATCCATTAGCCAAAGTCTACGGAATATCGATCAAAATACGGATTTGTAACCACCCCAAAAGTCATTTTGTTCTCTGGAAAATCTGGGTAGAAACAACAAGTATTAAAAATCCCAAAACAGCCAAATAAAAACACTGCAGAAAACCCGGTCCACGGCCGAGTCAACTCGGCTGCGGATTCGCGGCAGGAAGCATATTCTTGCCGTGGATCCACGACTCTTTGACCGAGTCACTGGATCGTTTTTCTGGTGTGTTTTTACAAAACCCTGAGACGATTTTTCATATATGTTAAATAATTTTTTGAACAATATAAAAAATCGACAGAAAGTGAAAATTTTCCCGGACTTGTTTTGTGATTTTTTCCGATCGATATTCTTAACACTTTGTTAACTTTCTAGTTTATGTTTAGCTAGGCTCTGATACCACTGTAAGTCCACGTTGCTCACCCCGGTTCTTACGGGGAGGCGGAAACGGCGAAATTTTTTTTTTTGGCGCAAAGGCAGCATGGACTAAAAGCCGGATCTTTACTAAACAAGAAACTAACAAACTACTAGAGGCTTTAACTACTATGCCGTAGAAATTATACCTCTCAAAACCAGTCCTTCGGGTCTTCATTCCGCTGTCCCGCTCGTCCGTCCAATCTTCAAGGAACGATCCGGATCTTGGTCACCTCCGCGGCCTCCTTGAGTCGAAGACGATCCACCCGAGAGTTGTACACCGAGCTCCACCTCGAGCCGAGGCAACTAGGGCAACGAGATCGCTAGTCTAGATGCCCTAGGTTGTGTAGTAGAGATATATGGAAGTGTGTGTCTTTGTGGGATCTTTTTCTCTCAACACATGAGATCAAAAGAAGAAATCAAGAGGAGGAAGAAGGAGGAGCTAGCAACCATGAGAGCTTTTCTTTTCTTCTCACAAGAACAAGAGAGAGAATGAGAAATGAATTATTGTGAGCTAAAGAAATGAACCATGGTTGCAATAATGCAAAACTATCATCATTACCAATCCTTTCATGATAAAGTTGATGGCTACTAATTGAATTGACCATTTTCATAATCCATAAAAGAAAAAGAAATCCAAAGAAGAGTGTAGACCTCTCATGAAGGTCAATGGTCAACTTTGGTCAACGGGTCAACAAAGTCAAGAGTGGTCAAGGTGGTCAAATGGTCAATGCAATTAGCCATCACTGAACTATCACTAAAATGATTAGTAAACAATATCTCCGGCTCATAATGGTTTTGACCAAATGAATTGCCAAAACCCAAATGAGTCCGCCTCAAAATGGTTTTGACCGAATCAACCGTCAAAACCCTAATGAGCCTGCCACATAATGGTTTTGGCCGAACCAACTGCCAAAACCCTAATGAGGCACCTCCTCCTTCATCGCTCCTCAAAATTGTGCATACACACCCGCATCCGCATTCCGTAGAATGCGAATGCACAAAAGACAAAACAAATCCATCCGTGCAATACTAGGATCCGGCTTAAACTAAAGCCCACTACTATTGCCTGCCCGAACAGCATACGCACACAAGTGTACGTAAGTGATCGCAGCCCTGCCGTAAAACCATACGGCCTCTACACATTTCGCTTAGTGCAGGAAAACTCTCTGTGTGGGACTCTAAAGACTCGACACTACGCTGGCAGTGGGTTTAACCATAGACCGCAAGCGGCACTAGCTGTACGTAACGGTCCCCAGGTAGATGTCGATAAGAAGGCCGATGAGGTAAACCCATCCGAACTCCTACTGAGCCTGTATGTGACAATCTCCGTACAGTTCGGTCTGTTCGTCTGATACATCGTATGGCGGGCCTAGGGGGTGGTGAACGTCAGTCCTCTAATAGCGGTACAAGTCGTGTCGGAGTGTAAGCCAGAACACCCTGAGATAACACTGGAAATCTACCAGTATATCTCGCTTGCCCTGGCCAGGGACTACTCGTGTAATGGCTCTCCTAGACACAGCGCGATGTCAACCCCCAATACCGGGAGAGACGAATCCTGTCTAACCGTCACTGCCTCCAAGTGCTTCGGGACTGTACCCAACTACTACCTGTTTGCACGACTCCTTTGAGCCGTGGTAGGGTAGTAATCTAAGTACAGCGGGAACACACTCGAGGCGAAGTGATAGTGTCAAGTCGGCGAACTAAGCTGTACTCATGTCACCTGGGAACTGATAACTGACGATAGGTATAATACCAACCAACAGTTCCCGACGAGTCATGTTCAGTGTACTCGTAACCTAACGAGCACCCGCATACTATCTCCAGTACGACGTACTGATGGCTGTGGAACAGACCATCTCCCCTGCTGGGATGAGAAGCGCATATGCTAGTCTACTCCGGAGTATCGATGCCCTGTCTCGATAGTCCTACGACTAGGGACCTATATAAGGATGTGCTTATAGATTACCCAGCCCCCACAAGTATGACTGCCATCACAACACTGGCAATCAAGCAAAGATCCTAAGGGCTCTACTAATATATATAAGCGATATGCTAAAAGAAACACATGAACATATTGAAGTAGAAACAAACCAAGTAACATACTACCATTTTGAGCAAGATTGTCTATACAACTGTGAATATCCCAAGCTTCTATCAAGTAATATACAAACTAGTATAATACAGAAATGGCCTCTAGGGCATATACACTAACAGTACACATGATGTATATTTTAGTGGATGCTTGGATATATATAGAGAAAACTTTCTTGCTCGATTTAATAGTATGCTATCTGGTTACCTTTATCTTAACATGTAGACTTATATATTGTTATACTGTCTTGCTCTCACATGTTGATAAAGCCCTTATGATATGTACTTGACTACTAGGACTTTGATGAAGATCATACTAGTGGGGCTAGGGTAATTCACAAGTACATCCTTTAATTGTTCCTAGTCGAGGGAATATCGAGATAGGGCATTGATATTCCAGAGTAGACTAGCGTATACGCTTCTTGACCCATATGATGGGCGATGGATGATCCCACATCCATTGATGTTTGACATCAGAGATAGTATACGGGTGCTCAATGGAGACTTGGTACACTGAACAGGACTCGCCGAGGACTCCTATGTGGTAGTATACCTATTGTCAGATAGCAGTCCTCTGGTGACACCGGAACAGGTTAGTCTGTAGACCCGAGATTGTCATAAAGTCTTGTGCGGCTCCCACTGTGCTTTGATTTCCTCCCTGCCACGCTTAAGAGGAGTCGTGCAAATAGGTGGATTTTAGGTACAGTCCCGAGTCGTATGGAGGCAATGAGCGATAAGAGGGGTTTCGTCTCTCCCGGTATTCGGGGTTGATGTTGCGCTATGCTCGATTGGCTATAACTGGAAGTCCCTGGCCAGGGCTGATATGGAGATCTACTGATAAGTGTTATTAGTAGTTTCTTGACCTGTTATGAGCCTCACATCGGCATGACTAATCACGTTACTGGGATCTGACGATTTCCACCCCTAGACATATGCGACATATCAGACGAATAGACCGGACTGTACGGTAGTGTTTCTGATAGGCTTCATGGAGACTGTGGAAAGGCTTGATTGTTGATCTTCATATCGCTCAATACCCGGGTAGCCGTTACGTCCAGCTAGTACCGGTGACGGCTTGTAGGTGACTGATATGATCATCACCTACTGCTGGCGTATTGACGAGTCTTTAGAGTCCCATACAGAAGTTCCCTGGTTCAAGCGAAACGAAGTAGGACACATATGTGATATGTGTTTGGGCTTGATTAAATACGAGTATGTGATACCGTATTGTAATCTGGCAGTCATCTGTTATCAGTTCGGTTATATGTGATATAACCAAATTGTCGAATCAAGTGTTGATTCGATAATGTGATATACAGATAAATGATATTAGTCGGTTGTATATGATATAACCGGATTATTAGATCAAATGTTGATTTAATAATATGATATAAATTATATGTGATATAATTACATATTAACTAATAAAATTAACTCACTAATTAATCTTCATTAAATATATATTAATATATATGTTATATATATATATATATATATTAAAATAAAGCATGGCATTTTCTTTTCTATTTTGTGAAAATAGAAATGAGGTGTAAAGTTGAAGCATGGTTGCAAGCATGGTGTTTTATATTGTTTATTCATTCTTGACTCACTATTCAAGCATGGTTGCAATTTAATATTGCATAATTCCATGCTAGAATGAGTGAAAGGTCTTGGCTTTTGATTGATTCTTGTTCATTCCAAAAGACTTAGCCATTTTCTCTCATACTTGCTCTCAAGCTTCTTCTTCCTCCTCTTGCTTTTTCTCAAGCTTCAACCCTCACATGTGATGTGAATCATGAAGCTTGAGCATAGATTAGTGAGCTCTTAACATCCCCTACTTCATCATCTCACACCATTTTAGCAAATTAGTGTGATGTGTTTCATACACTAAAGGGTTTAGTGTAGTGGTAGCTTGAACTAATAGGAGCTTCGAGGTGGATCATCTTTGGCGCGAAGGATACGAAGGAAGCTTGTTCGAAGTCTCAAGAGAAGCCTTGTGGAGTCGCGGGACTACTACACAGAGCATATTGAAGAGAAGTACCGTCTACAAAGGTTGTATTCTTGATCCTTTTAGATGTAAAGTTGTTTGCATCTTGTTCGGTCTAAATCTCTAGTTAATGATTCTAGCGTAGGGTTCTTTGTAAACGACAAATTTTTAAAAAACGGTATGCACGATGCCCCCGAAAACCTTGCTGTCGTCATAAGGAACCCTTCAGTGACTTATGATTTGTTGGCCTTAGTCAAGGTCATAAGAGCATGGGGTAAAAATCACATCGGGAGTTTCAAACATATAGGAAACTTGCCAGGCATACGCATACCTTCTGGAGTGTGATAACTTGAGTGGATTCCATCAGGTTATCATGCGATGATAGTTGGATCCCGATTGGCACTGATGAGTTGATTTACTCCTCGGGTGATCCCGACTAATTCTTTTTTCAGGTTTGGAGGAGAATTTGAGGATACTCTGGGAGGTTTCCTGATTAGATAAAGTGATTAACCATTCTGATCTAGGTTAAAGTGCACGCAGAGTGTTTCTTTTCTCTCTCTCTTTCGTAGCGACCATGACCCGACCCTTGACTATGACTCAGTGCCCAAGTTAACCGAACTTTCTTAAAGCACTGGCTTTTGGATTGTCTGAGTTGCATACATCATTGTCACTCCTTCTTTTACCCTTTGCATTTCTCCAGAACACCCCGTATTACTACGAATATCCACTTCCATTGGATAAATCCATCGTATGGTTATATACGAACTCGAAGGAACTTTTTCGAGAATGGATTCTGGTTCTGGAGAGATTGAATAGGACTATTCAGTTGTCTTTTCCTTTTACCTTCTCTCAGGTTGTGAGGGCTCCTAGGATTAGGAGAAGGGTACACCTATTACGCTTATTGGATAGTCTTCTTTCAAACCATAGGCCGGTGCCGAAAGATAGGGAATGAAGAAAACCAATTAGCCTAAGTATGGTGTACAAAAGGTATTAAGTAAAGACAAATAAAGGGATCAGAAAGAGGGCAAAGTAAATTGCAACTGTTATCATTCATGACCAAACCAAGTATTTCATCGCCACTCCTACTTCACCTTTGTATTTCTCCAGAACACCCCGTATCACTACGAAGATCTACAGTTATTGGATACTCCATCGTATGGTTATATACGAACTCGAAGGAACTTGTTCCAGTTCGAGGATGGATTATAGTTCAGGAGAAATAGGAATAAGGTTTATTCAGTTGTTTTTTATCATTACCTTCTCTCAGATTGCGAGTACTCCTAGAATTAGGAGAGTACACCTATTATACTTATGGGATAGTCTTCTTCTAAACCATAGGCTGGTGCCGAATGGTAGGGAAGGAAGAAAACCATTTAGCCTAACGATGGTGTACAGATGGTAATGAATAAAGACAAATAAAGGGATTTGGAGAGATGACAAAGAAATAAACGGTTACAGTTGTGAATCTGATAATGGAAGAGACATTACTAGGAATACCCGGATACCCCTTCGAAATATTTTCATGTTTCAGTTTCACTGCGCGTTATTAACAGAAAACTGATTTCACAATTAGGTCCTTACTCCAGGGTATGTATTACCAGGTTGCTTCTCACATCTGTATGGTTTTACAGATGATGAGTGTGAGTAAGTTATTGGGAATTAGGTGATCGTCCTCATTATATCGGGATTCGTTGTAATCGGTGATATTTGAGGAAATCACCTAGGTTTTTGCCGGACGGCAAATATTTAGTTTTGAATATCCGTTGTTATGCACCAATTTCAAATTGATATATCTGTACGTTTATTTTATAAAGTGAGATATAACTTTTTGAAATTATGTCCATGACATTACCTATATCAGTTGATGGTTAGGTAAGAAGCATTAAACAGCGGTGTAATTCTTCTTAACCATAGTACAGTTTTCAACCTACGATGCACAGGGTTTGAGTTATTCAACTCAGGGGACTTATACAAAATATTTTATATTGTCCAGTGTCCATAAGGATAGAGGGTTTGGTCCTTATACTATATTCTGTTTACTTATGACTTCTTTAGTTTTTAAACAAGTGTTTCGTAGAAATACAAGGTCTAGGTTTTGATAAGTTATAGGTATAAGAATAAAGTAGAGAACCAGGTATTGCAAGTATCAGGATTCTTCAAGGTGATCGAAGATATAGACACTTGTGTTTGGTATTCAGTTGATAGTAATGATTTTGAGAAACTTGTTTCTCTTTCAGGTTACTCATTTTTTGATGCACACCTAAGTTGAGTAATGCTGATCGGCCTCTCTCCATTTAGTTGATATGCACTGGAGACAGCTGCATGATTTGAATCTGGTTCCAATTAAAACAGTGCCTCTGTTTCTATATTAGATATAGAATGGATCATATCTTAACGAAGTTAAGGTATATAGAGTTATCCAGCTTATGCTTAAAACCAGACTCTGGATAACTCAAGGCACGTTTCTGTAATGGCTGTTTGTGGGTTGACCCGGGTTATGACGAGGGTTAACTTTCTACCATCTGGGAGATCAATAGTGATATTGTTCTTGACTCGCCACAGTTTTAATAAAATAGACTTTTTCAGAAAACAGTAGTGAGAGTATGGTAGAACTGGAAGTGATTCCAGAACCGCAAACGATTACTAAAATTTAATAGGACCTGAAGATTCAATCAGGTTTGACATTCCATTATCCACTCCGCACATACGGTGGGTAACCTCAGGTACTCGAGAGGTACTTAGGTATGCTCAAAGACGGTGACAGGAAGGTTCTTGTTTACCCAGACTTGCCATTATTGCTATTCCAGACTATGAGACCCGGCAAGAGGATGAGTATAGCGTCGTTCTAAACTATCTTTAGAAGTGCACGTGTATATGACTCTGCCAAAGGGTTGTCGTAGTCAGTGGGAGCAGCTGAAGCATAGTGGACAATTAGCTTATGTCTATTTATAGACTAAAACAGATATAGTAGAAATAGATCGTCTATTTTTGATGTGACAGTTATGGGCTTTGATTTCATCAGAATAGGGGACGGATCTGTTAAGAAGGTAGTAGGGTGTGATGTCCTGGTATTTGGATGACATACACAGAGTAGGAGGTGAAATTCCTATACTACGATCGGTTATACTATGGTTGTCACACACTGGTTTCTCCATATAGGATTTGGATATTATATCAGACATTCTGGTTACTAGTTCTATGGTTTTAGATCTAGATTTGGGTAGTGTTCGAATTAGGGTACTTAGACAATATTCTAAAGGTATTTAGAATGGACAACTCCTAGCATGGTAGTGTACCTGCAGATGATGGAGTCACCCCCTCTAAAGGTGTCTTAAAGACTAAATAGGAGAGGGATGTGCATAATTGGCATATCACTTGCTTAGGCAATTGAGTCAATCATGAGGTGTCAAGTACCACACCAGGTGTTATTTTTGCACTAGCTGCAATAAGTTCAGATATTAATCCAATCCTGGAGGAACGTTCGGATGCAGTTTTAAAACATAAGTGGATGTTCTAGGGATATGATAACGATAGTCTCCTTCGGGAGACGGTTATCACCAAGGTGATATGGATGACAGAGTGGCTGTCAGAGTTATAGTTTTCCCTCTGACGAGGGGCAGTAGTTTGGACAGGAGATCCAAGCGGATACTGAGAGAGGCAAGGCGGAGGATACTGATTAAGTTCAGTTGACGATACAGTCTAAGAAGTTTGGATTTAGAGTTCATTTATCAACTAGGTCCCATCAGATATCCAGACATATTCTAAGACAGGTATTGCTCATTTCGGGAGATGGCTTTCTCCGCGAACTTGAGATTAGGAGAGACATAGAAAGAAACATCAGAGCGGATCTACTCACTGAGGCTATTTCTCGAAAGCAATAGTTTCACAAACAAGCTTTATGAAACTGATTAGTAGAGGAGTTGGGTATTCGGTATCATACGGGCTGTGAGTATGCGACATCGCAATAATTAGCCTTGCGTGCAAGTGGGAGATTGTTGGATATAGTTTGATTGTTTTGAAAGAGTGTGTTTGTAGTTTAACCGCAATCAGAACGGTGTCGCGTGTAGCTAAACAGAGATGAGTACGGGTCGTCCTCAGGGAAATGTGGAACCTTTTAATCTTACTTTAGATGTGTTGACAAAGAGATGAGGAATAAAGAATTTTTGTGAAAAGTTTCTAGATCTACTTTAAGCAAGAGTGCAAAATTATAGATCTAGATTATTTTAGGAATATAGTTAATATAATAAGAGGGCTTGTAGGGTTCGTTAGGATTTAGTAGTCATGGACGATTAATTAAAAGTTACCCTTTTTATCCATTAATAGATTTAAAACTAGAATGACGGTGATGCCTGTAGATTAGGGTTTCTGGAGGGAAAAGAAATCCCACTCTTAACCCTTATCTCGACACGGAACTCCATTCAAATCTAGCCTTTACCAAAACAATCATTAATCTAATCTCTAATCGCGGTCGGAACTAGCAAAGAATTGCTAGCGCGCCCGATTAGGATGTTAATGATTCTTTTGATAAAGTTCATAAACTTTATATGACTTAAAAAAGGTTTAGGGATGTTCATCATCTATTAGCCTACCCTAATCCTACGAACCCTAACAAGCGGAGAATTACTCACGCATGTTGGGAGAAAAAGAGATGGAAAGAAAATGTGTAATTAAACTACAAAGAAATAGAATAGGATAAAGAGCTACCTTTATTAATCAACAATATTCATTACACTTTGATCCCTTAGAAAATGATTACAAATACTAGTTTGCTTCTCGATCTCTTCCAAGGAGGTAGACGAACAGTTGATGATCAGCCTGGATGCGTGAGCCGTCTTGGACTTCGTGATCTCGTCGGCTTGATGATTTACCAAGAGGCTCTCGGTCTTTATTTATAGTCCCAAAGCCAGAAGTCTAGCTCCCAAATATGGAAGTTAACAGTAAAGATTTTCCCCAAAATTTTGCAGCATCTAAATCCTCTGTCATGCCGCGGATCCGCGGCCCAAGGGGGGTATGGCCGCGGATCCACGGCCATATGATCTCGGCCCTTCATCAAACTTCAGGGGCTCTGTCCTTGTGACATTTGGCGATCCTTGGAACCTTTGTATCATGGAAATCTTCTTGTGGTTGCTGCCAGACTTAGTCTCCAAGTTTTGCTTTCTTAATTAGGCAAGTTTTCTTTAACAACTTGATTTCCTTGATTTTAGTCTTGAAAAATTCTGCACAACAACTTAAATAATATTTAGTAGACTTTGTTCTACTAGGATTTGGTCAATGATATTATTTGCATACATTTTGCTACCAAATGCTAATTATAATATATCAACACATGGAAAATAGTATTTTTACACATAAACCCTCATATGTATGATATATTATAATAAAGACCTTTTTAAATATGAAAATGGTAGGAAAAATGTAATAACAAATGTGCAGTTTTATCAACTGAACAGATATAGTGCCATCAAAGTCAATTATTGGATCGCAGGCACATGATTGCAATGATTGAGGAAGGACCTATGCCGGTAGGACAGTCTTACTTAAGATGATAGTATGCTATCTGGTTTATCTTTGACATCGTGTACATGTTTTAGATGATATTACAGATCAATATTACACGTTGATAGAGCCCTTAGGATTCATGCTTGACTACCAGCAGTATGATGGTGATCATATACATGAGAGTTGGATAGTCTATAAGCACATCCTTAAAAATGGTCCCTAGTCGTGAGAGTTTTTGAGACAGGGCATCGATACTCCGGAGTAGACTAGTGTATACAATCGAGACCCCGACGAGGCATGGTGGCTGGTCTCACAAGCCATTAGTGTCAGTTAGTTCACCTAATATGTATACAGGTGCTTATTGGGTTACGAGTACACCGGACAGGACTCGCCGGGAACATGCTAGTTGGTATTATACCTAGCGTCAGATAGCAGTTCCCTGGTGACATGTGTACAGGTTAGTTCATCGACCTGAGATCGTCATTTGTCTCGTGTGAGTTCCCACTATGCTTTGATTACTACCCTACCACGGCTCAAAGGAGTCGTGCAAACAGGTTTTAGTTGGGTACAGTCCCGAGCTACATGGAGGCGGTGAGCAAATCGGCAGGGGATTCGTCTCTCCCGGTATTGGGGGTGAGATCGCGTTGTGTCTAGACGAGCTATTACACGAAGTCCTTGTCCAAGGCAAGTGAGATTTACTGTAGGTATTCCAGTAGTATCTCAGGGTGTTCTGAGCTACACTCCAACACGACTTGTACCGCTTTTGGGGGTCTGACGTTTACCGGCCCCCTAGGCCCGACATGCGATACTCATAGATGAACGGACCGGACTGTACGGATATTGTCACTGACAGGCTCAGTAGGGTTCCAGGATGAGTTCGTTCATCGGCTTCCCTTTTGGTCAATACCTAGGCGGTCGTTACGTATAGCTAGTACCACTGACGTGTTTGTGGTTAAACCCACCGCCAGCGTATCGACGAGTCTTTAAAGTCCCCCACAAATAGTTTCCCAAGTTTCGGGCGAAACGTTGTAGAGGCCGTATGGTATTATGGCAGGGTTCGATCATATACGTGCACTCGTGTACGGATCATGATCGGACGGATCATACTAGTGGGCTTTGGTTTAAGCCGGATCTTAGTATTAGATTTGTTGGATTACTTTAGTCTCATTGCATTCACATTCAATCGGAATGCAGATGCAGGTATGTATATACAGGTGAGGGGTACTCTTGTGATCCGTCACGAGTTTACCTTAGTAGATGCCATTCTATTTATTGTTGTAAACATTTGGATTAATGTTTGCAAGTGGAAATTGTGAGCTCAAGTCATCATTAGGAGCATTAATTGTGGCATGTGCATGTTTAGTGACTCATGGTCTTATTTTTTGTGCATGTCACCTTTTCTTGATTGATTATTGAGTGAGATTGTGATGGGAGGAGAGAGAGGACAGCCATATATTGTTGGGGTTGGCTCTTGAGATTATTCTAGTGCTCACTCACATTATCATCTCACACAATAGAAAAGAAAAGCATCTTCTTCTTCTTCCTCTAGCTCACAAGTTCCACCATGGCTTCATTTTCAACCTCCATCCATACACTCTCATGTGTTGAGAATCAATGGATGCTTGAGACAAAATTATCACACACATTCTCTACTTCACCTTGGATATGTCGGCCAGCAAACTTCATGTCCGAGTTGCTTCGGTTTGAAGCGGGAGCCCGTAAAAGGACTTCTTGACGTGGTGCCCTTTCGACGAGGAGACCGGAGATTGAGCAAGATCGGAGATGCCGCAAAGAGCTAAGGATGGTGGCTAAAGACCGTACGACATGGATCGATCGGTATAGCCATTCTATCATTTTAGTAGTTAGCTATTTTAGTGTTAATGGTTCGATCCGGGTGAAAGACTACAATAGCGCCGGTTTCATAAAAAAATTTTGTTCTGCGTTTGGCTTCGGATTGACGGCCGGGGCGCTACCGTGGACTTACATGGTAGTGGGTTTAACCACAAGCACGTCAGTGGCACTAGCTTTACGTAACGGCTACCCAGGTATTGAGCGAAAGGGAGGCCGACGAGCAAACTCATCCTGAAACCCTACTGAGCCTGACAGTGACAATATCCGTACAGTCCGGTCCGTTCGTCTATGAGTATCGCATATCGAGTCTAGGGGGTGGATAAAGTCAGACCCCTAATAACTTGATATTCAGTGTCTGCGTGAAACCTATCACCACCTGAGAAACTACAAATCCTAGATCAGTAATTCTCGACTATCTTGGCCAAGAATTTCTGGTGATGGCAACATCAACCCCCAATACCGGGAGAGTCAAATCCCCTGACGATCCGTTCACTGCCTCCATGTGGCTCGGGACTGTACCCAACTAAAACCTATTTGCACGACTCCTTTGAGTCGTGGTAGGGTAGTAATCAAAGTATAGTGGGAACTCACACGAGACAAATAACGATCTCAGGTCAATAGACTAACCTATACACATGTCACCAGGGAACTGCTATCTGACAATAGGTATAATACCAATTAGCATATTCCCGGCAAGTCCGTCCGGTGCACTCATAACCCAATGAGCACCTGTATACTTCTTACACCAACTAACACCAATGGCTTGTGAGACCGGCCACCGCCCCTCGTCGGGGTCTCGATCCGTATACACTAGTCTACTCTTGGAGTATCGATACCCAGTCTTGAAACTCCCACGACTAGGGAACTTTTAAGGATGTGCTTATAAACCACCCAGATCCCACGTATATGATCGCAATCATACTGCTGGTAGTCAAGCATGAATCATATGGGCTCTATCAACATGTGATAGTGATCTGTAATATCACCTAAAACATGTACATGATGATAAAGACAAACCAGATAGTATACTATCATCTCGAGTAAGATTGTTCTACCGGTATAGGTCATCCCTCAATCATTGCAATCACGTGCCTGCGATCCAATAATTGACTTGAGGGCACTATAGCCAACAATCTCCCAATCGCACTTAAGGCTAATTATTACGGTGTCGCATCCTCACAGCCCGTTTGTAAAACTATTGTGTTCGAGAAATAGTCTCAGTGAGTGGATCCGCTCCAATATTTCTTTCTATGTCTCTCTTTATCTAAAGTCCGCGGAGAAAACTATCTCCCGAAATGAGCAATACCTGTCTTAGAATATATCTGGATATTTGATAGGACCCAGTTCACAAATGAACTCCAAATCCAGCAAACTTCTTAGACTGTATCGTCCACTGAATTTAATCAGTATCCTGCGCCATGCCTCCCTCAGTATCCGCTTGGACCACCTATCCAAATTACTGTCGTTCGTCAAGAGGGAAAACTATAACTCTGACAGTCACTCTGTTATCCAAGTCACATTGGAAGCCTGGAATGATAACCGTCTCCCGATGGAGGCTGCCGTTACCACATCCCTAGAATATTCACTTATGTTCATAAACCGCTTCCGAACGTTTCTCCAGGATTGGATTAATATATAAACTTATTATAGCTAGTGCAAAAATAATATCTGGTGTGGTACCTGAAATCTTATGATTGACTCAATTGCCTAAGCAAGTGATATGTCAATTATGCACATCCCTCTCCCATTTAGTCTGTTAGACACCTTTAGAAAGGGTGACTCCATCACCTGCAGGTACACCACCATACCAGGAGTCGTCCATTCTAAAAACTCCTTTAGAATAGTGTCAAAGTACCCAGATTGGGAAACAACCCAAATCTAGATCTAAAGCCATTGATCTATTAACCAGAATGCCTGATATTATATCCATATCCTATGTGGAGAAACCACTGTGTGACAACCACAGTATAATCGATCGTAATATAAGAATTTCACTTCCTACAAAGTGTATGTCATCCAAATACCAGGACATCACACTCTACTACCTTCTTAACAGATCCATCTCCTATTCTGATGAAGTTAAAGCCTATGACTATCACATCAAAAATAGATGATCTCCCTCCGTTATACCTGCTTTAGTCTATAAATAGACACAAGCTACTTGTCTACTATGCTTCCGCTGCTCCCACTAACTACAACAAACCTCTGTCAGAGTTATATACACGTGCATTTCTAAAGCTAGTTTAGAACGACGCTATACTCATCCTCCAGCCAGGTTTCATAGTCTAGAACAGTAATGGCAAGTCTGGGTAAACAAGAATCTCCCTGTCACCGTCTTTGAGGATACCGAAGTACCTCTCGGGTGCATGAGGTTACCCACCATATCCGCGGAGTGGCTAATGGAATGTCAAACCCGATTGAATTTTTAGGTTCTATTAAATTTTCAGTAATCATTTTTGGTTCTGGAATTACTTCCAGTTCTACCATACTCCCACTGCTGTTTTCTGAAAAAATCCATTTTGCTAAAACGGTGGTGAGTCACAATATCACTATTAATCTTCCAGATAGTAGAAAGTTAACCCTCGTCATAACCCGGGATAACCCACAAACTGCTATTACAGAAACGTGCCTTGAGTTATCCAAAATTTAGTATTAAGCATATGCCGGACAACTCCATATACCTTAATATCGTTAAGATATGAACTATTCTATATACAATATAGAAACAGAGGCACTTATTTAATTGGAACCAGATTCAAATCATGCAGCTGTCTCCAGTGCATGTCAACGAAATGGAAGGAGGCCGATCAGTATTACTCAACTAGGAGTGCATCCAGATATGAGTAACCTGAAAGAGAAGAAAGTTCTCAAAACCATTACTATCAATTGAATACCAAACACAGGTATCTACATCTTCGATCACCTTGAAGAATCCTGATACTTGCAACACATGGTTCTCTACTTTATTCTTGTACCTATAACTTCTCAAAACTTGGACATTGTATTTCTATGAAATACTTGTCTAAAACTGGAGAAATCACAAGTAAACAGAATATAGTACGAGCACCAACCCCTTTGTCCTAATGGACACTGGACAACATACAATATTTTGTATAAGTCTCCCGAGTTGAATAACTAAAACCTTGTGCGTCGTAGGTTAAAAACTGAAATATGGTTAAGAAGAATTACACCGTTGTTTAGTGCTCCTTATCCAATCATCAACTGATATAGGTAAATGTCATGGACATAATTTCAAAAAGTTATATCTCTCTTTATAAAATAAATGTACAGATATATCAGTTTGAAATTGGTGCATAACAATGGATATTCAAAACCAAATATTTGCCGTCAGGCAAAACCCCTAGGTGATTTCCTCAAATATCACTAATTGCAACGAATTCCGAAAAAAGCGGATATAATCACCAAATTCCTAATAATTTATTCCCACTCATCATCTGTAAAACCATACAGAATCAAACCTGATAAATACATACTCTGAAGTAAGGATCTAATTGGGAAATCAGTTTTCAATTAACAATGCACACTGAAATTGAACATGAAAATGTTTCAAAGGGGTAGCTGGGTATTCCTAAGAATGCCTCTTCCATTATCCAGATTCATGACTGTGATTCCTTACCATCTCTCCAAATCCCTTTATTTATCTTTACTCATTACCTTCTGTACACCACCCTTAGGCTAAATGGTTTTCTTCCTTCCCTACCATTCGGCATCAGCCTATGGTTTGGAAGAAGACTATCCAATAAGCGTAATAGGTGTACTCTCCTAATCCTAAGAGTACTCGCAACCTTAGAGAAGGTAAAGGGAAAAGACAACTGAATAATCTTATTCTATTTTTTTGAACCAGAATCCATATTCGAACTGGAACAAGTTCGTTCGAGTTCGTATATAACTATACGATGGATTATCCAAAATATGGATCTTCATAGTGATACGGGGTGTTCTGGAGAAATTCAAAGGTGATGTAGGAGTGGCGATGATATACGCGGTTTCTTCATGAATGATAGCAGTCGCAATTTATTTTTCCCTCTTTCTAATCCCTTTATTTGTCTTTACTTATTACCTTCTGTACACCACACTTAGGCTAATTGGTTTTCTTCCTTCCCCACCTTTCGGCACCTGCCTATGGTTTGAAAGAAGACTATCCAATAAGTACAATAGGTGTACCTTCTCCTATTCCTAGGAGCCCTCACAATCTGAGAGAAGGTAAAAGGAAAAGACAACTAAATAGTCTTATTCAATTTCTCCTGAACCGGAAACCATTCTCGAATTTGAAATAAATTTCTTCGAGTTCGTATGTAACTATACGATGGTCATATCCAATAAATGTGGATCTTCGTAGTGATACGGAATGTTCCGGAGAAAATGCAAAGGGTAAAAGTAGGAGTGGCAATGAAGTATGCAACTCTGACAATCCAAAAGCCATTGTATTTCAGAAGGTCCGGTTAACTTGGTTACCGAGTTATAGTCTATGGTCGGGACATGGTCGCTGCCAAAGAGAGAGAGAAAAGAAATACTCAGCGTGCACTCTAACCTAGATCAGAATGGTCAATCACTTTATCTAATCAGGATGTCTCCCACTGTATCCTCAAATTCTCCTCCAAACCCGAAAGAAGAATTAGTCGCGATCATCTAAAATCACCCGAGGAGTAAACCAACTCATCAGTAGGAATCGGAATCCAACTATCAACGCATGATAACTTGATGGAATCCACTCAAGTTAATCCAGAAGGTATGCGTATGTCTGGAAAGTTTTCTGTATATTTGAAACTCCCGATGTGATTTCTACCCCATGCTCTTATGACCTTGACGAAGGCCAACATATCATAAGTCACTTGTCAAGTTCTACCCGTTATTGTCCAGATTAATTTGAACCCACCCGTACATACCCTTGACGAAGGCTAACATAGTAGTACGACTTTCCTAAACCAACGCATCTATCTATGCAACAGAAAAGTAACAAACAACTACCATACGCTATGCCATGACGAAGGCCAACAAATATAGCATGAATACTAAGTGTTGCCCGTCTGAAATGACGGAGGGCTACGATGGTTTTTGGCAAAAAACCTTTAACGTAATGAACTTGATATCGTTGAAGGAACCGGATAGCTTTTACAAATATATAGTGGCGAAAACCTTTCTTAAAGAGGTCACTCCCGGTAAAGGGATCTCGGTCCTTTCCTCGTGGAATGAGGTGCAGAATATTCCAACTGAATACCACGGTGCAAAGCAAAAAAGTAATCGACTATAATGAAGTTATTACCCTGACGCAAACTTCTGCCCAAGAGGTCACTCCCGGTGAAGGGATCTCGGCTCTTGCCTCGTCGAATGTGGTGCTGAATATTCATAACCGAATACCGCTGTGCAAAACAAAAGAAAATGCCCTTGTAATAACAGCTTTTGAAAATTTGTTCCAACAATATCGAATAGGTCCGTTTTCCTTGCATTGATCAGAATCAACACAGTCCCATCAATTAATCACACCACAAAAGAACAAAAATATGATGTACGTATATGCCATCCTCATACGCTACTGGGCCCCGTCATCACCCGTTAGGTTACTTAATTAATGACAGAGCGGGGGCTGGACTAGCGCGGGTGCAAAACATATACAACATCTACTAGTATATATATATAAAAATATATATACTGATCGCTCCAGGCAAGATAAATGCAACATCACAGAATAGCGATAAGCCTCACAGAACAATACAGATAATCTGGGAGCCCCGGGTTTCCTTTGAGCCGCAAGTGAAACCCGACGTTCCCCTGGTTGTGTGGATAGCCTGGGCAATGAAAACCTAGACCCCTACGAGCGCGGCAAGTTACCCGCTAAAACCAGAAGCGAGGCAGCCCCCTTCATCAAAGTGAATAGGCAACCCAACACTTCACCGAATCCGGTAACTTAAGCACCCCTCCTTGGGTCAACCTGTACCCCTTACGAGTGCAGAGAATAGCCCGCCAATTCTAGAGTGAGGCCCCTTCTATCTCAACGCCATGAGATGGGGACCCGTTTCCCTCCAGAACCTGGCTATCCGTGCACTCCTTCGCGGCGTAAACCTAGTACAAAAAAAAATATATATACAACGGTGACATCGACCTCAACCCGGTCGTGCCCCAAATAAATAATATACAAGCTGGCAGTGACGGCAGTCTACATGTCGGACGCTCGCCTCACGATATCAAATGTACAAATGAAACTAAACTGTACTAACATTGCACCCAAGCTATTCACCATGACGATTCCGCAACAACATAGCACAACACAGAACACCAATGTGAATGTCATGTTCGCAAACCCGTCTAAAAGAACTATAGCAATTAGACAAGTTGTACCGCTCTAATGACATTCACGGTAACAGATAGTAATGCATGTACTGTAAAACTTTAAACAGTGTTAGAAATATCGACTTCGAAAATACCCTGAATAGCCCAAACTAATAGATAAAACCATATCCAAACTGGGCTAAACAAGCAATACCACTAAACCAATATTCCAGAGACTAGACCACACCCAAAATACGAAGTCCCAACTCATGTAAATGACCGGCCAGAACGGATTTTTTGCCCATGTGACCGGTTCAATACGGGTGGAATAGGTTCGTATTTGGGGAGTGTTCTAGGGGTCATCATAGTAGTCTTCTGCAATTGCTTAAATATTTTTAGAAGACCAAATAAAATTCGACAGAGAATGGAATACATCGGGTATTGTTTTGGAGTTGTTTCGGTTTCGATACTTTAACATCATCTAAACCAACTGGTATGTAGTTAATGGGTTAGTTTCGATACCATGTTGTGTTACGCCAGCGCCCCAACCATCAATCCATAGCCAAATGCGGATCAAAACATTTAGAAACCGGCGCTAACGGAACCCTAATCAACGGATCGTACCATTAACCCTATACTAGTTCTATGAAAAGAGTTTAGATAGGTTATACCTATCAATCCGTGTCCTTCGGTCTTCAACCCCTGTCCCAAGCTCTTCACGGCTTCCTTGATCATGTTTGATCTCCGGTCTCCCCATATCGAAGAAGATCCACGTCGAGGGTTAGTAATATGGGCTCCCGCCCCAAAACCGAAGCAACTCGGGTATCTAGTTTGCTAACCTAGATAGCCAAGATGAAGTAGAGTTTGTGTGTGAATACTTTTTCTCAATACACCTAAGGATTCTCAACTCATGAGAGGGTTTGGGTGGAGGTTGAAGAAGAAGCCATAGAGTGAAGAATGTGAGCTCAATGGAAAAAAGCAAGTGAAGAAAGTGTCTGCTCTCTTTCTTGAGTTGTTTTGGCCAAGTGTTTTGTGTGTTATTATGTGAGCACTTAAAGAAAAAAACCTCACTTGAGAAAGTATATGCCTTTGCTTCACCACAATAATATCTCGCAAAATATCTTACACAAAACAAAACCCCATCATGCCACCATGACTCACTTCATGACCCACCACCATGAGTCACACCCATGTGGCACCATGAATCAGCAAGTGAGCATGCTAGACAATGAATGCAAACAATGAGTCACATTTTTCATTCCAAGTAAACATTTAAAACCCTAGGATCACACCCATGTGGCACCATGAATCTTGTAACAATGAGTCACACCCATGTGGCACCATGAATCTTGTAACGAATTATAAGAATACCCCTCATCCGTATATACATACCTGCATCCGTATTCCGACTGAATACGAATACAACGAGGTGAAAATAATCCAACAATATAATATTAGGATCCGGCTTAAACCAAAGCCCACTAGTATTATCCGTCCGATCATGATCCGTGCACAAGTGCACGTATATGATCGAACCCTGCCATAAAACCATACGACCTCTACAACATTTCGCCCGAAGCAATGAAACCCTCTGTGTGGGACTCTAAAGACTTATCAATACGCTGGCAGTGGGTTTAACCACAAGCACATCAGTGGCACTAGCTGTACGTAACAGCTATCCAGGTATTGAGCGAAAGGGAAGCTGACGAGCAAACTCATCCTGAAATCCTACTGAGCCTGATAGTGACAATATCCGTACAGTCCGGTCCGTTCGTCTATGAGTATCGCATATCGAGTGTAGAGGGTGGATAAAGTCAGACCCCTAATAACTTGATATTCAGTGTCGGCATGAAACTTATCACCACCTGACAAACTACCGATCCTAGATCAGTAATTATCGACTATCTTGGCCAAGGATTTCTGGTGATGGCCACCCGTGCACACCGCGACATCAACCCTCAATAACGGGAAAGACGAATTCCCTGACGATCCGCTCATTGCCACCATGTGGCTCGGGACTGTACCCAACTAAAACCTGTTTGCACGACTCCTTTGAGTCGTGGTAGGATAGTAATCAAAGCACATGTAACATTTTAAAAATAAATAAATAAATAATTATATAAATAAAATCGTTTAGGTGAATTTTCTGATAATCGGTAAAATAAACCGTATTTTCCGTAAAACTCAACTATAATTATTTTTCAATATAGATTTAAATACGCCTATTTTAACTATGTAATTGCGAGTATTTGGTTTTATTTAGTCACTTATAAATTATTAGTTTACCTAAATATTTTTCCTTAATTAATTATTTCTAATATTAATATAAGGTTTTAATTATACATTAAATTGGTGTAAATTACAAATTGCAATGGGTTAACTTTACAAAAGTGAGCCATGACATACTAGAGTTTAGTTTGTAGCATGCTCTTCTCTTCTTGATTTGACTTCAAATTTTTAGACTTTTCTAGATAAAATAAAATTAGAAAATAAATAAAATTAATTAATTTATGAAAAGACTTAAGTGAGGTAATAATTTGAGAAGTCTTATACACATTTCTAAACTCTTTTCTCTCTCTCTCTCTTTTCTTCCCCTCAAGTGGCCGAGCCTTCCCCCTTGGCTGCCCAAAAATTTCTCCACCTCATTCTCCACAAAAATTCTTCAAAATCTCATGAAAAATCAACACAAAAACTCCACTAATTCATCATTTAACCCATACCCTTTATTCTTTGGCCAAATAAGCTTGGATCTTAGAGCAAAGTTAGCATTTTGGAGGCTAGGTTGCATGTTGATCTCATGTTTGTGGAGGTATAATCCTAACCTAAGTGCTTAATTATTGATAAAATACTTTAAATCAATTTAATTAGCTAATTAATTGGTTCCAATTTCAAATTTGAAAATTCAAGATTAGGCTTTGTGATCAAGTGAGGATTTTTTTATCAATTATTCATGGTTTTAATGAGTAGATTAACATATTAATAGAATGCAAAACCTAATCTAGTTACTAGTTTGCTAGTTTTTACTTTAAAATTATGATAATTATGCTATTTTGCAAACTAGGTTTTTAGAAATTGATTAAATAATTGAGATTAAAATATAATTAGGGTTTTCATGACATTATTAACATTATAAATTGTAGTTTAATATCTTAGATCATGCAAAACCTAGTTTAGTTATTGTTTTGTGCATTGTTACTTTGAAATTGTTAAAATTAGATAATTTTGCAAAACTAGAATTTTTGGTTTAATGGAAATTGATGAGATTAAATTTAAGTAATGGTTTTTATGATCTACCTATGATATTTAGTGAATATTAGGGCCACTAGTTTTGTTAAAACATCAAGTTTCGAATTAAAACGGTTATTTGATGCTTTCGAGTTTTCGGAAATAAATCGATTTGATTTACTTTGAGGTTTTGATGAGTTACAATATATTTCATATTATAATTAATGATTTTTGAAACCATGATTGGTACGTTTGGGTTTTTCTCGATCAATTGGCGTTTGTACGTTGATATCGAGGGTTATTTAGTTCTTTTGCATGAGTGGGTCATAGGTTTTAACCTAGGAGTGTTTCGTGTGCCGTTTTGGTTTTGTCCGTGATTTGGTTTATGATGTTATATATGTTTGAGTATAGGTACCCCTCATGTGGACTTCGGACGATGAAGAAGAGGATGGCGGCATCGACTTCGGCAAGCGAGGACCAGGTGAGTAGATGTATATCTATGGGGAAAGTCGGGTGGATGGCGTATAGCACCCCTGCAACTTCGTAGGATATGATGTGGTATTGAGATAGCTATATATAGATATGTTATTGCGAGATACGAATACTGAGCAAGAAAGGTTTTAGGAGACCACAGATTGGAAATTGTGTAAGTGAGATGATAGTGTTTTAATCTAGTTCTTAGTCGCGAGACCCTAGAGTATAGGTTGACACACACACACGCACACACATACACTTGACTTGGTGTATATGTGTGTGTGTGTGTGTGTATGAATGTGTGTAGGTTTCTATACACACACACACACAACATATACGTGTGACATGAGAATATTATATGATACTTAGGGATGAGTCGATTTGATCAGGCATGATACCGTGAGAAATTTGTTATGTGATCGAGTTATGATATGAGATATGTTATGATATAATAGCGGATTGTTGGACGATGATACCATGTGATTGATGATATATATATGATAGTTGACATATGATCGAGTTATGATATGAGATATGTTAAGATATTATAGCGGATCGTTGAACGATGATGCCATGTGATTGATGATATATATATGATAGTTGACATATGATTGAAATATGATGAGATATGTTATGATATTTATAATGGATCGCTTGTGCAATATATACTCATATATGATAATATGTGTTAATGACATCGGATTGCACGAGACTTTAGGTCAGTTACCAGATCATGGTATTGTTTAATGATGATACCTTATGAATGATGATGTATATATATGATAGTTGACCCGTACCCCAATTTTAGGATGCCATACGATGGATTTTACCGAACGAGGTATATATATGATGATTGATCTGCACTCTTGACTTGAGGAAGTCATACTTTGTACGTGACGCTATTGAAGCTGGATCGCCGACTACTAGAGATATCGACTCGGACTTTAGGTGGATTTTTCTTACCTTTCGGCCAGTTCTTGAGTTTAGTCCCTTAGTTGGTTAGGTAGATGTTAGTTTAGGCTCGAGTCATACATATTTTCAAAACTAGCGAATCATGCGCATTATTTTAAAAACAGCCTGAGGGATACTACGGATTTTTCAAATGTCGTATTTTTTCTCAAAAACACCGTAGCCCCTATTTTTCTAAAAACCACGATTCGTGCTTTTTCAAACACCAAAACGGTATTACTCGTATTGTAGAAATGTATATTCTTCAGTATTGCGGTTATTGCTCATTCTCTGTTATATTCATGTTATTCTTATTTCACTGCATGTCTATACATATGTTTTCTTCACTGTTATGATTTCATCTGTTAGGACACCAGTACCATTACCGATGATGCTCATGTTCCACGTACACATATTTGCCGGCTCACACACATCATCATCGGTAATTGCCATGCCACGTACACTTTAGAAAATATTATCTCGTTGATATAATCAGCTAAAGGCTAGTTACTACATAATATTTGTGTGATTGCGCTCATGTGTTAACTTAGAGATTGCATTCGTTACATAGATACTTCATGCATTCATATATTCATTCATATACTATTCTGGGGCTTTATGCCGATATTCACTGTTTACTTACTCTTGATTCCTGGATTTTGGATTTCCATGAGATTTCTGGATTTGGGGGAAAACCGCAAGAATTCTCTCTTTCTCACTCATTTTAAAATGCAAGTTGCGGTTTTCTCGTGATGCATGGGTCGTCCACCATGAGTTTTCATGTTTTCTGTTGGATTTCGAGACCTGATTCGAGGAGTGGAGGAACCGTCTCGGGTATATGGTGCGCCCGGTAGGTACCCCGGGGCGAGAAAGATATTTCGTGGGGATGACGATGAGCCTGGCAGGGGCACGGACTATCTACCGGTGATGTCTGGCGCGGCGGATATCCGGAGGATACTGACCGTTACCGTGAGATTTGATGATTTGGGCCGATCCGGACTGACGGAGCCCAAGATATTGAGGCATTGAGATATTGAGATATTGACATTTTGTGTCGATACTTGACACGGACTTTCTGTTGATTTCACTGATGATGTTTCAGTTTCATTATACGAGATTCATTGATGATTTTCTTATATCAGATTATTCAGAATTCGTGGTGGATTTTCTTATTCATGATGCATTCATACATCAGATATATGACTTGTTACTGTTGTGACACTGACACGAGCACTGAGTATTGCACTTATGCATAGGTTCTTACCCTGTCACTATTAGATGTCTAGTGTTATGTTAAGTATATTATTATGACCTAGGAGATCGTCGTGCACGCGATTTCTACCCGCAGATGTCTTCTACTCATGAGTTGGCAACTCATCCCCGTTGTGCCAAATTTTCTTTCAGGTTGAGATGTACAGGTTTCCTTGGCGGCTTGCTGGCACACCATTTCATTCAGGGTGATTGCTTGGTAGGTTGGTTCACTTGTATCGTGACCGCTGTTGTATTTTTATTTATTTCTGTTGTATATAGTAAGCTCCATCAACCAGACTTGTATTATTTGGTAGTTTTAGAAGACCAGTTGTTTATTCTTTCGACCTTAGAATCGCGCTAGTATTATTATGGTTTTCTGGTGGATTTTGGTGTTTCTTTTGAGCTATGATCCTCGCCCTTCAGCGTTGTATATTATATTGCTTGCGTGGTTGTGTCCGCCAATTGGCGAAGAGCTAGCTCCCGCTTAGGGATGCCTTTTATTATTACTTATGTTTATATTTCTTGTTTGTACCCATTTGGGGCCAGTTTTTACAAGGGAGACTCTGCCGAAATTTTTGAGAAAATTTGATGTTGCTTTTAAACTTGTTTTCTACACTTCTTCTTTTAAATGGTTTAGATTTCTGGGCTTCGGCTTACTTAGATTACGTTACGCCTTTAGGCATTTTGTAATGTAAGTGCCGGTCACGTTCCGTACCTTCGGGTCGTGATAGCACTGTAGGAACTCACACGAGAAAAATAACGATCTCAGGTCAATAGACTAACCTGTACGCATGTCACCAGGGAACTGCTTGTTAGTGTTTATGCCCTAGAAGGCCATTACTGTATCATACTAGCTTGTATATTACTTAATGGAAGCTTGGGATATTCACATGTATATAACAGTCTTGCTAAACATGGTAGTATGCTACTTGTTTTTTTTCTATCTTAATATGTGAGCGTACGTATTGATAGAGCTCTTAGGATCTTGCTTGTCTACCAGCGTTGTGATGGCAGTCACACTAGTGGGGGCTGGGTAGTCTACAAGCACATCCTTATTCAGGTCCCTGGTCGTTGGATTATCGAGACAGAGCATCGATACTCCGGAGTAGACTGGTGTGTACGCTTCTCATCCCAGTTGGGGAGATGGTCTGTCCCACAGCCGTCAGTACGTCGTACTGGAGATAGTATACAGGTGCTCGTTAGGTTACGGGTACACCGGACAGGACTCACAGGGAACTGTTGGTTGGTTTGATACCAGTCGTCAGTGAACAGTTCCCAGGTGACATGAGTACAGCGTAGTCCGCAGACTTGACACTGCTACTTCGCCTCGAGTGTGTCCCACTGTTCTTAGATTGCTACCCTACCACGGCTCAAAGGAGTCGTGCAAACAGGTAGCAGTTGGGTGCAGTCCCGAGCACTTGGAGGCAGTGGCGGTTAGACAGGATTCGTCCCTCCCGGTATTGGGAGTAGATATCGTGCTGTGTCAGAGAGCCATTACGCAAAGTCCCTGGCCAGGGCAAGCGAGATTTGCTGGTAGGTTCCAGTAGTTTCTCAGGGTGTAATGGGCTTCACTCCGACACGACTTATACCGCTATTAGGGGACTGACGCTTGCCGCCCCCCTAGGCCCGATATGCGATAGTCTTGGACGAACGGACCGGACTGTATGGAGATTGTCACATCAGACTCAGTAGGAGTTCGGATGGGTTTACTCATCGGCCTTCTTATCGACAACTACCTGGGGACCGTTACGTACAGCTAGTGCCGCTTGCGGTCTGTGGTTAAACCCACTGCCAGCGTAGTAGTCGAGTCTCTAGAGTCCCACACAGAGAGTTTCCTACTCCAGGCGAAACGATATAGAGGTTGCATGGTTTTGCGACAAAGGGTTCGGACGCATACGTGCGTTTACGCGCGTACGACTTTCGGACAGTTTTTACCAGTCGGCTTTGGTTTAAGCCAGTTACTGGTATCCGGTTATTGGATTTATACAGTCTAAAGTTTTTCCGTATTTTTTCGGATCGGAAGGGCGTTCTCGTAATTACTCGAGAAGCTTCTAGAAGATGTGACTAAGGAGGTTTCTTTTGGAAAGAAAGTGAGTCATGGTGGTGATTCATTCATTTCATTAATGCACATTTATTGCTTAATGACTCATGCTAATGAATCACCACTAGATATTTTATGAAGCATGATTATTCATTTCCATTATTCATTATTCTTAAAAAGAAATGCTTCATAATATATTATGATACACTCTCTCTCCTCTCATTATCTTATCACACATTCTCTCTCCTCAAGCTCTCATCTTCAAACCCTAATCCTTAATCCTCATGTGTTGAGATCAAAGGATTAGTTAGACTAAACAATCCATAACCTTCACTCTTTATCATCCTTTCATCTTTGATTAGCAATCAAAGTTGATTAGTTACCTCAAGTTAGAGGTTTAGCTTGGAGTTTTGCTCTCGGGTGGATCGTCTACTACCTAGAGAAGGCCGAGGAGAACAAAGGAGGACGTAAAGAAGAAGGACCGGTTTCATTAGGTATAATCCCTAATCACTTGTGAGATGAAACTTTAGAATACGGTTATTTATAGTTTAGCTTCGATTCAAGCGGTTAGTCGATGTTCGTTGTTTAAACTTGATTGTTTTTGAAAATTCCGCCTCCCCATAAGTACTGGGGTGTACTACATCGACTTACAGTGGTATCAGAGCCTCGCTAAACAATAAATAACCTAGTTGCAAATTTGTACGAATTTCGAACGGAAAAACGAAGCCGGAAAACCCTAAAAAATGTAAGTTTCTGTCGAATTTAAAACGATGTCAGAAAATTTTTCAGGTGAGCTCAGAGTGCTTGACATGACACCAGAAGAACACCCAAGAAAAACAGTCGACTGAATCGACCAACTCGCCGCGGAACCGCGGCCTCAGTCACTGAGTTGCCGCGCTTCCGCCGCCGAGTTGGCGAGTCAGCGGCCGATTTTTCTTCTGTTGCTTCTCTGTGTAATTTGGGGTTTTCTGGAATGTTTAATTATTGCTCAGGTTACTGTTTAACAGAGCAGATTTTGGAGCAATATTGATGTTGTTTATTCGATCGAAAAGTACAGTATTTGCGTATTGGATTATATCTGTGATTGTTTAATGTGTTCGTAAACCTCCCCTAACTGCTAGTATGTCGGTTGGCAGGGGGTTGCACATTTCTGAAATGGTTATATCTGTTTGTGCATATAAACTGTATTGGACTGTTGTGGTGTATAGCCGGGGTTCGCAATGGGTTATTGTTTTAATTCATTTGTTGTAAATGTAACTTGTTGTAATATTATTTTTGCGGGGCACTTCCAGGTTGCGGTCGTAGCCACCGTTGTATTATTTCATTTTACTGTTTTTGCTCCTAGGACTGACCCAAGGTGGGGTACACAGACTGCCGGGTGGGTAGTTTGCCGTACCCGTAGGGGTCGAGGGTGGGGTAACGGCTATTCATCACAACTGTGTAATCTGTCTTTTCTTGCAGGCTCAAAAGAAATACAGATTGCTTGCAAATCCAATATTGTTTATCTGTGTTCTGGAATGAATATCATTGCGTCAGACGAATGTAAAATATCTATATTATGATAGCTATTTAGACGCCACTTATGTTTTACACCCGCGGTAGCCCAGCCCCCGCTCTGTCGTTAGTTAAGTAACCTAACGGGTGATGACGGGACCCCGTGGCGAATGCGGATGGCATAAGAGGACGTTGTATTTTCGTTGTTTTCTGCAATGATAGGTTAATGATGGGATGCATTATCTATAATGCAAAGTAAAACAAACCAAAGTTTAAATCGTTGGAACAATTTAAAAGAAACCACTCGGTTATTTTTAAAAACAGATATTTTTAAATGCGGAGCTTTAACCACTCCTTTTAAAAGCTATCAGGTTCCTTCGGTTATATCAAGTTCACTACGTTCACGGTTTCGCCAAAACCAGTCGTAGCCCTCCGTCATTTCTTATGGATAGTCAGTAGTATTCAAGCTATGTTTGTTGGCTTTCGTCAAGACATAGTGTTTGGTAGCTGCTGGGGTATTCATTTGTTACATAGATAGATGTGTTGGTTTGGGACAGTCGCATTACCTTGTTGGCTTTCGTCAAGGGTATATACGGGTGGGTTCAAATTAACAAGATAATGATGGGCAGAACTTGACATGTGACTTATGATTTGTTGGCTTTCGTCAAGGTCATAAGAGCATGGGGCAAAAACTTATATCGGGAATTTCTAAAGAAACTGAAATTTGCAAAGAGATGCATACCATTTGGAGTTTGATGAATGTTGGTAGGATTCCTTCAACATTATCATACGATGATATTTGGATCCCGATCCTACTGTGAGTATATGCTACTTATCAGGATATTCGTCGCTTAACGATCAATGCTATAAACCTAGTAGGTGTCCAGAAAAGTGTCAGCGGGGTTACGCCCCCAGAGAAAAGAGGTTACTTAATTAAGGAACTTCGCGAAAGCGTTGGAAAACCTCCCTCGAAGTATCGACACCGGCCTGGCTGAACGGTTAAGCAAGTATTGTACGGTGAGAATAGTCTTGGCTAATTCTTCTTTTATGGTTTGAGGAAGGATTCGAGAAACAGTGGGAGCCATCCAGTTTAGATAAACTAAAAACCACTCTAAACTTGCAAGAGCATCATGCTAAAGAGTTTTCTTCTCTCTCTCCTAATTGCAGCGACCCTGAAAATGACTGGACTTAAGTTACTTTTAGAGAAAAATATACTGACGGGGCCAAACTATAAAGATTGGCTGCGGAATGTCAAGATGGCTTTGACCTATGACAAACTGGGGTACGTCCTCACCGCTACGGCACCTGCTGTCCCTGGTCCCAAATCCAGTAATGCGGATAAGGAAATCCGCAAAACCTGGGATTTAGATTGCGCGAGAGCCAAGTGCATCGTGCTTGCCTCGATGAACAATGAACATCAGAGGAGGCACGAGGATATGTCCTTAGATGGCATATTTCTCCATACAAAGGAACTTTATGGAGAGCAATCTCGTATAGCAAGATACGAGACCTCAAAGAAATTGTTTCGAGCGAGGTTGGCTGTCGGGTCATCGGTAGGTGAACATGTCCTACAGATGATTGGCTATATAGAAGAGCTCGCAGACCTTGGGACGACTTTGGATAATGAGCTCTATACAGACCTTGTTCTCCAGTCCCTTCCTCCCACCTACGCCCAGTTTATCCTCAACTTCAATCTTCAAGGAAAAGAAGTTGAACTTGCGGAACTCCTGAACATGTTAAGGAGTGCAGAGGGCACCTTGCAGAAGGCAAGGGAAACACCCGCTATGTTTGTTGGCGGTTCATCTTCTTCCGGGTCCAAGGCAAGGGCCAAAGGAAGGAAGAAGAAGGCCGCACCCAGACCTAGAGGAGGTGTTAGTAAGGTGGGAGGGAAGGGAAAGAAAAAGAAAGCAGTACCGATAGTTGGTCAGGATGAGTGCTTCCATTGTCACAGGAAAGGGCACTGGAAGAAGGATTGCAAGGCGTGGAACGCCAAGAACCAGGAACCGAAGCAGGCTGTGGCTTCGACTTCAGGTGTGTTTGTAATTGAGAATTGTCTGTCGATCAACTCTACTTCCTGGGTATTGGATACCGGGTCAGGATCTCATATTTGCAATTCATTGCAGGCACTGAGAAACCGTAGAGTGCTGAAGGAAGGTGATATGATCCTCAGGGTTGCTAACGGAGCTAGCGTGGGAGCTGCGTCCGTCGGGGATTATCACCTAGGATTGACAAGTGGACACATTTTGGTTTTACATAACTGTTATTTTGTACCCAGCTTAACGTGTAATATCATATCAGTTTCCTTGTTATCAAATAAAGGTTATGATTTCACGTTTGTAAGAGATGTTGTCAACATCCACCTTAATCATGGTTTGATTGGGTCCGGTACTCTAAATAACGGCATATATGTGTTAAACCAACTCCAAATTTTCAATGTCCAGAACACACTAAAAAGAAAGTCTCCAGATTTGAATAAAGCTTTCTTATGGCATTGTAGACTGGGTCACATCAATGAGAGAAGGTTGACTAAGTTGCATAGAGAAGGATATTTGGACACGTTCGAATATCAAACTTATGACACTTGTCAATCTTGTCTCAAAGGAAAGATGACAAAGACTCCATTCACTGGACAAGGAGTAAGAGCGAGCGAGCTCTTAGGACTCATACACAGTGATGTATGCGGTCCAATGTCTACACATGCGAGAGGTGGTTTTTCCTATTTCATTACTTTCACGGATGATTACTCAAGATACGGATTCATTTATCTGATGAAACATAAATCCGAGGCTTTTGAGAAATTCCAAGAGTATAAGAATGAAGTAGAAAACCAAACCGGCAAAAGTATAAAGACACTTAGATCTGATCGAGGTGGTGAATACTTGAGTGCCGAGTTCCTAGGTTACCTAAAAGAGAAAGGAATTCTCTCTCAGCTTACTCCTCCATACACTCCACAGCACAACGGTGTATCGGAGAGACGGAATCGAACCCTATTGGATATGGTACGATCCATGATGAGTAATGCTGAGTTACCGCGATCTTTCTGGGGTTATGCGCTAGAATCGGCGGCATATCTTTTGAACAAAGTTCCAACCAAGACTGTGCCTACCACACCATATCAGATATGGAGTGGGAAGAAACCCTGTCTTCAGTACCTGAAAACATGGGGATGTCCAGCTTTTGTTAAAAAGCAGCATGTGGACAAGCTCGAGGCACGCTCAGTAGAGTGTAAGTTTGTGGGATATCCAAAGAACTCTATGGGATATTATTTCTATTACGCAGAGGAACAAAAGGTTTTTGTTTCTCGTCATGCCCGCTTCTTAGAAACTGAATTTTTGGAAAATCAGAAGAGTGGGAGCGTAGTAGAACTGGAAGAAATTCCAGAACCACAAACTGCTACTGAAAGTTTGGTAGAACCAGAGGTTCATGAAGAACAGAACATTCCTGCACCCCTCCGCAGGAGTAGTAGGCCGTCTCATCCGCCTGAGAGATACTACGGTTTTCTCATAGATGGGGATAGAGAGGATTGCATCATAAATGATGATGAACCTACTGACTTCAGGCAGGCCATCCAGAGCGGCGACTCGGTACGATGGCTAGATGCAATGCGAACCGAAATGGAGTCCATGTACACCAACAAAGTATGGACTTTGGACTTTGCTCCAGATGGGGTAAAACCCATAGGATGCAAATGGATCTTCAAGAAAAAGATTGGTGTAGATGGACAGGTGGAAACCTATAAGGCTAGACTTGTTGCAAAGGGTTTTCGTCAAAGACCTGGTTTGGACTATGACGAAACTTTTTCTCCAGTGGCTATGCTCAAATCCATTCGGGTCCTTCTTGCTATTGCTGCCTTCCATGATTATGAAATCTGGCAGATGGACGTAAAGACGGCTTTTCTGAATGGAAATTTAGAAGAAAGCGTCTATATGGATCAGCCAGAGGGTTTCAATCAGAGTGGGAGCAGCGGGAAAGTATGCAAGCTGCTTAAGTCTATTTATGGACTAAAGCAGGCATCGCGGAGTTGGAACATCTGTTTTGATGAGACAGTCAAAGAATATGACTTTATCAAAAATCCAGATGAACCGTGCATATATAGTAAAGTTGTGGCCAGAAGTGTCGTATTCCTCGTCTTGTACGTGGATGGCATTCTATTGATAGGAAATGACATTCCTATGCTACAATCTGTCAAAGGATTCTTGTCACACAGGTTCTCCATGAAAGACCTGGGTGATGCTTCTTACATTCTGGGGATCCGGATCTATCGTGATAGATCCAAGAGGATGTTGGGACTTTCGCAGTCCAGGTATATCGACACTGTACTGAAAAGATTCAGTATGGAAGATTCTAAGCGCGGTAATCTACCGGCTTGTCACGGAATCACCCTCTCCAAAGAGATGTCTCCCAAGACTGATTTGGAAAGGGAACGCATGTCTATTATACCCTACGCTTCTGCGGTAGGCTCTATAATGTATGCGATGTTGTGTACCAGACCAGATGTAGCTTACGCACTGAGCGTGGTAAGCCGGTATCAGTCAGACCCAGGGGAGAAACACTGGATAGCAGTAAAGAACATTCTCAAGTACCTGAGGAGGACTAAGGAGATGTTCTTGGTTTACGGCGGAAAAGACCTCAGGTTGGAGGCCTTTGCTGATTCCGGCTTCCAGAGTGATAAGGACGATTCCAAGTCCATGTCGGGTTATGTCTTTACCCTCAATGGAGGGGCGGTGTGCTGGAAGAGCTCCAAGCAGGACACCGTTGCTGACTCGACGATGGAAGCGGAGTATATAGCTGCTTGCGATGCCGCAAAAGAAGCAGTCTGGATGAAGAAGTTCCTAACAGAACTTCAGGTGGTTCCTACCATAGTTGATCCAATACCTCTGTATTGCGACAACAACGGAGCTATAGCTTTAGCGAAGGAACCAAGGTCCCATCAGAAGTCCAGACACATCTTGAGGCGGTATCACCTGATCAGGGAGATCATTGATCGTCAGGAGATCGAGGTTCGGAGAGTTGCTTCAGAAGAGAACATTGCTGATCCATTCACGAAGGCCCTTCCTCAGATTCAGTTCGAGAGGCTACTCGAGATCATTGGTCTGCGATATGCCAGTACATGGCCCTAGTGCAAGTGGGAGATTGTTAGTGTTTATGCCCTAGAAGGCCATTACTGTATCATACTAGCTTGTATATTACTTAATGGAAGCTTGGGATATTCACATGTATATAACAGTCTTGCTAAACATGGTAGTATGCTACTTGTTTTTTTTCTATCTTAATATGTGAGCGTACGTATTGATAGAGCTCTTAGGATCTTGCTTGTCTACCAGCGTTGTGATGGCAGTCACACTAGTGGGGGCTGGGTAGTCTACAAGCACATCCTTATTCAGGTCCCTGGTCGTTGGATTATCGAGACAGAGCATCGATACTCCGGAGTAGACTGGTGTGTACGCTTCTCATCCCAGTTGGGGAGATGGTCTGTCCCACAGCCGTCAGTACGTCGTACTGGAGATAGTATACAGGTGCTCGTTAGGTTACGGGTACACCGGACAGGACTCACAGGGAACTGTTGGTTGGTTTGATACCAGTCGTCAGTGAACAGTTCCCAGGTGACATGAGTACAGCGTAGTCCGCAGACTTGACACTGCTACTTCGCCTCGAGTGTGTCCCACTGTTCTTAGATTGCTACCCTACCACGGCTCAAAGGAGTCGTGCAAACAGGTAGCAGTTGGGTGCAGTCCCGAGCACTTGGAGGCAGTGGCGGTTAGACAGGATTCGTCCCTCCCGGTATTGGGAGTAGATATCGTGCTGTGTCAGAGAGCCATTACGCAAAGTCCCTGGCCAGGGCAAGCGAGATTTGCTGGTAGGTTCCAGTAGTTTCTCAGGGTGTAATGGGCTTCACTCCGACACGACTTATACCGCTATTAGGGGACTGACGCTTGCCGCCCCCCTAGGCCCGATATGCGATAGTCTTGGACGAACGGACCGGACTGTATGGAGATTGTCACATCAGACTCAGTAGGAGTTCGGATGGGTTTACTCATCGGCCTTCTTATCGACAACTACCTGGGGACCGTTACGTACAGCTAGTGCCGCTTGCGGTCTGTGGTTAAACCCACTGCCAGCGTAGTAGTCGAGTCTCTAGAGTCCCACACAGAGAGTTTCCTACTCCAGGCGAAACGATATAGAGGTTGCATGGTTTTGCGACAAAGGGTTCGGACGCATACGTGCGTTTACGCGCGTACGACTTTCGGACAGTTTTTACCAGTCGGCTTTGGTTTAAGCCAGTTACTGGTATCCGGTTATTGGATTTATACAGTCTAAAGTTTTTCCGTATTTTTTCGGATCGGAAGGGCGTTCTCGTAATTACTCGAGAAGCTTCTAGAAGATGTGACTAAGGAGGTTTCTTTTGGAAAGAAAGTGAGTCATGGTGGTGATTCATTCATTTCATTAATGCACATTTATTGCTTAATGACTCATGCTAATGAATCACCACTAGATATTTTATGAAGCATGATTATTCATTTCCATTATTCATTATTCTTAAAAAGAAATGCTTCATAATATATTATGATACACTCTCTCTCCTCTCATTATCTTATCACACATTCTCTCTCCTCAAGCTCTCATCTTCAAACCCTAATCCTTAATCCTCATGTGTTGAGATCAAAGGATTAGTTAGACTAAACAATCCATAACCTTCACTCTTTATCATCCTTTCATCTTTGATTAGCAATCAAAGTTGATTAGTTACCTCAAGTTAGAGGTTTAGCTTGGAGTTTTGCTCTCGGGTGGATCGTCTACTACCTAGAGAAGGCCGAGGAGAACAAAGGAGGACGTAAAGAAGAAGGACCGGTTTCATTAGGTATAATCCCTAATCACTTGTGAGATGAAACTTTAGAATACGGTTATTTATAGTTTAGCTTCGATTCAAGCGGTTAGTCGATGTTCGTTGTTTAAACTTGATTGTTTTTGAAAATTCCGCCTCCCCATAAGTACTGGGGTGTACTACATCGACTTACACTGCTATCTGACAATAGGTATAATACCAACAAGTATGTTCCCGGCGAGTCCGTCCAGTGTACTCATAACCCAATGAGCACATGTATACATCTTAGGTGAACCAACTAACACAAATAGCTTGTAAGACCGGCCACCGCCTCTCGTCGGGGTCTTGATCCATATACATTAATCTACTGTTGGAGTATCGATGCCCAGTCTCGAAACTCCCACGACTAGGGACCTTTTAAGGATGTGCTTATAGACCACCAGCTCCCACGTATATGATCGCCATCATACTACTGGTAGTTAAGCATGAATCCTATAGGCTCTATCAACATGTAATAGTGATCTGTAATGTCACCTAAAGCATATACACGATGATAAAGACAAACCGGATAGCATAACTATCATCTCGAGTAATACTGTTCTACCGGTATAGGTCCTTGATTGGCACGCATTTGGTGTGTCGTGTATATAAAGTTCTAAAGTTAATCGCAATCAGGAAGGTATCGCTTTGCAGCTAGCCGCGATGAGTACGGGTCATCCGCAGGGAGACGGAGCGTTTTAAGTTCATGTTTTCATAAGTTAATGCGCGTGGCGAAATTGTTCGTATCTAACCTATGTGTTTATATGCAAAGAATATGTTTGTTAGGATTAGATAGGGTAGTGTAAGTTATGCATTTCCGTACTCAATCCTTTGAGCCGAACTCGACCACTAAAGCTAGAGCAATCGGCTACAACGTGGATTAGGGTGCTTAAACACCGTATTTGTGAAATCCGGCTTATTGAACCTTATCCGTCCATTCTTGTCGCTTGCTTTTGCCTCCGGCCAATCCGAACGCAACCGGTCACGGTTAGGAATCACCGATACCTTGGTAGGGTAGGGTGCCTAACGGAGAGCTTGCGTAAGGTTTGGGCGGAGTTTAATGGAAAAGATCGAGAAAAGGAAATGAGAAGGGAAATCTTAATTTACAAAACCAATCTTTTTCCCAACAACACCATATTCATAACCATCTCAACAACAAACAAAAAGCGCAAAGAAATGATACAAAGAAAAGAAAAGAAAAGAGCAACAATACAAGTAAGTAAAGGGCATGGTGAATAAAAGGCAAGTAAGTAAATGCAAGAATTAAAATTGCAAGAAAGTAAAGCAAGTAAGAAAATACTAAGAACCAAAGAATGGAAACTCATTAACTCAAAGTGACAATACAAGCCATGAGTTCAATAATCTAATCTTAAACTTGCAAACTCAATGAAGAGGTTGCAAGATCAAGAGAAGGAAAAGAACTCAATATGAAGTGAAGGTAAAATGAAAGCTTTATTAATCTTCAAGTAATGATACATGCCTTGAGATCAATAACCAAAACTTAAACTTGCAAGCTCAATGAAGAGATTGCAAGATCAAGAGAAGGCAAGGAGCTCAAGGGGACTAACTATGTACAAGAACAAAATGAAAAGAGAAACAAGAAAACAAAAGTATTGGACAATCTTAAGAAATCTTGGACCCCCTCCCTTGCTCACTGGTCTGCTTTTATAGGTACAAAAGAAGAATAAACAAGCAATAAAAATAAGTTGATGTGACTGCAAGGGATCGACAGTAGAAAAATGGGGCCATTTGAGCTTAATGGGACCAGCGAGCTCGGTAATTAGTGGGGTGTCGCCGGTTTTTGTGATGAGTCTGGTGCTCGTGCTTGTTGTGTGAAGTTGTGTGCTCTCCACCATTCTACTGGTATTGCTTGATTTCTTTGTAGAAGCCTAGTTTGTACTCAGTAGATTGGAGGGTGACATAATGCTTTATATCACATCACACCTTTTTGCATTTAACATTCTTGTCCCCCCTATTTGCACAAGCCATCATTTGTGTGTGCCATGGGCAGCCCCACCATGATCCATGCCAAAGAGTTGTGTGTACACATGTATTGTGTTGGACAAAAAGTTGTGTACACATATTTATTTGCAAAAGAACTCTTTGGGTATCGGTCGGTTTCCAGTTCCGGGTGCAGTGTCGGCTCACAAACGTTATATTCGTGATTTTGAGTGTGTTTCCAGTATTATATCACGGATACCTATAATCTGTATTACTGAGCAGCCACTGGTTAATAGTACCAATATATAACAAAATAGATAATGAATGAGTGGTATTAAAATACAGTTTTTAATGATGAACAAATACCCCCAAACTTATCTTTTGCTCGTCCCGAGAAAAAAAAATCCTAGCCTCACTTTCGCAGGGAACGCGATTGCACTGAGCTCGTGCAACAAGCCATTAAACCTCTAGGTATCCCTAGTAGGAGTGTTTTCTCCTGAGGGTTTTCAGTGGATTACACCCACAAAATCCCGTCAAGCTAGTTTCATAAGTTAACGTTGATTCTACTCCTGCAGTTTGGTATCTAGGTTAGAAATTCTATCATTCTAAGTTAGAAATATTCAACCCTTATCTTTCACACCTCATATTTATTCAACCTCAGATCCTATATGTTTTACAGTTTAGAAAGATCTCGGTTACTCTTGAGTTTTCCTTCTAAAGTGCGGTCTCCAATCAAGGATTTTTATCAGTTTTACGGAAAACATAAGTCTTATTCTTTATTCCTATTTTTCCTCCAAACACCGATTGTATACCACTACGTGTGTGTAAAATTTAACCCCTACACTTAAGAATTCAATTCAAGCTATAGTACCCTTACCCTAATACCTAATACTACTTCTTTTCGTTAATGATGGACGGTGTTGCTCACACACCTTTCATACGACTATTAATGCTTCTTGAGGCACTAACAGCCGATTACTGAATGTGTAAACTTAAAGCTTAAATAGTATTTTCCAGGTCTTGACTTTATTTATTATTTTTTTCTTTTCTTTATTTTTCTTTTTCATTACCGGATATATTTTTCAATGATGCTCTTTTGGTATTTAGCTTTAAATACCGTTTTTTCTTTCATACTAGGTTTTCAAGAGTATTTCTAGGTATCCTCTGCTATCCCAAGTTTCAAGGTGCGTGTATGTGCAGTTTGTAGGGTATATATTTTCTAAGTTTGGACTCAAGAATAGAAACTATTTTTTAGAATTATTCTTCAGTAAAGCTTTCAATACTTTCCCTTCATCTCGACTTAACTCGAGAACTGAACTCAAGATTAACTTCTTCTAAAAAAACTGCAAGGACGTATAATTACCAAGGTTGAACAGAAGGAAGGTTATTTTTAGGGTTTTCAATTCCTAAGCCTAAAATTTAGTTATTTCTAACGTATCAACTAAACTTTCGGAATAAAAATCTAAGTTACCCTATTAGATAACTTGACGATAAAGTTTTTATATTTTTTTGGAAAATTTTAGATTTTTATGGATTTTTAAATATGTATGCAAATGCAAAATATACACATGAATGCGAAAGAAGAAAGCTTACCGAGCACACCCCAAACTTAAACTTGACAGTGCCCTCACTGTCAGGCTACACCAAGAGGGTCAAAATTATCGGCGCTCTCCTGTTTTTTTGTTTTTTATTTTTTTTATTTTTTTTATTTTATACAAAACAAAAAGCAAACCAAAAATATATATACACAAAAAGATCCCCCCCAAACATAAGTGAAACAGTATTTCTACTGATTAAGCGGTGAAGTTCAGGATTAGGGGGAAAAAAACAATATCAAACTATATAAGGCCTTACACAGTGCAAAAGTGAGTACCGACCATTCAAAAATTCTATCGCGATAGTGTGCAGGCTGGTGGAAGAATGCGGAGAGGAAAGAAGTGGAAAATACGTGAGACCGTATGGGGATAGAAGTGGTATACGGTCTCGGTGGAGGAGAAGAATGGCGGAGAGGAGAAAGAAATGGAATACGAACTTGAGGGTGGAAATGGAGTGAATAAATTCGTACAATTTGTAATGACCGATGTATAGCAAGCGATTTTACTAATTTATTAACCCGAGAAATTGGATCAAATCCCTCAAGATTCGTAAGAAAATATGGGTAGACCGAACTTGGTACACCAGACAAAGTATGTGAAAGTGATACGGTGTCTTACAAGGTCGGAACGATGGAAAGGATGGAGGGGAGTGAATGAAGAATGGTATCGGTTAAAGATTTAAGAGGGTGTACACAGTCAATGAAAGGGACAGGATGAACTGGAAAATCCGACTCATCAAATAAAACCGGTTCATCCTCAATACTATCCTCAAAATTCTCCTAAAAATTAGCTCATCCATGCATTTATCATCAATATCTAGACACATATGAAGTTCGGGAAAAACATCTAATGACTCGGGATGATGTCCACATGGAAGTGAAAGGACATGATGAATCGGTGAGAAAAACTCATCCAAAACTGCGGGTTCATCATCCAAAATATTCCTAGCGTCAATATTCTCAATCAAGTGAAAATAAATATTCTCAGACACTTCATCAAAATCATGGATTTCAATCAATTCAGATTCTAGAGCGGAGGTATTGAGGTCAAAAGGGTTGGGATTGGTTTCACTTGGAATGGACCCTTCGCAATTAGGTAAATCAAACACTACAAAGTCACACAACCCATTAAGAATTCTATCTTCAATTGGTAAATCATTTGGGACACTTGATAGATATTCAAAACCGGAGTTATGGGTTTCAATTTGCAATGGGTAGGTTTGATTTGGAAGGGTGTACTGCTCACTCTCACCACTCAAATTCTCAATCTGTCCTACCGCCTCATCATACATTGAAAAATGTGGAGCTAGTTAGAATCTAGCTACCGGGTCACTAGGTTGTATGAGAGCGGCCATGGACGCATTCAAATCCATCATCTGTTGGTATGACGCTACCCGAAAGTCTTCTAACGACTATTCCAGACTAGACATGGGTAATGGAGGAGTTTCGGTAAAAGATTCAAAGTTGTTTGGATACGTAAAACTCCCAAATGGCTGTGTAGAAGCAATGTCTAGGGAAGGTACAACAGTTGGGTATGATTGATAGGAATTGAATGGTTGGACAGTGTAACAACCCTAATTTTTCTATACACTTTTCTATACAATTTTTTTTTCAAAATCCATAAAGGAGTATTTTAACCTGAGCACAATATATAGGTAATTATTTTGTTTTTAAATAACTCCATTTTTAGTGTACATAAAATTGTTTTAAAATAAAAGTATACTTGCGGTATTTAATATTGTTGTTAACACTTTAAGTAATTATTTCACACCATAATTACAAGAAGGAGCTTGTAGCTCATTGGTAACACCTTGCACTGCTGAACCAAGCCATCAGAGTTCAAATCCCCTGCCCCACATTATTTTTATATTGTTTTTTCTTTAAATTCCTTGGAAGCCCAACAGTCCACAGACCGTAACTCCCAAACTTTGAACTACACTTGAAAATATAAATATACCAGTGCCTACCCCACGAGACCCCCCACCCTCCGACCGACGAACTCGGCCCGCCGCCGCCGGCCGGAGTTGCCGATTCCGCGAGGTGTCACCATGAAAAATGTGCCTTTTCAAATTCCTAACTCCTCTGCATACACCATTTATTTAGATCGGTTCCCGGGACTTAATTATCCCCCATTTACTACAATTTTTAATGATTTTCTATAATTTTTATAATTTTTTTAATTAAAAACCTTTCACCTACCATACCCTAGCCTACCCTATAAATACACCCCCTGCCCTCTACCCTCTCATCCCAAAACCCTAAACTCACTCTCTCAAAATTTTCCAAGAAGTGCATACTTTGAAAACAAGTTCGCGGCGAAGCTCCGACGAAATTCCAGCGGGAATTCCGGCGACGTTTTTAGGAACAACCGGCGACGAAGCAACGCCTCGGCAACCCCTTTAGTCCCCCTCACTCCTTAGTATAGATCGAAACCCGTAAGTCCCATTCTATCCCCTTTTCTATTTCTCTAAAATACAAAATTACGATACCCAACGGAATCGGAACAAATCCAATTTTCGATTCGGTTTTCTATAAATGTTCACTTCTCACCAATACATTCATGTTTAAATATCTTTATATTGACTATTAAACTTTTAAAAATCAATTTGAATAAGTTTCATCACATGAAATGATAACCTTTCCAATTTATCGTATTTTTTCACTTTAATACCATCATGTTTCGATTTCACATTTAACCCCTTAACTTTGCTATACATTTAAAGTAGAGCACGAGATAATGACCTACCTCCACACACACGCAAATACAACCGTAAACGACATCATTAATAAAAACAATACTTTCATTTAAATACCATATTCTTAATAAAATCAATTCTAAAAGTTTTAGCTTTGATACACTTTTAAATAAATACCTCTTATTAGGAAAACACGATAAGTTGTGGACATCGATCGTTTATCTAAACCCGACTTTTTGGTGTCTAGGCTAGGCAAGTGAGCAAAGGTAACTTTAAAAGGCCCGTTTCACGATTCGTGAGTGGATCCCTCCTTTCCTCATTTGTACTTACCTGCCCACAATTGGCGGTGAAGAGGCGATTTGAGGCTTCTAACGAATTGTCGTTTAGACCATTTAGAAATAGGCTAGTTGGCTTAGGAAATCCTAGAATCTAAAATACGGAAAATTACACTTTGCAAATAAATACCATTTACTTTATAAAACCGTTTTCTAAAGGATTATTATTTTACAATCTTTGCAAAGCGCCGTTACAACCCATGTTAGGGGAACCCGTTCGGGATTGTGTGGTTTATCGCGCACCCTCGGGCTAGTAGTGCGAGATTCAGACCTCCGCAAGGAGCATTCGGTCTCGAAAGGTTTAAAATACGACATCTTAAGAAAATGAGATTTTTTGGAATATAAAATATTTATTAAAATTATTTTTGTATAAATATATGTATATTTATCATTTAAATATCTATTTTATTATAATATAAATTTTCCACCTTTTTCTAAAAAAATCACAAGAATAAATTTTACACTAAAATACCATGAACTTCAAATAAATCAATATTACCGATAAACACCCTTATTTATAAAACTAGGATATTTTCACTAGAAATGTCACCCTCATTACAACTCTAAAGACGAACAATAAATACTTGAGGCGTATTTTGAAAAGTATATAAAAGTATTTTTACATAAAACCCCCCTCAAGTTTTATAAATTACCCTAAGGACCCTAGAAATTAAAAGACCTCAATTCACATTTCTGATTGTCTGACTTGGATTTGAGTCTGATTAATCTGACTTGAATATGATTCAAGTCAATCTATAATCTACAAGATTCCAATTCAATGTGAACACACGAATCCATGAATTCAATTATCAATTTATACAACTTGACTGAACCGAACCATGGATATATATTCCTTTTACAAGATTCTCAGTATTCCATTTATATGACTCTATGGTTACAACCGTTTCTTGATATCATGGTTTCGGTCAGTCAGTCAATCAATCATACAACCAATACAATTTACAAGATAACAATACAAACAAGACATCGCGGGGTTTAAGGGGTAGATTGGTACGGAAGGTGTTAAAAGTGGCACGAGATGGTCAGATTAAGACACCTAACATGAATCCAATTGCTGTTGTACCGTGGCATAAACGGTTCCTTGAGTTCCTGATACCTTAGTCTCCGGGGCAAGTGAGACTCCTCGTGTATACACTGGCATCCTTCTGTACCAAGCTACAAACAACAGCGTTAACACAATACTACAACAACTTAACAATATAATACAACTGTAAAAGCAACTCTCTCTCTCTCTCTCTCTTACTCTCTGTCTATTCTATTCCTTCCTTATCTTTGGGACTTACCTGTTAGTTATATGTATGCCCTAGAGGCCATTATTGTACATAGGATGTATATTGTAGTGGATGCTGGGACATATATAGGGAGGACTTTCTTGCTCGACATGATAGTATGCTATCTGGTCACTCTTTACCTTAACGTGTATACTGATTGTCTCTCTGTTACATGTTGGTAAAGCCCTTAGGATGTGTACTTGACTACCTAGACTATGATGCGGATCATACTAGTGGGGACATAGTAGTCCATAAGTACATCCTTCAAGGTCCCTAGTCGTGGGTGTATCGAGACGGGGCATCGATATACCAGAGTAGACTAGCGTATACCTTCTCCACCCATACAGATGGGCGATGGATGATCCTATATCCATTGGTGTTTGACATCAGAGATAATATACGGGTGCTCAGTAGAGACTGGGTACACTGGACGGACTCGCCGAGAACTCCCAGATGGTATTATACCTTACGTCAGATGGCAGTTCTCTGGTGACACTGGTACAGAGTAGTCTGTTGACCCGAGATCGTCATAGAGTCTTGTATGATTCCCACCGTGCTTTGATTTGCACCTTACCACGTCCAAGAGGGCGTGCAAAACGGTGGCTTTTGGGTACAGTCCCGAGTCACATAGAGGCAATGAGCGATAGGAGGGGATTTGTCTCTCCCGGTATAGGGAGTTGATGTTGCGCTGTGTTCGATTGGCTATAACCGGAAATCCCTGGCCAGGGTTGCTGAGATTTACTGGTAAGTGTTACCAGTAGTTTCTCGAACTATTATAGACCTCATATCGACACGACTTATCGAGTTATTGGGGTCTGACGTTTACCACCCCTAGGCGAGATATGCGACATATCAGACAAACAGACCGGACTTTACGGTAAGTGTTACTGGTTGGATTCACAGGAGTGTGAGCGGGCTTGCTCATCGATCTTCTGATCGCTCAATACCCGGGTGGCCGTTACGTTTAGCAGACCTCTTGCGGCTTGTGGGTGTTTGATATGATCATCACCTGCTGCCGGCGCATTGACGAGTCTTTAGAGTCTTACACAGAGGTTTCCTGGCTCAAGCGAAACGAAATAGGAGTGCATATAAGATATGTGCGGGACCGAGAATTAGACCAGTATGTGATACTGTATTCTATTCTCACGATTTGTATCATTGGTCGGTTATATGTGATATAGCCGGGTTACCGAATCAAGTGTTGATTCGATTCATTGATACATTTGATATTGGTCGGTTATATGCGATATGACCGGATCTTTAAATCAAGTGTTGATTTAATGATTTAATGTATAATTATATATTTGATATATTACTTTACATTAACTAGTATTAGTTCACTTAAGATGGATTTTCTCACTTGATGTGCACATTGTATATATGATATAGTTTTGTGCACTAGTTTGTATCCTGTTTGATGATACATGCAAACTTGGGTTTGTGTAAAGAATTAAACCATGGTTATGTTAATGGTTAGGGTTTTGATTTACTTACTTATTCATTTATTTATTTTTTCATTTTGGAAAGATAAATAAATCATGGTGGCTTTCTTTGTTTGCTAGTTAAAGCTTCATGAAGCTTTGAATAAGTCCACCATTTTTTGTTTCATGCTTAACCCTAACCATTCAACCTAACCTTAGTTAATTCTCTACACCTAACTATGGTTGCAAATATGATAAGTATCAAATTATTTTCTATTTTCATTAGACTTATCATATTCATTCTTCTTCTTCTTCTTCTTCTTCTTCTTCAACAAAGAAGAAAGCTTGCAACCATTAATGGCAACTTGAGAAAAAGAGTGAGAAATCCAATTCTAAAGTGAACCCACTTCCTATTTCTTCATCCTCTACCACTTGCCAAGTAGTATAGGGTGTTTTCTTCATAAGTTTCATGGCTTGGTGAAGTTGGAGCTTGATCTTGTGTTGCCTCGACGTAGATCATCTTCGGCATCGAAGTCAACGACCTAACCCGCCCATTTCTCCGATGAAGCCGACGCTAGAGCCCGGGATCCGATGATCGCATCGAGGGGACTTCATGACTGAGCTATGGAGGTGGAGGACCGGATCTACAAAGGTTGTATTTCCGTTCACTTAGCACTAAAGTAGTTTAGTAGCATTTCGTTTCGCCTAATCTCTAGTCAACGATCGCATTAGGGTTTCTCGGCACTTGTAAAATTTGAAATTGGCATGGTTGATGCCTTGTGAGACCTCATTAATGTGCTGAGGAACCCTACATTACCGAGCGACCTGTTCGCTGACGACATTCTATTTCTTTCTTCTTTGAATGTCGTCAGGTGTTTTAGACCCGGCGGAGATCGAGCCATCTCAAGAAGAGTTGGAGCAGTTTGCCAAAGACCCTGCAATTTAGTTTCATTGTACACTTTTCCTTTCTGTACTTTTCATTTCCTGTTATGCCACTGTCTAGGCATCTTTTATTTCAGTTGTATTTCCTTTCATGTATTGTACAAAGAATGTTAATAAATAAAAGTTGTTGTTCTTTTTATTTCTTGTCTCTTGTGTATTTATTTTATATTGCTTAGATACGCTTAGCGCATGTACTTCGGAGCATATACATAGCGGACCTCGTCGCGTCCCCTTTGCCGTACACTGGAAAGCGGGGCGTGACAGACAGGATGATGATCATCGTCATAATAAGAAGGTGAATGGAATTGTTGATCAAAAGAAGATGCGGTGGTGAAAGGAGTGAAAGATCGGCTACGAGATTGTTCAATACGTTCAGCAATAGACATAAGTCTTGGAGTTACAACAGGACTCTCAAAAGGGGTATCAACGTAAGAAGGTGAGGTAGATTGAAACGGTTGATACAAAGTGGATTGCGGAGTCCAGTTGTTCGTCGTAGACGCGTCTATCCGATCTTTCAAAGAAAGTTTGGGCATGGATGGATCGTTCAAAGTTCGACCAAAGCAAGAATCGTAAGAAGTAATATCTAGTTGTGGGTACCAAAGTTCGGCAAGAGTTTTTCTGGGTGGGGTATCCATGATATGAAGAGAAGGAGAGGAAGAAGAATGTGAATTTTTTTATTTTTTTATTTTATTTTTTTATTGTTAGTTATCAACAAAAGTATGAAATATACACACACAAAAAATTGACAAAAACAATCATGACACAATACCACACTCCTAATCGGTCTAGGGTTCACCTAGGTCAACTAGACCTACTCAAGAACTTGATTGTTGAAGTAAAACTGTGTCGAGAAACGGGCTCATGATATACTAATCACAAGGCCAGATAAGTGCAAAGATAAGGGGAGGTTTTCCAACGCTTTCGCGAAGGTCCTTAATTAGATAACACTTTCTCTTTTGACGGTTTCGCCGTGAACTCTTTTCTAGACACCCCGTAAACGATATACCGTTAAGCATTGTTCTAAACACAGTTAACTTCTCCTGGTGAGCGCAAAGTCCTTAAAGCTTAAAGTCTAGTTTCTTTTAAAATTTGTGCGGGTACACGTTATGCTCAATTCGTGATTTATGGGCCACGGAAAAGGGGATGAAATCCTTTACCGTATGTTGTGGGGTTCGCTTGACCTTAAGTCCGTATTAAAGGATGCAATGCGCAAATCAATAAAAAATAATTATTCAAAGAATCAAACAATTGTTTTTTATATTAAGCACGGCACTGCAATAAATACAGGTTAGTTGATTTTGGCGTTTGAAAGCGAACTTGCAAAGAATTCTGCAAAGATATTATATTGGATGCGTCGGATTTGAGAAGAAGGTGTTAGGAAAATACGTACCGATAAGTTTTCGGGTTAAGAAACCCTCGTTGAATTGAATCCACGTAGCTTGAAAAGTTCGCTTGCGCGGGTTAAACTATCCGGATCTTTAGTACTGTACTTCACAATCACCTTAGCCTTGAATGTACACTTTGCTCCACATAATCGCAGTTCGCAAATCCGTCAAATCTACAAATGTCGGAAAAATGGATTATTAGTGCGAAAAAGCGATATGAATGCCCAAACACCTGCACACTCAAAACTATAAAAAAAAACAAGCAATAAAAATGGGATAAAAACATAACACTAGAGCACCGAGAAGAAATTGGAAGCAAAAGGGGATGAACATGCCGACGAGATCGGATTTTTAAGGTAAGTCACCGGTTTTACTTTGGAGTTTGGACTCCAAATTTCTTCTGTGATCTCGGTTTTCTACTAGTGTTTCAATATTCTTGCTTATCTTTTCTATTAAGATCCAGAGTGCTTGCAGGTCAAAAATCCAGAGAACAAAAATGTTAGCAATGTTAGTTTTTGTTTTGGTTTTTGAAATTTTTTGAATTTTTTAGTTTGTTTTGTTTTTAAGAATGGTGTTAGATGGTATAAACAAGATTAACCCGAAATAACAAGAATAAAAACGTTACCGTCTCCCCGGCAACGGCGCCATTTGATTGGCATGCTTTTGGCGTGACGTGTATTTAAAGTTCTAAAGTTAACCGCAATCAGGACGATATCGCTTTGCAGCTAGCCGCGATGAGTATGGTTCGTCCGCAGGGAGACGAGGCGTTTTAAGTTCTTGTTTTCACGAGTTAATGCGCGTGGCAGAATTGTTCGTATATAACTTATGTGTTTATATGCAAAGTATACGTTTTTTAGGATTAGATAGGATAGTGTAAGTTATGGATTTCCGTACTCAATCTTTTGAGCCGAACTCGACCACTAAAGCTAGAGTAATCGGCTACAACGTGGATTAGGGTGCTTAAGCACAGTATTTGTGAAATTCGGCTTATTGACCCTTGTCCGTCCGTTCTTGTCGCTTGCTTTCGCCTCCGGCCAATCCGAACACAACCGGTCACGGTTAGGAATCACCGATACCTGGTAGGGTAGGGTGCCTAACGGAGTGCTTGCGTAAGGTTTGTGCGGAGTTTGATGGAAAATATCGGGAAAAGGAAATGAGAAGGGAAATCTTAACTTACAAAACCAATCATTTTCCTAACAACACCATATTCACAACCATCTCAATAACAAACAAAAAGAGCAAAGAAATGATACAAAGAAAAGAAAGGAGCAACAATACAAGTAAGTGAAGGGAATGGTTAATAAAAGGCAAGTAAGTAAATGCAAGAATTAAAATTGCAAGAAAGTAAAGCAAGTAAGAAAATACTAAGAACCAAAGAATGGAAGCTTCATTAACTCAAAGTGACAATACAAGCCATGGGTTCAATAACCTAATCTTAAACTTGCAAACTCAATGAAGAGGTTGCAAGATCAAGAGAAGGCAAAGAACTCAAGGTGAAGTGAAGGTAAAATGAAAGCTTTATTAATCTTCAAGTAATGATACAACCCTTGAGATCAATAACCAAAACATAAACTTGCAAGCTTAATGAAGAGGTTGCAAGATTAAGATAAGGCAAGGAGCTCAAGGAGATTGTTCCCCTCCGAACACAAAGACGCGACCGCATAGGTCCGTCTTGCCTGAGATTCAGGGCAGATGCTATTTGGTTTTATCCTTCCACCTCTCCGAAGATGCCAAGTTGATTTATGGCACCGGGTATCGGAGGTTTAGACGGATGTGGCCGATGTAGCAGACTTCGTCAGATTCCCCCTCGCTGGAGGGGTTTTTGATTGTGGGAACGCTCTTCCCTGCAGGCGCAAGCCCCTGCAGGTAGCAAATTTCTCCTTCTCCAGAATTTCACTTCGTGTCGTGGGTGTTTGTTTTGTTTGTGATTGCCCGTGGATTGTATACGGAGGCTAATTTATGTTGTCGCCCGTAGGACGTAGATTAGTCCAAATCCGTATTTTCTTAGATTTGGGTTTGGGGTTTTGGCTTAAGGATACGTTAGCCATATTTGAAGCTAAAATCAACTTAAACGTTTGTTAAGAATACGTTAGCCTAATCTCCAGACTAAGATCAACTTAACGGGATCATTTGGATCTTACAAGAGAGCAATTGGCTCTATTGTTCCAGTTTAGGGATATAGTGGTCCATTGAATGTATGGCCGTCGGGACCTGTCACCTCTCTGACGACGTTGAAGGATTACAACGACAGATGTCAGAGGAGTTCAGAGATGTACCCTTGAACCAAGGTTGGTTGGGAGACCTGTAGTCCAATTTGGGACTAAAGTCTGTTTGAGGGTTTAAAGATACGTTAGTTGTATTTGAGGCTAATATCAACTTAAACATTTGTTAAGGATTCATTAGTCTAGTTTGAGACTAAGATCGACTTAACGGGATCGTTTGGATCCGACAAAAGAGCATTTGGGCTCTATTGTTCCAGTTTAGGGACATAGTGGTCCATTTCCAGTTTAGGGACATGGTGGTCCATTGAATGTATGGCCGTCGGGACCCATCCCCTCTCTGACAACGTTGAAGGATTACAACGACAGATGTCAAAGGAGTTCAGAGATTTACCCTTGAACCGGATGTAAATTGATTTAAGAGAGCAGTCATGCTCAGTCAATTTTAATTTGAGGACTTACGACCAATAATGGGCTAAGTCCAGTTGAGAATGTTCAACATTTATTTGCATTTTGGTCTATTAGGCCTTTGATTGGGCTCTGCCCTTTGTTCAATAATGCAATGCATTTTTCTGGCTTATTAGGCCCTTTTAATTGGGCTCTGCCCCTTTCTTTTAAATGATGCACATCATCTGTTTTGGTCCATTGGATCTCTTAATTGGGCTCTGCCCCTTGATAATGCATTGCATTAAATGCTCTGACAGCGCTTCATGTGGCATGTCAGGTGCTTTACGCCAGCGCAAGGCGCAAGCGCATGTGGAGGTGCCATGTGTCACGCTCTGGTGAGCGCAAGCGCAGTGCGCTGTGCTGTTGCGCTGCTGACACGTGGCGCGTTCTGGTGACTTGCGCCAATTTATGAGAGCAGTGCTCTGTTTTAGAAGCGCATAGCGCAGTTTGTTCTAGGGCCGACACGTGGCGCTCTCTGGTGGCTTGCGCCAACCCAAGAGCGCAACAGTGCAACTTTTTCAAGTGCAGAGCACTGTTTTATATTTTGATCAAATTTAGATCAAAGAAAACAAGTTTTTCTTGTTTTCCAGAGAGGTTTTACCTCAAATATCAAGAACCAGTGGTTCATCAAAAGGCAATGCCTTTATTATTATTATTATATTTTTTTTATTGAAGATCTTTTATCTTGTTCTTAGATCATTGATCTTTTTAGAAGAAATTCTTCTTTTATTCAAAGGTTTTTACCTTTTTCTTTTTCTGAATTATTTCTCAAAGTTTTCAGAAGATTTCTGTGAGTTCTCTCTGTGTTGATGATGTCCTTTAGACTTGGAGTCTAGGAGGCTTTTTATTGTGCCATTTGATTTGTTAAATCAGTTACAGAGATCTTTCTCTGAGTGATTTGGGGATTTTTCCCCACCATTGGATCTTTGATCCTAGGGCTTCTGTTTTACAGAAGAGAATTTTCTTGTTTTTAACAAGATTGAGAAAGATCTTTCTAGAATTTTAATTCTGTTTAAATGCTGGCACAGCTGGCGCAAGCGCACTTGCGCTTGACACGTGTCGCGCAGCGCAGAGCGTAGCGCAACTGCGCTTGACATGTGTCGCGCAATGCAGTGCGCAGCGCAACTGCGCTGCCACGTGTCGCGCAACGCACTGCGCAGCGCAACTGCGCTGACACGTGTCGCGCAGCGCAGAGCGCAAGTCAACTGAAGCATTGCTTCTTTTATTTTAAAATTTTATCATCTTTTTAAAACAGAGCCTTGCTCAGATTGGGGGAAACAGAAGCGTTACTTCATTTCCCGCCTTGGGATTTGAACAGAACTTTGCTCTGAAAGGGAGATTTTCTCCTTTATTATTATTATTTATTTATTTATTTTTCTTTTATTGTTATTATTTTATAAGGAGCGGGATTTGAGCCAAAATTTTGGCGGGAACAGGGACTAACTATGTACAAGAACAAAATGAAAAGAGAAACAAGAAAACAAAAGTATTGGACAATCTTAAGAAATCTTGGACCCCCTCTCCCTTTCTCACTTGTCTGCTTTTATAGGCACAAAAGAAGAATAAACAAGCAATAAAAATAAGTTGATGTGACTGCATGGGATCGACAGTAGAAAAATGGGGCCATTTGAGCTTAGTAGGACCGGCGAGCTTGGTAATTAGTGGGGTGTCGCTAGTTTTTATGATGAGTCTGGGGCTCGTGCTTGTTGTATGAACTTGTGTCCTCTCCACCATTCCACTGGTTTTGCTTGATTTCTTTGTAGAAGCCTAATTTGTACTTAGTAGATTGGAGGGAGACATGATGCTTTATATCACATCACACCTTTTTGCATTTAACATTCTTGTCCCCCCTACTTGCACAAGCCGTCATTTGTGTGTGCCATGGGCAGCCCCACCATGGTCCACGCCAAAGTGTTGTGTGTACACATGCATTGTGTTGGACCAAAAGTTGTGTGCACACATTTAATTGCAAAATAACTCTTTGGGTATCGGTCGGTTTCCAGTTCCGGGTGCACTTTCGGCTCACAAACGTTATATCCGTGATTTTGAGTGTGTTTCCAGTATTATATCACGGATACCTGTAATTTGTATTACTGAGCAGACACTGGTTAATAGTACCGATATATAACAAAATAGATAATGAATGAGCGGTATTAAAATGCAGTTTTTAGTGATGAACAGTCCTCCCTCAATCATTGCAATCACGTGCCTGCGATCCAATAATTGATTTGAGGGCACTATAGCCAACAAGTCGGTTATATGTGATATAGCCGGATTATTAAATCAAGTGTTGATTTAATAATTTAATGGATAATTATATATTTGATATATTAATATACATTAACTAATATTAAGCTCACTTAAGTATTTTCTTTTCTCACTTATGCATATAATATATGTGTGATATATATTATTGTATTTGTTTTTATGTGTGATGTTTTATGATACATTGTGCATGGGTGTATGAGACTCACACCATACTTGAGATAATATGAGGTTTTAATTATTAAGGGTAAATCAAAATTAAGTGGAAAATTGTCATAGTTAATGAAGCTTGGAGAAGTTTGTGGAACCATTGACTTGGTCCACTAATTTTGTCTTACCTTAGATATTTATTAATCTGACCATTATCTAAAGCCATGGTGAAGTCTCTACATGAGTTATATGAGATATTTCTCACCTCATGGTTGTCATTCTATTCTACACTTCATCTTCTTCACAAAAAGAAACGCTCTCTAGGTTTTCAAGAGGTGAAGAAAATTAGTGAGAAAAAGAATTCTAAAGTGTGCAAAAATCCTACTTTATCAACCTACACTAGATTAGCCATTTAGTTTAGGTTGTTTGCTTCACTAATTCTCAATTAGTGAAGAGGTAGCTTGAGTTGAAGATTCCTCGACGTAGATCATTTTCGGCCTCGAAGACTTCAAGCAAGCTTATTCCTTTCGCCTAGTGGAGCCTAGCGAGAGTCCGGGAGACCACTAAACGAAGCTTCTGAAGAGAAGGACTGGTCTACAAAGGTTGTATTCCTTATTCACTTAGTGTAATGTTTGATTACATGCTTGCTTACCTTAATTCCTCTAGTTAGATCCTTGGTTTGGGTTACTTAGCACACTAAAATTTTCAAATTGGCATGGTTGATGCCTTCCGAAACCTAGTAGTTGTGCTTGAGAACCCTTCAGTGGTATCCGAGCCAAGCTAGAGAATTAGACGATATAAGTAGAATTACGAAACCGAAACAACTCCGAAACAGTCGAAACAAAACCCTTGTTTCTGTCGTTTTTAAAACGTTCTCGGAAATTTTTTTAAACAGTTGAAGAATGTTACATGAGATGTAACATGAACACCAGACAAAAACGAACCCAATCCGCCATATTTGACCTGGCAAAAATCTTAAATAAACCGGCCTAGCCGATTTTAGTATTATGTTTGGGCTTCGTTTTTGTGTGGTGCTCCAGTCTCTGGGGTTTGGTGTTTCAAGTATTGTTTGTTTTTTCTAAGAGTGCATGTGATGTTATCTTTCTGTAAAAAAAAATTCTGAGTGTTTCGTAGTCGTAATCTTAATATCGTTTCGGGTAATTTAGACGACGTTAAAAAGTTAGAACGAATATCAATAACCCATTTTTCATCCCTCTCTGGAAATTTTCCAAAAGTTGGAATTTTTTGGGTTTAAGAATCTTCAGAAAATCATCCAGGTAATTCTATGGACTCTCTAGAAGAACGATACCCATACTCGACTGTTTAACCGCGCAGCTGCGGCTAAACCCTAGAGTTTGCGGCGGTTCCGCAACGCTATGAGTGAGGCATGGGTTGGCCCTTCTACGGTTGGTCCATAAGTGCTGTGGCATGTTCTGGATATTTTTTAAACTGTGCTCAAGTGTTGAGCTCTCTGGGAAATTTTGGGTGTTTATTGATTCGATCAAAATGTTTAACATCGTCTAGCTGTTTGTGAATTGTGATACAATATTTGGAATGTAGGGTTACTAGGCATACTAAGGAGGCTCTACAAGGCATCGACCATGCCGGATTAAATTTTTTTAGGTGCTTAACAACCCTAAGCAAGATCGTTAACTAGATATTAGGCGAATCAAAAGCAAGTAAATCACATTTACACTAAAGGAAAGGGACTACAATCTTTGTAGATCCGGTCCTCCACTTCCATAGCTCCGTGACGACGTCCCTTCGCTGCGATCAACCAACTCTCGGACTCTCGGACGGCTCCATAAGGAAATTGCAACGGGATCGCTTGAAGTCTTCGGTGCCGAAGTTGATCTACATCGAGGGAATACGGACTCAAGCTTCTACCTCACTAACCATAGAATTAGTGAAGAAAACACCCTAAACTAAAGTGCTAGTCTAGTAGAGGATGGTGAGATAGGAAGTGAGTACTCTTTAGATTTTGATTTCTCACTCTAAATCTTCACTTGAAATTTTCTAGCAAGCTATCTCTTTTTCTTCAAGAAGAAGAAGAAAAGAAAAGAATAAAAGAATAATCTCATAATATAAAATCAAGTGAAGACTTATCATAATGCAACCATGCGTGAGGTCAACTCATGTCGAGAATAAACTAGGGTTTAGGTTGATGGTTAGGTTAAAGGATAAAAACAAAATGGCAAGACTTTTTCAAAGATGCTAGCATGCTTCATGAAGCTTCTAGCAAAGAAACAAAAAGGCCACCATTTTGTTTTTCCAAAATTAAATAAATAAATAAAACCTTAACCATTAACCTAAACTGTGGTTTAAAGCATACACACCCAAGTTTGCATGTATCATCAAACATGATACAAACTTGTGCACAAAAATATATCACATATACAACTTGTGCACATCAAGTGAGAAAATCAATCTTAAGTGAACAGATACTAGTTAATGTAAAGTAATATATCAAATATATAATTATACATTAAATCATTAAATTAACACTTGATTTAACGATCCGGTCATATCGCATATAACCGACTAATATCAATGTATCGACTTATCGAATCAACACTTGATTCGATAACTAGGTTATATCGTATACAACCAATCGATACAATCATCGCGAGAATAGAATACGGTATCACATACATGTATTATTCTCGGTCCCGCACATATCACAAATGCGCTCCTATCTCGTTTTGCCTGAGCCAGTACAACCTCTATGTAGGACTCTAAAGACTCGTCAATACGCCGGCAGTAGGTGATGATCATATCAAACACCCACAAGCCGTCAGCGGTACTAGCTGGACAAAACGGCAACCCGGGTATTGAGCGATCAGAAGATCAGCAAGCAAGCCCGCTCCAACTCCTGCAAAAAGCCTGACAGTGACACTACCGTACAGTCCGGTCTTCTCGTCTGATATGTCGCATATCAAGTCTAGGGGTGGTAAACGTCAGACCCCAATAACCGATAAGTCATGCCGATGAGAGGCTCATAACGGGTCGAGAAACTACCGGTAACACTTACCAGTAAATCTCTAAACCATCCCTGGCCAGGGACTTCCCTGTTATGGCCAATCAAGCACAGCGCAACATCAACCCCCAATACCGGGAGAGACGAAACCCCTCCTATCGCTCATTGCCTCCATGTGACTCGGGACTGTACCCAAAAACCACCGTTTTGCACACCCTCTTGGACGTGGTAAGGTGGAAATCAAAGCACAGTGGGAATCTTACAAGACTCTATGACGATCTCGGGTCTACAGACTGACCTGTACCAGTGTCACCAGAGAACTTCCATATGACGTAAGGTATAATACCATCTGGGAGTTCTCGGCGAGTCCGTCCAGTGTACCCAGTCTCCACTGAGCTCCTATATATCATCTCTGATGTCAAACATCAATGGATATGGGATCATCCATTGCCCATCTGTATGGGTAGAGAAGGTATACGGTGGTCTACTCCGGTATATCGATGCCCCATCTCGATATACCCACAACTAGGGACCTTGAAGGATGTACTTATGGACTACCTTGTCCCCACTAGTATGATCCGCATCACAGTCCAGGTAGTCAAGTACACATCCTAAGGGCTTTACCAACATGTAACAGAGAGACAATCAGCATACACGTTAAGGTAAAGAGTAACCAGATAGCATACTATCATGTCAAGCAAGAAAGTCCTTCCTATATATGTCCAAGCATCCACTACAATATACAACACATGTATAGTAATGGCCTCTAGGGCATACATATAACTAACAATCTCCCACTTGCACTAGGGCCATCTGATAACAGTGGTTGTAGTATCTCATACTCAACCATCCCATAAAAAGTCTCTCTCTGGGAAAAGGCCTTTGTGAGTGGATTCACCGTGTTGTCCTCTGAGTCTACTCTTCAGACCTTGATCCCCTTGAGATCAACCATCTCTATGATCAGGTGACACTGCCTCAGAATATGTCTGGATCACTGATGGGACGAGCGTTCCTAGACATAAGCCACAACTCCATTGTCACACAATGGAGGGAACAAAGTTCATCTCATGAACTAATATACATCCAGACTTCCTCTTTAGTAGTATCTTAAGTAGCGATGTATCCAGCCTTTATCATCTAGTTTGCCACGGTATCTAGCTTGGAAGTCTTCCGACATACCGTCCCTTTACTGAGGGTAAAGACAATGCCTGTGACTGACATTCAGTCGTCCTTATCACCCTGGAACCTTTCCAGTGATTCTCCCCAGGATCAATTGATACCATCTCACTACAACTAGTGAGAATCCTAACATCTATTTAGATCTATCTCATAGATCCAAAACTTAGGATTTAGGAGGTATCACTTTGATCCTATATGGAGAATCCTTGTGATAGGCGGAGATTGACCGAGCGTAGCATAGGAAACTCCTTCCCTATCACGAGTATGTCATCCGTGTACTCTACGAGAATCACCACCATACTCCATACTACCTTTTTGTATATACAAGGTTCATCTACCATTTTGATGAAGTCAAACTCTTTGACTAAAGCATCAAAACAGATGTTCCAACTCCGCGATACCTGCTTTATCACATAAAACATCTTGCACACGTTTCCGCTGCTCCCAATGTCTACGAAACCCTCTGACTGTGTACTTATAGACTCTCTCTTCTAAATCTTTATTTAGAAAAGCAGTCATGACACTCAACCGCCAGATATCGTAGTCATGGTATGTAGCCGTGGCAAGTAGGATCTGGATGGACTTAAGCATAGCTACTTAGAAAAGGTTTCATCATAATCCATTCCTGGTCAATAATGCAAACTTTCAACAAGTCGAGCTTTGAAAGTCTCAACTTTTCCATGTACACCAAGTAATCTTCTCAAGATATACTTGCTCCTGATGGGGATTTAAGCCTTCAAATAAAGCAACCAAAGTCCATACTTTGTTGGTGTATAACGATTCCATTTCAGATCACTAAGCATCCAGCCATTCTTACAGAGTCCCACTCCTGATGGCCAGCTCGAAACTAGTTGGGTCATCATCTCATGATGCAATCCTCGCTCCCACTGTCATAGAGAAACAAAAGTATCTCTCAGGTGGGTGAAGAACCCTACTAGATCGGCGGAGAGGCTGAGGTTCGTTGAAAACTATTGAATCCTTCGGTTCTACTAAATCATCAACTGCAGTTTGTATAGCTGGAACTTTTTCCAGTTCTACCTCATGACCAATAATTTCTTCACAAGAAATTCCCTTTCACAAAGGTGGCATGCTGAGAAAACAAAACATTTTTGTTCCTCGGTTAAGTAGAAGATATTCCCTTGCGAATGCTTGGGATATCTAACAAACTTCTACAGATCTGACTTTGCCTCGAACTTGTCCGGATTTTGGTTTTTAGACATAGGCCGGACAACCCCAAATCTTAACTGACTTAAGAGATGGGCTCTTCCCTTTCCATATCTCATATGAAGTGGTAGGCAACTGATTTGATCAGAACCCTATTCAATAGGTATGCAACTTCACAAGTGCATAACTCCCTCAAAGGAAATAGGTAACTCAGTTGTACTCATCATAGAGCACACCTTATCATATAGGGTGTGAGTGCTCCGCCCCGATATACCTACGTGCTGTGATGTATACGGAGGAGTAATGCTGAGAGAGAATCTCATTCTCTTTTAGAATAATCCAGGAATTCCATGCTCAAGTATTCTCCTCCTCGATCACATCAAAGGACATAATACTTATACCCGTTTTTGGTTCTCTACTTCTAATTTATATTCTGTGAATATCTCAAAAGCTCCGGACTTGTGTTTCAACAGGAACATATGTCTGAATCTTGAGAGATCATCAGAGAATATAATGAAGTATAAAGAACCGGTCTTGGTATGTGTAGATAGGGGACCTACATACATCAATCATGTATCATCTCAAGAGTTCACTAACTCTTTCTCTGTTTCCAGTAAACGGAGCTATGGTCATCTTATCTCTATGACATGACTGACAAGTTTCATAAGATGTAAATTCAAACTGATTTAAATATGCATCTTAATGTAACTTGAGCTAGTCGGGTCGCATTGATATGACCTAGTCTACAATACCTCAAGAAGGATTTGTTCATTTCTGAACTCTTCCTCTTGTGTGTGTTCTGTATACTAAGAACTGTAGTTTGATTTAGAACATCAATGCTTTTAGATAACGTGCCTGAACCGATCAACTCTTGATTTAGGAAATGTTCAAAACATTATCCAACAGTACAAAATTATATCCTTCTTTACTAATAAAGAGATTGATATGATGTTGTATATCAGGTTCGGTATCTAACAACATTCGTTCAGAATCAATGTATTCAGGTAATACAGGGTGATAGTGACCAACAGATTTGGCTGCAACACTTGCACCGTTTTCTATCTCAGGAAACTTATCACCCGTTCTCAGTTCTCTACCTATCTGTAGCCCATGTAACAAATTACATATGCGGGATCCTGATTCGGTATCTCATACCCAGGACGTAAAGGATACTGAGAAACAGTTCTCTGTAATGAACACACCCGAAGAAGATACACCATCATGTACTTTCTTCGTTTGGGCGGCACGGGAATTCTGGTAATCCCCAATTTCCTGCTCTGTCTTATAACAATTATAAGTTGGAGCGGGACCAACGTTCCCCAGCACAGTATAACAAGCGGGTTCGGTCAATTCATCCGTATTATTATCTTGATTAAGGCGTGATATGGTCGCTACCTGGAGAGAGAGAGAAGAAAACACTCTGCGTCCGCTCTTGCAAGATCATATTGGTTATTATTTTATCTAATCAGGATGGCTCCCACTGTTTTTATCAAATCTTCCTTCAAACCCTAAAAGGAAAGACTAGCCGGGATTAATTACACCCTACAACTTCGCCAATCTTTCAGCCAGGCCAGTGTCGGTACTTTGAGGGAGGTTCCCCGTGCTTTCGCAGGGGCTTAATTAAAGTAAACATCATTTTCCCAGAGGCGTAACCCCGTTGACACCTTTCTAGACACCTACTTGATCGGCTAATTGTAATGTGTAAAACTCTCCCAGGAGTAACAATTACTCACAGTGGGTATTGGGATCCAACTATCTCATAGAAGGTATGCAATCTCATTGCAAATTTCAACACTTGAAATTCCCGATAATATTTTACCCCTAGCAACTATATGACCTTAACATAGTCAACAAATCATAAGTGCTAGTCAAGTTCAACCCATCATTTCCCGATTGAATTAAACCCACCCACACGACCCTTAACATAGTCAATAAAGTCGTACGACTACCCTAATCCAATCGCATCATATGCTTATACAGATAAGCACTAATCAGCTACCGCACACTACGCCTTAACATAGTCAACAAATGTAGCACGAATACTAACTAGTACTTATCTGAAATGACGGAGGGCTACGACAGGTTTTTAAAAAAACCTTTTACGTAATAAACTTGATATCGTTGTAGAATCAAATGATTTTGAAATGGAGTGTTTTTGAGGCTTTTCTAGTTTTGCTAAAGGGGTCACTCCCGGTGAAGGGATCGTCGGCCCTTTCCTCATCGAATAAGGTGCTGGATATATCATATATACCGCTGTGCAAAGCAAGAACCATAGGAGCAATCAATAGACAAACCGAGGGTTGTAGCATCTGCCAGTTATTGCTAAAGTGGTCACTCCCGGTGAAGAGATCTCGGCCCTTTCCTTATCGAATAAGGTGCAGGATGTTCTACAAGGAACACCGCGATGCAAAGCTAGAACTGTAGCTACCTGTTTTTGAAAATTCGATTCCACAACATCTTTTAGGTTTCTTTTCTTTCATTAATCATATTAATGAAGTCCCATCATTTAAGTCACCTAAACATCACAGATAAATATGACGCACGCTTATGCCATCCGCATTCGCCTCGATGTCCCCTTGTGCACCGTTAGGTTAGGTAACTAACGGCAGAGCGGGGCAGGGCTAGCGCGGGTATAAAACATAAGTAACGTCTATATAATATATCATATATACTATATACAGTATCTATCACAGAATATCACATGATCACATCACAGATATCGCAGCAGAAGAAACATATGAAACATTGGATATACTAGGACGTCCGTGTTTTCAATACGAGCCAGTATAAAACACGGATTCCACGGTCGCGATGAATAGCCAAACCCACACCCCTAGACCCCTACGAGAGCGACAAGAAACCCTACCAATTCTAGAGTTAGGAGACCCGGACTCGACTCCTCGAGTTGGTCTCCCACTGGACTCTAGAACCCGTTATTTGTGCTCTCCTTCTTGGGTCTATCCTAGTGCGGAAAAGTAAATAATATAAAATGGTGACATCTTCCGCAACCTGGAAGTGCCCCAATAAAAGAATATTACATACATATTTTTACATGAATGAAAATGAAAAACACTCATCTCACATAAAACCCCCGGCTATTCAAAACGCGACGATCCAATATAACATATTCAGCAACACATAACATCACATGTCATCAACGTAAGTAAATATGCGCATCCCAATTTTCGTTGACATATAGCAACGAAACCGGCGATATCACATATTACACTTACGGTCATAGAAAAGAAAGTGTAAAACTACAATAGTTGGAATTCGCAAACTCTTTAGACATCGCATGCCTAACCATCTGAATTCCTTAGACATCACATGCCTAACAATTATAAACCCCGCATTTTAGTCCCTTTATCGAAAACACTTTTCAATATCAAGTTGGGCAATTCAACAAGATTCCCGATATGTGATCGAATGCTTGTCGCAAACTTTAGAAGACGGCCGCACCCCCGGACGCCGTCGACGAAGTGCACTAAGGCGGAACACCGCTGCCGCGAGCACCCGAACGGATGCTTTCGGCGACGGGGTTCTCCTATAGTCACTTGGTCGGGGCTATGGGGCATGGCTGTCTATTAAGTTTATCCGGCGAGTATCCGCGTACGATACGTGATTGCGACAGACTTTTGATCGCATCAAAATTCCGTGGCAACCGATCAAGTGAGACCAAAGTGCTATGTTTATAACATTCAAATCAATTATCTCATAACTACTTGTGGATTCCAAATATTGTATCACATTCCAGATAAATAGAAAATGTTAAACTTTCCGATCGAACAATCAAACACCCAAGTTTTCCCGAAACAGCTCAACACATGAAATAAGTCTAAAAACATTCATTTCATGCCACAGTACCAACGGTCTAGCCGTAGAAGGGTCAAGCCAACGCCTCACATGTGGCACGCCGTACTGCCCCAAACCCTAAGGTTCAAAGGGCAGTTCAAGACGGTCACATAATCGAGTTAAGGTTTGTTGTCTTCTAGAGGGTCCATCGCGTTACTTGCACTACTTCGAACGTTCTTAAACTACGGAAAGATCCAACACTTGGAAATTTCCCGACAGGGGAAAAAGTGGGTATTTATATCCGGTCAAACTTTTTAACATGTTCTAAAATATCCGGAAAAACTTACAGACGAATTTAAACTTCCCGATCGAAGCATCGAGTCCCCAATTCAACCCAGAAAACACAACTCTTGAGTAATTATTAAAAATTCCCAGAAAACACAGCACTAACAGAGAGAAATTACTGTGCAAAACATGTGCCATGATTCAACACATTGGCCGCGGAACCGCCGCAAATACCATGGCGGGGTCGCGGTTCCGTGGCGCATCTGTCGAGTTATGGGCATGTGCTGCACAGTAACTCTTATAAAAGCCTGCTGAATTTTTTGGATATTTTTAATCTGGAAAAATACACAATTTCAGAAAATGAACAGAAAGGGGTATCGATTAGGGTTTCGGGGTTCGATCGGGTTTCTAACATCGTCTACACATCGCCTAAAGCTCTAGCTAGGCTCTGATACCACTGTAGGGTTACTAGGCACACTAAGGAGGCTCTACAAGGCATCGACCATGCCGGATTAAAAAATTTTAGGTGCTTAACAACCCTAAGTAAGATCGTTAACTAGATATTAGGCGAATCAAAAGCAAGTAAATCACATTTACACTAAAGGAAATGGACTACAACCTTTGTAGATCCGGTCCTCCACTTCCATAGCTCTGTGATGATGTCCCTTCGCTGCGATCAACCAACTCCTGGACTCTCGGACGACTCCATGAGGAAATTGCAACGGGATCGCTTGAAGTCTTCGGTGCCGAAGATGATCTACGTCGAGGGAATACGGACTCAAGCTTCTACCTCACTAACCATAGAATTAGTGAAGCAAACACCCTAAACTAAAGTGCTAGTCTAGTAGAGGATGGTGAGATAGGAAGTGGGTACTCTTTAGATTTTTATTTCTCACTCTAAATCTTCACTTGAAATTTTCTAGCAAGCTATCTCTTTTTCTTCAAGAAGAAGAAGAAAAGAAAAGAATGAAAGAATAATCTCATAATAGAAAATCAAGTGAAGACTTATCATAATGCAACCATGGGTGAGGTTAACTCATGTAGAGAATAAACTAGGGTTTAGGTTGATGGTTAGGTTAAAGGATAAAAACAAAATGGCAAGATTTTTTCAAAGATGCTAGCATGCTTCATGAAGCTTCTAGCAAAGAAACAAAAGGCCACCATTTTGTTTTTCCAAAATTAAATAAATAAATAAAACCTTAACCATTAACCTAAACTATGGTTTAAAGCATACACACCCAAGTTTGCATGTATCATCAAACATGATACAAACTTGTGCACAAAAATATATCACATATACAACTTGTGCACATCAAGTGAGAAAATCAATCTTAAGTGAACCAATACTAGTTAATGTAAAGTAATATATCAAATATATAATTATACATTAAATCATTAAATTAACACTTGATTTAACGATCCGGTCATATCGCATATAACCGACTAATATCAATGTATCGACTTATCGAATCAACACTTGATTCGATAACTAGGTTATATCGCATACAACCAATCGATACAATCATCGCGAGAATAGAATACGGTAGCACATACTTGTATCATTCTCGGTCCCGTACATATCATATATGCACTCCTATCTCGTTTTGCCTGAGCCAGTACAACCTTTATGTAGGACTCTAAAGACTCGTCAATAAGCCGGCAGTAGGTGATGATCATATCAAACACCCACAAGACGTCAGCGGTACTAGCTGGACATAACGGCTACCCGGGTATTGAGCGATCAGAAGATCAGCAAGCAAGCCCGCTCCAACTCCTGCAAAAATCCTGACAGCGACACTACCGTACAATCCGGTCTCCTCGTCTGATATGTCGCATATCAAGTCTAGGGGTGGTAAACGTCAGACCCCAATAACCGATAAGTCATGCCGATGAGAGGCTCATAACGGGTCGAGAAACTACTGGTAACACTTACCAGTAAATCTCTAAACCAGCCCTGGCCTGGGACTTCCCTGTTATGGCCAATCGAGCACAGCGCAACATCAACCCCCAATACCGGGAGAGACGAAACCCCTCCTATCCCTCATTGCCTCCATGTGACTCAGGACTCTACCCAAAAACCACCGTTTTGCACGCCCTCTTGGACGTGGTAAGGTGGAAATCAAAGCACAGTGGGAATCACAAAAGACTCTATGATGATCTCGGGTCTACAGACTGACCTGTACTAGTGTCACCAGAGAACTGCCATCTAACGTAAGGTATAATACTATCTGGGAGTTCTTGGCGAGTCCGTCCAGTGTACCCTGTCTCTACTGAGTACCCGTATATCATCTCTGATGTCAAACATCAATGGATATGGGATCATCCATTGCCCATCTGTATGGGTCGAGAAGGTATACGCTAGTCTACTCTGGTATATCGATGCCCCGTTTCGATATACCCACGACTAGGGACCTTGAAGGATGTACTTATGGACTACCATGTCCCCACCAGTATGATCCGCATCACAGTCCAGGTAGTCAAGTACACATCCTAAGGGCTTTACCAACATGTAACAGAGAGACAATCAGCATACACGTTAAGGTAAAGAGTAACCAGATAGCATACTATCATGTCGAGCAAGTCCTCCCTATATATGTCCAAGCATCCACTACAATATACAACACATGTATAGTAATGGCCTCTAGGGCATACATATAACTAACAAGCATCCTCCCTATATATGTCCAAGCATCCTTCTACGGTTGGTCCATAAGTGCTGTGGCATGTTCTGGGTATTTTTTAAACTGTGCTCAAGTGTTGAGCTCTCTGGGAAATTTTGGGTGTTTATTGATTCGATCAAAATGTTTAACATCGTCTAGCTGTTTGTGAATTGTGATACAATATTTGGAATCCACAATAATTAGTTTTGTGAAAACTAGTTTGAATTTTGTAAACCTAGCAATTTAGTCTCATTTGATCGGTTGCCACGGGGTTTTGATTCGGATAAAAACTCTGTCGCAATCTCGTATAGTACGTGAATGTTCGCGGGGTAACATTACTAGATAGCCACGCCACATAGCTCCGACCATGTGACTGTAGGAGAACCCCGTTGCCTAAAGCATCCGTCCGGGTGCTCGCGGCCACGGTGTTCTGCCTAAGTGCACTTCGTTGACGGCATCGGGGGTGCGGCTGTCTACTAAAGTTTCCGACGAGCATTCGATCAGGATGTCGGGAATCTTGTTGAATTACCTGACTGGTCATTGAAAAGTGTTTTCAATATTAAGACTAAAATGCGGGGTTTATAAGGTTAGGCATGAAATTCGGAATATGAGATATTCCGGGTTTATGATGTCTAAGGAATTCATTTGGTTAGGCATGAAATCTGAAGAATGAGATATTTCGGGTTTATGATGTCTAAGATGGTTGCGGATTCTAATTGTTGTAGTTTTCACTTTCTTTTCTGCGACTGTAAGTGTAATATGTGGTGTATCGCCGGTTTCGTTGCTATATGTCAACGACAATTGGGATGTGTATATTTACTTAAGTTGATAACATGTGATGTTATGTGTTGCTGTGATATATTATATTGGATCGTCGTGTTTGAATAGCCGGGGGTTTTGCGTGAGATGAGTTTTTTTCATTTTCATTCATGTAAAAATTTGTATGTTATATTCTTTTATTGGGGCACTTCCGGGTTGAGGATGATATCACCATTGATGTATATTATTTACGTTTCCATATTAGGATAGACCCAAGGCGGGGAGCACAAGCAACCGGTTTCTAGAGTCCAGTGGGAGACCATCTCGAGGAGTCGAGACCAGGTCTCCTAACTCTAGAATTGGTAGGGTTGCTTGCCGCTTTCGTAGGGGTATAGGGATGTGGGTTTGGCTATTCATCACGACCGTGGAATCCGTGTTTTTTAACTGGCTTAATTTAAAACACGGACCTGCTAATATATCCAATATTTCATATGTTGACTTCTGCTGCAATGTTCTGTGATGTGATCACTTTATATGCGTGAGACGAATTCTTTATTTTTATATATATGATATATAATAAACGTTGCTTATGTTTTGCATCCGTGCTAGTCTAGCCGCCGCTCTGCCGTTAGTGTAACATTTCAAAATAATAAAATACCATTTTTGGGAAATTTTATATTTTAATATTACTTTATTGAATTTTTTAATAATTCGGTATAATTAAATACAAATAAATGGAGAAAAATTTGGAAAAATTATGGAAAATTCTAAAATAGGGTAATTTAGAGAATTATGCCATTTTTTAAGTTGTTATGATTAGTTATATGCTAATTTAGTGCTAATCGCTATCAAAAATCGCTAATCGGGTTTTCGGGCAATTTTGTGCAAAACATGCACATACCATTTTCTACACTTGTGTTGCATTTTTCTTGCCATGGTTGTTCTTTTGGGGTTCACTATTTGAGTGAGAAGGAATTTGAGGGAAAAGAAAAGAAGGGAAAAAGGAAAAGGATTATAATATGGTGGTAGGTGGATGAGAGAGAGAAAAGAGAAAGGGTAGCTTTGACTTAGCCATTTCCCTTCACTTCCTCAACTCACTTTCTCTCTCCCTCTTCCCCTTCAGCTGCTGCTGCCCCTCATCCCCCTCCCCTCTTCAAGCCCCCAAACATCTCACAAACAACACTAAAACCCTACCCCCATTTCATTAAATGTGTGCATAAGCTCAAGAGCTATAGGATGGACCAAGAAAGCTTTCATTTTGGCGCTGTTGAGGATTCTTGGGGGTCTTATGAGGTAATTCCTTCACAATTAGAGTGGTATTTCTTGTGCTTAAGTTTCGATTCGAGTTTCATATCGATATTGTTTGATTTTGTGGACTTGAGGAAAACCTAGTTAGGGTTTGAGGGAAATTGTGTAATAATGGGAAATTGAGCTCAGTAGAGGTTAGATAAACACCCTAGTGCGTGAATTGAGACCCCAACCTGAGAGTTGAAACCCGAAATACGGATTTAGAAACCGATATCGGAAAAGTTATGAAATCTGGGAAGCTTTTATGAGATCTGCTATCACCCGAGACATCCTAAAATAAAATTGAGTGGACAGTGATATGTGCAGGCACCCAGGAAGCTAACACCAAGACCCTAGCCCCTAACTCCATGACCTGGCCGCCAATTAATTCCCTCTGGCCCCAAATTGCGGCCAGACCTGCACCAAATTGGGTCGTTTTGGTTCTGCTGCTCCTACATCTGTAGTTTAGACCCCTGGCATATATAGATTTGTCTAATTTGACCTAGGGTGAAATCTGGGGCCTATTTCCTTAGTTGCTGTTTTGGATTCGTGTTTCCATATTCCGTATTTTTAATTCTGAATTTGTGTATTGTGTTTTACCTCGACTATTTGGCGTTTATACGACGGTATCGAGGGTTGTTGATGGTTTTGGAAGGCGTTGTCCATAGGTTCTAACCTATAGATCTTAGCGTATCGTTTTGAGATTCATATGCCGTTTTAGTTCGGAATTGGTTTTGATACGCATTTGCGATATGTTAATGTGTAGGTACCCCATGCAGCCTTCGGGACGACAAGCAAACGCGTGATGACGTCGACAATGAAGACGCAAGGTGAGTAGATTATATCTACAGGTGGAAGTCGGGTGGATGGCGTATAGCACCCCGCAGTCCATAGTTGATATACTATATTGTATGATAGTTATAGTGTGTCATGGATATTGTGTTAGGTATATTATGGATAGTTTAGGGTTAGAAGTAAACTAGTGTAGTTCATAGTCGCGAACCCTAGAATAGATTTACACCCACACGCACACCCTTGCATATTCTTTATACTTACACGGTGTGATGGTGATATTGGATGACATTGGAGATGAGTACATGATTTTGGACATTGTGCCGCGAGATCGGTGATTTGATATGATTCGTATTTGGGATACGACATGTGATCTTTAGCGGGCCTTTGGACGTGTGCTTGCATACGCAGTATATAGATGGTATCAGTTGTACTAGACTTAGATCAGCACCCCAGATTATGTGATATGATGATAATGATACCTGATATTTGATGAGAGGAATGTGATATTTACCCGTACCCAGCTATTGGGATGTCGTACGACGATTTACCGTACAAGCTTTATATTGATGATAGATCTGCACTCATGACTTGAGGATGCCATATGATATACTGTATCGTACGCAATACTATTGAGGCAGGATCACCGACTATATATATACCGACTTAGATTTAGGTGGATTCCATACCCCTCCCGGTTGACCTGATACTTAGATCTGTTGTTTGCATAGTAGATGTTAGACTAGACCCGAGTCATACTTATTTCAAATGGCAAGTTGCATTACTATTCATTTACTATTCACTCTACGGCTCGCATTGCATTGCATACTTATATGTTATTGATTCATATTCCTTTGTGCATATGCCTTTACAAAGTTCCATGCTCATATTAGTATTTCATGTTGCATGTATTATAATTCATGGATTTCGCACTGTGATATGGTTACATATGATGATTCTGGATTTTTTTACTCCTGCGTATATATATCAGTGGTATGGGACGCTGAAATATATATGTATACCCATAGTATATATATATATATATATTAGTGGTATGGGACGCCGATATATATATACACCTACTTAATATACCATCATGATGATCTATGCAAAGTTATATATGCATGCCCGATATATGATAGCGGGGGCTGACCCGGACTGACGGATGCCCGATATATGAGAGTGAGGGCTGACCCGGACTGACGGATGCCCGATATATGAGAGTGAAGGCTGACCCGGAATGACGGATGCCCGATATATGATAGTGAGGGCTGACCCGGACTGACAGATGCCCGATATATGAGAGTGGGGGCTGACCCGGACTGACGAATGCCCGATATATGAGAGTGGGGGCTGACCCTGACTGACGGATGCCCGATATATGATAGTGGGGGCTGACCCGGACTGACGGATGCCCGTTATATGGAAAGGAGCCTATGTGCTCGATATGAGAGGAGCCTTTATGGTTGATGGCATGTTATATCTCCCCTACCCCACATTTATTTTATATGCATTGCATCATATATTAGTAGTAACAGATAGAGCACCTTCATGAATGCTGCATACATATCGGATACATGATATATGGGTTTCACTTGATATTGAGATATATAGTTTGTGTCGATGCTCGACATTGATTGTCTGATGATTCCATTCATGATATCTGCTGTTTTCATTTTACCGCATACATACATCATATTTATGATATATTATTACGCGAGGCACGGGCACGAGTACTTGGCACTACACTAATGTTCAGATGTTACATTGCCACTTTTCCATGCTTCAGACTTATTCATTTGAGGTTTATATTTTATCTGATCGTTTTGACTTAGGATTATGTCATGCTTTCAATTTCTGCTTGTAGATATTTTCTATTCACGAGTTGGCAACTCACCCCCGTTGTGCCACAGTTCTTGCAGGTTTACCGTACAGGTTCCATAGCGGCATTTCTGGCACACTGCTTTCCTTTGCGGGTGCTTTGCTTGGTAGGTGAGTTCTTTGTATCAAAACCGCCGTTGTACTTGTATTATTCATTGTATCTAGAAATTCCATCAACCAAAACTTGTATTTTGTTTCCTTACTCTTAAAAAGGGTTTTAGATTTCTGGGCTTTTGGCTTACTTGGATCAGATGGAGTCCTATAGACTTCATATGGTTCAAGGGCCAGTCACGTGCTCTTTCGGGTCGTGACAGTTAGTTATCTAACCTAATGGTGCATAACGGGACCCCATGGCGAATGCGGATGGCATAAGCATACGTTGTATTTTCATTTCTTCTGTGATGCTAAGGAAGCATAAATAATGGGACTCCATTAATGAGATTAATTTAAAAGAAAGAAACCTAAAGATGTTGTAAAATCAAATTTTCAAAAGGGTAGCTCTAGTTCTTGTTTTGCATAGCGGTATTCTTTATAGAATATCCAACACCCCATTCGATGAGGAAAGAGCCAAGATCCCTTCACCGGGAGTGACCTCTTTAGCAGAAGCTGGCAGATGCTACACCCACTCGGTTTATTTTGAAAAACTCGATTTTAAAATCGGAGCTTAAACCACTCCTTTTCAAAATCACTCGATTCTACAACGATATCAAGTTCATTACGCAAAAGGTTTTTTAAAAACCTTTCGTAGCCCTCCGTCATTTCAGATAAGGACTATTTAGTATTCGTGTTGCGTTTGTCGGTAGCTGATTAGTGCTTAACTGCTAAAGCATGAGATGAGATTGTATTAGGGTAGTCGTGTGGCCTTGTTGACCTTGTCAAGGGTCGTGTGGGTGGGTTTAATTAAATCATGAAATGTACAGGTTGAACTTGATATGCGATTTATGGTTTGTTGACCTTGTCAAGGTAATAGATCGCTTGGGGCAAAATATTATCGGGAATTTCAAGTGTTGAAATTTGCAATGAGATTGCATACCTTTTATGAGATAGTTGGATCCCGATACCCACTGTGAGTAAGAGTTACTCCTGAGAGAGTTTTGCACATTACAATTAGCCGATCAATTAGGTGTCTTGAAAGGTGTTAATGGGGTTACGCCCTTGGGAAAACGAGGTTTATTTTAATTAGGTCCGTACGAAAGCACGGGGAACCTCTCTCAAAGTACCGACACTGGCTTGCTGAAAGATTGGCGAACTTGTAGGGTGTAATTAATCCCGGCTATTCTTACCTTTTAGGGTTTGTGTTAGTGTATATACCCTAGAGGCCATTACTGTATCATACTAGTTTGTATATTACTTGATGGAAGCTTGGGATATTCACAGTTATATAGACAATCTTGCACGAAATGGTAGTATGCTACTTGATTGAATTGATTTCCGATTGTGTTTATCAAATGATCCCCGGCAACGACGCCAGTTGATTGAATGATTTTTGATGTGTGGTAGTTGGAAATTTATATAGAAATCACAACCAGAAATATTTTGACCGCAATCAATAACGGTGTCGAATGTAGCACGTTAGTAAGTGCGGATCGTCCACAGGGAAAGTGTAATCGTTCGTGTTTCGAATTAGATGAATTGAAACTTTAAAGAAAAGAAAACAAACAATTCATGATTTGTAAATTGAAGTTCAAGAATTAGAAAATCTAGATCTAATAACAAGAAAACGATAAAATCAAGAATTGAGAGTTTGATTATTTTTCCAACCAAATATCAAGAATCGAAATGAGGCTCGTAGGAATCGATCGGATCTATAGATGTGATGAAATCTAGCGATTACGTATTCTTATCCATCGATGAATTGATACTAGATCGATGATGATCGACGAGAATTAGGGATTTCTAGTGAAACTAGGATTTCAACATTTATCCCTTGTTCCTTCGTCGATATCATTCACATTCTAGCCTTTAGTAAATTCAAGAATCGACCGGGATCCCTAATTTCGAGCGATAACAATCAAGAAAGTATCGCAACGAAACTAAGTCGTCGATTCTTCAATTTGCTAGGGTTTACAAAACTCGTAGGACTTAAGAATCGTTTTAAGATTTGTTACATCATCATTCTATTGATTGTCTCGACTCCTATACGAGCGGAATTTTACTCGAACATCACAACAAGAACCAAAATCGCAAATTGAGATCGAATCATGATGCAAAAATTTAAAGAAAGCAAGATTAATGAATTCCACCTTTTATTTATATCAACAATTCCGTTACAATCACTCAAGAACTACAAGAGGAAGAACTCGATCGTCGATTTGGCTTCGCTCGTCTTCTTGAGTCGCGGATCGGCTTGGATCACTTGCTCGATTGAAGATCGGCTCCGCTCCTAAAAGGTTGAAGGCTTCTCGCTTGATTGGTACTCGGGATCTTGAATTTGGATTGGAATTAGGATTAGGGTTTCGCACAAGTCGTGTCACTCAACTTGTGGATGGAAGATGAAGAGAGAATGATGAGAAATTGAACAACTAATGAACCTCTCTCAACCCTAGATCTAGGCTCCTTTTTACAGACCATCAAAACCCTAGATCTAGGATTTCAAATTTGAATTTCCCTCCAAAAGTTTGTTAAAAGAGCCTTCTAGAAGTAGTTTGTTAAGCCGAACCTTCTAGATGCGCCACGTGGAGCTTCTGGGGTCTTCTGGAAGCTTGGGCCGTTAGAGGTGAGCACGTGGGAAAATCTAGAGCATTGGTCACATCACCAAGCCGCAGATCCGCGGCGCCAAGGGGGTTTGGGCCGCGGATCCGCGGTCCTTTGAGGTCCTTGGGGCTTGGGATTTCTGGTAAAGATTTGGGCTGACATTTGGGCCTGCTTCTGATATGTTGAATTTTGTTTGGCCTTCTGTATCACAATCAGATCTTACATCTTGGAGTTGGCGTATCTTTTATCAGCTCTTTTCCCAATTTTGGGCATTGCTTCTAGAATTTCCTGCACAGACTTCGAAACAAGTGTTGCGCAATATAGAGATGATGCAATGCCATGATAAACAGTCAATTTCCCTTAAAGTGCCGGTTAGAGTATAACACATGCAATCTGGTATTTCAGGACTGTTTTGTTAATATGTGCTATATGAATGCCGAACAGCTCTAGATGAGTGCAAATGATAGGGAAATTGCCGTGTTAAAAATGCAATATTTTCGACTGATCAAATTCCCCCAAACTTATTTTCGGTCGTCTCGAGCGAACTGTTTTATTAAAAAGAGAAGGAGAAAATAAAGAAAGAGAAAAACTAACTAGCACACTTTCGTAGGCAACACGATTGCACTGAGCACGTGCAACAAGTCTTTAAACCTCTAGGTGTCCCTAGTAGGAGGAGTGTTGTCTCTTGAGGGTTTTCAGCGGATTGCACCAACAAAATCCAATAATAAAAGGAAGATCATGAATATTACATTTAAAGAAAAGAATTGTAAAAGAAAAGCTTTGAAAATTAGGGTTTCCAAAAAACTAGCTTTTCGGTTGTCATGAGCCCTATCTTAACAGTCATGAAAAGCTGTCAGAAATCACGTCCTCCCTCAATAAAACATCGTCTTATTCTTCATTCCTATCTTTCTTCCAAACATCGATCATATCACCCTACGTGTGTGTAAAGAACATCCCTACACTCGGAGAATTCAATTCAAGCTATCATACTCTTGCCCATCAGCCTCAGTACTTTTTAATTAATGAATATTTAGATGAAATTGCTCACACACTTTCATGCGACCGTTAATACTTCTTGAGGTACTAACCGACCGATTACTCCTGTGCTTGCTTATTTGGTGTATTTTCCTCGTCTTGCACCACCTAAGGCTTAGCAGTGACTCCCAGACCAGTTGGCCTTAGGGCACTAGGTGAAGAGGCACCCTCGCTATATTTTTTATTGCTGCCTTGGCGATAACAAAACCAGTGTCCATTTTTCACACCATTTTATATTTTCTTCATTGTTTTTATTTCCTTCATACATCGGCTTTTAGACAAGAGCATTTCAAGGTATCCTCTACTATCCCGAGTTTCAAGACGTGTGTAAGTGCGAATAGCAGGGTATCAACGTTTAAAATGTTTGGCTTTCAGAATAGAAACTATTTTTCAGACTTATTTTTATCCTCAGATTAGTGACTTTCTTCATCTTACTAACCCTTGGGACAACGGCTCATAACTACTTATTACTAGTTCGTATAAGAAAACTTCTAATTTTCTTGGTTTTCTTAAGTTTTTCTAATCTCATGGATGTAATTTTTCACTATCTAAACTTTTATTATCTTATTTATGTACAGAAATTGAAATTTTTTTATTTTTTTGAAATTTTTTAAATTTTTATAGGTTTTGAAAATGTTTTGTGCTTATGCAAAGTGATATGCAAATGATGCGAAAATAAGCACAAACCTCCCCCAAACTTGTTTTCAACAGTGTCCTCACTGTTGCCATCTGCTAAATCTCGAAAACCTGTAAGCTTGGGAGGAATTTATTAGTGTGGGCAAAATATTTAAGTGAAAATCCTCCCCCAAACTTTTTTTTTGTTTTTTTTTGCTCAACATTTTGTAAAACTTTTCTTTTCAAGAGCCAGAAAATATACTCCTCCCCCCAAACTTGAGTTATGCAATGTTAATCTTTGAAAATCACATGAGGAGGTCAAAAATCATTGGTCGATGCCAAGCTTTGCAAAGACCGAAAGTTAACACCAACCATTCAAAAATTTTATCAATGCAGTGCTCGGGTTGGTAGAAGAAGAAGTGGGGAAAGGGTAAGTGGTGGAATAGAATGTGTGTGCGTCTCATTTTGGAGAGACGATGCAGTGAATGTGATGGATTGCTCGCATTCTTTTTACAGTTCAAAAGAAGGGGTAGAGGTTCAATTTCATTGATTGGGAGATGATTCATCTCAACACCCGTGTCATTCAAAATGCGAGTTCATCAGCGAAGATCTCCTCAAAAGTTCCATCAATACCCCGAACAATAATGTCATCACAAATCGCGGGGTGATCTTTAGACTCTACAACCAATTCATAATTAGTGTTAGTTGTTGACCCGGACATCTCAGTGGAAGAGTCCGTATGTGTATGATACATAGTTGGGTCAAACAATAACGTATGAAAAGAGTCTAGATCAGTATCAAGAGGATTATCAAATTCGCTGCTGTCGACATCCATTAAGCCGACAGAACATACCTGAGCAGTAGGTTCGGAGGGTACACTTCCCAACTTGTAAATGTTCAGTTCAATTGACCTATTCCCGAAGGATAGGGTCATAGAACCATTACGACAGTTGATGATAGCATTAGAAGTGGCCAAAAAGGGGTGACCAAGAATCACCGAAATTTGATTCCGTGGGTTCGCTACAGGCTGTGTATCAAGTACAATAAAGTCCACAGGGAATACAAATTCCCCGATTTTTATTAACACATCCTCCAGTTCACCCCTCAGTTTGGTGATTGATCGGTCAGCCATCTGAAGAGTTATGCTCGAGGGCTTTAACACTCCGATACCTAGTTGCTCGTAAACCGAGAAAGGAAGCAGGTTAACACTTGCGCCAAGGTCTAGTAGAGCACGGTTAATATGTTTTTCCCCAATAGAAATGGAAATAGTAGGATATCCAGGATCCTTACGTTTCCTCGGTAATTGCTGAGGGAAATCCGTGTCTACTGTCTTTGCTATGAATATCTTCTTGGGCACTTGAGTCTTCCTCTTCCTAGTGCACAAGTTTTTAAGAGTTTTCGCATAGGATGGAACTTGTTGGATGGCATCTAGGAGAGGGATGTTGATGTTAACTTGCTTAAACAAGTCCATAATCTTCTCCATATGTGGACTCGATTTGTTAGCCCTTAACTGATTCGGATAAGGTGCTTTAGCAATAAGCGCTGGGTCCATCATAGAAGAAGGAAGTGTGTGTGGACCCGATCCTAGAATAAAAATGGGGATCGTCCGTGGAGAACTAGAAGAGGTGGGCTGAGGTGGCGAGCCTTATGGGAAAGGAAGAATAGGCTCGCAAGAGGGTGGTGGGGTAGAAGAACCGGGGTCAGAATTAGAAGTGGAAGTGGAAGGAAAGGTCTCAGCCGGGGTATCATCGATAGATTTTTCAGTGTCATCAATCTCTTCCCCAAGGTGATTGTCAAGCACTCTTCCAGATCTCAACGTGATTTCATTCACATGATGTGAATAGCCAGGATTGGGCAAAGGTTGAGCTGGAAGTTTCCCTTTCTCTCTTGCACTCATTTCGGCTTTTAGTTGTGCAACTTGTGCTTGCATCGATTTGATATTCTCATTTTGAGAGACAATGATCTTCATCACATTCTCGACGGAAGATTGCAAACTTGTCGTCCCTTGGATGGATTGTTTCATGAAAGTATCCAAGGTTTGTGCTAGTGCAGAGGTATTATCTGTACCGGTCAATTGCAAAGAGTTTTCATGTGGTGCAAAAGTGTTGGCCGGATTTTGGAAGTTTTGTGATTGGAAGGGGTGCTGACTCAATTGAAGTGGTAGTTGCTGTTATGGTGGAAGGACCTTTTGGAAATTGTTTTGGGTTGGAACCATGTTTTGAGATTGTGATTGGTTCCAAGCAAAGTTAGGGTGATTCCTCCAACCCTGATTATGTGTGGAAGAATATGGATTGTTTCTAGGTCTTTGAAATGCGGTATTGGTATGCTCGTGACCTTGAAACAGAGAATTTCGTGGACATTCTTCCGTCAAATGAGAAGGATTAGAACAGCATCCACATACAGTTTTGGAGAGTGACATTTGATTTAGGGCGGCACCTAAAAATTTGTTTTCCATAGTCTCGAGTTTCTTATTGATATCTGAAATTTCAGCTCTAACTCCTATGGAAATATTATTGCCATCCCTTGACGATTGACTCACACCCTCCCACTGTAAAGATTTTTCAGCGAAATCTTCTAGGAATTTCCAGGCTTCCCCATCATCTTTTGTCATGAAGTTGCCTTAACACATGGATTCAAGGATCTGTCTTGTGTTAGGATTAATGCCCTCATACATGATTCGGCACAGATCCCACCTGGGGATTCCGTGATGTGGACATTGGACTAACAGATCCTTAAAGCATTCAAGACATTGTGAAAATGTTTCATTTGGAAGCTGGGTGAATTGATTTATTTCGCTACGGACTCGAGCTGTTTTATGATGTGGGTAGAATTTCTTAAGGAATGCTTTGATGAATTCTTCCCAATTCGAGATGGAATGTGCGGTTGTGTTATACAGCCACTTCTCGGCTATATCGTACAAGGTAAATGGGAGAAGACGTAGACGCATAGCATCCATAGAAAGCTGTGAGGTACCCATCATTGCGCATACATTTTCAAATTTTGTGATAAAGACATATGCGTTTTCAATCTCGAGACCGTGAAATTTTGGTAGAAGGTTGATGTATTGGGGTTTAATTTCAAAATTTTCCTCGTTGGCTGGTGGAATGGAGAGACAGGTGGAGAGGGGGTTTCGAGTAGGATAGCACCTCTCTTGGAGAGAGATGCGGGGTGGATTCTGCGCACCAACAAACGGCGGCATAATAGTGGTAAAGAAATTCGATGGAGAATCGTCCATCAAAGTGGGTGTGGTGGTGGGTAAAGAAGGGGTAAATGTAGAAATACCAACTTTTGGGTCGATCGTAGGAACGCGGACTTAACGGGCACTAGAATCCCGTGTCCAGCCTATCTTGCACTAAAAAGGGTTAGTACAAGTGGCAGCATGACTTATTAGGGGAAAGAATGAATGTGATTGGTGTTTGTTTTGAAAAATGATACGGGTTTTTGAAAAAATGATGCGATCACAACAAATGCAACAAGCAAAACCCTAAAATCTAGTGGTCACCTAGGTCAAAGCTCTAGACCGCTCCTAACTGCCAAAAGACAAGTCGCAGGATAAATCCTCCACTGCCTCTTTGTCTCTCCTGTAGCCAGGTAAGTGCCAGGTAAGTGGGAGTTTCTCCACTACGTAAGTAGTGGGTCTAATTAAGTAACCACTAGCTTTCGACACACTTGCCTTAGACACCACAAGAAAAACGCGAATAAGCAATGAATTACCCACAGCCTTCTTCTGTCCTAAGTGAGCGCGACGGTCTTTAGAGTCATCTCTAGATTTCTTTTAGTTAATGAGGGTCAATGCGGATGCAAATTTTACGATTTTTGGGGCTTAGGAAGGGTAATGAACTTCTCACCTAATCTGGATTTGGTCTTTGCCCCTTAATGTCCGTATTAATATGCAAACAACCACAAAATCAAAACAAGCACAATTAAATTTTGCTTTTTGTGCGGCGCTGCGGCTCCTAACTGCCAAAAGACAAGTCGCAGGATAAATCCTCCATTGCCTCTTTGTCTCTCCTGTGGCCAGGTAAGTGCCAGGTAAGTGAGAGGTTCTCTACTACGTAAGTAGTGGGCCTAATTAAGTAACCACTAGCCTTCGACACACTTGCCTTAGACACCACAAGAAAAACGCGGATAAGCAATGAATTACCCACGGCCTTCTTCTGTCCTAAGTGAGCGCGGCGGTCCTTAGAGTCATCTCTAGATTTCTTTTAGTTAATGAGGGTCAATGCGGATGCAAATTTTGCGATTTTTGGGGCTTAGGAAGGGTAATGAACTCCCCATCTAATCTGGATTTGGTCTTTGCCCCTTAATGTCCGTATTAATATGCAAACAACCACAAAATCAAAACAAGCACAATTTAGTGGTTTGTTTCTACTTTAATGTATGAATGTGTTTCTTTTAGCATATCTCCTATACACATTAGTGGAGCCCTTAGGATCTATGCTTGATTACCAGCGTTGTGATGGCAGTCACACTAGTGGGGGCTGGGTAATCTACAAGCACATCCTTATACAGGTCCCTAGTCGTAGGATTATCGAGACGGGGCATCAATACTCCGGAGTAGACTAGCGTATATGCTTCTCATCCCAGCAGGGGAGATGGTCTGTCCCACAGCCGTTAGTATGTCGTACTTGAGATAGTATGCGGGTGCTCGTTAGGTTACGAGTACACTAGACAGGACTCGTCAGGAACTGTTGGTTGGTACTATACCTATCGTCAGCTATCAGTTCCCAGGTGACATGAGTACAGCTTAGTCCGCTGACTTGACACTGTCACTTCGCCTCGAGTGTGTTCCCACTGTTCTTAGATTGCTACCCTACCACGGCTCAAATGAGTCGTGCAAACAGGTAGCAGTTGGGTGCAGTCCCGATGCACTTGGAGGCAGTGACGGTTAGACAGGATTCGTCTCTCCCGGTATTGGAGGTTGATATCGCGCTGTGTCTAGGAGAGCCATTACACAAACTCCCTGGCTAGGGAAAGCGAGATATACTGGAAGCGTTTCCAGTGTTATCTCAGGGTGTTCTGGGATACACTCCGACATGACTTGTACCGCTATTAGGGGACTGACGTTTACCGCAGCCAAGGCCCGCCATGCGATACTCTCAGACGAACAGACCGGACTGTACGGAGATTGTCACATTCAGGCTTAATAGGAGTTCGGATGGGTTCACCTCATCAGTCTTCTTATCGGCATCTACCTGGGGACCGTTACGTACAGCTAGTACCGCTTGCGGCCTGTGGTTAAACCCACTGCCAGTGTAGTGTCGAGTCTTTAGAGTCCCACACAGAGGGTTATTCGCCTTTGGGAAAAACAGAGTAGAGGTCGCATGGTTTTGCGACGGGGTTCGTTCACATCCCCGCACTTGTGCACGTTTGGTGTCCGAACAGTTATTACTAGCGGGCTTTGGTTTAAGCCAGATCCTAGTATATGTTTTGGGATTGATTTTATCTCAGTGTATTCGTGTTCCTCAGAACATGGATGCGGGTGTTTATGCACAGTTGACAGAGGCAGAGGCGGAGGATTCTCATTATGGTTGATGACCGTTGTTTTTTTTCAAACCCTAATGAATATGTGAAATATGATTAATAATATTAATTAAATAAAATTGTGTTATGGTTATGGTTGTTGACCATTTGACCATGGTTGATTTGTTGACCCAAGTTGAAAAGTTGACCATCATCATTTCACCCAAAAGATGCTCTTTGATCTTAGCAAAATTCATTAAATGTTAAATGATAATGGTCTTTTCAAATCAACCATCACCTTTTTATTTTTGATTAATATTGTTAATTGATAATTCACATATATGTGAATATGGTTGCTAATTTCATTTGATTCTCTGATATTCATTCTCTCTCATCCTCTTCCTCTCTCTCAAAGAAAAATTCTCTCATGAGTTGAGAACCATTTGCTTTTGAGATAAAACACCAAAACTCATCTCTACTCATCCTTAGGTTCTAGGTTTAGCAAACCTAGCATTTTAGTTACCTCAAGTTTGAGGAAGGAGCTCAAGGTAGAGGCCCTCGGGTGGATCTTTCTTCGGCAAGGGAAGGCGACGAGGAGGAACCATTCAACCCACTCCAAAGGAGCAAGAAGAGAAGGAGTTCAAGATTAGGTATAACCCACTAACTGAGTAGGTAAAACTTATAGTTAGTTGCTAGTGTTTTGTTTAGCAAAGATCCGTTTTCTAGTCCATGTTACCCTAGCCCTAAAAATCTTTTTTTTACCGTTTCCGCAACCCCAAAAGAACCGGGAAGGGTAACGTGGACTTACAGTGGTATCAGAGCCTAGCTAAACACATACTAGCATGTTAGCAAAGTATCTAGAATTTCGATCGGAGAAAAAAATGGCAAAACACGTCGCAAAATTGAACTTTCTGCCGATTTTCAGATCTGTTCAAAAAATAATTTAACATACACTAAAAATCGGCTCAGGGTTTTTAAAGAACACTCAAGAAAAATGGTCTATTGACTCGGTCAACGCGCCGCGGAACCGCGGCAAGAACATGCTTCTTGCCGCGGATCCGCGGCCGAGTTGACTTGGCCGTGGCTCATTTTTCCTGCAGTGTTCTTAGAAAGGTGTTTTGGGATTTTTAGGATAGTTTGTTTCTGCCCAGAATTTCCAGAGAACAAATTTTTGTTTGGGGTGGATACAAATCCGTATTTTGATCGAACTTCTGTAGACTTTAGCTAATGGGTTATATCTGTGATGTGATATATGTATTGAACGTCTGCTAATCGCTATACGTCGATTAGTGGGGGTTATACATATCTGTGATCTGTAATGTTGATGGTTTGTGTATATGAATTCGTTTGATTGTCGCGGATGAATAGCCGGGGGGTTGTGAGATGAGAGTTTTATTTATCTTTCATTTGATGTAATATTATTTGTATGGCCGCACATCCGGGATGAGGTTGTAGCCGCCATTGTATAATTTCTTTTTACTGTTTTTTCTCCTAGGATAGATTCAAGGTGGGGTGCACAAACTACCGGGTACCTCGAAGTGCCGAGTGGCCTACTCACGTTGTTGAGGGAGGTTGCTTCGCTTTGGGTACTTGGCGGGTAGTTTGCCGCACCCGTAGGGGTCTAGGGTGGGGTATTGGCTATTCATCGCGACCGTGTAATCCGCTTTTTGTTGCAGGCTCGAACGAAACGCGGATTCCTAGTATATCCATTGTGTTCATCTGTGATCTGGAATGGCTATCATTGCATCTGACGAATGTATATATCTATATATGATATCTATTTAGGCATTGCTTATGTTTTGCATCCGCGCTAGTCCAGCCCCCGCTCTGTCGTTAGTTAAGTAACCTAACGGGTGATGACGGGGCCCCGTGGCGAATGCGGATGGCATAAGCGTACGTCATATTTTCGTTGTTTTCTGCAATGGTAGGATTAATTGATGGGTCGCATTAAATTAATGCAAGAAAATAAACCAAAGTAAAGTCGTTGGAACACTTTCAAAACCACTCGGTTCTTTTCAAAAACCAACTTTTAAACGCAGAGCTTGAACCACTCCTTTTAAAAGCTATCTCGTTCCATCGATTATATCAAGTTCACTACGTTCACGGTTTCGCCACAACCATTCGTAGCCCTCCGTCATTTCATACGGATAGTCAATAGTATTCAAGCTGTGTTTGTTGGCCAAAGTCAAGGCACAATGATTGGTAGCTATTGGATATTCATATGCAGCATAGATAGATGCGTTGGTTTGGAACAGTCGTACTGCCTTGTTGGCCAAAGTTAAGAGTAGGTACGGGTGGGTTCAAATTAACCTGGAGAATGACGGGTAGAACTTGACATGTGACTTATGATTTGTTGGCCAAAGTCAAGGTCATAAGAGCATGGGGCAAAAATCCACATCGGATGTTTCTGAAGAAACTGAAATTTGCTAGTGCTGCATACCATTTGGAGTGTGATAATTCTGGTAGGATTCCTTCAGTTTTGTCGCACGATGATATTTGGATCCTGATCCTAGTGTGAGTATATGCTACTCCTCGGGAAATTTCTCACTTAACGATCAATGCTATAAACCAAGTAGGTGTCTAGAAAGGTGTTAGCAGGGCTACGCCCCCAGGGAAAAGAGGTTCTTTAATTAAGGAACTTCGCGAAAGCGTTGGAAAACCTCTCTCGAAATACCGACACTGGCCTGGCTGAACGGTTAAGCAAGTATTGTACGGTGATATTGATCCCGACTAATTCTTCCATTTTAGTTTGAGGAGGGATTCGAGAGACAGTGGGAGCCATCCTATTTAGACAAACTAAAAACCACTCTAAACTTGCAATAGCATCATGCTAAAGTGTTTCTTCTCTCTCTCCTAATTGCAGCGACCAATCATCATGACCGGACTTAAGTTACTACTAGATAAAAACATACTGACAGGGCCAAACTACAAAGATTAGCTCAGGAATGTCAAAATGGCAATCACTTATAACAAGTTGGGGTATCTCCTTACCACCAAAGCTCCCCCTGTCCCAGGTTCCACCTCCAGCGTTGCGGATATAGAAATCCGTAAGACATGGGAGATCGACTGCGCGAAGGCCAAATGCCTCGTGCTTGCCTCTATGGACAATGAACATCAGAGGAGGCACGAGAATATGGACCTAGAATCCATATTTCTCCATACTAAGGAACTATATGTAGAGCAATCCCATATCGCTAGATACGAAGTCTCGAAAAAGTTGTTTTCGGCGAGATTGGCCATCGGATCATCCATAGCGGAACACGTGCTTAAGATGATTGGCTACATTGAAGAGCTCGCGGACCTAGGGACCACGTTAGAGAACGAGCTCTATATTGACTTGATTCTCCAGTCCCTTCCTTCCACTTACGCCCAGTTTATCCTGAACTTCAACATGCAAGGAAAGGAAGTTGAACTTTCGGAACTCCTGAACATGTTGAGGAGTGCAGAGGGCACCCTACAGAAAGGTAGGGAAACATCCACTTTGTTTGTTGGAGGACCTTCCTCTTCTCGGTCCAAGGCGAAAGCCAAGGGAAAGAAGAAGAAAACCCCCACCAAACCAAGGGGCGGTGTTAGTAAAGTGGAAACGAAGGGAAAGACAAAAGTAACAAAGGTAGCGGGGAAGCTTGTGGGAAAGGAAGAGTGCTTTTACTGTTACAAGAGTGGACACTGGAAGAAAGATTGCAGGGCTTGGAAGACCAGAAACTAGGACCCGAAGCAAGTTGTGGCTTCGGCTTCAGGTGTGTATGTTATTGAAAACTGTCTATCGGTAAACTCTACTTCCTGGGTATTAGATACCGGATCAAGATCTCATATCTGTAATTCTGTGCAGGCACTGAGAAAGCGTAGGGTTTTGAAGGCAGGTGATATGACCCTCAGAGTTGCAAACGGAGCTAGCATGGATGCTGAGTCCGTGGGGGACTATCACTTGGGATTGTCAGATGGACATGTTTTGGTTTTGCGTGATTGTTATTTTGTACCCAGTGCGACTTGTAATATCATATCTGTATCTTTAATGTCTAAAGAAGGTTATGATTTTGCATTTGTAAGCAATGTTGTAAACATTCACCTTAATCAAGTTCTGATTGGGTCGGGTACATTAAGCAATGGTATATACGTATTAAACCAACCACAGATTTTCAATGTCCAGAATACACACAAAAGAAAGTCTCCAGAAATAAATCATGCTTTCTTATGGCATTGTAGACTGGGTCACATCAATGAGAGAAGGTTGACTAAGTTACATACAGAAGGATATTTGGATCTGTTCGAATATCATTCATATGCAACGTGTCAATCATGTCTCAAAGGAAAGATGACAAAGACTCCGTTCACTGGACACAGAGTTAGAGCGAGCGAGCTCTTGGGGCTCGTACACAGTGATGTGTGTTGTCCAATGTTTACGCATGCGCGAAGCGGTTATTCTTACTTCATTACTTTTACGGATGACTTTTCGAGGTACGGATATGTCTTCTTAATGAAACATAAATCTGAAGCCTTCGGAAAATTCCAGGAATACAAGAATGAAGTAGAAAAACAATCAGGCAAAAGTATCAAGACACTAAGCTCTGATCAAGGTGGTGAATACTTGAGTGCCGAGTTCCTGGATTACCTAAAAGAGAATGGAATTCTCTCTCAAGCTTACTCCTCTATACACTCCACAACATAACGGTGTATCGGAGAGACGGAACCGAACCCTATTGGATATGGTACGTTCCATGATGAGTAACGCTGAGTTGTCGCGATCATTCTGGAGATATGCACTAGAATCAGCTGCATACCTTTTGAACCGAGTTCCAACTAAGATTGTGCCTACCACACCATATCAGATGTGATGTGGGAAGAAACCCTATCTTAAGCACATTAAGACATGGGGATGTCCAGCTTTTGTCAAAAAGCAGCATGCGGACAAACTTGAGGCACGCTCAGTACAGTGCAAGTTTGTGGGATATCCAAAGGACTCCAAGGGGTATTTCTTCTATTGCGAAGAGGAACAAAAAGTTTTTGTTTCTCGTCATGCCTACTTCTTGGAAACTGAATTTTTGGAAAATCAGATAAGTGGGAGAGCAATAGAACTGGAAGAAATTCCAGAACCACGAGCTATTACTGAAAGCTTAGTAGAACCAGAGGGTTTGAAAGAACAGGACATTCCTACGCCGCTCCGCAGGAGTAGTAGGCAGTCTCATCTACCCGAGTGATACTACGTTTTTCTCATAGACAGGGATAGAGAGGATTGCATCATTGATAATGATGAGACGACTAGCTTCCAGCAGGCCATTCAGAGCGTTGACTCGGTAAAATGGATGGATGCAATGCGGACCGAAATGGAGTTCATGTACACCAACAAAGTATGGAATTTGGAAGTTGCTCCAGAAGGGGTAAAACCCGTAGGATGCAAATAGATCTTCAAGAGGAAGATTAGTGTAGATGGGAAGGTTGAGACCTATAAGGCTAGACTTATTGCAAAGGGTTTTCGTCAAAGACCTGGTTTGGAATATGACGAAACCTTTTCTCTAGTGGCTATGCTCAAATCCATTCGGATCCTTCTTACCATTGCTGCCTTCCACGATTATGAGATTTGGCAGATGGACGTAAAGACCGCTTTTCTAAATGGAAATTTAGAGGAGTGTCTATATGGACCAGCCAGAGGGTTTCATTCAGATTGGGAGCAGCGGAAATGTAGGGTTGCTAGGCACACTGACAAGGGTCTACGAGGAATCAACCATGCTCGATTTAAAATTTAGTCGTGCTAAACAACCCAAAGCCGGATCTTTAAACTAGAGTTTATGCGAAAACAAACATGTTAAACAGTTTAACACTAAGTGAGAGGGATTACAACCTTTGTAGATCCGGTCCTTCACTTCTAAAGCTCCATGTTGTGGTCCCTTCGCTGCGATCATCGTGTTCCAGACTCTCGAGAGGCTCCACGAAGAGAAAGATGCAAGCTTGCTTCCGATCTTCGATAACAAAGATGATCTACCTTGAAGTTTCCTTAGCACAAACTTTCACACACTAAATGAAGTGAACACCCTCATCTAAATGGCAAGGATAGATGTGGATGATGAAGTAGGATTTTTGCTCTCTTTTGTTTTCATATTCTCACATATAAACATCACTTATGAAAAAGCTAGTGAAACTTTTTCATCAAGAAGGAAGAAGCAAGAAGAAGAGCTCAAACCTTTTGTGATGAATAATGAATTATTATAGTGGTTACAAATCTAACCAAGGGTTAAGCATGAAGGAGTTAACCCTTGTAGAGAATTAACTAGAGTTAATGGTTTGGATTGGGTTAACATAATATCTTCACAAAATATCAAGAAAAACACAAAGTCATGAAGCTTCATGAAGCTTCATGGAAGCTTCATGCAAAAGCTAACCCTAATCCAAACCCTAACCAAGTTTAAACCCTAAACCATTGTTAAATTTGTAACCCTAACTTGTTACAACATTATATATCACATATACAATATATTTTGTAACAATAGAAAATAATACAATTAACATATATCGCATATATATATCAATGTATTATTCCGTGAGAAAATGAATCTTTTAGTGAGCTAATATTAGTTAATGCTATTTAATATATCATATATATTATTATACATTAAATTATCGAATCAACACTTGATCCGATAATCTGGCTTTTTCATAAATAACCGACTAATACGATGACCCGGCTATATCACATATACCCGGCCGATATCTTATATCGCGATAATTCAATACGGTATCACATACCGCATTATCCTCGGTCCCACACATATCACATATGTGCTCCTACTCCGTTTTTCCTGAGCCAAGAAACCTCTGTGTAGGACTCTAAAGAATCGTCAATACGCCGGCAGTAGGTGATGATCATATCAAACACCCACAAGCTGCAAGCAGTCAGCTAAACGTTACAGCCACCCAGGTATTGAGCGCTCAGAAGATCAACAAGCAAGCCTGTACATTCTCCTGTGAATCCAATCAGAAACACTCCCATACAGTCCGGTCTCATCGTCTGATATGTCGCATATCTAGCCTAGGGGTGGTAAAACGTCAGACCCCAATAACTCGATAAGTCGTGTCGATATGAGGTCTATAACAGTTCGAGAAACTACTGATAACACTTACCAGTAAATCTCAGCAACCCTGGCCATGGATTTCATGTTATAGCCAATCGAACACAGCACAACATCAACTCCCTATACCGGGAGAGACGAATCCCCTCCTATCGCTCATTGCCTTCATGTGATTCGGTACTGTACCCAAAATCCACCTTTTTGCATGCCCTCTTGGACGTGGTATGATGGAAATCAAAGCACAGTGGGAATCACACAAGACTCTATGACGATCTCGGGTCAACAGACTACTCTGTACCAGTGTCACCGGAGAACTGCCATCTGACGTGAGGTATAATACCATCTGGGAGTTCTCGGCGAGTCCGTCCGGAGTACCCAGTCTCTACTGAGCACCCGTACACCATCCTTGATGTCAAACACCGATGGATATGGGATCATCCATCGCCCATCATATGGGTCAAGATGCGTATACACTAGTCTACTCTGGTGTATCGGTGTCCTATCTCGATACACTCTCGACTAGGAACAGTTATAGGATGTACTCGTTGACTACCGTGGCCCCACTAGTATGATCTCATCATAGTCCCAGTAGTCGAGTACATATCCTAAGGGCTTTATCAACATGTAACATAGAGACAATCAGAGTACATGTTAAGATAAAGTACAACCAGATAGCATGCTATCATGTCGAGCAAGAAAGTCCTCCCTATATATGTCCAAGCATCCATTACAATATACATCGTATGTACAGTAATGGCCTCTAGGGCATACATATAACTAACAATCTCCCACTTGCACTAGGGCCATCTGTTGTGGTATCACATACCCAACAATTAGCTGCGGTTGAAGTATCTCATACTCAACCATCCCATAAAAGTCTCTACTGGGAAAAAGGCCTTCGTGAGTGGATCCGCGCTGTTGTCCTCTGTGTTTACTCTCCTAACCTCGATCTCCCTGGAGATCAACCATTTTCATGATCAGGTGATACTGCCTAAGAATTATATCTGGATTTCAGATGGGACGGGGGGTTCCTTGGCAAAAGACACAACTCCATTGTCACACAATGGTAGGAACGAAGTTCATCTCATGAACTTATATATATCCAGACTGCCTCTTTGGTAGCATCCTTGGTAACGATGTATCTTGCCTTTAATCGTCTAGTATGTCACGGTATCTAGCTTGGAACTCTTTCAACATACCGTCACTCCACTTAGGGTAAAGACAATGCTTGCGACTGATATTCAGTCGTCCTTATCACCCTGGAATCGTTTCCAGTTATTCCCCCAGGATCGATTGATACCATTTCACTACAACTAGTGAGTATCCTAACATCCAATTACATCTATCTCATAGATCCAAAACTCAGGATTTAGGAGGTATCATTTTGATCCTATATAGAGAATCATTGTGATAAGCGGAGATTGACCAAGCGCAGCATAGGAAACTCCTTCCCTATCAAGAGTGTGTCATCCACGTACTCTACGAAGATCACCACCATACTCCCTACTACCTTTTTTTATATACAAGGTTCATCTACCATTTTGATGAACTCAAACTCTTTGACCGCCATATCAAAACAGACGTTCCAACTCCGCGATGCCTGTTTTATCATATAAAACATCTTGCACATGTTTCCGCTGCTCCCACTGTCTACGAAGCCCTCTGGCTGTGTACTTATAGACGCTCTCTTCTAAAACATCATTTAGAAAAGCAGCCATGACACCCAACCACCAGATATCGTAGTCATGGTATGTAGCAGTGGCAAGTAGGATCTGGATGGACTTAAGCATAGCTTTGAAAGTCTCAAGTTTTCCATGTACACCAAGTAATCTTCTCAAGATATACTTGCTCCTGATGGGGATTTAACCCTTCAGATAAAGCAACCAAAGTCCATATTTTGTTGGTGTATAAGGATTCCATCTCAGATCGATAAGCATCCAGCCATTCTTACAGAGTCCCACTCCTGATGGCCAGTTCGAAACTAGTTGGATCATCTCATGATACAATCCTCGCTCCCACTGTCATAGAGAAAACCGAAGTATCTCTCAGGTGGGTGAGGAACCCTACTAGATCGGCGGAGTGGCTGAGATTCGTTGGAAACTATTGAAACCTTTGGTTCTACCAAATCATCTGCTGTAGTTTGTATAGCTGGAACTCCTTCCAGTTCTACCTCATGACCACTAATTTCTTCACAAGAAATTCCCTTTCACAAAGGTGGCATGCTGAGAAACAAAATATCTTTTGTTCCTCGGTTAGGTAGAAGATATTCCCTTGCGTATGCTTGGGATATCCAATAAACTTCCATAGATCTAACTTTGCCTCGAGCTTGTCCGGATTTTGCTTTTTAGACATAGGCTGGACAATCCCAAATCTTAACAAACTTAAGATATGAGCTCTTCCCTTTCCATATCACATATGAAGTGGTAGGCAACTGATTTGATTTGAACCCTGTTCAATAGGTATGCAGCTTCTCAACTGCATAACTCCCAAAAGGAAATAGGAAACTCAGTAGTACTCATCATAGAGCACACCATATCTAATAGGGTGAGTTTTCTCCGCCCCGATACACCGACATGCTGTGGTGTATACGGAGGAGTAATGCTGAGAGAGAATCTCATTCTTCTTTAGAATAGTCCAGGAATTCCGTGCTCAAGAATTCTCCTCCTTGATCTCATCAAAGGACATAATACTTATACCCGTATTTTGGTTCTCTACTTCTGACTTACATTCTGTGAATATCTCAAAAGGTTCGGACTTGTGTTTCAACAGGAACATATGTCTGAATTTTAAGAGATCATCAGAGAATGTAATGAAGTACAAAGAACCGGTCTTGGCATGTGTAGACAGGAGACTTTCATATATCAGCTTGTATCAATCCCAAGAGTTTACTAACTCTTTCTCTGTTTTCAATAAACAGAGCTATGGTCATCTTATCTTTGTGACAAGACTGGAAAGTTTCACAAGATGTAAATTCAAACAGATTTAAATATGCATTTAAATGTAACTTAGCTGGTCGGGCCGCATTGATATGACCTAGTGTACAATGCCTCAAGAAGGATTCGTTCATTTCTGAACTCTTCCTCTCGTGTGTGTTCTGTATACTAAGAACTGTAGTTTGATTTAGAACGTCAATACTCTTAGATAACGTGCTTGAACCGATCAACTCTTGATATAAGAAATGTTCAAAACATTATCCAAGAATACAAAATTATATCCTTTCTTTACTAATAAAGAGAATGATATGATGTTGTATATCAGGTTCGGTATCTAATAACATTCGTTCAGAATCAATGTATTCTGGTAATACAGGATGATAGTGACCAACAGACTTGGCTGCAACACTTGCACCGTTTTCTGTCTCATGAAACTTATCACCCGTTCTCAGTTCTCTACCTTTCTGTAGCCCATGTAACAGATTACATATGCGGGATCCTGATCCGGCATCTCATACCCAGGACGTAAAGGATACTGAGAAATAGTTCTCTGTAATGAACACACCCGAAGAAGATGCATCAGCATAAACTTTCTTCGTTTGGGCGGCACGGGAAATCTGGTATTCCCCAATTTCCTGCTCTGTCTTATAACAATTATAAGTTGGAGCGGGACCAAAATTCCCCAGCTCAGTATAACAAGCGGGTTCGGTCAATTCATCCGTTTTATTATCTTGATTAAGGTGTGATATGGTCGCTACCTGGAGAGAGAGAGAGAAGAAAACACTCAGCGTATGCTCTTGCAAGATTAGATTGGTTATCTAATATATCTAATCAGGATGTCTCCCACTTTTTTAGTCAAATCTTCCTTCAAACCCTAAAAGAAAAGACTAGCCGGGATTAATTACACTCTACAAGTTCGCCAATCTTTCAGCCAGGCCAGTGTCGGTACTTTAAGGGAGGTTCCCCGTGCTTTCGCACGGACCTAATTAAAGTAAACCTCATTTTCCCAGAGGCATAACTCCGTTAACACCTTTCTAGACACCTACTTGATCTGCTAATTGTAATGTGTAAAACACTCATAGGAGTAACTCTTACTCGCAGCGGGTATCGGGATCCAACTATCTCATAGAAGGTATGCAATCTCATTGCAAATTTCAACACTTGAAATTCCCAATAATATTTTACCCTAGCATCCTATGACCTTGACGCAGGCCAACAAACCAGAGTGCGCTAGTCAAGTTCAACCCGTTATTTCTTGATTGAATTAAACCCACCCGCACGACCCTTGACGCGGGCCAACAAAGTCACACGACTACCCTAATCCAATCTGCATCATATGCAAAAACAGATAAATACTAGTTAGCTACCGCACACTACGCCTTGACGCAGGCCAACAAACGTAGCATGAATAATAAGTAGGACTTATCTGAAATGACGGAGGGCTACGACAGGTTTTTAAGAAAACCCTTTGCGTAATGAACTTGATATCGTTGTAGAATCGAGTGATTTTAAATGGAGTGTTTTTGAGGCTTTTCTAGTTTTGCTAAAGAGGTCACTCCCGGTGAAGGGATCGTCGGCTCTTTCCACATCGAATAAGGTGTAGGATATTTCACAAATATCACTATGCAAAGCAAGAACTATAGAAGAAATCAAAAGACAAACCGAGTTTGTAGCATCTGCTAGTTTCACTAAAGAGGTCACTCCCAGTGAAGGGATCTCGGCTCATTCCTTATCGAATAAGGTGCTGGATGTTCTACAAGGAACACCGCTATGCAAAGCAAGAACTAGAGCTACCAGTTTTTAAACAAGTTTCTACAACATCTTTAGGTTTCTTTTAGTTTTATTAATCTCATTAATGAAGTCCTATTTTATTATGCTTCACAAGCATCTCATTTGAAACGAAATCTGCAATATAACATATATCTCATATATATAATATAAACATTCGTCTCAGGCAGTAATATGATCTCATCACAGAACATTGCAGCAGAAGAAACATATATGAAATATTGGATATAGTAGGACATCCGTGTTTTAAAACGAGCCTGTATAAAACACGGATTCCACGGTCGCGATGAATAGCCAAACCCACATCCTTAGACCCCTACGAGAGCGGCAAGCAACACTGCCAATTTTAGAGTTAGGAGACCTGGTCTCGACTCCTCGAGATGGTCTCCCACTGGACCCCAGAACCCGGTTACTTATGCTCCCCGCCTTGGGTCTACCTAATGCGGAAAAGTAAATAATATACAATGGTGACATCATCCTCAGCTCGGAAGTGCCCCAATAAAAGAATTGTAAGCCCGCGGCGGCGCCCCGGCCGTCGATCCGACGCCGGAGACGCGGAAACAAAAACTTTCAAAAACTAGAAACCGGCACCACCGCGCACTTTTCACCTGGATCGGCCATTAACCTAGCTAACTAGCAAACTAAAAGATGGGTGAAGAGTTATACCAAGCGATCCGTGTCCTTCAGTCTTCATCTCCACTCCGAACTCCAGTGGAATCTCCGTCCATCATCGTCTCGTCGGAAAGGGCACCACGTAGACGGAATCTTTTACAGGCTCCCACCTCTTGACCGAGGCAACTCGGGCACGAAGTTGGCTAGACGACGCATCCAAGACTTGCTATAGGATAGTGTATTAGCCATGTCTCTTTAAGGTTCATGAAGTTGCCTTGGATGAAGTTGTGGAGGAATGAAGTTAAGAAAAATGATGCTTTCATTTTTCCTAGCAAGATATGAGATGAAGAAAGAATGCCACACATGCAAAAATGAACTTCTCTCTTCCTCACTCATGAAGTGGCTGGCCCCCCCTCAAGCATGAGAATGGTGGTGGAGCAAAAGAAAAGTCACAAAGATATATGAAGGAAAAAGAAAATGATAATGAGAAAATTGTCACACATCTTTCTTATCTAAATCTTTTCACCAACCATCAAAACAAAAGCAAATGAATGGACAAGAATGGAATCTCATGATTATGAAGCCACACTTATGCAAGAAAAACCTCCACAAAAGAGTTATTTGCAAACTGCAAATAACCCCCTCCAACAGAAAGTCCGGCCGTGAAGGAATAAAAGAAAACCGGCCGGAACAGAATGCAAACTGGCAACTTCAGAAAACTGATCCCGTAATAAATTACAGGAAAACCCCGCTACTGCATAAACATGCCCGCATTTGTATTCCCACTGAACACAAATGCAAAGAGACAAAACTACACTATCTAATACTAGGATCCGGCTTAAGCTAAAGTCGGCTAGTAAAATCCATCCGATCACGATCCGTGCAATACCGCACGTGTCTGATCGAACCCTGCCATATCTCCATACGGCCTCTATAGCGTTTCGCCCGAAACCTGAGTAACTGAGTGTGGTGGACTCTAAAGACTCGTCAATACTATGGCTGTGGATTTAACCACTAGCATGTCAGAGGTATAAGTCAATACGTGACGGGCTACCAGGTATTGACCAAAAGGGACATCGATGAGAGCACTCATCCTGACACCCTACTGAGCCTGTCAGTGACAATATCCGTACAGTCCGGTCCGTTCTTCTATGAGCATCGCATGGCGGGCCTAGGGGGTTGGTAAAAGTCAGACCCCCAAAAGCGGTACAAGCCGTGTCGGAGTGTAGCCCAGAACACCGTGAGATACTACTGGAATACCTACCAGCAAATCTCCTGCCTTGGCCAAGGACTTTTCATGTTCTGGCTCTCCTCGACACAGCGCGACCTCACCCCCAATACCGGGAGAGACGAACCCCTGCAGATCCGCTCACTACCTTCATGTGGCTCGGGACTGTACCCAACTAAAACCTGTTTGCACGACTCCTTTGAGCCATGGTAGGGTAGTAATCAAAGCACAGTGGGAACTCATACGAGACAAATGACGATCTCAGGTCGATGAACTAACCTGTACACATGTCACCAGGGAACTGCTATCTGATGTCTGGTATAATCCCAACTAGCAGGTTCCCGGCGAGTCCTGTCCGGTGTACTCATAACCCAATGAGCACCTGTATACATCTTAGGTGAACCAACTGACACCAGTGGCTTGTGAGACCGGCCACCGCCCCTCGTCGGGGTCTCGACTGTATACACTAGTCTACTCCGGAGTATCAATGCCCTGTCTCGAAACTCCCACGACTAGGGACCTTTTAAGGATGTGCTTATGAACTCCAGCTCTCACGTATATGATCGCCCTCATACTGCTAGAAGTCAAGCAAGAATCCTAGGGGCTCTATCAACGTGTAATAGCGACTCGTAAGGTCACCTAAAGCAGTACACGATGATAAAGATAAACCAGATAGCATACTATCATCTCGAGTAAGACTGTCCTACTGGGACAGGTCCCCCCCTCAATCATTGCAATCACGTGCCTGTGATCCAATAATTGACTCTGAGGGCACTATCTCCAACAATCTCCCACTTGCACTCAAGGTTAATTATTGCGATGTCGCATACTCACAGCCCGTGTGATACCGAACACCCAACTCCTCTACTAGTCAGTCTCACAAAGCTCGTTTGCGAAACTATTGCGTTCGTGGAATAGCCTCAGTGAGTGGATCCGCTCTGATGTTTCTTTCTATGTCTCTCTATATCTCAAGATCGCGGAGAGAGCCATCTCCCGAAATGAGCAATACCTGTCTTAGAATGTGTCTTGATGTCTGATGGGACCTAGCTCATAAATGAACTCCAAATCCAAACTTCTTAGTCTGTATCGTCAACTGAACTTAATCAGTATCCTGCGCCATGCCTTCCCTCAGTATCCACCTGGACCATCTGTCCAAAATACTGCCCTTCGTCAGAGGGAAAAACTATAACTCTGACAGCCACTCTGCTGTCCAGGTCACCTTGGAAGCCTGGAATGACAACTGTCTCCCGAAGGAGGCTGCCGTTATCATTTCCCTAGAACATGCACTTATGTCCTAAAACTGCTTCCGACTGTTTCTCCAGGATTGGATTAATATCAACTTATTGCATCTACTGCAAGAACAACATCTGGTGTGGTACTTGACATCTCATGATGACTCAATTGCCTAAGCAAGTGATCTGCCAATCATGCACATCCCTCTCCCCTTTAGTCTGTAAGACACCTTTAGAGAGGGTGACTCCATCACCTGCAGGTACACCACCATGCCAGGAGTCGTCCATTCTAAATACTCTTAGAATGCTGTCTAAGTACCCTGATTGGGAAACCACCCAAATATAGATCTAAAACCATAGATCTAGTAACCAGAATGTACGATATAAGATCCAATTCCTATGTGGAGAAACCACTGTGTGACGACCAAAGTATAACCGATCGTAGTATAGGAATATCACTTCCTACTCTGTGTATGTCATCAAATACCAGGACATCACACCCTACTACCTTCTTAACAGATCCATCCCCTATTCTGATGAAGTCAAACCTATGACTATCACATCAGAAATAGATGATCTATCTCCGCTATATCTGCTTTAGTCTATAAATAGACATAATCTAACTGTCCACCAATGCTTCCGTTGCTCCCACTGACTACGACAACCCTCTGGCAGAGTCATATAGACGTACACTTCTAAAGCTAGTTTAGAACGACGCTATACTCATCCTCCTGCCGGGTCACACGGTCTGGAACAACAGCAATGGCAAGTCTGGGTAAACAAGAACCTCCCTGCCACCGTCCTTGAGCATACCGAAGTACCTCTCGGGTGCCTGAGGTTACCCACCATATCTGCGGAGTGGCCAATGGAATGTCAAACCGGATTGAATCTTTAGGTTCTTATCAAATCTTCAGTAATCGTTTGCGGTTCTGGAATCGCTTCCAGTTCTACCATACTCCCACTACTGTTTTCTGAAAAAAAAACATTTTTAATTAAAACTGCGACGAGTCAAGAACAATATCACTATTGATCTTCCAGATGGTAGAATATCAACCCTCGTCATAGCCCGGGTCAACCCACAAACAGCCATTACAGAAACGTGCCTTGTGTTATCCAGAGTCTGGTTTTAAGCATAAGCCGGACAACTCCCCGTACCTTAACAATGTCAAGATATGAACTGTTCTATATCCAAGAAACAGAGGCACTGATTTAATTGAACCAGATTCAAATCATGCAGCTGTCTCCAGTGCATGTCAACTAAATGGAAGGAGGCCGATCAGCGTTACTCAACTTAGGAGTACATCCAATTATGAGTAACCTGAAAGAGAAGCTAGTTCTCTTAACCATTACTATCAACTGAATACCATTCACAAGTATCTACATCTTCGATCATCTTGAAGAATCCCGATACTTGCAATACCTGGTTCTCTACTTTACTCTTATACCTATAACTCCTCAAAACTTAGACCCTGTGTTTCTACGAAACACATGTCTAAGAACTAGAGAAGTTAAAAGTAAACAGAATATAGTATGAGGACCAACCCCTCTGTCCTAAAGGACACTGGACAACATACAATACTCTGTATAAGTCCGCGGAGTCTAACAACTTATTCACTGTGTGTCGTAGGTTGAAAACTGTACTTATGGTTAAGAAGAATTACACCGCTGTTTAATGCTCCTTACCTAACCATCCACTGGTATAGGTAAATGTCATAGACATAATTTCAAAAAGGTATGTCTCACTCTATTAAAATAGACGTACAAATATATCAATTTGAAATTGGTGCACAACAACGGATATTCAAAACCAAATATTTGCCGACCGGCAAACAACCCAGGCGGCTTCCTCAAATATCACCAATTACAACGAATCCCGATATAATGAGGATGGTCACCTAATTCCCAATAACTTACTCCCTCTCATCATCTGTAAAACCATATAGATGTGAGAATCCAACCTGGTAAATACATACCCTGGAGCAAGTATCTAATTGGGAAATCAGTTTTCTTTTAACAGTACACAGTGAAACTGAAACATTAAAATGTTTCGATGGGGTATTCTGGTATTCCTAGTAATGCCTCTTCCATTATCCAGATTCACAACTGTAACCGTATAATTCTTTGCCACTTCTCCAAATCCCTTTTTATGTCTTTAGTCATTACCTTCTGTACACCCCTTTAGGCCAAATGGTTTTCTTCCTTCCCTACCGTTCGGCACCAGCTTATGGTTTGGAAGAAGACTATCCAATAAGCATAATGGGTTGTACTGTCCTAATCCTAGGAACACTCGCAACGCGAGAGAAGGTGAAGATAAAAGACACCTGAATGTACTTTATTCCTATTTCTCCTGGACCAGGATCCATCCCCGAACTGGAACAAGTTCCTTTCGAGTTCGTATATAACCATACGATGGACTATCTAATAAACTTGGGATCTTCGTAGTGATACGGAGTGTCCTGAAGAAATACAAAGGTGATTTAGGATTGGCGAAGAAATACTTGGTTTGGTCGTGAATAGCAGTCGCAATTTACTTTGCCCTCTTACTAATCCCTTGCTTTGTCTTAACTTAATACCTTCTGTACACCGTTTAGGCTAACTGGTTTTCTTCATTCCCCACCGTTCGGTACCAGCCTAAGGTTTGGAAGAAGACTATCCAATTTGCGTAATAGGTGTACTATCTCGTAAGCCAAGGAGTACTCGCAATCTGAGAGAGAAGGTAAAAGGAAAAGACAACTGAATAGTCCTATTCGTTTTCTCCAGAACCGGAAACCATCCTCGAATTCCTTCGAGTTCTTATATAACCATACGATGGTTTTGTCCAATGGAAGTGGTCGTTCGTAGTGATACGGGGTGTCCCGGAGAAAAAGGGTAAAAGTAGGAGTGGCAAAGAGGTTTTCAACTCTGACAATCCAAAAGCCAGTGTTAAGAAGCTTCGGTCAACTTGGTCACTGAGTCATAGTCTAGGGTCGGGTCAATGGTCGCTGCCAAAGAGAGAGAGAAAAGAAACACTCATCGTGCACTCTAGCCTAGATCAGAATGGTTATCACTTTATCTAATCTGGAAACCTCCCACTGTAACGTCAAATTCTTCCCCAAACCTGAAAGAAGAATTAGCTGGGATCACCCGAGGAGTAAACCAACTCATCAGTGGGAATCGGGATCCAACTCTCATCGCATGATAACGTGATGGAATCCGCTCACGCTATCACACTCCAGAAGGTATGCGCATATCTGGCAAGTTTCAGTTCTTTTGAAACACCCGATGTGGATTTTTGCCCCATGCTCTTATGACCTTGACGAAGGCCAACAAATCATAAGTCACATGTCAAGTTCTACCCGTCATTGTCCAGGTTAATTTGAACCCACCCGTACAAGCCCTTGACGAAGGCCAACAAGGCTATACGACTGTCCCAAACCAACGCATCTATCTATGCAGCAGAAAGGCAACAAGCAGCTACCATACACTATGCCTTGACGAAGGCCAACAAACATAGCATGAATACTATGTGCTACCCATCTGAAACGACGAAGGGTTACGAATGGTTTCTGGCGAAAACCTTTAACGTAATGAACTTGATATCGTTGAAGGAACCGGATAGCTTTTAAAAATATAGTGACGAAAACCATTGCTAAAGAGGTCACTCCCGGTGAAGGGATCTCGGCTCTTTCCGCGTAGAATGAGGTGCAGGATATTCCAACTGAATACCATGATGCAAAGCAAAAGTAATCGGCTATAGTGAAGTTATTTCCCTGACGCAAACTTTTGTCCAAGGGGTCACTCCTTGTAAAGGGATCTCGGCCCTTGCCTCGTCGATTGAGGAGCAGGATATTCCAACTGAATACCACTGTGCAAAACAAAAGAGAATGCCCTTGCAATAACAGCTTTTTGAAAAATGTTCCAACAACATCAGAATAGGTTTGTTTATCTTGTATTGATCCGAATCAACGCAGTCCCATCAATTGATCACACCACAAAAGAACGAAAATATACCGATATACGTATATGCCATCCGCATTCGCCACTGGGTCCCGTCATCACCCGTTAGGTTAGCTAACTAACGACAGAGCGGGGATTGGACTAGCGCGGATGCAAAACATATACAACATCTACTAGTATATATATAATATATAATTTTCGCTCAAGACGTGATAAAAATGCAGCAACACAGATCAACACAGATATCTGGGATCTCCGGGTTTCACAGAGCAGCTGAAACCCGACGTTCCCCTGGTCGTGTGGATAGCCTGTGCAATGAAAATCCTAGACCCCTACGGGCGCGGCAAGTCACCGGCCAAAACCTGAAGCGAGGCAGCCCCCTTCAGCAATGTGAATGGACCACCCAACACTTCACGGAATCCGGTAATTTGGGCACCCCTCCTGGGTCAACCTATACCCCCTACGAGTGCGGCGAACAGCCCTCCAATTCTAGAGTAAAGCCCCCTCCGTCTCAACGCCATGAGATGCGGGCTCGTTGCCCTCTAGAACCCGGCTATCCGAGCACCCCTCCACGGGGTAATCCTAGTACAGAAAATAAAATATACATATAACGGGTACATCGACCACAACCTGGTCGTGCCCCAAAAGAATAGTACAAACAGGCGGTGACGGCAGTCCACATGTCGGACGCTCGCCCCGCAATATCAAATGTACATAATACAACAAAACAGTACTAGCATTGCATCCGGGCTATCCCCACCGACCGATCCGCAACAACACAGCAATATACAGAACATCAACGTGAAGGTCACGTTCGCAAATCCGTCTAACCGGGCTTTAGCAGTTAGATAGGATTTACCGATCAAGTGATATTCACGGTCGCAGATATAATGTAAATACTGTGAACTAACATGTTTAAAATATCTGATCGAACAAATTTATCAAAGCGGGCCCCAAGCAGTACTGTAGCACTTACAGAAAATCTAGGCCCAAAAAGAATGTCCCAAAAACCCCATTTCTCAGACTAGGACCCACTGGAAAAAAATGGTGCAACGAACCTATATTACTGCGGCGGAACCGCGGCCAAAGTGGGGTTATGGCCGCAGTTCTGCGGCCGTATAGTCGTATCAGGTTACCAAATTTTTTCAGTGTTCTTAGAATTCTCAGTACATGTTTCTGCAACGACCTGAAAAATTTTTGGAGCTTGAAAAAATTTCGACAGAAACATAAAGTATTGGAAAATGCGGTTTTTGAGGATTTTTGTTCGATCGGGTTTTAAACATACTAGAGCAAGCTAGGCATGGTTAATGGCGTGGCTCTGATACCAATGTAAGCCCGCGGCGGCGCCCCGGCCGTCGATCCGACGCCGGAGACGCGGAAACAAAAACTTTCAAAAACTAGAAACCGGCACCACCGCGCACTTTTCACCCGGATCGGCCATTAACCTAGCTAACTAGCAAACTAAAAGATGGGTGAAGAGTTATACCAAGCGATCCGTGTCCTTCGGTCTTCATCTCCACTCCGAACTCCCGTGGAATCTCCGTCCATCATCGTCTCGTTGGAAAGGGCACCACGTAGCCGGAATCTTTTACGAGCTCCCACCTCTTGACCGAGGCAACTCGTGCGCGAAGTTGCCTAGCCGACGCGTCCAAGACTTGCTATAGGATAGTGTAGTATCCATGTCTCTTTAGGGTTCATGAAATTGCCTTGGATGAAGTTGTGGAGGAATGAAGTTAAGAAAAATGATGCTTTCATTTTTCCTAGCAAGATATGAGATGAAGAAAGAATGCCACACATGCAAAAATGAACTTCTCTCTTCCTCACTCATGAAGTGGCCAGCCCCCCCTCAAGCATGAGATTGGTGGTGGAGCAAAAGAAAAGTCACAAAGATATATGAAGGAAAAAGAAAATGATCATGAGAAAATTGTCACACATCTTTCTTATCTAAATCTTTTCACCAACCATCAAAACAAAAGCAAATGAATGGACAAGAATGGAATCTCATGATTATGAAGCCACACTTATGCAAGAAAAACCTCCACAAAAGAGTTATTTGCAAACTGCAAATAACCCCCTCCAACAGAAAGTCCGGCCGTGAAGGAATAAAAGAAAACCGGCCGGAACGGAATGCAAACTGGCAACTTCAGAAAACTGATCCCGTACTAAATTACAGGAAAACCCCGCTACTGCATAAACATGCCCGCATTTGTATTCCCACTGAACACAAATGCAAAGAGACAAAACTATACTATCTAATACTAGGATCCGGCTTAAGCCAAAGCCGGCTAGTAAAATTCGTCCGATCACGATCCGTGCAATACCGCACGTGTCTGATCGAACCCTGCCATATCTCCATACGGCCTCTACAGCGTTTCGCCCGAAACCTGAGTAACTGAGTGTGGTGGACTCTAAAGACTCGTCAATACTATGGCTGTGGATTTAACCACTAGCACGTCAGAGGTATAAGCCAATACGTGACGGGCTACCAGGTATTGACCAAAAGGGACGTCGATGAGAGCACTCATCCTGACACCCTACTGAGCCTATCAGTGACAATATCTGTACAGTCCGGTCCGTTCGTCTATGAGCATCGCATGGCGGGTTTAGGGGGTTGGTAAAAGTCAGACCCCTAAAAGCGGTACAAGCCGTGTTGGAGTATAGCCCAGAACACCCTGAGATACTACTGGAATACCTACCAGCAAATCTCCTGCCTTGGCCAAGGACTTTTCATGTTCTGGCTCTCCTCGACACAGCGCGACCTCACCCCCAATACCGGGAGAGACGAACCCCTGCAGATCCGCTCACTGCCTCCATGTGGCTCGGGACTGTACCCAACTAAAACCTGTTTGCACGATTCCTTTGAGCCGTGGTAGGGTAGTAATCAAAGCACAGTGGGAACTCACACGAGACAAATGACTATCTTAGGTCGATGAACTAACCTGTACACATGTCACCAGGGAACTGCTATCTGACGTCTGGTATAATCCCATCTAGCAGGTTCCCGGCGAGTCCTGTCCGGTGTACTCATAACCCAATGAGCACCTGTATACATCTTAGGTGAACCAACTGACACCAGTGGCTTGTGAGACCGGCCACCGCCCCTCGTCGGGATCTCGACTGTATACACTAGTCTACTCCGGAGTATCAATGCCCTGTCTCGAAACTCCCACGACTAGGGACCTTTTAAGGATGTGCTTATGAACTCCAGCTCTCACGTATATGATCGCCCTCATACTGCTGGAAGTCAAGAAAGAATCCTAGGGGCTCTATCAACGTGTAATAGCGACTCGTAAGGTCACCTAAAGCAGTACACGATGATAAAGATAAACCAGATTGCATACTATCATCTTGAGTAAGACTGTCCTACTGGGACAGGTCCCCCCCTCAATCATTGCAATCACGTGCATGTGATCCAATAATTGACTCTGAGGGCACTATCTCCAACAATAATATTACATACAAATGAATTTTACATGAATGAAAAAGAAAAAACTCGCATCTCACATAAAAACCCCGGCTATTCAGAACGCGACGATCCAATATAACATATCACAGCAACACATAATATCTCATATCATCAATGTAAGCAAGTATGCGTATCCCAATTATCGTTGATGTATAGCAATGAAGCCGGCGATACACCACATACTACGCTTACGGTCACAGAAAAGAAAGTGTAAAACTACAACAGTTGGAATCTGCAACCTCTTTAGACATCGCATGCCTAACCAAATGAATTCCTTAGACATCGCATGCCTAACAGTTATAAACCCCGCATTTTAGTCTCATTATCGAAAACTCTTTTCAATATCAAGTCGGGCAATTCAACAAGATTCCCGACATCCTGATAGAATGCTCGTCGCAAACTTTAGTAGACGGCCACACCCCAGATGCCGTCGACGAAGTGCACTAAGGCGGAACACTGTTGCCGCGAGCACCCGAACGGATGCTTTTGGTGACAGGGTTCTCCTACAGTCACTTGGTCGGGGCTATGGGGCAAGGCGTCTATTAAGTTTACGCGGCGAGTATCCGCGTATGCTACGTGATTGCGACGGACTTTTGATCACATCAAAATTCCATGGCAACCGATCAACTGAGACTGAATTGCTAGATTTATAACATTCAAATTAGTTATCTCATAACTACTTGTGGATTCCAAATATTGTATTGCATTCCAGATAAATAGACAATGTTAAACTTTCCAATCGAATAATCAAACACCCAAGTTTTCCCAAATAGTTCTCAACACTTGAAATTAGTTTTGAAACATCCATCACATGCCACAGTACCAATGGTCCAGCCGTAGAAGGGTCAAGCCAACGCCTCATATATGGCACGCCGTACTGTCACAAACCCTAAGGTTTAGAGGCAGTTCAAGACGGTCACATAATCGAGTTAAGGTTTGTTGTCTTCTAGAGGGTCCACCGCGTTACTTGCACGACTTAGAACGTTCTTAAACTACGGAAAAATCCAACGTTTGGAAATTTTTGGGCAGGGGAAAAAGTGAGTTATTGATATCCGTTCGAACTTTTTAACATGTTCTAAAAATTACCCGGACAAACTAAACAAAGTTAAATTATTCGATTGAATCAACGAGTCCCCAATACAACCCTAGAAAACTCAACACATGAGTGGAATTAAAACATTTCCAGGAAAAATTGCCAAGAAAGGACCTAAAAATAAATATATGAAATTCCAGGGACTAATTCATAATTTCGGCCGCGGAACCGCCGCCAAACCCTTGGTTTGGCCGCGGTTCCGCGGTCATATGAGCGAATTAGTTGGCCGTACTTCACAGTAATTCTTAGTTTTTCATGCTTGTTTTTCTGAGCATTTTTAATTCATGAAAAATCACATTTTTGAAAAATATCCAGAGAGGGGTTCCAATTAGGGTTTCGGTGTTCGATCGGACTTTAAATTTCGTCTAGACTTCGCCTAAAGCTCTAGCTTTGCTCTGATACCACTGTAGGGATGCTAGGCACACTCACAAGGGTCTACGAGGCATCAACCATACCCGATTTAAAATTTAGCCGTGCCGAACAACCCAAAACAGGATCTTTAAACTAGAGTTTATGCGAAAACAAACATGTTAAACACTTTAACACTAAGTGAGAGGGATTACAACCTTTGTAGATCAGGACCTTCACTTCTTAAGCTCCGTATTGAGGTACCTTCGCTGCAATCATCGTGTTCCGGACTCTCGAGAGGCTCCACGAAGAGAAAGATGCAAGCTTGCTTCCGATCTTCGATAACAAAGATGATCTACTTTGAAGTTTCCATAGCACAAGCTCTCACTCACTAAATGAAGTGAACACCCTCATCTAAATGGCAAGGATAGATGAGGATGATGAAGTAGGATTTTTTCTCTCTTTTGTTTTCATTTTCTCACATATAAACATCACTTATGAAAAAGCTAGTGAAGCTTTTTCATCAAGGAGGAAGAAGCAAGAAGAAGAGCTCAAACCTTTTATGATGAATAATGAATTATTGTAGTGGTTACAAATCTAACCAAGGGTTAAGCATGAAGGAGTTAACCCTTATAGAGAATTAACTAGAGTTAATGGTTTGGATTGGGTTAACATAATATCTTCACAAAATATCAAACAAAACACAAAGTCAAAGCTTCATGAAGCTTCATGGAAGCTTCATGCAAAAGCTAACCCTAATCCAAATCTTAACCAAGTTTAAACCCTAAACCATTGTTAAATTTGTAACCCTAACATGTTACAACATTATATATCACATATACAATATATTTTGTAACAATAGAAAATAATACAATTAACATATATCGCATATATATCAATGTATTATTCCGTGAGAAAATGAATCTTTTAGTGAGCTAATATTAGTTAATGTAATTTAATATATCATATATATTATTATACATTAAATTATCGAATCAACACTTGATCCGATAATCCGGCTATTTCACAAATAACCGACTAATACGATGACCCGGCTATATCACATATACCCGGCCGATATCTCATATCGTGAGAATCCAATATGGTATCACATACCCCATTATCCTCGGTCCCGCACATATCACATATGTGCTCCTACTCCGTTTTTCCTGAGCCAAGAAACCTCTGTGTAGAACTCTAACGAATCGTCAATACGCCAGCAGTAGGTGATGATCATATCAAACACCCATAAGCTGCAAGCGGTCAGCTAAACGTAACAGCCACCCAGGTATTGAGCGCTCAGAAGATCAACAAGCAAGATTGTACATTCTCCTGTGAATCCAATCAGTAACACTCCCGTGCAGTCCGGTCTCGTCGTCTGATATGTCGCATATCTCGCCTAGGGGTGGTAAAACGTCAGACCCCAGTAGCTCGATATGTCGTGTCAATATGAGGTCTATAACAGTTCGAGAAACTACTGATAACACTTACCAGTAAATCTCAGAAATCCTGGCCAGGGATTTCCGGTTATAGCCAATCGAACACAGCACAACATCAACTCCCTATACCGGGAGAGACGAATCCCCTCCTATCGCTCATTGCCTTCATGTGATTCGGTACTGTACCCAAAAGCCACCTTTTTGCACTTCCTCTTGGACGTGGTATGATGGAAATCAAAGCACAGTGGGAATCACACAAGACTCTATGACGATCTCTGGTCAACGGACTACTCTGTACCAGTGTCACCGGAGAACTGCCATCTGACGTGAGGTATAATACCATCTGGGAGTTCTCGGCGAGTCCGTCCAGTGTACCCTGTCTCTACTGAGCACCCGTACACCATCCTTGATGTCAAACACCGATGGATATGGGATCATCCATCGCCCATCATATGGATCAAGATACGTATACGATAGTCTACTCTGGTGTATCGATGCCCTGTCTCGATACAGCCTTGACTAGGAACAGTTATAGGATGTACTCGTCGACTACCGTGGCCCCACTAGTATGATCTCATCATAGTCCCAGTAGTCGAGTACATATCCTAAGGGCTTTATCAACATGTAACATAGAGACAATCAGAGTACATGTTAAGATAAAGTACAACCAGATAGCGTACTATCATGTCGAGCAAGAAAGTCCTCCCTGTATATGTCCAAGCATCCATTACAATATACATTGTATGTACAGTAATGGCCTCTAGGGCATACATATAACTAACAGGAAAGGTGTGCAAGTTGCTTAGGTCCATTTATGGATTAAAGCAGTCATCGCGGAGTTGGAACATCTGTTTTGATGAGACGGTCAAAGATTTTGGCTTTATCAAAAATCCAGATGAACCATGCATCTATAGAAAAAGTGTAGCACTATTTGTCGTATTCCTCGTTTTATACGTGGATGACATTCTCTTGATAGGAAATCACATTCCTATGCTACAATCTGTCAAAGGGTTCTTGTCACACAGGTTCTCCATGAAAGACCTGGGTGATGCCTCTTACATTCTGGGGATCCGGATCCATCGTGATAGATCCAAGAGGATATTAGGACTTTCACAGTCCAGGTACATCGACACCATACTGAAAAGATTCAGTATGGAAGATTCCAAGCACGGTAATCTACCGGCTTGTCACGGGATCACCTTCTCCAAAGAGATGTCTCCCAAGATTGATTTGGAAAGGGATCGCCTGTCTATTATACCCTACGCTTCTGCGGTAGGCTCTATAATGTATGAGATGTTGTGTACTAGACCAGATGTAGCTTATGCACTGAGTGTAGTAAACCGGCATCAGTCAAACCCTGGGGAGAAGCACTGGATAGCGGTAAAGAACATTCTCAAGTACCTGAGAAGGACTAAGGAGATGTTCTTGGTGTATGGTGGAAAAGACCTCCAGATCGAGGCCTTTGCTGACTCCAGCTTCCAGAGTGACAAGGATGATTCCAAGTCCATGTCAGGTTATGTCTTTACCCTCAATGGAGGGGCGGTGTGTTGGAAGAATTCCAAACAGGAAACCATTGCTGACTCGATGATGGAAGCGGAATATATCGCTACTTTTGATGCCGCAAAAGAAGCCGTCTGGATGATGAAGTTCTTGAAAGAACTTCAGGTGGTTCCGTCCATTGTTGATCCAATACCTCTGTATTGTAACAACAACGGGGCTATAGCTTTAGCAAAGGAACACAGGTCCCATCAGAAGTCCAGACACATCTTAAGAAGATATCACCTGATCAGGGAGATCGTGGACCGCCGGGAGATCAAGGTTCGGAGGATTGCTACAGAAGATAACACTGCAGATCCATTCACGAAGGCCTTACCCCAGACTCAGTTCGAGCGGCTGATCGGGATGATAGGTCTTCGATACGCCAGTACATGGCCTTAGTGCAAGTGGGAGATTGTTGGTGTATATACCCTAGAGGCCATTACTGTATCACACTAGTTTGTATATTACTTGATGGAAGCTTGGGATATTCACAGTTGTATAGACAATCTTGCTCGAAATGGTAGTATGCTACTTGGTTTGTTTCTACTTTAATGTGTGCATGTGTTTCTTTTAGCATATCGCCTATACACATTAGTGGAGCCCTTATGATCTTTGTTTGATTACCAGCGTTGTGATGGCAGTCACACTAGTGGAGGCTGGGTAATCTACAAGCACATCCTTATACAAGTCCCTAGTCGTAGGATTATCGAGACGGGGCATCGATACTCCGGAGTAGACTAGCGTATATGCTTCTCATCCCAGCAGGGGAGATGGTCTGTGCCACAGCCGTCAGTACGTCGTACTTGAGATAGTATGCGGGTGCTCGTTAGATTACGAGTACACTGGACAGGACTCGTCGGGAACTGTTGGTTGGTACTATACCTATCGTCAGTTATCAGTTCCCAGGTGACATGAGTACAGCTTAGTCCGCTGACTTGACACTGTCACTTCGCCTCGAGTGTGTTCCCACTGTTCTTAGATTGCTACCTTACCACGGCTCAAATGAGTCGTGCAAACAGGTAGCAGTTAGGTGCAGTCCCGAAGCACTTGGAGGCAGTGACGGTTAGACAGGATTCGTCTCTTCCGGTATTGGGGGTTGATATCGCGCTGTGTCTAGGAGAGCCATTACACAAAGTCCCTGGCCAGGGCAAGCGAGATATAGTGATAGCGTTTCCAATGTTATCTCAGGGTGTTCTGGGCTACACTCCGACACGACTTGTACCGCTATTAGGGGACTGACGTTTACCGCCCCACTAGGCCCTCCATGCGATACTCTCAGACGAACAGACCGGACTGTACGGAGATTGTCACATTCAGGCTCAGTAGGAGTTCGGATGGGTTCACCTCATCAGTCTTCTTATCGGCATCTACCTGGGGACCGTTACGTACAGCTAGTATCGCTTGCGGCCTGTGGTTAAACCCACTGTCAGCGTAGTGTCGAGTATTTAGAGTCCCACAAAGAGGGTTATTCGCCTTTGGACAGAACAGAGTAGAGGTCGCATGGTTTTGCGACAGGGTTCGTTCACATCTGCGCACTTGTGCACGTTTGGTGTCCGAACAGTTATTACTAGCGGGCTTTGGTTTAAGCCGGATCCTAGTATATGTTTTGGGATTGATTTTATCTCAGTGTATTCGTGTTCCTCGGAACATGGATGCGGGTGTGTATGCACAATTGACAGAGGCGGAGGCGGAGGATTCTCATTAGGGTTGATGACCGTTGTCTTTTTCCAAACCCTAATGAATATATGAAATATGATTAATAATATTAATTAAAGAAAATTGTGTTATGGTTAGGGTTGTTGACCATTTGACCATGGTTGACTTGTTGACCCAAGTTGAAAAGTTGACCATCATCATTTCACACAAAAGATGCTCTTTGATCTTAGCAAAATTCATTAAATGTGAAATGATAATGGTCTTTTCAAATCAACCATCACCTTTTTCTTTTTGATTATATTGTTAATTGATAATTCACATATATGTGAATATGGTTGCTAATTTCATTTGATTCTCTAATATTCATTCTCTCTCACCCTCTTCTTCTCTCTCAAAGCAAAAATCTCTCATGAGTTGAGAACCATTTGCTTTTGAGATAAAACACCAAAACTCATCTCTACTCATCCTAAGGTTCTAGGTTTAGCAAACCTAGCACTTTAGTTACCTCAAGTTTGAGGAAGGAGCTCAAGGTAGAGGCCCTCGGGTGGATCTTTCTTCGGCAAGGGAAGGCGACGAGGAGGAACCATTCAACCCACTCTAAAGGAGCAAGAAGAGAAGGAGTTCAAGATTAGGTATAACCCACTAACCGAGTAGGTAAAACTTGTAGTTAGTTGCTAGTATTTTGTTTAGCAAAGATCCGTTTTCTAGTCTATGTTACCCTAGCCCTAAAAATCATTTTTTTTACCGTTTCCGCAACCCCGAAAGAACGGGGAAGGGTAACGTGGACTTACAGCTTGAAGGAACATTTGATAAAAACGGTGCGAGCCATCCTGATTACATAAGATAATAACCAATATAATCTTGCAAGAGCATACGCTAAGTGTTTTCTTCTCTCTCTCTAAGTAGCGACCATGTCAGGCCTTAATCAAGATAATAATATGGATGTATTGACCGAACCCGCTTGTTATACTGAGCTGGGGAACATTGGTTCTGCTCTATCTTATAATTGTTATAAGTCTGAGCAGGAAATAAGGGGATGCCACGATTCCCGTGCCACCCAAATGAAGAATGAGCATTTTGATTCATCTTCTTCGGATGTGTTAGTTACTGAGAACTGTCTCTCGGTACACTCTACGTCCTGGGTATTAGATACCAGATCGGGATCCCACATATGTAATCTGTTACATGGGCTAAAGAAAGGTAGACAACTGAGATTGGGTGATATGTCTCTATGTTGTAAAGAATGGTGCAAATGTTGCAGCCAAAGCAGTTGGTGAATATCACCATGTATTACCAAATGAGAATACAATGATCCTGAATGAATGTTATTACATACCGAGCCTGATATACAATATTATATCGGTTTCTTTATTATGTTAAAGAAGAATATAATTTTGTATTGCAGGATAATGTTGTGAACATTTTCCTTAATCAAGAGTTGATTGGATCAGGCCCATTATGTAATGATATATATGTTCTAAATCAAACCATGGTTCAAAGTATATAGAACACACACAAGAGGAGTAGTTCAGAAATGAACGAATCCTTCTTGTGGTATTGTAGACTAGGTCATATCAATTCGACACAACTAGCTAAGTTACATAAGGATGAATATTTGAATCCGTTCGAATTTTCATCTTATGATACTTGACAATCTTGTCTCAAAGGTAAAATGACTAATACTCCGTTTACTGGAAACAGAGAAAGAGTTGCCGAACTGTTGGGAATGATACATGGTGATGTATGCAGTCCAATATCTACACATGCCAGGGTTGGTTCCTCATACTTCATTATATTCATCGATGATCTCTCAAGATTCGGACATATGTTCCTATTGAAACACAAGTCTGAAGCTTCTGAGAAGTTCAATGAATATAAGTGGGAAGAAAAGAACCAAACTAGTAGAAGTATTAAATTCCTTCGATATGATCGAGGAGGAGAATGCTTGAGCACGGAGTTCCTGGATTATTTAAAAGAGAATGAGATTCTCTCTCAACTTACTCCTCCGTATACACCACAGAACAATGGTGTATCATGGCGGTATCGCACCCTATGAGATACGGTGCGCTCTATGATCAATAACGCTGAGTTGCCTGTTTCCTTTTGGGGTTATGCGCTTGAGATGCCGCATACCTATTGAATAGGGTTCCATCCAAATCAGTTTCTACCACTCCATATGAAATATGGTATGGGAAGAGACCATGTCTTAAACGAGTTAAGATATGGGGTTTTCCGGCCTACGTTGAAAAGCAAAATCCGGACAAGCTCGAGGCAAGGTCAGTACTGTATAAGTTTGTTGGATATCCCGAACATTCGCAAGGGTACATCTTCTACCAAACTGAGGAGCAAAAGATGTTTTGTTTTCTCAGCATGCCACCTTTTTAGAAAAGGAATTTCTTATGGAAGAAATTAGTGGTCATGAGGTAAAACTGGAAGGAGTTCCAGCTAAACAAACTAACAACTGATGATTTGGTAGAATCGGAGGATTCAATAGTTCCCAACGAACCTCGGCCTCTCCGCAGATCTAGTAGGGTTCCTCATCCGACAGAGAGATACTATGGTTTTCTCAATGACAGTGGGAGCAAGGATTGCATCATGGAAGATGATGAGCCGACTAGTTTCGAGCATGCCAGCATAAGTAGGGAATTTGTGAACTGGCTGGATGCTGTGCGATCTGAGATGGAATCCATATACACCAACAAAGTATTGACATTCGTAGTTGCACCTAAAGGGGTAAAACCCATCGGGAGCAAGTGGATCTTGAGAAGATTCATGGTATAGATGGAAAATTTGAGACTTTCAAGGCTGGTCTTGTTGCAAAAGGTTGTCGTCAATAACCAGGTGTGGATTTTGATGAAACCTTTTCTCCAGCAGCCATGCTTAAGTCCATCCGGATCCTACTTGCCATTGTTGCATACCATAACTACAAAATCTGGCAGATCGAAATCAAGACCGCTTTTCTAAATGGTGATTTAGAAGAGAGCGTGTACATGACACCGCCAGAGGGCTTCATAGATAGTGGGAGCAGTGGAAAGGTGTGAAAGTTGTTTAAATCAATATACGGATTAAAGAAGGTATCACGGAGTTGGAACATCTGTTTTGATGTGACAGTCAAAGAGTTCGACTTCATCAAAATGGTAGATGAACCTTGTATATACAAGAAGGTTGTAGAGAGTAAGGTTTTCTTCCTCCTATTATACGTGGATGACATACTCTTGATAGGAAATGGTGTTCCTATGCTACACTCGGTCAAGCTCCTCTTATCATAATGTTTCTCCATGGAGGATCTGGATGATGCCTCCTACATCTAGTGATTAAGATCTATAGAGATAGATCTAAGAGGATATAACATACTCACTAGATGTGGTGAGTATGTGTCAATCAGATCCTAAGGAGAAACACTGGAGAGCTGTGAAGAACATTCTTAAGTACTTGAGAAGGACTAAAGAAACGTTCTTGTTGTTTGGTAACGGTGAACTCCAACTGGAGTCCTTTACCGATTCAGGCTTCCAGAGTGATAAGGTCGACTGGAAGACAGTCACGGGTTTTTTCTTTACCCTCTGTAGAAGGACAATGTGTTGGAAGAGTTCCAAGCTAAATACCGTGGCAGACTCGACGATAAAAGGTGAATACATCGCTGCCAACGATGCTACCAAAGAGGTTGTCTGGGTATAGATGTGCATGAGATGAACTTGGTTCTTACCATTGTAGTGACAATGGAGCTGAGGCTTTAGCCCAGGAACCCCGGTCCCATCAGTGATCCAGACATATATTTAGGAAGTATCACCTGATCAGGGAGATGGTTGATCTCCGGGCGATCGAGGTCAGAAGGGTTGATAGAAAGAATGACACGAAGGATCCATTCACAGAGGCCAAAACCCCAGATACAGTTTGAGAGTTTTTGGGGCGTTGGCTATGAGATACTGCAACAACTGGCCTTAGTACATGTGGGAGATTATTAGTTATATGTATGCCCTAGAGGCCATTGTTGTACATGATTGTATATTACAATGGATGCTTGGACATATATAGGGAGGACTTTCTTGCTCGACATGATAGTATGCTATCTGGTTGCTCTTTATCTTAACATGTAGACTAGTATTGTGATACTATTTTTCTCTCACATGTTGATAAAGCCCTTACGATGTGTACTTGACTACCAGGACTATGATGGAAATCATACTAGTGGGGCCAGGGTAGTCCATAAGTTCATCCTTTAATTGTTCCTAGTCGAGAATGTATCGAGACGGGGCATCGATATTCCAAAGTAGACTAGCGTATACGCTTCTTGACCCATATGATGGGCGATGGATGATCCCATATCCATTGGTGTTTGACATCAAAGATGGTATACGGGTGCTCAGTGCAGACTGGGTACACTGAACAGGACTCGTCGAGAACTCCTAGATGGTATTATACCTCACGTCAGATAGCAGTTCTCTGGTGACACTGGTACAGATTGGTCTGTAGACCCGAGATCGTCATAGAGTTTGTAGGGTTAGCTTAGCACCTTAGCAAGGTTTTGGCAAGCATCAATCATGCTACTTTAAAAATTTTGGGGTGCTAAACAAACCCTAACCAAGATCTTAACTAGAGACATAGGGTAAACATAGCAAGTAAACAACTTTACTTCTAAGAGTTCGGGATTACAACCTTTGTAGTCCGTTCCTTCGCTTCATAAGCTCCGTGTTGAGGTCCCTTCGCCGCGATCATGATATACCCAGACTCTAGAGAGGGTCCATGAAGAGAAAGATGCAAGCTTGCTTCCAATCTTCAACAACTAAGATGATCTACCTTGAAGAATCTCAAACCCAAGCTCATGCTTGGTCCCATTTTATTATGCTTCCCAAGCATCAGATATGAAACGAAATCAACAATATATAATATATATCTCATATATATAATATAAACATTCGTCTTAGACAGTAATATGATCTCATCACAGAACATTGCAGCAGAAGAACATATATGAAATATTGGATATACTAGGATTTCCATGTTTTATATCAAGCCAGTATAAAACACGGTTTCCACAGTCACGATGAATATCCAAACCAACATCCCTAGACCCCTACGAGAGCGGCAAGTAACCCTGCCAGTTCTAAAGTTAGGAGACCCGGTCTCGACTCCTCGAGATAGTCACCCACTGGACCCTAGAACCCGGTTACTTGTGTTCCCCACCTTGGGTCTATCCTAATGCGGAAAAGTAAATAATATACAATGGTGACATCATCCTCAACCCGGAAGTGCCCCAATAAATGAATAAAACCCCCGGCTATTCAAAACACAACGATCCAATATAACATATCACAGCAACACATAACATCACATGTCATCAACGTAAGTAAATATGTGTATCCCAATTGTCGTTGATGTATAGCAACGAAACCGGCGATACACCACATATTACACTTATGGTCGCAGAAAAGAAAGTGTAAAACTACAACAGTTGGAATCCGCAACCATCTTAGACATCTCATGCCTAACCAAATGAATTCCTTAGACATCGCATGCCTAACAATTATAAACCCCGCATTTTAGTCTCGATCTCAAAAACACTTTTCAATATCAAGTCGGGCAATTCAACAAGATTCCCGACATCCTGATCTAATGCTCGTCGGAAACTCTAGTAGACGGCCGTACCCCTGGATGCCGTCGAAAAAGTGCACTAAGGCGGAACACAGTTGCCGCGAGCACCCGAACGGATGCTTTTGGTGACAGGGTTCTCCTACAGTCACTTGGTTGGGGCTATGGGGCATGGCTATCTATTAAATTTACTCGGCGAGTATCCGCGTACGCTACGTGATTGCGAAGGACTTTCGATCACATCAAAATCCCGTGGCAACCGATCAAATGAGACTAAAAACTGCTAGATTTATAACATTCAATTAGCCGATCAAGTAGGTGTCTAGAAAGGTGTCAACAGGGTTATGCCTCTAGGAAAACAAGGTTTATTTTAATTAGGTCCGTGCGAAAGCGCGGGGAACCTCCCTCAAAATACCGGCACTGGCCTGGCTGAAAGATTGGCGAACTTGTAGGGTGTAATTAATCCCGGCTAGTCTTTCCTTTTAGGGTTTGAAGGAAGATTTGACTAAATCAGTGGGAGTCATCCTGATTAGGTATATTAATAACCAATCTAATCTTGTAAGAGCATACGCTGAGTGTTTTCTTCTCTCTCTCTCCAGGTAGCGAACATGTCACGCCTTAATCAAGATATTAATACAGATGTATTGATTGAACCCGCTTATTATATTAAGCTAGGGAACGTTGGTCCCGCTCAAACTTATAATTGTTATAAGACAGAGTAGGAAATAGGGGATTACCAGAATTCCCGTGCCACCCAAACGAAGAAAGTGCATGCTGATGCATCTTCTTCGGGTGTGTTCATTACCGAGAACTATTTCTCAGTATCCTTTACGTCCTGGGTATGAGATACCGGATCAGGATCCTGCAAATGTAATCTGTTACATGGGCTACAGAAAGGTAGAGAACTGAGAACGAGTGATAAGTTTCAAGAGTTGGAAACGGTGCAATTGTTGCAAGCCAAGTGAGTTGGCAGTTATCACCCTGTATTGCCAAATACATTGATTCTGAACGAATGTTATTAGATACCGAACCTGATATACAACATCATATCGGTCTCTTTATTAGTAAAGAAGGATATAATTTTGTATTGATGGATAATGTTTTGAACATTTCCTATATCAAGAGTTGATCGGTTCAGGCACGTTATCTAAAAGCATATTCGTTCTAAATCAAACCACAGTTCTTAACGTACAGAACACACACAAGAGAAAGAGTTTAGAAATGAACGAATCCTTCTTGAGGCATTGTAGACTAGGTCATATCGATACGACCCGACTAGCTAAAGTTACATAAAGATGCATATTTAAATCAGTTTGAATTTACATCTTGTGAAACTTACCGGTTATGTCATAAAGATAAGATGACCATAGCTCCGTTTATTGGAAACAGAGAAAGAGTTAGTGAACGCTTGGGATTGATACATGCAGATGTATGAAAGTCCTTTGTCTACATATGCCAGGACCGGTTCTTTGTACTTCATTGCATTCACTGATGATCTCTCAAGATTCAGACATATGTTCCTGTTTAAACACAAGTCCGAATCTTTTGAGATATTCAATGAATATAAGTTAGAAGTAGAGAACCAAAACAGGTATAAGTATTATGTCCTTTGATGAGATCAAGGAGGAGAATACTTAAGCACGGAATACTTAAGCACGGAATTCCTGGACTATTCTAAAGGAGAATGAGATTCTCTCTCAGCATTACTCCTCCGTATACACCACAGCACGTCGGTGTATCGGGGTGTAGGAATGCTTGGCACTCTAACAAGGGTCTACGAGGCGTCAACCATGCCCGATTTAAAATTTAGCCGTGCCAAACAACCCAAAGCCAGATCTTTAAACTAGAGATTAGGCGAAAACAAGCATGTTAAACACAACACTAAGTGAGAGGGATTACAACCTTTGTAGATCCGGTCCTTCACTTCTAAAGCTCCGTGTTGAGGTCCCTTCGCTGCGATCATCGTGTTCCGGACTCTTGAGAGGTTCCACGAAGAGAAATATGCAAGCTTGCTTCCGATCTTCGATAACAGAGATGATCTACCTTGAAGTTTCATTAACACAAGCTCTCACTCACAAAATGAAGTGAACACCCTTATCTAAATGGCAAGGGTAGATGAGGATGATGAAGTAGGATTTTTGCTCTCATTTGTTTTCTTATTCTCACTCACTTTCATCACAAAAAGCAAAGCAAGAAAGCTTTTGCATCAAGGAAGAAGAAGAAGAAGAATAGTGAATAATCCTTTTGTGATGAATAATGAAAAGATGATAATGATGAATAATGCAACCATGGTTAACTAAACCTTTGTAGATATTTAACTAGGGCTAGGGTTTGGGTTGGGTTAAAGCATGAGTCACTTGAAAATATATGTAACGTTTTGAAAATCGTTTCGGTGAAATTTCGAAAAAAAACGGTAAAATAAGGGGGTTTTCTGTAAAAAGTCAAAATGCAAATATCTTTATTATAAAATTAAATATACATATTCTAGCTATGTAATTACTAGTATTTGGTGTTTATTGAGCCACTGGTGAAATTTCAAATTTTCTGAAAAAAATTATTTTATTATTATTTTAAGCCGTCACTGTAAGTCCACGTTGCGACCCCCGGTGCTTACGGGGAGGCGGAAACGGTATAAAAACAAATTTTTATCGCAAGAGGCAACATGGACTAAACAAGGTCGGGATCGTGTCTAAACTAAACTAGCAAACTTGCTAAAGAGATTTAGCTGCTCGGATGAAGATGGTTATACCTAAACTTGAACTCCTTCTTCTTCAAGCTTTTGTAGAGGTTGATGGTTCTCTTCTTGTCGCCTTCTTCCGTCGAAGATGGATCCACCTCGAGGGTTCAACCTTTGGGCTCTTTCTCGAACTTGGAGTGAAACTAGAATCTCCGGCTTGCTAAACCCTTGATCCTAGAGTGAGTAGAGAGTGTCAAAAGGGGGTGCTTTTCTTTTTAAAGAGAGGGATTCTCAACACATGAGAAGGGTTCTCTTTTGCTAGAGGAAGAAGAAGATGAAGTGAGGAGAGAGAAGCTAAATGAGATAATGAGCACTCTTTTTCTTTCTTGCAACCATAATGCAAAAGAAAAAGAATTATCAAATAATAATAATAATGATAATGAAAAGGTTGATGGAAAGTTTTAGAATGACCATTATCATTACCAACATTAAATGGTTTTGCAAGAATCAAAAAGCATCTTGCTTTTGTAATGATGATGGTCAAATCTTCAACCATGGTCAACAAGTCAACCATGGTCAACAAGTCAACAAAAAAACCAACCATGACACTTTTCATTTTATTAATATTATTAATTGATAAAACGTAAATCCATTATGGTTTGGAAAAAGACGACTGTCAATTGTGCATACGCACCCGTTCCGAAACCCTAATGAAAGTCATCTTCCTCCTCCTCAAATAACTGTGCATACACACCTGCATTCTTGTTCCGAGGAACATGAATACTGAAAGATAAAAGCAACCCCAAAACATATACCGGTATCTGACTCAAACCAGAGCCAACCAGTAAAAACCGTCCGGACTCCAAACGTGCACAAGTGCGCGGATGAGAACGAACCCTGTCGCAAAACCATGCGACCTCTACTCTGTTTTGCCCAGAGGCGAATACCCTCTGTGTGGGACTCTAAAGACTCGACACTACGCTGGCAGTGGGTTTAACCACAGACCGCAAGCGGCACTAGCTGTGCGTAACGGTCCCCAGGTAGATGTCGACAAGAAGGCTGACGAGGTGAAACCCCATCGGAACTCCTACTGAGTCTGAATGTGACAGTCTCCGTACAGTCCGGTCTGTTCGTCTAATACATCGCATGTCGGGCCTAGGGGGCGGTAAAACGTCAGTCCCCTAATAGCGGTACAAGTCGTGCCGGAGTGAAGCCCAAAACACCCTGAGATAACACTGGAACCTACCAGTATATCTCGCTTGCCCTGGCCAGGGACTACTCGTGTAATGGCTCTCCTAGACACAGCGCGATGTCAACCCCCAATACCGGGAGAGACGAATCCTATCTAACCGTCACTGCCTCCAAGTGCTTCGGGACTGCACCCAACCGCCACCTGTTTGCACGACTCCTTTGAGCCGTGGTAGGGTAGTGGTCAAAGTGCAGTGGGAACACACTTGAGGCGAAGTGCCAGTGTCAAGTCAGCGGACTAAGCTGTACTCATGTCACCTGGGAACTGATAACTGACGATAGGTATAATACCAACCTGTCAGTTCCCGACGAGTCCTGTCCAGTGTACTCGTAACCCAACGAGCACCCGTATACTATCTCCAGTACGACGTACTGATGGCTGTGGGACAGACCATCTCCCACTCTGGGATGAGAAGCGCATACGCTAGTCTACTCCGGAGTATCGATGCCCTGTCTCGATAGTCCTGCGACTAAGGACCTGTATAAGGATGTGCTTATAGATTACCCAGCCCCCACTAGTGTGACTGCCATCACAACGCTGGTAATCAAGCAAAGATCCTAAGGGCTCCACTAATGCGTATAAGTGATATACTGAAATAAACACAAGTACACATTGAAGTAGAAACAAACCAAGTAGCATACTACTATATTGAGCAAGATTGTTTATACAAGGTGAATATCCCAAGCTTCCATCAAGTAATATACAAACTAGTATGATACAGTAATGGCCTCTAGGGCATATACACTAACAATCTCCCACTTGCACTAAGGCCATGTACTGGCGTATCGAAGACCTATCATCTCGATCAGCCGCTCGAACTGAGTCTGGGGTAAGGCCTTGGTGAATGGATCTGCAGTGTTCTCTTCTGAAGCAACCCTCCGAACCTCGATCTCCTTGCGATCCACGATCTCCCTGATCAGGTGATACCGCCTTAAGATGTGCTTGGATCTCTGATGGGACCTGGGTTCCTTTGCTAAAGCTATAGCCCCGTTGTTGTCGCAATACAGAGGTATTAGGTCAACAATGGACGGAACCACCTGAAGTTCTTTTAAGAACTTCCTCATCCAGACAGCTTCTTTTGCGGCATCAGATGCAGCAATGTATTCCGCTTCCATAGTCGAGTCTGCAACGGTTTCCTGTTTGGAGCTCTTCCAACACACCGCCCCTCCATTGAGGGTAAAGAAAAAACCTGACATGGACTTGGAATCATCCTTGTCACTCTGGAAGCTGGAGTCAGCAAAGGCCTCGATCTGGAGGTCTTTTCCGCCATACACCAAGAACATCTCCTTAGTCCTTCTCAGGTACTTGAGAATGTTCTTTACCGCTATCCAGTGTTTCTCCCCAGGGTTTGACTGATACCGGCTTACCACACTTAGTGCATAAGCTACATCCGGTCTGGTACACAACATCGCATACATTATAGAGCCTACCGCGGAAGCGTAGGGTATAATAGACATGCGATCCCTCTCCAAATCAGTCTTGGGAGACATCTCTTTAGAGAGGGTGATCCCGTGACAAGCCGGTAGGTTACCGCGCTTGGAATCTTCCATACTGAATCTCTTCACTATGGTGTCGATGTACCTGGACTGAGAAAGTCCTAATATCCTCTTGGATCTATCACGATGGATCCGGATCCCCAGGATGTATGAGGCATCACCCAGGTCTTTCATGGAGAACCTGTGTGACAAGAACCCCTTGACAGATTGTAGCATAGGAATGTCATTTCCTATTAAGAGAATGTCATCCACGTATAAAACGAGGAATACTACAGTTCTCGCTACAAATCTACTATAGATGCATGGTTCATCTGGATTTTTGATAAAGCCAAATTCCTTGACCGTCTCATCAAAACAGATGTTCCAACTCCGCGATGCCTGCTTTAGTCCATAGATGGACTTAAGCAACTTGCACACCTTTCCGCTGCTCCCACTCTGAATGAAACCCTCCGGCTGATCCATATAGACACACTCCTCTAAATTTCCATTTAGAAAAGCGGTCTTTACGTCCATCTGCCAAATCTCATAATCGTGGAAGGCAAGAAGGATCCGAATGGATTTCAGCATAGCCACTGGAGAAAAGGTTTCGTCATAGTCCAAGCCAGGTCTTTGACGGAAACCCTTTGCTACAAGTCTAGCTTTATAGGTCTCAACCTGTCCATCTACACCAATCTTCCTTTTGAAGATCCACTTGCATCCTACGGGTTTTACCCCGTCTGGAGCAATGTCCAACGTCCATACTTTGTTGGTGTACATGGACTCCATTTCGGTCCGCATTGCATCCAGCCATTTTACCGAGTCAACGCTCTGAACGGCCTGCTGGAAGCTAGTAGGCTCATCATAATCTATGATGCAATCCTCTCTATCCCCGTCTATGAGAAAACCGTAGTATCTCTCGGGCGGATGAGACTGCCTACTACTCCTGCGGAGCGGCATAGGAATGTCCTGTTCTTTTGAACTTTCTGGCTCTTCCAAGCTTTCAGTAATAGCTTGTGGTTCTGGAATTTCTTCCAGTTCTATTGCGTTCCCACTTATCTGAGTTTCCAAAAACTCAGTTTCCAAGAAGCGGGCATGTTGAGAAACAAAAACCTTTTGTTCCTCAGCGGAATAGAACAGATACCCCCTGGAGTTCTTTGGGTATCCCACAAACTTGCACTGTACTGAGCGTGCCTCGAGCTTGTCCGCATGCTGCTTTTTTACAAAAGCTGGACATCCCCATATCTTAGGGTACTTAAGACAGGGTTTCTTCCCACTCCACATCTGATATGGAGTGGTAGGCACAGTCTTGGTGGGAGCCTTGTTCAAGAGATATGCAGCTGCTTCTAGTGCATAGCCCCAGAAAGATCGCGGTAACTCAGCCTTACTCATCATGGAACGAACCATATCCAATAGGGTTCGATTCCTCCTTTCCGATACACCGTTATGTTGCGGAGTGTATGGAGGAGTACGCTGAGAGAGAATTCCATTCTCTTTTAAATAGTCCAGGAACTCGGCACTCAAGTATTCACCACCTCGATCCGATCTTAGAATCTTAATACTTTTGCCTGTTTGTTTTTCAACTTCATTCTTGTAATCCCGAAATTTCTCAAAGGCCTCGGATTTGTGCTTCATTAAGAAGACATGTCCATACCTAGAGAAATCGTCTGTGAAAGTAATGAAGTATGAATAACCGCTTCGCGCATGTGTAGACATTGGACCACACACGTCACTGTGTATGAGTCCCAAGAGCTCGCTCGCTCTTTCTCCGTGTCCAGTGAACGGAGTCTTTGTCATCTTTCCCATGAGACAAGATTCACAAGTGGCATAAGACTGATACTCGAACGGATCCAAGTATCCTTCTTTATGTAACTTAGTCAACCGTGTCTCATTGATGTGACCCAGTCTACAATGCCATAAGAAAGCCTGATTTATATCTGGAGACTTTCTTTTGTGTGTATTCTGGACATTGAAAATCTGTGGTTGGTTTAATACGTATATACCATTGCTCAATGTACCTGACCCAATCAGAACTTGATTAAGGTGAATGTTTACAACATTACTTACAAACGAAAATTCATAACCTTCTTTAGAAACCAAAGATACAGAAATGATATTACAAGTTGCGTTGGGTACAAAAAAAACAATTACGTATAACCAAAACATGCCCATCTGTCATTCCCAGGTGATAGTCCCCCACGGCTTTAGCATCCATGCTAGCTCCGTTCGCAACTCTGAGGGTCATGTCACCTGCCTTCAAAAACCTACGGTTTCTCAATGCCTGCAAAGAATTACAGATATGAGATCCTGATCCGGTATCCAATACCCAGGAAGTAGAGTTTATAGAAAGACAGTTTTCAATAACATACACACCTGAAGCTGAAGCCGCAACCTGCTTCAGTTCCTGTGTCCTGGCCTTCCAGGCCCTGCAATCTTTCTTCCAGTGTCCACTCTTATGACAATAGAAGCATTCCTCCTTTCCCACAAGCTTCCCCGCAATCTTTGTTGCCTTTTCCTTTCCCTTCGTACCCACTTTACTAACACCGCCTCTTGGTTTGGTGGGGGCTTTCTTCCTCTTTCCCTTGGCTTTCGCCTTGGACCTAGAGGAAGAAGATCCTCCTACAAACAAAGCGGGTGTTTCCCTACCTTTCTGTAGGGTGCCCTCTGCGCTTTTCAGCAAGTTTAGGAGTTCTGAAAGTTCAACTTCCTTTTCTTGTAAGTTGAAGTTCAGTATAAACTGGGCGTAAGTGGATGGAAGGGACTGGAGGATTAAATCCGTATAGAGTTCACTTTCCAACGTGGTCCCAAGTTCCGCGAGCTCCTCAATGTAGCCAATCATCTTAAGCACGTGGTCCGCTACCGATGATCCGACGGCCAACCATGCCGAAAATAACTTCTTCGACAATTCGTATCTTGCGATACGAGACTGCTCTCCATACAGTTCTTTTGTATGAAGAAATATGGATTCCAAATCCATATTCTCGTGCCTCCTCTGGTGTTCGTTGTCCATAGAGGCAAGCACGAGGCATTTGTCCTTCGTGCAATCAATCTCCCAAGTCTTACGGATTTCCTTATCCGCGACGCTGGAGGTGGGACCTGGGACGGGGGGAGCTTTGGTGGTAAGAAGATACCCCAGCTTGTCGTAAGTGATTGCCATTTTGACATTCCTGAGCCAATCTTTGTAGTTTGGCCCTGTCAGTATATTTTTATCTAGAAGTAACTTAAGTCCAGTCATTTCGATTTGGTCGCTGCAGGGGGAGAGAGAAGAAACACTTTAGCACGATGCTCTTGCAAGTTTAGAATGGTTTTTAGTTTTTCTAAACAGGATGGCTCCCACTGTCGCTCAAATCCCTCCTCAAACCATAAAGGAAGAATTAGTCGGGATCAATCCCACCGCACAATACTTGCTTAACCGTTCAGCCAGGCCAGTGTCGGTACTTCGAGGGAGGTTTTCCAACGCTTTCGCGAAGTTCCTTAATTAGAGAACCTCTTTTCCCTGGGGGCGTAGCCCCGCTAACACCTTTCTAGGCACCTACTAGGTTTATAGCATTGATCGTTTAGTGAAAAATTTCCCGAGGAGTAGCATATACTCACAGTAGGATCGGGATCCAAATATCATCGCGTGACGAAAATGAAGGAATCCTACCATAATCATCACACTCCAAATGGTATGCAAATCTAGCAAGTTTCAGTACTTATGAAACTCCCGATGTGGATTTTTGCCCCATGCTCTTATGACCTTGACGAAGGTCAACAAATCATAAGTCACATGTCAAGTTCTGCCCGTCATTATCCAGGTTAATTTGAACCCACCCGTATATACCCTTGACGAAGGTCAACAAGGCAATACGACTGTCCCAAACCAACGCATCTATCTTTGCTACATATGAACACCCAACATCTACCAATCTCTATGTCTTGACGAAGGTCAACAAACATAGCTTGAATACTATTGAATATTCATACGAAACGACGGAGGGCTACGAATGGTTTTGGCGAAACCGTGAACGTAGTGAACTTGATTTAATCGATGGAACGAGATAGCTTTTAGAAGGAGTGGCTCAATCTCCGCATTTAAAAGTTAGTTTTGAAAAGAACCGAGTGGTTTTTCGAAAGTGTTCCAACGACTTTAACTTGGTTTATTATCTTGCATTAGTTCTTTTAATGCGTGATATTCTTGCATTAGTTCTTTTAATGCGTCCCATCAATTAATCCTACCATTGCAGAAAACAACCAAAATATGACGTACGCTTATGCCATATGCATTCGCCACGGGGCCCCGTCATCACCCGTTAGGTTACTTAACTAACGACAGAGCGGGGGCTGGGCTAGCGCGGCTGTAAAACATAAGCAACGCCTAAATAGTTATAGATATAGCAATAGTAGACATTACAGATCACAGATGAATGCATTGGATATACTAGGAATCCGCAATCCGTTCGAGCCTGTAACGAAAAGCGGATTAGACGGTCGCGGTGAATAGCCAAATACCCCACCCAAGACCCCTATGGGTGCGGCAAACTACCCGCCAAGTACTCGGCAGTTTGTGCACCCCTCCATGGGTCTATCCTAGGAGCAAAAACAGTAAAAAGAATTATACAATGACGGCTACAACCCCGACCCGGTTGTGCGGCCAAACAAATAATAATATTACATCAATTTACATTTACAATGAATGAAAGAAAAACAAAAGCTCATCTCACATCCACCCCGGCTATTCACCCGCGACAGTCCAACACATTCATATACACATTCCAAATATCAAACACAGATCATGTATAACCCCGACTAATCGACTTATAGCGATTAGCCGACGTTCAATACATGCAAGCATCACAGATATAACCATCATAGTCAAAGTGCAGTGAAGTTCGGAAAAAATACGGAATTATAGGACCCCAAAAGTAAATTTCTTTTCTGGAAAATCTGGGCACATATAATATATTTTAAAAATCCCAAAACAAACACAGACACACACTGCACGAAAAACGATGCAGAGAAGACGATAAACGGCGGCGCTTCTGCGGCACATGCCTACCTCGTGCGGCGGAAGCGCGGCGGTTTGAATGAATTAGGGCAACGTTTTTCTTGGGTGTTCACACAAAACCCTGAGCCGAATTTACAAGTATAAAGTTTTTCATTTAGAGCAGAAAAAATTTCAACAGAAACTTAGGGTTTTGTTTTTCCGGTTTTGTGATTTTTAGGTTCCGAACTTCGTTACACTTCACTACCAAGCTAGTTTAAGTTTAGTTAGGCTCTGATACCACTGTAAGTCCACGTTGCGACCCCCGGTGCTTACGGGGAGGCGGAAACGGTATAAAAACAAATTTTTATCGCAAGAGGCAACATGGACTAAACAAGGTCGGGATCGTGTCTAAACTAAACTAGCAAACTTGCTAAAGAGATTTAGCTACTCGGATGAAGATGGTTATACCTAAACTTGAACTCCTTCTTCTTCAAGCTTTTGTAGAGGTTGATGGTTCTCTTCTTATCGCCTTCTTCCGTCGAAGATGGATCCACCTCGAGGGTTCAACCTTTGGGCTTTTTCTCGAACTTGGAGTGAAACTAGAATCTCCGGCTTGCTAAACCCTTTATCCTAGAGTGAGTAGAGAGTGTCAAAAGGGGGTGCTTTTCTTTTTAAAGAGAGGGATTCTCAACACATGAGAAGGGTTCTCTTTTGCTAGAGGAAGAAGAAGATGAAGTGAGGAGAGAGAAGCTAAATGAGATAATGAGCACTCTTTTTCTTTCTTGCAACCATAATGCAAAAGAAAAAGAATTATCAAATAATAATAATAATGATAATGAAAAGGTTGATGGAAAGTTTTAGAATGACCATTATCATTACCAACATTAAATGGTTTTGCAAGAATCAAAAAGCATCATGCTTTTGTAATGATGATGGTCAAATCTTCAACCATGGTCAACAAGTCAACCATGGTCAACAAGTCAACAAAAAAACCAACCATGACACTTTTCATTTTATTAATATTATTAATTGATAAAACATAAATCCATTAGGGTTTGGAAAAAGACGACTGTCAATTGTGCATACGCACCCGTTCCGAAACCCTAATGAAAGTCATCTTCCTCCTCCTCAAATAACTGTGCATACACACCTGCATTCTTGTTCCGAGGAACATGAATACTGAAAGATAAAAGCAACCCCAAAACATATACCGGTATCTGACTCAAACCAGAGCCAACCAGTAAAAACCGTCCGGACTCCAAACGTGCACAAGTGCGCGGATGAGAACGAACCCTGTCGCAAAACCATGCGACCTCTACTCTGTTTTGCCCAGAGGCGAATACCCTCTGTGTGGGACTCTAAAGACTCGACACTACGCTGGCAGTGCGTTTAACCACAGACCGCAAGCGGCACTAGCTGTGCGTAACGGTCCCCAGGTAGATGTCGACAAGAAGGCTGACGAGGTGAAACCCCATCGGAACTCCTACTGAGTCTGAATGTGACAGTCTCCGTACAGTCCGGTCTGTTCGTCTAATACATCGCATGTCGGGCCTAGGGGGCGGTAAAACATCAGTCCCCTAATAGCGGTACAAGTCGTGCCGGAGTGAAGCCCAAAACACCCTGAGATAACACTGGAACCTACCAGTATATCTCGCTTGCCCTGGCCAGGGACTACTCGTGTAATGGCTCTCCTAGACACAGCGCGATGTCAACCCCCAATACCGGGAGAGACGAATCCTGTCTAACCGTCACTGCCTCCAAGTGCTTCGGGACTGCACCCAACCGCCACCTGTTTGCACGACTCCTTTGAGCCGTGGTAGGGTAGTGGTCAAAGTGCAGTGGGAACACACTTGAGGCGAAGTGCCAGTGTCAAGTCAGCGGACTAAGCTGTACTCATGTCACCTGGGAACTGATAACTGACGATAGGTATAATACCAACCTGTCAGTTCCCGACGAGTCCTGTCCAGTGTACTCGTAACCCAACGAGCACCCGTATACTATCTCCAGTACGACGTACTGATGGCTGTGGGACAGACCATCTCCCACTCTGGGATGAGAAGGGCATACGCTAGTCTACTCCGGAGTATCGATGCCCTGTCTCGATAGTCCTGCGACTAGGGACCTGTATAAGGATGTGCTTATAGATTACCCAGCCCCCACTAGTGTGACTGCCATCACAACGCTGGTAATCAAGCAAAGATCCTAAAGGCTCCACTAATGCGTATAAGTGATATACTGAAATAAACACAAGTACACATTGAAGTAGAAACAAGCCAAGTAGCATACTACTATATTGAGCAAGATTGTTTATACAAGGTGAATATCCCAAGCTTCCATCAAGTAATATACAAACTAGTATGATACAGTAATGGCCTCTAGGGCATATACACTAACAGTCACTAATACATTTAATTAGGAAAGATTACAAATTGGAATGAGTTGAAACAAATTTTGTGCATCATAATACATTAAACAAAATTTTATCATGTGGTTTTTGAAATGAAATGGTTTGCTAAAACGGTGTTAGAAATTATTGGAAAAAAGGGGCTTTTTTGGTGAAATTAGCGAAAACTTGCAAATTTGGTAACTTGAGGGGGTCTTTTTGCATGGGATTTTTTTTGGCAACCTCTCACAAATCCTCACACCTCATTTGGGCTGAGCCCACTGCTGGAATTGTCCCCCCCAAATTTTTCCCTTCAACTCATTTGTGTGTGAGGAAATAGGAATGAAAGTGTAGGATTTAAATATATTAATTTGGAGGCATGGTGTATCTTGATATGAGAGGGGTTTGACTTTGAAATTTACCCACAAATCACCCACACACCACCCCATTCCTCCTCTGGTCGAATTCTGTAGCCACTCCCCCTCCATTTTCCCCTTCTCATTTTCCTTCAAATTCCATCAAAAAATCATCCAAAATGCTTCAAAAATCCCACAAAATCTAAATCTAAATCCTACCCATTTTTACTTGACCATTCTAGTATGGATCTAGAGATCAAAATGGTATTTTGGGAGGCTAGATCTTGAGCTTGATCTCATCATGGGAGGTATAATCTCATGCTTTTGTTAAAATTTGTTATCTAGTTGCTTTAATCTAAGTTAACTAAGTGCTTAATTAGGTTTTTGATGAGTTTAATTGCATGATTAAAGATTTCAAGTTAGGGTTTTGTTGTGGAAATGGGTTGTGATAAAGTGTGCATGGTTTTGTGATGTGGATTAACATCTTAAGTTTTATAGAAAGCTAATTTAGTTGCTAATTCCAAACCATTACTTATAAAATGCCCTAATTAAGTTATTTTGCTAACTAGAGTTTTGGAAAATTATTAAATGCTTTAGATTAAATTATAATTATGGTTTCATATCATTATAGATAATATATTGAGTGGTTTAATGCCTTTAGTTCATGAAAATCCTAGCTAAATTGTCGTTTGTGCATTTTTGCTATAAATTGTTAAAAATTGGGTATTTTGTAAACTAAAATTTTGGGGTTAATGGAATTTAATGAGATTAAATTGTGGAAATTATTTTTATGACTTATTTAAGATATTTAATAAGTATTATAGCCGCTAGATTCGTTTATACATCGAGTTTTGTACTAAAACGGTGATTTGTGCTTGCTAGATTTTCGGAAAAATGACTTTTTAAGTGAAATTGGGGTTTTTGTGAGTTTTAACCTATTTTATATTAAAATTAGTGTTCGTGAATGTGCAAATGAGTGTATTTGGGTTTTTCTCGATGGTCTGGCTTTTGTACACTGACGTCGAGAGTTTTTGGGTTGATTTGTGAAAGCAACCATAGGTTTTAACCTATGTGGGATTCACGTGTCGTTTTGGGTCATGAGTCGGATTTTAATGCGATACGGTGCGTTATGATATGTAGGTAACCCATGTGGACTTCGAGACGACAAGCAAGCCCGTGGCGACGTCGGCACCGGCTAGCGAGGACCAGGTGAGTAGATTTATATCTACGGGGAGAAGTCGGGTGGATGGCGTATAGCACCCCCGCAGTTCGTGGTGATGTATACGAATACGTATACACACATTTATTGATTATATATTGTTTGAGTTTATTGATGAAAAATATGGATGGTTTAGTATCGCTAAACCCTAGAGTAGTGGTCGCACCATACATGCACACACCCACCCATACTTGCATACATTCTTCTTCCATTTGTGTTTACGGGAATATATATATAGTTATGTGTTCATATGGGTATGGGAATATGTGTTCACATACGGATTTGAGGATGATACTTGGGATTGAGATGAGTCGATGAGATTTGTGTTGAGGTTGTGATATCGGTGATATGGCAGGATTCGTACTTGAGGTACGTCCTGGTGTTATAGCGGATCTTGGGGCGGAGATACGGGTGAATAGTGTTATAAATAAAATGGTCAACATGTGATCGTGATATGAGGCAGGATATGCTAGGATACTGATATTAGGCCGTATCGGGCGATGTATACCTTTGATGATGCTATGTGCTGACGGTATCGGTTTGTACGAGATTGTCGATCTGTAGTCAGATCATGAGTATATTGAGAATATTAGTATTGTACTAGACATAGGTCAGTACTCTAGACTATGATCTTGGATAAAGAGGATACCAGAGGAATAGTGTGAGGAATATGATATTGACCCGTACCCAGATTTGGGGATGCCGTACGACGGATTTACGTACGAGCTATATCTTGATGATTGATCCGCACTCTTGACTTGGGATGTCTGATTATAGATATGGTATCGGATATGATATTATTGAGGCGGGATCACCGACTAATATATACAGGTATGTATATGTATCGACTCAGATGTTAGGCGGTTCCTTACCTGTAGTCCAGCTTGTTAGCTTAGCCCTTTAGTTTAGTTTAGTTATTAGATTAGATTAGACTCCTACCTATTTCAAAACTAGCGGATCGTGGGTATTTTAAAAGACAGGTCAAGGGATCTACGGATATTTCAAAAGACGTATCCTTTCTTAAAACTGCCGTAGCCCTATTTTCAAAACCCCACGATTCGTGTTATTTCAAATGGCACCATTGTTTAATATTTAGCTCCCGCTCATTTTGGTTGCTCGCTCCGCATCGCATACTTACATTGTTATTTCATATTGCATTGTTGACATTATACTGTTAGGACACCAGCACCATTACCGATGATGCGTATGTACCACGTACACTTACTTGCCGGCTCACACACATCTTCATCGGTAATTGTCATGTCACGTACACCTTAGAAAATATTATTGCTTAACTTAGCTTGATAGCTAGTAGTTTGACATAATATTAGTGTACTTACCTTATATGCCAGTTTAGATATTGTGGTTATTACTTGTCACTTCATGCATACTGTTATTCATTGTTATGCCGTATTCATGGATTCTTATGCATATATTCATGGGTTTATATACTATTGATGATTTGGATTCGGATTTCTATGAGATTTTCTGGATTTGGAGGAAAACCGCAAAACTTGTATAAGCTTCTTCCCTCTCTTTTAAATAAAAAGTGTGGTTTTCCCATCATGTATGAGTCGTCCACCATGAGTTTGCTGATGGATTTCGAGACCTGATTCGAGGAGACGGATGAACCGTTTCGGATACATGGTGGACCCGGTAAGGTACCCCGGGGCAAGAAGCGCGTGATGATGACGATGTGAGCCTGTCAGGGGAGCACTACCTACCGGTGATTTTACCCAACGCGTCGGATATCCGGAGGATACCGTCGTGGTCTTGAGATGGATGGTAGGGGCCGGTCTGGACTGACGGCGCCCTAGATATTGTCATTGAGATTTTTAGATATTGAGGTACAGAGATTGTGATACAGAGATATCGAGATATTTGGACACTTGTTTTGTGTCGATGTTGGGCACTGTTTTATGCTGATTTTATTTATGGTACCTCATTTTTAAAAATAAAGAAATCTCACTGATTTATGAAAGCAGTTTTCTTCAGTACATGCATTCTGTTTCATGTATTCATACATCATCCATATGATACAATGCTACCTGAGGCACTGACACGGGCACATGGGATTACACTTGGGTTAGATATTTTCCCTAACCATGGTTATGGGTTGTTGGTTATATATTTGAGGATTATATTATGATCGTATGACCTAGGATTGCGTAATACATGCGATTCTTGTTCGTAGATGTATTCTATTCACGAGTTAGCAACTCACCCCCGTTGTGCCACAGTTTCTTGCAGGTTTTGCCGTACAGGTTTCATTACGGCTTGCTGGCACTACTTCCTTTTCCGGGTGATTTGCTAGTAGGTGGGTTTATTTGTATCGTACCCCTCATTATATACCTTGTATATTATTTCTCTGTTGTATCTAGAAGTTCCATCAACCAAACATGTATTTATTTTTAAGATAGAGACCAGTGATTTTATTCTTTCGACCATAGAGTCGCGCGTTGTATTTCTGTGGATTTCTTGTTGTTTTGCGTTTCCTTTTGAGTTTTGATCCTCGCCCTTGGCGTTGTATATTATATTACTTGTGTGGTTGTGACCGTCGATTGACGAAGAGCTAGCTCCCGCTTGGGGATGCCTTTTATTGATTTCGTATACTATTCATGTTGTATCCCGTTTGGGAGCCAGTATTTACAAAGGAGACTCTGCCGAAATTTTCAGGAAATATTTGATGTTTTTAAAAACACATAATTCGGCTTATGCTATTAAAACTACTTGATTTTAAATTGGTTTTCCTTCACTCTACTACTTTTCTTGGTTTGGATTTCTGGGTTTTCGGCTTACTTAGATTACATACGCCTCGAGACGTTTCGTAGTTTAAGTGCCGGTCATGTTCCGTACTTTCGGGACGTGACAATATCTTAACACAAAACAAAAAGAAACCTTCTAGAAGGTTCATGAATGCACTAACCCTAATCAAACCCTAATCTTGTTTAATCTCCACTAAATATGTTGCATTAGTAATCATATCATGTTACAATATTATATATCACATATATAATATTTATTGTAACAAAATAAAATAATACAATTAACATATATCGCATATATATCAATATATTACCCGAGTGAGAAAAATAATCTTTTAGTGAGCTAATATTAGTTAATGTAATTTAATATATCATATATATTATTATACATTAAATTATCGAATCAACACTTGATCCGATAATTCGGCTATTTCACAAATAACCGACTAATACGATGACCCAGCTATATCACATATACCCGGCCGATATCTCATATCGCGAGAATCCAATACGGTATCACATACCGCGTTATTCTCGGTCCCGCACATATCATATATGTGCTCCTACTCCGTTTTTCCTGAGCCAAGAAAACTCTGTGTATGACTCTAAAGAATCGTCAATACGCCGGCAGTAGGTGATGATCATATCAATCACCCACAAGCTGCAATCGGTCAGCTAAACGTAACAGCCACCCAGGTATTGAGCGCTCAGAAGATCAACAAGCAAGACTGTACATTCTCCTGTGAATCCAATCAGTAACACTCCCGTACAGTCCGATCTCGTCGTCTGATATGTCGCGTATCTCGCCAAGGGGTGGTAAACGTCAGACCCCAGTAGCTCGATAAGTCGTGTCGATTTGAGGTCTATAACAGTTCGAGAAACTACTGATAACACTTACCAGTAAATCTCAGTAACCCTGGCTAGGGAGTTCCAGTTATAGCCAATCGAATACAGCACAACATCAACTCCCTATAGCAGGAGAGACGAATCCCCTCCTATCGCTCATTGCCTCCATGTGATTCGGGACTGTACCCAAAAGCCACCTTTTTGCACGCCCTCTTGGACGTGGTATGATGGAAATCAAAGCACAGTGGAAATCACACAAGACTCTTTGACGATCTCGGGTCAACAGACTACTCAGTACCAGTGTCACCGGAGAACTGCCATCTGACGTGAGGTATAATACCATCTGGGAGTTCTCGGCAAGTCCGTCCATTGTACCCAGTCTCTACTGAGCACCCATACACCATCCTTGATGTCAAACACCGATGGATATGGGATCATCCATCGTCCATCATATGGGTCAAGATGCGTATATGCTAGTCTACTCTGGTGCATCGATACCCTGTCTCGATACACCCTCGACTAGGAACAGTTATAGGATGTACTCATCGACTACCGTGGCCCCACTAGTATGATCTCATCATAGTGTAAGTGCACGGCGGTGCCCCGGCCGTCAATCCGACGGCCAAATGCGGAAACGGTGATAAACTTTAATTTTGCGGACTTAGCAAACCGGCACCACCGCGCACTAAACCCCGGATCGTGCCATTAAACTAGATCTAGCTAACAACAAGACGGGTTAGAGATATACCGAGTGATCCGAGTCCTCCGGTCTTCTCGTCGTCGTCCCGATCTCTCGCGGAATGTCCGGTCTCCACCTCCTCGCCGGAAGGGCACCACGTCGCCTGCATCTTTTACGGGCTCCCGCCTCTATACCGAGGCAACTCGGGCATGAAGCTGGCAAGTCGACATGCCCAAGACTTGCTATAGAATGTAGTGTAGAGTGCAAGTCTCACTTTGGGGTATTGGTTGCCTTTTGAAGATGGAGGAATGAAGGTATGAAAAATGGTGCTTTCATTTTTCCTTGTATCAAAAATGAGATGAATGAAATTTGCCACACCACCAAAATCAAAGCTCTCTCTCTCACTCATCTAAAATTGTGGCCGGCCATATCTAGTGGGAAATGGTGGTGGAGTGATAACATAATCCAAGAGGGAGGTGATGGTAGGAGATGAGAAGAGGTGACCATAAACAAACATCAACCATGCTTATTACTTACATCAAACCCATACCCACTCAAATCTCATTAAAGCACCATCATGAAAGAAAAAACAAAAGATGCTTATCATAATGAATACAAGTGCAAGAAACCCCTTCCTCAAAAGTTATTTGCACAATTGCAAATAACCCCCTCCATCGGAAAAGTCCGGCCGGGAAAGAACAAAGGAAAACCGGCCGGAACGGAAAGCAAACTGGCAACTCCAGAAAACTGGTCCCGTAATAAATTACAGGAAAACCCCGATACTGTGCATACACACCCGCATCTGTATTCCGTCCGGATACAAATGCAAAGAGACAGAATCTACACTGTACTATACTAGGATCCGGCTTAAACCAAAGCCGGCTAGTAATATCCGTCCGATCCTGATCCGTGCAATACCGCACGTATCTGATCGAACCCTGCCATATAACCATACGGCCACTAGTACTAACCGTCCGATCCTGATCCATGCAATACCGCACGTATCTGATCGGACCCTGCCATATCTCCATACGGCCTCTACAGCGTTTCGCCCGAAAGCTTGAGTAACTGAAAGTGTGGTGGACTCTAAAGACTCGTCAATACTATGGATGTGGATTTAACCACTAGCACGTCAGAGGTATAAGCCCATACGTAACGGGCCACCAGCTATTGACTAAAAGGGACGTCGATGAGCGAACTCATCCTGACACCCTACTGAGCCTGTCAGTGACAATATCCGTACAGTCCGGTCCGTTCGTCTATGAGCATCGCATGTCGGGCCTAGGGGGTTTGTAAAAGTCAGACCCCCAAAAGCGGTACAAGTCGTGTCGGAGTGTAGCCCAGAACACCCTGAGATACTACTGGAATATCTACCAGTAAATCTCCTGCCTTGGCCAAGGACTTCGTGTAATGGCTCTCCTAGACACAGCGCGACCTCACCCCCAATACCGGGAGAGACGAACCCCTGAAGATCCGCTCACTGCCTCCATGTGGCTCGGGACTGTACCCAACTAAAACCTGTTTGCACGACTCCTTTGAGCCGTGGTAGGGTAGTAATCAAAGCACAGTGGGAACTCACACGAGAAAAATGACGATCCCCAGGTCGATGAACTAACCTGTACACATGTCACCTGGGAACTGCTATCCGACATCAGGTATAAGACCAACTAGCATGTTCCCGGCGAGTCCTGTCCGGTGTACTCATAACCCAATGAGCACCTGTATACATCTTAGGTGAACCAACTGACACCAATGGCTTGTGAGACCGGCCACCGCCCCTCGTCGGGGTCTCGACTGTATACACTAGTCTACTCTGGAGAATCGATGCCCTGTCTCGAAACTCCTACGACTAGGGACCTTTTAAGGATGTGCTTATAGACTCCAGCTCTCACTTATATGATCGCCCTTATACTGCTGGCAGTCAAGCAAGAATCCTAGGGGCTCTATCAACGTGCAATAGCGACATGTCAGGTCACCTAAAGCAGTACACGATGATAAAGGTAAACCAGATAGCATACTATCATCTCGAGTAAGACTGTCCTACCGGGATAGGTCCTCCCTCAATCATTGCAATCACGTGCCTGTGATCCAATAATTGACTCTGAGGGCATTATCTCCAACAATCTCCCACTTGCACTCAAGGCCAATTATTGCGATGTCGCATACTCACAGCCCGTGTGATACCGAACACCCAACTCCTCTACTAGTCAGTCTCACAAATCCCGTTTGTGAAACTATTGCGGTCGAGGAATAGCCTCAGAGAGTGGATCCGCCTGGATGTTTCTTTCTATGTCTCTCTATATCTCATGTTCGCGGAGAAAGCCATCTCCCGAAATGAGCAATACCTGTCTTAGAATGTCTGGATGTCTGATGGGACCTAGCTCATGAATGAACTCCAAATCCAAACTTCTTAGACTGTATTGTCAACTGAACTTAATCAGTATCCTGCGCCATGCCTCCCTCAGTATTGCCTTGGACCACCTGTCCAAAATACTGCCCCTTGTCAGAAGGAAAACTATAACTCTGACAACCTCCTTGTCGTCCATGTCACCTTGGAAGCCTGGAATGATAACTGTCTCCCAAAGGAGGCAGCCGTTATCATATCCCTAGAACATTCACTTATGTTCTAAAACTGCTTCCGACTGTTTCTCCAGGATTGGATCAATGTCAACTTATTGCATCTACTGCAAGAACAACATCTGGTGTGGTACTTGACATCTCATGATTGACTCAATTGCCTAAGCAAGTGACCTGCCAATCATGCACATCCCTCTCTACTTTAGTCTGTAAGACACCTTTAGAGAGGGTGACTCCATTACCTGCAGGTACACTACCGTGCCAGGAGTCGTTCATTCTAAAATACTCTTAGAATGTTGTCTAAGTACCCTGATTGGGAAATCACCCAAATCTAGATCTAAAACCATAGATCTAGTAAGCAGAATGTCTGATATTATATCCAAGTCCTATGTGGAGAAAACACTGTGTGACGACCAAAGTATAACCGATCGTTGTATAGGAATATCACTTCCTACTACCTTCTCAACAGATCCATCCCCTATTCTGATGACGTCAAACCCATGACTGTCACATCAGAAACAGATGATCTATCTCCGCTATATCTGCTTTAGTCTATAAATAGACATAAGTCTGATGTCCACCAATGCTTCCGCTGCTCCCACTGACTACGAAAACCCTCTGGCAGAGTCATATAGACGTGCACTTCTAAAGCTAGTTTAGAACGACGCTATACTCATCCTCCTGCCGGGTCTCGCAGCCTGGAACAACAACAATGGCAAGTGTGGGTAAACAAGAACTTCCTTGTCACCGTCCTTGAGGCTACCGGAGTACCTCTCGGGTGCCCGAAGTTACCCACCTTATCTGCGGAGTGGCCAATGGAATGTCAAATCAGATTGAATCTTTAGGTTCCTTATCAAATCTTCAGTAATCGTTTTCGGTTCTGGAATCACTTCCAGTTCTACCATACTCCCACTACTGTTTTTGAAAAAATCCATTTTTAATAAAACTGTGGCGAGTCTAGAACAATATTTCTATTGATCTCCCAGATGGTAGAAAGTCAACCCTCATCGTAGCCTGGGTCAACCCACAAACAGCCATTACAGAAACGTGCCTAGAGTTATCCAGAGTCTGGTTTTAATCATAAGCCGGACAACTCCCCGTACCTTAACAATGTTAAGATATGAACTGTACTATATCCAATATAGAACCAGAGGCACTGATTTAATTGAACCAGATTCAAATCATGCAGCTGTCTCCAGTGCATGTCAACTAAATGGATAGAGGCTGATCAGCGTTACTCAACTTAGGAATGCTTCCAATTATGAGTAACCTGAAAGAGAAGCAATTTCTCTTTATCATTACTATCAACTGAATACCATACACAAGTATCTACATCTTCGATCACTTTGAAGAATCCCGATACTTGCTACACCTGGTTCTCTACTCTATTCAAATACCTATAACTCCTCAAAACTTAGACCCTGTTTTTCTACGAAACACATGTCTAAGAACTAGAGAAGTTAAAAGTAAACAGAATATAGTATGAGGACCAACCCCTCTGTCCTAATGGACACTGGACAACATACAATACTCTGTATGAGTCCGCTGAGTCTAACAACTCTTTCACTGTGTGTCGTAGGTTGAAAACTGTACTTATGGTTAAGAAGAATTACACCGCTGTTTAATGCTCCTTACCTAACCATCCACTGATATAGGTAAATGTCATCAACATAATATCAAAAGGTATATCTCACTCTATGAAAATAGACGTACAGATATATCAATTTGAAATTGGTGCACAACAGCGGATATTCAAAACCAAATATTTGCCGATCGGCAAACAGCCCAGGTGATCTCCTCAAATATCACCGATTACAACGAATCCCGATATAATGAGGATGATCACCCAATTCCCAATGACTTACTCCCACTCATCATCTGTAAAACCATACAGATGTGAGAATCATACCTGGTAAATACATACCCTGGAGTAAGTATCTAATCGGGAAATCAGTTTTCTTTTAACATTACACAGTGAAACTGAAACATTGAAATGTTTCGGTGGGGTATCCCGGTATTCTTAGTAATGCCTCTTCCATTATCCAGATTCACAACTATAACCGTATAATTCTTTGCCACCTCTCCAAATCCCTTTATATGTCTTTAGTCATTACCTTCTGCACACCCTTTAGGCCAAATGGTTTTCTTCCTTCCCTACCGTTCGGCACCAGCCTATGGTTTAGAAGAAGACTATCCAGTAAGCATAATGGGTGTACTGTCCTAATCCTAGGAGCACTCGCAATGCGAGAGAAGGTGAAGATAAAAGACAACCGAATAAACCTTATTCCTATTTCTCCTGGACCAGAATCCATCCCCGAACTGGAACAAGTTCCTTTCGAGTTCGTATATAACCATACGATGGAGTATCCAATAAACTGTGGATCTTCGTAGTGATACGGAGTGTCCCGGAGAAATACAAAGGTGATTTTAGGATTGGCGAAGAAACACTTGTTTTGGTCGTGAATATCAGTCGCAATTTACTTTGCCCTCTTACTAATCCCTTGCTTTGTCTTAATCTTAATACCTTCTGCACACCATCGTTATGCTAATTGGTTTTCTTCATTCCCTACCGGTCGGCACCTGCCTATGGTTTGGAAGAAGACTATCCAATTTGCATAATAGGTGTACTACCCCTAAACCAAGGAGTACTCGCAACCTGAGAGAAGGTAGAAGGAAAAGACAACTGAATAGTCCTATTCTTTTTCTCCAGAACCGGAAACCATCCTCGAATTCCTTCGAGTTCGTATCTAACCATATGATGGTTTTGTCCAATGGAAGTGGACGTTCGCAGTAATACGGGGTGTCCTGGAGAAAAGGGTAAAAGTAGGAGTGGCAATGAGGTTTGCAACTTTGACAATCCAAAAGCCAGTGTTAAGAAGGTTCGGTCAACTTGGTCACTGAGTCATAGTCTAGGGTCGGGTCAATGGTCGCTGCCAGAGAGAGAGAGAAAAGAAACACTCAGCGTGCACTCTATCCTAGATCAGAATGGTTACCAATTTATCTAATCTGGAAACCTCCCACTGTACCTCAAAATCTCCTCCAAACCTGAAAGAAGAATTAGTCGGGGTCACCCGTGGAGTAAACTAACTCATCAGTGGGAATCGGGATCCAACTATCATCGCATGATAACGTGACGGAATCCGCTCACGCTATCACACTCCAGAAGGTATGCGCATATCTGGCAAGTTTCAGTACTTTTGAAACTCCCGATGTGATTTCTGCCCCATGCTCTTATGACCTTGACTTTGGCCAACATATCATAAGTCACATGTCAAGTTCAACCCGTCATTCTCCAGGTTAATTTGAACCCACCCGTACATACCCTTGACTTTGGCCAAAATGGCAGTACGACTGTCCCAAACCAACGCATCTATCTATGCTGCATATGAATACCCAACAGCTACCAAACATTGTGTCTTGACTTTGGCCAACATACACAGCTTGAATACTATTGACTATCCATATGAAACGACGGAGGGCTACGAATGGTTTCTGGCGAAAACCTTTAACGTAATGAACTTGATCTCGTTGAAGGAACGGATAGCTTTTTAGAAAATATAGTGACGAAAACCTTTACTAAAGAGGTCACTCCCGGCGAAGGGATCTCGGCTCTTTCCCCGTAGAATGGGGTGCAGGATATTCCAACTGAATACCACGATGCAAAGCAAAAGTAATCGGCTATAGTGAAGTTAATGCCCTGACGCAAACTTCTGTCCAAGGGGTCACTCCCGGTGAAGGGATCTCGGCCCTTGCCTCGTCGACTGAGGAGCAGGATATTCCAAATGAATACCACGATGCAAAACAAAAATGAACATCCTTGCAATAACAGCTTTTTGAAAAGTGTTCCAACAACATCAGAATAGGTTTGTTTAACTTGCATTGATCCGAATCAACGCAGTCCCATCAATTGATCACACCACAAAGAACGAAAATATACTGATGTACGTATATGCCATCCGCATTCGCCACTGGGTCCCGTCATCACCCGTTAGGTTAGCTAACTAACGGCAGAGCGGGGACTGGACTAGCGCGGATGTAAAACATATACAACATCTACTAATATATATACCAATATATTATTTTTCGCTCAAGGCGTGAAAAAATTGCAACATCACAGAAATGTACAGCATCACAGAACAATACAGATATCTGGGATCCCCGGGTTTCACAGAGCCACTACTGAAACCCGACGTTCCCCTGGTCGTGTGGATAGCCTGTGCAATGAAATCCTAGACCCCTACGGGCGCGGCAAGTTACCCGCCAAAACCTGAAGCGAGGCAGCCCCCTTCAACGACGTGAATGGACCACCCGGCACTCCACGGAATCCGGCAACTTGGGCACCCCTCCTGGGTCAACCTGTACCCCCTACGAGTGCGGCGAATAGCCCGCCAATCCCAGAGTGAAGCCCCCTCCGTCTCAATGCCATGAGATGCGGGCTTGTTGCCCTCCAGAACCCGGCTATCCGTGCACCCCACCGCGGGGTAATCTTAGTACAGAAAGTAAAATATACATACAACGGGTACATCGACCGCAACCAGGTCGTGCCCCAAAAGAATAATACAAACTGGCAGTGACGGCAGTCCACATGTCGGACGCTCGCCCCGCAATATCAAATGTACATAATACAACAAAACTGTACTAGCATTGCATCCAGGCTATCCCCACGACCGATCCGCAACATCACAGCAATACATAGAACATCAACGTGAAAGTCACGTTCGCAAATCCGTCTAACCGGGCTATAGCAGTTAGACCGGATTTACCGATCAAGTGACATTCACGGTCGCAGATATAATGTAAATACTGTGAAATAATGTGTTTAAAATATCCGATCGATCAAAAATTAACAAGTGGGCCCCCAAGCAATACTGTAGCACTCACAGAAATTCTGGGCCCAATTTTAATATTCCAAAACCCCTAAAATAAGCCCAGAAGCCCACTGGAAAAATACGATGCAGTGAAGGAACCAATGTGCGGCGGAACCGCGGCCCAAGGGGGGTTTGGCCGCGGTTCCGCGCTTAGTTGGTCGACTGAATGTGTCGAATTTTCCCAGTAGTCTTATAATTTCTAGTACATTAGTTGTTTACAACCTGAAAAATTTTTAGAGACCAAAAAATTTCAACAGAAAACTGTCGTGAACTAAAATTGGGTTTTTGGAATTTTGGTCGATCGGAACTGAAAAACACATCAAACGAAGCTAGACGAAGTTAATGGCGAGGCTCTGATACCACTGTAAGTGCACGGCGGCGCCCCGGCCGTCAATCTGACGGCCAAATGCGGAAACGGTGATAAACTTTAATTTTGCGGACTTAGCAAACCGGCACCACCGCGCACTAAACCCCGGACCGTGCAATTAAACTAGATCTAGCTAACAACAAGACGGGTTAGAGATATACCGAGTGATCCGAGTCCTCCGGTCTTCTCGTCGTCGTCCCGATCTCTCGCGGAATGTTCGGTCTCCATCTCCTCGCCGGAAGGGCACCACGTCTCCTGCATCTTTTACGGGCTCCCGCCTCTATACCGAGGCAACTCGGGCATGAAGCTGGCAAGTCGACATGCCCAAGACTTGCTATAGAATGTAGTGTAGAGTGCAAGTCTCACTTTGGGGTATTGCTTGCCTTTTGAAGATGGAGGAATGAAGGTATGAAAAATGGTGCTTTCATTTTTCCTTGTATCAAAAATGAGATGAATGAAATTTGCCACACCACCAAAATCAAAGCTCTCTCTCTCACTCATCTAAAATTGTGGCCGGCCATATCTAGTGGGAAATGGTGGTGGAGTGATAACATAATCCAAGAGGGAGGTGATGGTAGGAGATGAGAAGAGGTGACCATAAACAAACATCAACCATGCTTATTACTTACATCAAACCCATACCCACTCAAATCTCATTAAAGCACCATCATGAAAGAAAAAACAAAAGATGCTTATCATAATGAATACAAGTGCAAGAAACCCCTTCCTCAAAAGTTATTTGAACAATTGCAAATAACCCCCTCCATCAGAAAAGTCCGGCCGGGAAAGAACAAAGGAAAACCGGCCGGAACGGAAAGCAAACTGGCAACTCCAGAAAACTGGTCCCGTAATAAATTACAGGAAAACCCCGATACTGTGCATACACACCCGCATCTGTATTCCGTCCGGATATAAATGCAAAGAGACAGAATCTACACTGTACTATACTAGGATCCGGCTTAAACCAAAAACGGCTAGTAATATCCGTCCGATCCTGATCCGTGCAATACCGCACGTATCTGATCGAACCCTGCCATATAACCATACGGCCACTAGTACTAACCGTCCGATCCTGATCCGTGCAATACCGCACGTATCTGATCGGACCCTGCCATATCTCCATACGGCCTCTACAGCGTTTCGCCCGAACGCTTGAGTAACTGAAAGTGTGGTGGACTCTAAAGACTCGTCAATACTATGGCTGTGGATTTAACCACTAGCACGTCAGAGGTATAAGCCAATACGTAACGGGCCACCAGCTATTGACTAAAAGGGACGTCGATGAGCGAACTCATCCTGACACCCTACTGAGCCTGTCAGTGACAATATCCGTACAGTCCGGTCCGTTCGTCTATGAGCATCGCATGTCGGGCCTAGGGGGTTTGTAAAAGTCAGACCCCCAAAAGCGGTACAAGTCGTGTCGGAGTGTAGCCCAGAACACCCTGAGATACTACTGCAATATCTACCAGTAAATCTCCTGCCTTGGCCAAGGACTTCGTGTAATGGCTCTCCTAGACACAGCGCGACCTCACCCCCAATACCGGGAGAGACGAACCCCTGAAGATCCGCTCACTGCCTCCATGTGGCTCGGGACTGTACCCAACTAAAACCTGTTTGCACGACTCCTTTGAGCCGTGGTAGGGTAGTAATCAAAGCACAGTGGGAACTCACACGAGACAAATGACGATCCCCAGGTCGATGAACTAACCTGTACACATGTCACCTGGGAACTGCTATCTGACGTCAGGTATAAGACCAACTAGCATGTTCCCGGCGAGTCCTGTCCGGTGTACTCATAACCCAATGAGCACCTGTATACATCTTAGGTGAACCAACTGACACCAGTGGATTGTGAGACCGGCCACCGCCCCTCGTCTGGGTCTCGACTGTATACACTAGTCTGCTCTGGAGAATCGATGCCCTGTCTCGAAACTCCTACGACTAGGGACCTTTTAAGGATGTGCTTATAGACTCCAGCTCTCACTTATATGATCGCCCTCATACTGCTGGCAGTCAAGCAAGAATCCTAGGGGCTCTATCAACGTGCAATAGCGACATGTCAGGTCACCTAAAGCAGTACACGATGATAAAGGTAAACCAGATAGCATACTATCATCTCGAGTAAGACTGTCCTACCGGGATAGGTCCTCCCTCAATCATTGCAATCACGTGCCTGTGATCCAATAATTGACTCTGAGGGCACTATCTCCAACAATCTGGGAGTTCTCGACAAGTCTGTCCATTGTACCCAGTCTCTACTGAGCACCCATACACCATCCTTGATGTCAAACACCGATGGATATGGGATCATCCATCGTCCATCATATGGGTCAAGATGCGTATATGCTAGTCTACTCTGGTGCATCGATACCCTGTCTCGATACACCCTCGACTAGGAACAGTTATAGGATGTACTCATCGACTACCGTGGCCTCACTAGTATGATCTCATCATAGTCCCAGTAGTCGAGTACATATCCTAAGGTCTCCATCAACATGTAACATAAAGACAATCAGAGTACATGTTAAGATAAAGTACAACCAGATAGCATACTATCATGTCGAGCAAGAAAGTCCCCCCTATATATGTCCAAGCATCCATTACAATATACATCGTATGTACAGTAATGGCCTCTAGGGCATACATATAACTAACAATCTCCCACTTGCACTAGGGTCATCTGTTGTGGTATCACATACCCAACAATTAGCTGTGGTTGAAGTATCTCATACTCAATCATCCCATAAAAGTCTCTACTGGGAAAAAAGGCCTTTGTGAGTGGATCTGCGCTGTTGTCCTCTGTGTCTACTCTCCTAATCTCGATCTAACTGGAGATCAACCATCTCCATGATCAGGTGATACTGCCTAAGAATTATATCTAGATTTCTGATGGGACGGGGGTTCCTTGGCCAAAGCCACAACTCCATTGTCACACAATGGTAGGAATGAAGTTAATCTCATGAACTTATATGTATCCAGACTGCCTCTTTGGTAGCATCCTTGGTAACGATGTATCTTGCCTTTAATCGTCTAGTAAGTCACGGTTTCTAGCTTGGAACTCTTCCAACATACCGTCCCTCCACTGAGGGTAAAGACAATGCCTGCAACTGACATTCAGTCGTCCTTATCATCCTGGAACCTTTCCAGTGATTCTCCCCAGAATCGACTGATACCATCTCACTACAACTAGTGAGTATCCTAACATCCAATTAGATCTATCTCATAGATCCAAAACCCAGGATTTAGGAGGTATCACTTTGATCCTATTTGGAGAATCCTTGTGATAAGCGGAGATTGACCGAGCGTAGCATAGGAAATTCCTTCCCTATCAAGAGTATGTCATCCACGTACTCTACGAGGATCACCACCATACTCCGTACTACCTTTTTGTATATACAAGGTTCATCTACCATTTTGATGAAGTCAAACTCTTTGACTACCACATCAAAACAGATGTTCCAACTCCGCGATGTGTGCTTTATCATATAAAATATCTTGCATACGTTTCCGCTGCTCCCACTATCTACGAAGCCCTCTGGCTGTGTACTTATAGACGCTCTCTTCTAAAACATCATTTTAGAAAAGCAGTCATGACACCTAACCACCAGATATCGTAGTCATGGTATGTAGCCGTGGTAAGTAGGATCTGGATGGACTTAAGCATAGCTTTGAAAGTCTCAACTTTTCCATGTACACCAAGTAATCTTCTCAAGATATACTTGCTCCTGATGGGGATTTAACCCTTCAGATAAAGCAACCAAAGTCCATACTTTGTTGGTGTATAAGGATTCCATCTCAGATCACTAAGCATCCAGCCATTCTTACAGAGTCCCACTCCTGATGGCCTGCTCGAAACTAGTTGGGTCATCATCTCATGATGCAATCCTCGCTCCCACTGTCATAGAGAAATCGAAGTATCTCTCAGGTGGGTAAGGAACCCAACTAGATCGGCGGAGAGGCTGAGGTTCGTTGGTAACTATTGAATCCTTTGGTTCAACCAAATCATCAACTACAGTTTGTAAAGCTGGAACTCTTTCCAGTTCTACCTCATGACCAATAATTTCTTCACAAGAAATTCCCTTTCACAAAGGTAGCATGCTGAGAAACAAAACATCTTTTGTTCCTCGGTTTGGTAGAAGATATTCCCTTGCGAATGCTTGGGATATCCAACAAACTTCTACAGAACTGACTTTGCCTCGAGCTTGTCCGAATTATGCTTTTAGACATAGGCTGGACAACCCAAAATCTTAACATACTTAAGATATGGGCTCTTCCCATTCCATATCACATATGAAGTGGTAGGCAACTGATTTGATTGGAACCCAATTCAATAGATATGCAGCTTCTCAAGTGCATAACTCCCAAAAGGAAATAGGAAAGTTAGTAGTACTCATTATAGAGTGCACCATATCAAATAGGGTGTGATTGCTCCGCCCTGATACACCGACTAATTATGGTGTATTCGGAGGAGTAATGCTGAAAGAGAATCTCATTCTCCTTTAGAATAGTCCAGGAATTCCGTGCTCATGTATTCTCCTCCTTGATCTCATCATAGGACATAATACTTATACCTATTTAGGTTCTCTACTTCTAACTCATATTCATTGAATCTCTCAAAAGGTTCAGACTTGTGTTTCAACAGGAACATATGTCCGAATCTTGAGAGATAAACAGTGAATGTAATGAAGTACAAAGAACCAGTCCTGGCATATGTAGACAGGGGACCTTACATACATCATCATGTATCAATCCCAAGAGTTCACTAACTCTTTCTCTGTTTCCAATAAACGGAGTTGTGGTCATCTTATCTATGTGACATGACCGGCAAGTTTCATAAGATGTAAATTCAAACTAATTTAAATATGCATCTATATATAACTTCGCTAGTCGGGTCGCATTGAAATGACCTAGTCTACAATGCCTCAAGAAGGATTCATTCATTTCTGAACTCTTCCTCTTATGTGTGTTCTATACGTTAAGAACTGTGGTTTGATTTAGAACGTCTATGCTTTTAGATAACGTGCCTGAACCGATCAACTCTTGATATAGGAAATGTTCAAAACATTATCCAACAATACAAAATTATATCCTTCTTTACTAATAAAGAGACAGATATGATTTTGTATATCAGGTTCGGTATCTAATAACATTCATTCAGAATCAATGTATTCTGGTAATACAGGGTGATAAAGACCAACAGACTTTGCTGCAACACTTGCACCGTTTCTATCTCATTAAACTTATCACCCGTTCTCAGTTCTCTACCTGTCTGTAGCAAATGTAACAAATTACATATGTGGGATCCTGATCCGGTATCAAATACCTAGGACGTAAAGGATACTGAGAAACAGTTCTGTGTAATGAACACACCCGAAGAAGATGCATCAACATGTACTTTCTTCGTTTGGGCGGCACGGGAATTCTGGTAATCCCCTATTTCCTGCTCTGTCTTATAACAATTATAAGTTGGAGCGGGACCAACGTTCCCCAGCTCAATATAACAAGCGGGTTCGGTCAATACATCCGTATTATTATCTTGATTAAGGCGTGACATGGTCGCTACCAGGAGAGAGAGAGAGAAGAAAACACTCAGCGTGCGCTTTTACAAGATTAGATTGGTTATCAATTTATCTAATCAGGATGTCTCCCACTGTTTTAGTCAAATCTTCCTTCAAACCCTAAAAGGAAAGACTAGCCGGGATTAATTACACTCTACAAGTTCGCCAATCTTTCAGCCAGGCCAATGTCGGTACTTTGAGGGAGGTTCCCCGTGCTTTCGCACGGACTTAATTAAAGTAAATCTTGTTTTCCCAGGGGCGTAACCCCGTTAACACCTTTCTAGACACCTACTTGATCGGCTAATTGTAATGCGTAATACTCTCCCAGGAGTAACTCTTACTCGCAGCGGGTATCGGGATCCAACTATTTCATATAAGGTATGCAATCTCATTGCAAATTTCAACACTTGAAATTCCCAATAATATTTTACCCCTAGCGTCCTATGACCTTGACAGAGGTCAACAAACCATAGACTGCTAGTCAAGTTCAACCCGTCATTTCCTGATTGAAGTAAACCCACCCGTATGACCCTTGACAGAGGTCAACAAGGTCGCACGACTACCCTAAATCAATCACATCATATGTTTATACAGACAAGCACTAATCAGCTACCGCACACTACTCCTTGACAGAGGTCAACAAACGCAGCAGGAATACTAAATATACTTATCTGAAATGACGGAGGGCTACGACGGGTTTTTAAGAAAACCTTTAGCGTAATGAACTTGATATCGTTGTAGAATCGAGTGATTTTAAATGGAGTGTTTTTTAGGCCTTTTCTAGTTTTGCTAAAGAGGTCACTCCCGGTGAAGGGATCGTCGGCTCTTTCCTCATCGAATAAGGTGTAGGATATTTCACAAATATCACTATGCATAGCAAAAACTATAGAAACAATCAAAAGACAAACCGAGTTTGTAGCATCTGCTAATTTCACTAAAGAGGTCACTCCCGGTGAAGGGATCTCGGCTCTTTCCTTATCGAATAAGGTGTTGGATGTTCTACAAGGAACACCGCTATGCAAAGTAAAAACTAGAGCTACCTGTTTTTAAGACAAGTTTCTACAACATCTTAGTTTTCTTTTAGTTTCATTAATCTCATTAATGAAGTCCCATTTTAATATGCTTCACAAGCATCACATTTGAAACGAAATCTGCAATATAACATATATCTCATATATATAATATAAACATTCGTCTCAGGCAGTAATATGATCTCATCACAAAACATTGCAGCAGAAGAACATATATGAAATATTGGAATACTAGGACGTCCGTGTTTTAGTACGAGCCCGTATAAAACAAGGATTCCACGGTCTCGATGAATAGTCAAACCCACATCCCTAGACCCCTACGAGAGCGGCACAACACTGCCAATTCTAGGGTTAAGAGACCCGGTCTCGACTCCTCGAGATGGTCTCCCACTGGACCCTAGAACCCGATTACTTGTGCTCCCTACCTTGGGTTTACCTAATGCAGAAAAGTAAATAATATACAATGGTGACATCATCCTCAGCCCGGAAGTGCCCCAATAAAAGAATATTACATACAAATGAATTTTACATGAATGAAAAAGAAAAAACTCTCATCTCACATAAAACCCCTGGCTATTCAAACGCCACGATCCAATAAAACATATCACAGGAACACATAATATCTCATATCATCAACGTAAGCAAGTATGCGTATCCCGATTGTCGTTGATCTATAGCAACGAAGCCGGCGAAACACTACATACTACGCTTACGGTTACAGAAAAGAAAGTGTAAAACTACAACAGTTGGAATCCGCAATCTCCTTAGACATCGCATGCCTAACCAAATGAATTCCTTAGACATTGCATGCCTAACAATTATAAACCCCGCATTTTAGTCTCATTATCGAAAACCCTTTTCAATATCAAGTCGGGCAATTCAACAAGATTCCCGACATCCTGATCGAATGCTCGTCGCAAAGTTTAGTAGACGGCCGCACCCCCAGATGCCGTCAACGAAGTACACTAAGACGGAACACCGCTGCCGCGAGCACCCGAACGGATGCTTTTGGCGATAGGGTTCTCCTACAGTCACTTGGTCGGGCTATGGGGCGTGGCTGTCTATTAAGTTTACCCGGCGAGTATCCGCGTACGCTACGTGATTGCGACGGACTTTTGATCACATCAAAATCCCGTGGCTACCGATCATCTGAGACTAAACTGCTAGATTTATAACATTCAAATTAGTTATCTCATAACTACATGTGGATTCCAAATATTGTATCGCATTCCAGACAAATAGACAATGTTAAACTTTTCAATCGAATAATCAAACACCCAAGTTTTCCCAAATAGTTCTCAACACTTGAAATTAGATTTAAAACATCCATCACATGCTACAGTACCAATGGTCCAGCCGTAGAAGGGTCAAGCCAACGCCTCACATGTGGCACGCCGTACTGCCCCAAACCCTAAGGTTTAGAGGCAGTTCAAGACGGTCACAAAATCGAGTTAAGGTTTTTTGTCTTCTAGAGGGTCCACCACGTTACTTGCACGACTTAGAACGTTCTTAAACTCGAGAAAAAAATCCAACTTTTGAAAAAAATTTCGACTGGGGAAAAAATGAGTTATTGATATCCGTTCAAACTTTTTAACAGTTTCTAAAATTATTCGGAAAAATTAAACGAAGTTAAATTATCCGATCAAATCAACGAGTCCCCAATACAACCCAGAAAACTCAACACTTAAATAAAATAAAACATTCCCAGAAGAATCAGAAAGTTGGTACTGAAGTTACTGTACAAAAACCTAACCCTAATTCTATTATTCCGCCGCGGAACCGCCGCGCAAGCAAGCTATTGCCGAGGTTCCGCGACGCTTTAGCGGAATTAAGATGTCGTATTTCACAGTAATTCCTAAAATACCCTGCTGTTTTTTTAGTATTTGTAATTCATAAAAAATCATATTTTTGAAAATTGTCCAGAGAAGGGTTCGTATCGGGGTATCCGGGTTCGATCGGACTTTAAACTTCGCTCAGACTTCGCCTAAAGCTCTAGCTTGGCTCTGATACCACTGTAGGGATGCTTGGCACTCTAAAAAGGGTCTACGAGGCATCAACCATGCCCGATTTAAAATTTAGTCGTGCCGAATAACCAAAGCCGGATCATTAAACTAAAGATTAGGCGAAAACAAGCATGTTAAACACTTTAACACTAAGTGAGAGGGATTACAACCTTTGTAGATCCGGTCCTTCACTTCTAAAGCTCCGTGTTGAGGTCCCTTCGCTGCGATCATCGTGTTCCGGACTATCGAGAGGTTCCACGAAGAGAAAGATGCAAGCTTACTTCCGATCTTCGATAACAAAGATGATCTACCTTGAAGTTTCATTAACACAAGCTCTCACTCACAAAATGAAGTGAACACCCTCATCTAAATGGCAAGGGTAGATGAGAATGATGAAGTAGGATTTTTGCTCTCATTTGTTTTCATATTCCCACAAACTTTCATCACAAAAAGCAAAGCAAGAAAGCTTTTGCATCAAGGAAGAAGAAGAAGAAGAATAGTGAATAATCCTTTTGTGATGAATAATGAAAAGATTATAATGATGAATAATGCAACCATGGTTAACTAAACCTTTGTAGAGATTTAACTAGGGCTAGGGTTTGGGTTGGGTTAAAGCATGAGTCACCTGAAAATATCTTAACACAAAACAAAAAGAAACCTTCTAGAAGGTTCATGAATGCACTAACCCTAATCAAAGTACATGTTAAGATAGAGACAATATTAGTTAATCTCCACTAAACATGTTGCATTAGTAATCATATCATGTTACAATATTATATATCACATATATAGTATTTATTGTAACAAAATAAAATAATACAATTAACATATATCGCATATATATCAATGTATTACCCGAGTGAGAAAAAGAATCTTTTAGTGAGCTAATATTAGTTAATGTAATTTAATATATCATATATATTATTATACATTAAATTATCGAATCAACACTAGATCCGATAATTCGGCTATTTCACAAATAACCGACTAATACGATGACCCGGCTATATCACATATACCCGGCCGATATCTCATATCGTGAGAATCCAAAACGGTATCACATACCGCATTATCCTTGGTCCCGCACATATCACATATGTGCTTCTACTCCGTTTTGCCTGAGCCAAGAAATCTCTGTGTAAGACTCTAAAGAATCGTCAATACGCCGGTAGTAGGTGATGATCATATTAAACACCCACAAGCTGCAAGCGGTCAGATAAACGTAACTGCCACCCAGGTATTGAGCGCTCAGAAGATCAACAAGCAAGCATGTACATTCTCCTGTGAATCCAATCAGTAACACTCCCGTACAGTCCGGTCTCGTCGTCTGATATATCGCATATCTCGCCCAGGGGTGGTAAACGTCAAACCCCAGTAGCTCGATAAGTCGTGTCGATTTGAGGTCTATAACAGTTCGAGAAACTACTGATAACACTTACCAGTAAATCTCAGCAACCCTGGACAGGGATTTCCAGTTATAGCCAATCGAACACAGCACAACATCAACTCCCTATACCGGGAGAGATGAATCCCCTCCTATCGCTCATTGCCTCCATGTGATTCAGGACTGTACCTAAAAGCCACCTTTTTGCACGCCCTCTTGGACGTGGTATGATGGAAATCAAAGTACAGTGGGAATCACACAAGAATCTATGACGATCTCGGGTCAACAGACTACTCTGTACCAGTGTCACCGAAGAACTGCCATCTGACGTGAGGTATAATACCATTTGGGAGTTCTCGGCGAGTCCGTCCAGTGTACCCAGTCTCTACTGAGCACCCATACACCATCCTTGATGTCAAACACCGATGGATATGGGATCATCCATCGCCCATCATATGGGTCAAAATGCGTATACGCTAGTCTACTCTGGTGCATCGATACCCTGTCTTGATACACCCTTGACTAGGAACAGTTATAGGATGTACTCGTCAACTACCGTAGCCCCACTAGTATGATCTCATCATAGTCCCAGTAGTCGAGTACATATCCTAAGGGCTTCATCAACATGTAACATAGAGACAATCAGAGTACATGTTAAGATAAAGTACAACCAGATAACGTACTATCATGTCGAGCAAGAAAGTCCTCCCTGTATATGTCCAAGCATCCATTACAATATACATCGTATGTACAGTAATGGTCTCTAGGGCATACATATAACTAACACGGGACGGAGAAATCGCACCCTATGTGATATGGTGTGCTCTATGATGAGTACTACTGAGTTTCCTATTTTCTTTTGGGGTTATGCACTTGAGAACTTGCAAACCTATTGAATAGGGTTCCAACCAAATCAGATGCCTACCACTCCATATGTGATATGGTATGGGAAGAGCCCATCTCTTAAAGATGTTAAGATTTGGGGTTGTCCGGCCTATGTCAAAAGAAAAATCCGGACAAGCTCGAGGCAAGGATAGTTCTGTGGAAGTTTGTTGGATATCCCAAGCATTAGCAAGGGAATATCTTCTACCAAACTGAGGAAGAAAAGATGTTTTGTTTTCTCAACATGCCACCTTTTTGGAAAGGGAATTTCTTGTGAAGAAATTAGTGGTCATAAGGTAGAACCGGAAGTACATCCAGCTAAAACAAACTGCAGCTGATGATTTGGTAGAACCGGAGGATTCAATAGTTTCCAATGAACCTCAGATTCTCCACCGATCGGGTAGGGTTCCTCATCCACCTAAGAGATTCTTCAGTTTCTCTATGACAGTGGGAGCGAGGATTGCATTATGAGATGATGAACCAACTAGTTTCGAGCAGGCCATCGGGAGTGGGGACTCTGTGAGAATGGCTGGATGCTTAGCGATCTGAGATAGAATCCTTATACACCAACGAAGTATGGACTTTGGTTGCTTTATCTGAAGGGTTAAATCCCCATCAGGAGCAAGTATATCTTGAGAAGATTACTTGGTGTATATGGAAAAGTTGAGACTTTCAAAGCTATGCTTAAGTCCATCCAGTTCCTACTTGCCACTGCTACATACCATGACTACGATAACTGGCAGTTGGGTGTCATGACGGCTTTTCTAAATAGTGATTTGGAAGAGAGCGTCTATAAGTACACAGCCAGAGGGCTTCGTAGACAGTGGGAGCAGCAGAAACGTGTGCAAGATGTTTTATAGGATAAATCAGGCATCGCGGAGATGGAACGTCTGTTTTGATGCAGTAGTCAAAGAGTTTGACTTCATCAAAATGGTAGATGAACTAAGTATATAAAAAAAGGTAGTAGGGAGTATGGTGGTGATCCTCGTATAGTACGTGGATGACATATTCTTGATAGGGAAGGAGTTTCCTATGCTACGCTCGGTCAGTCTCGTCTTATCACAAAGATTCTCTATATAGGATCAAGATGATACCTCATAAATCCTAAATTTTGGATCTATGAGACAGATCTAATTGGATGTTAGAATTCTCACTAGTTGTAGTGAGATAGTATCAAATCGATCCTGGGGAGAATCACTAGAAAGGTTCCAGGGTGATAAGGACGACTGAATGTCAGTCGCAGGCATTGTCTTTACCCTCAGTAGAGGGACGGTATGTTGGAAGAGTTCCAAGCTAGATACCGTGACTTACTAGACGGTTAAAGGCAAGATACATTGTTACCAAGGATGCTACCAAAGAGGCAGTCTGGATATATATAAGTTTATGAGATGAATTTCGTTCCTACCATTGTGTGACAATAGAGTTGTGGCTTAGGCCTAGGAGCCCCCGTCCCATCTGTGATCCAGACATATTCTTAGGTAGTATCACCTGATCATGGAGATGGTTGATCTCCAGGTAGATCGAGGTTAGGAGAGTAGACTCAGAGGACAACAGCGCGGATCCACTCATAAAGGCCTATTTCCCAGTAGAGACTTTTATGGCATGGTTGAGTATGAGATACTTCAACCACATCTGATTGTTGGGTTTGCGATACCACAACAGATGGCCCTAGTGCAAGTGGGAGATTATTAGTAATATGTATGCCCTAGAGGCCATTACTGTACACACGATGTATATTGTAGTGGATGCTTGGACATATATAGGGAGGACTTTCGTGCTCGACATGATAGTATGCTATCTGGTTGCCCTTTATCTTAACATGTACTCTGATTGTCTCTATGTTACATATTGATAAAGCCCTTGTTCCCCTCCGAATGGCGGCCGAGACAATAGGACATCTAGCCTGAGATTCGGGGCAGATGCTATATGGTTTTATCTGTCTACCTCTCCGAAGATGCCAAGTTGATTTATGGCACCGTGTATCGGGGGTTTAGACGGATGTGTCCGATGTAGCAGACTTCGTCAGATTCCCCCTCGCTTGAGGGGTTTTTTTATTGTTGGGACGCTCTTCCCTGCAGGCGCAAGCCCCTGCAGTTAATTACGCTACCGCATCGCGGTAACAACTTTCACCTTCTCCAGAATTTCACTTCGTGTCGTGTGTGTTTGTTTTGTTTGTGGTTGCCCGTGGATTGTATACGGAGACTGAGTAATGCCGTCGCCCGTAGGACGTGGGTTAGTCCAAATCCGTATTTACTTAGATTTGGGTTTGGTGTTTTTAGTTTAAGGATGCATTAGCCGTGTTACGGCTAAGATCAACTTAAACGTTCGTTAAGGATACGTCAGTCCTGTTTGAGATTGAAATCAACTTAACGTAGTGATCCATTTAATATATGGCCGTCAGGACTCGTCACCTCTCTGATGTCGTTGAAGGATTACAACGACATGTGTCAGAGGAGCTCGGAGATGTACCCTCGAACCAGAGTTGATTGGGAGTTTTATAATCCATTTGAATGTTTAAGGATACGTTAGCCGTGTTTGGGGCTAAGATCGACTTAAAAGGGATCGTTTAGATCTGGTAAAAAAGCATTTGGAGGCTCTATTGTTCCAGTTTAGGGACGTGGTGGCCCATACTCCAGTTTAAGGACGTGGTGGTCCATGTTCCAGTTTAAGAACGTGGTGGTCTATGTTCCAGTTTAAGGACATGGTGGTCTATCGCCAGTTTTGGGACGTGGTGGTCCATATTCTAGTTTAGGGACATATGGGTCCATTATTAGTTTAAGGATGTTTCGGTCCAACATTAGTTTAGGGACGTTTCAGTCCAAAATTAGTTTAGGGACGTTTCGGTCCATATTGATGTGTGTGGTCGTCGGGACCCGTCACCTCTCTGACGTCATTGAAGGATTACAACGATAGGAGTCAAAAGAGTTCGGAGATGTACCCTCGAACCAGTCGTAAATTGATTTAGGGAGCAGCCGTGCTCAGTCAATTTAATTTGAGGACTTACGGCCATGATTGGGCTAAGTCCAGTTGAAAAATATTCAATGCCTTTATTCGTTTTTGGTCTGTTAGACCTGTGCTAGGGCTTGCCCATTGTTAAATAATGCATTGCATTATTTACTATTTTTTGTTTGGGATCTGCCCATAAAAGATGCAGAGCATCAATTTATTCTAAGCTCTGCTCATTTATGAATGATGCAAGGCATCTACTTTGTTTGGGCTCTACCCCTTTTTGTATAACATTTTTATTATTTTGTTTGGGCTCTGCCCATTTATAAATGATGCAGAGCATCAATTTAATTAGGCCTGCTTGGTCTTTTGACTTGGGCCTGGCCCTTTGGGAAATGCATTGCATTTATCAGGCGCTTTGCGCCAATCAGAGAGCGCAAGCGCTTATAGTGCTGACACGTGTCGCGCAAGCGCAGTGCGCTGCACCTGCGCTGCTGACACGTGGCGCGCTCCGGTGGCTTGCGCCAATCCAAGAGCGCAGCAGCGCAGTTTACAAGTGCAAAGCACTATGATTTAAGAATCTTTTAGATTCAGGAACCAATGGTTAACAAAACAAGTGCAAAACACTTATTCGTTTCCTTGATCTAATTTAGATCAAAGAAAAACAAGTTTTTCTTTTTATTTCGAGAACCAAAGGTTCATAAAAGTGCAAAACACTATTTTTTATTTATTTATTTTTGTTTTTTCTTCTCGTTTTAAAGAATCAGTGATTCATAAGAAGTGCAAAGCACTGTTTATGAAGATCATTGATCTGGTTTTTAGATCAATGATCTATTAGAAGAAATTTTTTCTCTCTTGTGAAGGTTTTTACCTTTTTCTTGAAATTTTTCTCAGAGTTCTCTCTGTTTGAAGCTCTTGATTTTTCAAGAAAATGTTGATGCCTTTGAATTGAGGTCTAGGGTCCTTTTTATAGTGCCCATAAATTAGTTGACTTTGTTAAAGAGAACTTTCTCTGAGTGATTTAGGGAATTTTCCCCACCGTTAAATCTTTGATCCAAGGGCTCCTGTTTTACAGAAGAAAATCTTCTTATTTTAACAAGAACAGAAAGATTTCTTTGAAATCTTAATTCTGTTTGGCGCAAACACCTCAGCGCGTGACACGTGTCGCGCAGCGCAAAGCGCAGCGCAGCTGTGCTAGCGCAGAATGATTTCTTTGAAATCTTAATTCTGTTTGGCGAAAACGCCTCAGCGCGTGACACGCGTCGCGCAGCGCAAAGCGCGGCGCAGCTGCGCCTGCGCCTCTGCGCTGACACGCATCGCGCAGCGCAGCGCTTGCGCAACTAAAGCGTTGCTTCCTTTAATTTTTCTTTAAATAAAGCTTTGCTCTGATTGGGTGCGCTGATTTGGGCGCTGCGCTGATGTGTCTGCGCCTGACACGTGGCGCGTTGCGCCCGGGATTTGAAGCGTTGCTTCAAAATTTGAATTTTGAATTTCTAGCAGAGCTTTGCTCTGATTGTGGGAAACAGCCCTTAGGATGAGTACTTGACTACCAGGACTATGATGCAGATCATACTAGTGGGGACAGTGTAGTCGCAAAGTACATCCTTCAAATGTTCCTAGTCGTAGGAGTACCGTGACATGGCATCGATACTCCAGAGTCGACTAGCGTATGCGCTTCTTGACCCATATGATGGGCGATGGATGATCCCATATCCATTGGTGTTTAACATCAGAGAAGGTATACGGGTGCTCAGTGGAGACTGGGTATACAGGACGGACTCGCCGAGAACTCCCAGATGGTATTATAGCTCACGTCAGATGGCAGTTCTCTGGTGACACTGGTACAGGTTAGTCTGTAGACCCGAGATTGTCATAGAGTCTTGTGTGATTCCTACTGTGCTTTGATTTCCACCTCACCACGTCTATAGGGGCATGCAAAACGGTGGCTTTTGGGTACAGTCCCGAATCACATGGAAGCAATGAGCGATAGGAGGGGTTTCGTCTCTCCCGGTATAGGGAGTTGATGTTGCGCTGTGTTCGATTGGCTATAACTGGAAATCCCTGGCCAGGGTTGCTGAGATTTACTGGTAAGTGTTATCAGTAGTTTCTCAAACTGTTATAAATCTCATATCGACACGACTTATCGGTTACTGGGGTCGGACGATTACCGCCCCTAGACTGGATATGCGACATATCAGACGAAGAGACCGGACTGTACGGGAGTGTTACTGGTTGGATTCACAAGAGAATGTACAGGCTTGCTTATTGATCTTCTGATCGCTCAATAACTGGGTGGCTGTTACGTTTAGCTGACCGCTTACAGCATGTGGGTGTTTGATATGATCATCACCTACTGCCGGCGTATTGACGATTCTTTAGAGTCCTACACAGAGGTTTCCTGGCTCAGGCAAAACGGAGTAGGAGCACATATGTGATATGTGCGGGACCGAGAATATTACGATATGAGATATCGTATTCCATTCTCGTGATATATGATATTGGCCGGGTATATGTGATATAGCCAGGTCATCGGATCAAGTGTTGATTCGATGAATCGGTACATGTTATATTAGTCAGTTATATGCGATATAGCCGGATTATCGGATCAAGTGTTGATTCGATAATTTAATGTATAATTATATATGTGATATATTAAGTTACATTAACTAATATAAGCTCACTTAAAAATTCTTTTTCTCACTTGGATAATACATTGATATATATGTGATATATGTTAATTGTATTATTTTATTTTGTTATAAAAATATATTATATATGTGATATATAATATTGTAACAAGTTAGGGTTACAAATGCAACATGATTTGTAGAGTTTAAACAAGTTAGGGTTTGATTTGAGTTAGCTTTTGCATGAAGCTTCATGAAGCTTCCTTTTGTTTTTTGCTTAGATATTTTGTGTTAATATTTATTAACCCAACCCAAACCCTTTACCCTAGTTTACTCTCTACAAGGCTTAAGCCTTCATGATTGACCCATGGTTGATTTGTAACAATAACAATAATTCATTATTCATCACAAATAAAAATTCTTCTTCTTCTTGCTCTTGAAAAAACGCTTTCTAGCGTTTTGTGATGTGATGAAATAAAGTGAGAAATTGAAAATAAAATAGAGCTATTCCTACTACATCATCCTCATCAATTCTAGCCACTTAGATTAGGGTGTTTGCTTTGCTAATACTTGATTAGTGAAGCATGAGCTACTTCATCATCCTCATCTATTCTAGCCACTTAGATTAGGGTGTTTGCTTTACTAATACTTAACTAGTGAAGCATGAGCTTGGGTTTGAGATTCTTCAAGGTAGATCATCTTAGTTGTTGAAGATTGGAAGCAAGCTTGCATCTTTCTCTTGTGAATCCAACCAGTAACACTCCCGTACAGTCCGGTCTCTTCGTCTGATATGTCGCATATGCAGTCTAGGGGTGGTAAACGTCAGACCCCAGTAACCGATAAGTCGTGTCGATATGAGGTCTATAACAGTTCGAGAAACTACTGATAATACTTACCAGTAAATCTCAGCAACCCTGGCCAGGGATTTCCAGTTATAGCCAATCGAATACAGCGCAACATCAACTCCCTATACCGGGAGAGACGAAACCCCTCCTATCGCTCATTGCCTCCATATAATTCAGGACTGTATCCAAAAGCCACCGTTTTGCATGCCCCCATGGATGTGGTGAGGTGGAAATCAAAGCACAGTGGGAATCACACAAGACTCTGTGACGATCTCGGGTCTACAGACTAACTTGTACTAGTGTCACCAGAGAACTGCCATCTGACGTGAGATCTAATACCATCTGGGAGTTCTCGGCGAGTCCGTCCAGTGTACCCAGTCTCCGCTGAGAACTCGTATACCTTCTCTGATGTCAAACACCAATGGATATGGGATCATCCATCGCCAATCATATGGGTCAAGAAGCGCATACGCTAGTCTACTCTGGAGTATCGATGCCCTGTCTCGGTACTCCCACGACTAGGAACATTTGAAAGATGTACTTTACGACTACACTGTCCCCACTAGTATGATCTGCATCATAGTCCTGGTAGTCAAGTACTCATCCTAAGGGATTTATCAACATGTAACAAAGAGACAATCAGAGTACATGTTAAGATAAAGGGCAACCGGATAGCATACTATCATATCGAGCAAGAAAGTCCTCCCTATATATGTCCAAGCATCCACTACAATATACATCGTGTGTACGGTAATGACCTCTAGGGCATACATATTACTAACAGAGTCTTGTGTGATTCCCACTGTGCTTTGATTTCCACCTTACCACGTTCAAGAGAACATGCAAAACAGTGATTTTTGGGTACATTCCCGAGTCACATGGAGGTAATAAGCGATAGGAGGGGATTCGTTTCTCCCGATATTGGGGGTTGATGTTGCGCTGTGCTCGATTGGCTATAACAGGAAGTCCCTGACCTGGGCTGATACTGAGATTTACTGGTAAGTGTTATCATTAGTTTCTCAACCTGTTATGAGCCTCATATCGGCATGACTTATCAAGTTACCGGGGTCTGACGTTTACCACCCTTAGACTAGATATGCGACATATCAGACGAAGAGATCGGACTGTACGGTAGTGTTACCTATTAGATTCACAGGAGTATGAGCTGGCTTTCTTGTTGATCTTCTGATCGCTCAATACCCGGATAGCCGTTACGTCCAGCTAGTACCGCTGACGGCTTGTGGGTGACTGATATGATCATCACCTACTGCCGGCGTATTGACGAGTCTTTAGAGTCCTACACAGAGGTTTCCTGGCTCAGGCAAAACGAAGTAGGAGTACATATGTGATATGTGCGGGACCGAGATTAATACGCGTATGTGATACCGTATTCTAATATCGCGATATGTGATATCGGTCGATTATATGTGATATAGCCGGATTATCGAATCAAGTGTTGATTCGATAAGTTGATATATATGATATTGGTCGGTTATATGTGATATGGCCGGATTATTAAATCAAGTGTTGATTTAATAATTTAATTTATAATTATATATTTGATATATTAACATACATTAACTAATATTAAGCTCACTTAAGTATTTATTTTTCTCACTTATGCATATAGTATATATGTGATATATATTATTGTATTTGTTTTTATGTGTCAGGCTTGATGATACATTGTGCATGGGTATATGAGACTCACACCATACTTGAGATAATATGAGGTTTTAATTATTAAGGGTAAATCAAAATTAAGTGGAAAATTGTCAGGGTTAATGAAGCTTGGAGTAGCTTGTGGAACCATTGACTTAGTCCACTAATTTTGTCCTACCTTAGATATTTATTAACCTAACCATTATCTAAAGCCATGGTGAAGTCTCTACATGAGTTATATGAGATATTTCTCACCCATGGTTGCCATTCTATTCTACACTTCATCTACTTCTTCACAAAAAGAAAAGCTCTCTAGGTTTTCAAGAGGTGAAGAAAATTAGTGATAAAAAGAATTCTAAAGTGTGCAATAATCCTACTTTATAAACCTACACTAGATTAGCCATTTAGTTTAGGTTGTTTTCTTCACTAATTCCTAATTGGTGAAGAGGTAGCTTGAATTGGAGATTTCTCGACGTAGATCATCTTCGGCCTCGAAGACTTCAAGCAAGCTTGTTCTTTCCACCTAGTAGAGCCTAGCGAGAGTCTAGGAGACTACTACTTGGAGCGAAGGGACTACTACACGGAGCTTTTGAAGTGAAGGACAGGTCTACAATGGTTGTTTTCCTTATTCACTTAGTGTAATGTTTGATTACATGCTTGCTTACCCTAAATCCTCTAGTTAGATCCTTGGTTTGGGTTACTTAGCACACTAAATTTTTCAAATTGGCATGGTTGATGCCTTCCGAAACCTAGTAGTCATGCTTGAGAACCCTTCATTCCTAAAGATAAGTTTGGAATTTAAATTAATATCTCATTTAAATCCTCTACGTGCACAGCATGTATTCACACTTGGGCTCTTGATCTTGGGCTCCTGATTTTAGGTCCCGAATTTGCAATCAATTTCAACAATCTCCATCTTGATTCAAATTCATCACAATCTTGACACTTTCATAAAAAAAAAATTTGGAATTCCTGCTCTCGTCATCGCGTGCATCGTCAATCAACTAGGCAGATCAAGTCCAAGTGTAATACCCGGTTTTCTTTGAACATATTTTCCGTATTTATAAATAAATGTTTCCTAAAAATTTTCTATTAGAATATTGTAAGTCTACGTTACCCACCCCGGTACTTACGGGGAGGCGGAATAGGTAAAAATCGAAACTTTCTTACAAAAGCAACATAGACTAACACTTGAGGATCTTTGCCAAACCATTGCTAACAAACAACATGAGGTTCTATCTACTATGCTTCGGAGATTATACCTCATGCAACAAGTCCTTCGGGTCTTCTTTCCAATGTCCTCCTCGTCCATGCAAGCTCCGAGGATCGATCCGGATCTCGGTCACCTCCGCGGCCTCCTAGAGTCGAAGACGATCCACCCGAGAGTCTGTAGTCCGAGCTCCACCTCAAGCCGAGGTAACTAGGGCAACAAGTTTGCTATTCTTGAAGTCCTAGGTGGTGTAGAAGATAATGGTGGATTTGTTTGTCTATTTTGTTTCTATTTTTCTCAACACATGAGAGCTATAGAAAAATCAAGAGAGGAAGAAGAAGGAGGAACCATGGGAGCTCTCTCTTTTAATGAGAGAGAATGAGAAGAAAATAATGATGCATCAAAAAAATAATTACTAATCTCTTATCATGATAAAATGTGATGGCTACTTGATTTGACCCTTATCATCTCAAATTAAATCAAAGGCCAAAGAAGAGTCTAGAGCTCACAAGAAAGATCCAAGTCAACAATGGTCAACTAGGTCAAATTGTCAACATGGTCAAATGGTCAAAACAATTAGCCATAACACAATTATCATTAAAAAATATTAGTAAATATTTTCCTCACCTCATAATGGTTTTGACCGAACCAACGATCAAAACCCTAATGAGGCACCTCCTTCTTCGCTCCTCACAACCGTGCATACACACCAGTATCCGCATCCCGTAGAATGCGAATGCACAGAAGACAAAACTAATCCATCTATACATTACTAGGATCCGGCTTAAACCAAAGCCCACTAGTATCGTCTGCCCGAACATCAGGCGCGCACAAGTGCACGTAAGTGATCGCAGCCCTGCCGTAAAACCATACGGCTTCTACACTTTTCGCCCAGTGCAGGGAAACTCTCTGTGTGGGACTCTAAAGACTCGACACTACGCTGGCAGTGGGTTTAACCACAGACCGCAAGCGACACTAGCTGTACGTAATGGTCCCCAGGTAGATGTCGATAAGAAGGCCGATGAGGTAAACCCATCCGAACTTCTACTGAACCTGAATGTGAAAATCTCCGTACGGTCTGGTCTGTTCGTCTATGAGTATCGCATGTCGGGCCTAGGGGGCGGTAAACGTTAGACCCCTAATAGCGGTACAAGTCATGCCGGAGTGTAGCCCAGAACACCCTGAGAAACTACTGGAAACACTACCAGTAATTCTCGCTTGCCCTGGCCAGGGACTTTGTGTAATGGCTCTCCTAGACACAGCGCGATATCAACCCCCAATACCGGGAGAGACGAATCCTATCTAACCGCTACTGCCTCCAAGTGCTTCGGGAATGCACCCAACTACTACATGTTTGCACGACTCCTTTGAGCCGTGGTAGGGTAGTAATCAAAGTACAGTGGGAACACACTCGAGGCGAAGTAGCAGTGTCAAGTCGACGGACTAAGCTGTACTCCTGTCACCTGGGAACTGTTATCTAACGATAGGTATAGTACCAACCAACAGTTCCCGACGAGTCCTGTCCAGTGTACTCATAACCTAACGAGCACCCGCATACTATCTCCAGTACGACGTACTGATGGCTGTGGGACAGACCATCTCCCCTGCGAGGTGGTAACATGGACTCAAAATACGGATCTTTGTTAAACAACTATCTAACAAACCTAACAAGAGTTTTACCTACTCGGTTAGGGGGTTATACCTTTCTTGAACTCCTTCTTCTTCAACTCTTTGCGGTGTATGGATCGGCCTCACCTCGTCCTCTCCTTGCGCCGAAGATGGATCCACCTAAAAGCTTCTACCTTTGGCTTCTTCTTCAAACTTGAAGAAACTAGAACACTTGGTTTGCTAAACCTTGTGAACTAGGATGAGTAGAGAAGTGATATGGGTTTTCTTTTATCTCTAAGGAAATATTTCTCAACTCATGAGAGGGAGTTGCCTTGATCTAGAGAGAGCAAGAGGGAGAGCTCAAGCAAGAGAGAGAAAGCAAATGAGAGAATGAGTAACTCTTTTGCCATCCAAGCTCTCATAATCCAAAATCATCATAACAAATAATAGTAATCAAGTATTATGTGATGGTTCAAGTCAAAATGGCCATATAATTTCATGCACTCATTTTTCAAGAAGAAACAAGCAAGCAAAAGTCTTTGCCATGAAATGATAGCCATTGTAATGATGAGGGTCAACTAGTCCAACCTAGTCAACCGGTCAACAAAGTCAACAACCCCAATGAGAATTCTCTGCCTCTGTCTCTCTGTCAACTGTGCATACACACCCGTATTCGCGTTCTGAGGAACACGAATACAAACGAGATAAAACCAATCCCAAAACGTACACTAGGATCTGGTTTAAACCAAAGCCCGCTAGTGTTAACTGTCCGGACACTAAACGTGCACAAGTGCACGGATGTGACCGAACCCTGTCGCAAAACCATGCGACATGTCGCAAAACCATGCGATGCTCATAGACGAACGGACCGGACTGTACGGATATTGTCACTGACAAGCTCAGTAGGGTGTCAGGATGAGTTCGCTCATCGACGTCCCTTCTGGTCAATAGCCGGTAGCCCTTCACGTATGGCTAATACCTCTGACGTGCTAGTGGTTAAATCCATAGCCATAGTATTGACGAGTCTTTAGAGTCCCCCACAGACAGTTGCTCAAGTTTCGGGCGAAACGCTGTAGAGGCCTTATGGAGATATGGCAGGGTTCGATCAGATACGTGCGGTATTGCACGGATCATGATCGGACGGATAATACTAGCGGGCTTTGGTTTAAGCCGGATCATAGTATAGTACAGTGTAGATTTTGTCTCATTTGCATTTGTATTAGGTCGGAATACAAATGCGGGTATGTATATACAGTAGCGGGGTTTTCCTATAATTTATTACGGGATCAGTTTTTAGGGTTTCCAGTTTGTTTTCCGTTTCGGCCATATTTCTTTGTATTTTTCATTGGCTGAAAGTTGGTGGAGGAGGGCTTATTTGCAATTGTGCAAATAAGCATTGTGGAGGGTGGTCTTTGCATATTCTTGTGTCATGATGGTTGCACCATCTTTTGACTTCTTCACTTGATCATTACTTGACTTTTGGAGTAATGATGATGGATGATGATGGAGGGTTATGATGATGGGTCTTTGAGTGTTGGGCTTGTTTTGTGATGATGATTCATGATAACCCTTCCTCTCTCTTGCTTTATTTTGGCACACTCATTCTTTTGATACACACTCACTCCCTCTTCTCATTCTCCATGAGCCATGGCCGGCCAAGTGAGAGGGGGGGCTGTCCAAAAGTTCTAGTGGGGGAATTTTGATCTCTTTTGGCTTAAAAATTTCCATTGCTCCATCTCCAAAAGCTTAGTTCATTTCCTCCACCATATGGCAACTTCCACAACCCCAAATGAGACAAAGCATTCTACAGATAACCTACAGCATCCTTGGGCACGTCGGCTCGCCAACTTCGTGCCCGAGTTGCCTCGGTCCAGAGGTGGGAGCCCGTAAAAGAAGCCAGCGATGTGGCGCCCTTCCGGCGACATGGTGGAGACCGGAGATTCCGCGAGGAGATCGGGACGACGACGAGAAGACCGAAGGATACGAATCGCTCGGTATATTTCTCTACTCGTTCTTTAGTTAGATAGAATTAGATTAATGGCCCGATCCGAGATTTTAGTGCGCGGTGGTGCCGGTTTTCTAGTTTGAAAAGTTTTTCGTTTCCGCATTCCGGCGTCGGATTGACGACCGGGGCACCGCCGTGCACTTACAATGGTATCAGAGCCACGCCATTAACCTAGTCTGGCTTGCTCTAGCATGTTTAAAACTTTGGTCGAACAAATTTCCAAAAACCCCGTTTTCATTTTGACAGTTTCTGTCGATTTTCAGAAGTGCTCAGAAAATTTTTCAGTACGTTGCAAAATGATGTGCAGGGTTTAGTAAGAGCACTGTAAAAATTTGGTGACCTGATCCTTCAATAGGGCCGCGGAACCGCGGCCATAACCCCACTTTGGCCGCGGTTCCGCCGCAGGAATTAAGCTTCATTTCACCAATTTTTTCCAGTGGGCTTCTGGGTTGAAAATAAGGTTCTTGGGATATTCTTTTTGGGCCCAGAATTTCTGTGAGTGCTACAGTAGTGCTTGGGGCCCACTTCGATAAATTTGATCGATCGAAAATTTTAAACATGTTAGTTCACAGTATTTACATTATATCTGCGACCGTGAATGTCACTTGATCGGTAAATCCTGTCTAACTGCTATAGCCCGGTTAGACGGATTTGCGAACGTGACATTCACGTAAATGTTCTGTGTTGTGCTGTGATGTTGCGGATTGGTCGTAGGGGATAGCCTGGATGCAATAGTAGTACAGTTTCGTTTTATATGTACATTTGATATTGCGGGGCAAGCGTCCGACATGTGGACTGCCGTCACTGCTTGTTTGTATATTATTCTTTTGGGGAACGACCGGGGTGAGGTCGATGTACCCGTTGTATGTATATTTTACTTTCTATACTAGGATTACCCCAAGGTGGGGTGCACGGATAGCCGGATTCTAGAGGGCAACGGGCCCACATCTCATGGCGTTGAGACGGAGGGGGCTTCACTCTAGAATTGGCAAGCTATTCACCGCACTCGTAGAGGGTACAGGTTGACCCAGGAGGGGTCCCTAAGTTACCGGATTCCGTGAAGTACGGGTGGTCCATTCACGTTGCTGAAGGGGGCTGCCTCGCTTCAGGTTTTGGCGGGTAACTTGCCGCGCCCGTAGGGGTCTAGCATTTTATTGCACAAGCTATCCACACGACCAGGGGAACGTCGGGTTTCAGTAGCGGCTCTGTGAAACCCGGGGATCCCAGATATCTGTATTGTTCTGTGATGCTTATTATATTTCTGTGATGTTGCATTTTATCACGCCTTGAGCGAAATGTTATATATTGATATATATATACTAGTAGATGTTGTATATGTTTTGCATCCGCGCTAGTCCAGTCCCCGCTCTGTCGTTAGTTAACTAACCTAAAGCGTAATGACGGGACCCAGTGGTGAATGCGGATGGTATATACGTACATCATTATTTTCACTCTTTGTGGTGTGATCAATTGATGGGACTGCGTTGATTCAGATCAATGCAAGCTAAACAAACCTATTCTGATGTTGTTGGAACAATTTTTCAAAAAGCTGTTATTGCAAGGGCGTTCTCTTTTGTTCTGCACAGTGGTATTCAGTTGGAATATCCTGCTCCTCAATCGACGAGGCAAGGACCGAGATCTCTTCACCGGGAGTGACCTCTTGGACAGAAGTTTGCGTCAGGGAAATAACTTCACTATAGCCGATTACTTTTGCTTTGCATCGTGGTATTCAGTTGGAATATCCTGCACCTCATTCTACGAGGAAAGAGCCGAGATCCCTTCACCGGGAATGACCTCTTTAGCAAAGGTTTTCGTCACTATATTTTTAAAAGCTATCCGGTTCCTTCAACGATATCAAGTTCATTACGTTAAAGGTTTTCCCCAGAAACCATTCGTAGCCCTCCGTCGTTTCATATAGATAGTCAATAAGTATTCAAGCTGTGTATGTTGGCCAAAGTCAAGGCACAATGATTGGTAGCTATTGGGTATTCATATGCAGCATAGATAGATGAGTTGGTTTAGGACAGTCGTACTACTATTTTGGCCAAAGTCAAGGGTATGTACGGGTGAGTTCAAATTAACCTGGAGAATGACGGGTAGAACTTGACATGTGACTTATGATATGTTGGCCAAAGTCAAGGTCATAAGAGCATGGGGTAAAAATCACATCGGGAGTTTCTAAAGAAACTGAAACTTGCCAGATATGCACATACCTTCTGGAGTGTGATAACGTGAGCGGATTCCGTCACGTTATCATGTGATGATAGTTGGATCCCGATTCCCACTGATGAGTTGGTTTACTCCTCGGGTGATCCCGACTAATTCTTCTTTTGGGTTTGGAGAAGAATTTGAGGTTACAGTGGGAGGTTTCCAGATTAGATAAATTGGTAACCATTCTGATCTAGGTTAGAGTGCACGCTGAGTGTTTCTTTTCTCTCTCTCTTTGACAGCGACCATGACCCGACCCTAGACTATGACTCAGTGACCAAAACTAACCGAACCTTCTTAAACACTGGCTTTTGGATTGTCAGAGTTGCATACCTCATTGCCACTCCTACTTTTACCCTTTTCTCCAGGACACCCCGAATTACTACGTACGTCCACTTCCATTGGACAAAACCATCGTATGGTTATATACGAACTCGAAGGGATTTATTCGAGGATGGTTTCCGGTTCTGGAGAAAACGAATAGGACTATTCAGTTGTCTTTTCCTTTTACCTTCTCTCAGGTTGCGAGTACTCCTTGGTTTAGGAGATAGTACACCTATTACGCAAATTGGATAGTCTTCTTCCAAACCATAGGCTGGTGCCGAACGGTGGGGAATGAAGAAAACCAATTAGCATAACGATGGTGTACAGAAGGTATTAAGTAAAGACATATCAAGGGATTAGAAAGAGGGCAAAGTAAATTGCGACTGCTATTCACGACCAAACCAAGTATTCCTTCGCCAATCCTAAATCACCTTTGTATTTCTCCATGACACTCTGTATCACTACGAAGATCCACAGTTTATTGGATACTCCATCGTATGGTTATATACGAACTCGAAAGGAACTTGTTCCAGTTCGGGGATGGATTCTGGTTCAGGAAAAATAGGAATAAGGTTTATTCGGTTGTCTTTTATCTTCATCTCCTCTCGCATTGCGAGTGCTCCTAGGATTAGGACAGTACATCCATTATGCTTATTGGATAGTCTTCTTCCAAACCATAGGCTAGTACCGAACGGTAGGGAAGGAAGAAAACCATTTGGCCTAAAGGGGTGTACAGAAGGTAATGACTAAAGACATATGAAGGTATTTGGAGAGATGGCATAGAAATATACGGTTATGGTTATGAATCTGGATAATGGAAGAGGCATTACTAAGAATACCCGGATACCCCTACGTAACATTTCAATGTTTCAGTTTCACTGTGTACTGTTAAAACAAAACTGATTTCCCAATTAGTCCATACTCTAGGGTATGTATTTACCAGGTATGATTCTCACATCTGTATGGTTTTACAGATGATGAGTGGAAGTAAGTTGTTGGAAATTAGGTGATCATCCTCATTATATCGGAATTCGTTGTAATTGGTGATATTTGAGGAAATCGCCTGGGTTGTTTGCCGGATAGCAAATATTTGGTTTTTGAATATCCGCTGTTATGCACCAATTTTAAATTGATATATCTGTACGTCTATTTTTATAGAGTGAGATATACTGTCACGCCCCGAAAGTACGGAACATGACCGGCACTTAAACTACGAAACGTCTCGAGGCGTACGTAATCTAAGTAAGCCGAAAACACAGAAATCCAAACCAAGAAAAATAGTAGAGTGAAGGAAAACCAATTTAAAATCAAGTAGTTTTAATAGCATAAGCCGAGTTATGCGGTTTTAAAAAAAACATCAAGTATTTCCTGAAAATTTCGGCAGAGTCTCCTTTGTAAATACTGGCTCCCAAACGGCATACAACATGAATAGTATACGAAATCAATAAAAAGGCATCTCCAAGCGGGAGCTAGCTCTTCGTCAATCGACGGTCACAACCACACAAGCAATATAATATACAACGCCGAGGGCGAGGATCAAAACTTAAAAGGAAACTCAAAACAGCAAGAAATCCATAGAAATACAACGCGCGACTCTGAGGTCGAAAGAATAAACATCACTGGTCTCTATCTGAGATAAATACATGTTTGGTTGATGGAACTTCTAGATACAACTGAATAATAATATACAAGATGTAATGATGGGTAGGATACAAATAAACCCACCTACTAGCAAGTCACCCGAACGAAACTGTACCCGCAAAGCCGTAAAGAAACCTGCAAGAAACTGGGGCACAACGGGGGTGAGTTGCCAACTCGTGAATAGAAAAAACATCTACGAATAGAAATCGCATGTATGACGCAATCCTAGGTCATACGATAAATATATATCCTCAAATATGTATATAACATGCAGCCTATAACAATGGCTAGGGTAATATCTAACCGAGTGTAATCTCATGGGCCCGTGTCAGTGCCTCAGGTAGCAATATATCACATAGATGATGTATGAATGCATGAAAAAGAATGCATGTACTGAAGAAAACTGCTTTCATAAATTAGTGAGATTTCTGTATTTTTAAAATGAGGTATCATAATGAATCAGCATAAAATAGTGCCTAGCATCGGCACAAAACGTAATCCCAATATCTCGATATCTCTGTATCACAGTCTCTGTACCTCAATATCTCGGAATCTCAATGTCTCAATCATAATATCTAGGGCGCCGACAATCCAGACCGGCCCCTACCATCTATCTCAAGACCACGACGATATCCTCCGAATATCCGACGCGTCGGGTAAAATCACCGGTAGGTAGTCTCGCCCTGCCAGGCTCATCATCATCACCACGAGCTTCTTGCCCCGGGAAACCTTACCGGGTCCACCATGTACCTGAAACGGTCCATCCAACTCCTCGAATCGGGTCTCGAAATCCATCAGCAAACTCATGGTGGACGACTCATACATCATGGGAAAAACCGCGCTTTTCATTTAAAAAGAGAAAGAAGAAGTTTGTATATGTTTTGCGGTTTTCCCCAAATCCAGAAAATCTCATGGAAATCCGAATCCAAAACCTCAATAGCACATAAAAAGTGAATATATGCATGAGAATCCATGAATGCGTCATAACAATGAATAACAGTATGCATGAAGTAGCAGGTAATAACTACAATGTCTAAACTAACATATAAGGCAAGTATACTAATATCATGTCTAAACTATTAGCTAACAGGCTATGTCAAGCAATAATATTTTCTAAGGTGTACGTGACATGGCAATTACCGATGAAGATGTGTGTGAGCCGGCAAGTAAGTGTACGTGGTACATACGCATCATCGGTAATGGTGCTGGTGTCCTAACCACAAGATATCAACAGTAGAATATGAAGCATAATATAAGCATGTGATGCGGAACGAACAACAATAATGAGCGGGAGCTGAATACTAGACGCGACGATAACTAATCTGCATTAACCTAATATAAGTCCTACAATGGTGCCTTTTGAAATAACACGAATCGTGGGGTTTTGAAAATAGGGGCTACGGTGTTTTTAAGAAAAGATACGTCTTTTGAAATATCCGTAGGATCCCTTGACTTGTCTTTTAAGATACGCACGATTCGTAAGCTTTGAAATAGGTAGGAACCAAATCTAATCTAACAACTAACTAAACTAAAGGGCTATGCTACAAGCTAGACTACAGGTAAGGAAACCGCCTAACATCTGAGTCGATACATATACATACCTGTATATATATTAGTCGGTGATCCCGCCTTAATAATATCATATCCGATACCATATCTATAACCAGACATCCCAAGTCAAAAGTGCGGATCAATCATCAAAATAGAGCTCGTACGTAAATCCGTCGTACGGCATCCCCAAATCTGGGTACGGGTCAATATCACATTCATCATACTATTCTCCTGGTATCCTCTTTATCAAATATCATGATCGGGGTAATGATCTACGTCTAGTACAATACTGATACCGCCTAAGTATGCGTGGACGTGTGTGGAACACTACGTCAAGGACCCGCTACAACGTCATGTCGTATCTCAAATACGAATCCTGTCATATCACCGAATTCACAACCTCAATACAAATCTCATCGACTCATCTCAAACCCAAGTATCATGCTCAAATCCGTATGTGAACACATAGTCCCATACCCATGTGAACACATAATTATATATTCCCGTATAAGCACAAATGAAAGAAGAAAGTATGCAAGTATGGGTTGGTATGTGCATGTGTGGTGCGACCACTACTCTAAGGTTTCGCGACACTAAATATCCAAGAACACCAAATGTCCATCCTAAACATCGTTATTAATCAAAAATAACATATAATAATTGTTGGTGTGTATACGCATCCGTATACACCACCACGGACTGCGAGGGTGCTATACGCCATCCACCCGACTTCTCCCCGTAGATATAAATCTACTCACCTGGTCCTCGCTCGCCGGTGCCGACGTCGCCACGCGCTTGCTTGTCGTCTCGAAGTCCATATGGGGGTACCTACATATCACAACGCATCGTATCGCATTAAAATCCGACTCATGACCAAAACGACACACGAATCCCACATAGGTCAAAACCTGTGGTTGCTTTCACAAATCGACCCAAAACCGTCGACGTCGGCGTACAAACGCCAAACCATCGAGAAAGCTCCCAACACTCTCATTTGTACAATTACAATCACTAATTATAATATAAAATAGCTTAAAATTCACAAAAACCCCAATTTCACTTAAAAAGTCATTTTTCCGAAAATCTAGCAAGCACAAATCACCGTTTTTAGTACAAAACTCGATGTATAAATGAATCTAGCGGCCACAATATTCACTAAATATCTTAAATAAGTCATAAAAACAATTCCCATAATTTAATCTCATTAAATTCCAAAAACCCTAAAATTCTAGTTTACAAAATACCTCAATTTTAACAATTTTATAGCAAAAATGCGCAAACTAAAATCTAGCTTGGATTTTCATGAACTAAAAGTAATAAACCACTCAATATAATATTAATGATATAATGAAACCCTTACTATATTTTAAATTCTAAATTTTCAATTAATTACCAAAACCTAGTTTGTTAAAACTCTAATTTTAACAATTTTAAGTGACAATATACAAATCAACTACTAGACTAGATTTGCATATCATAAGATGCTAAAATACATATCACAACATCATCAAATTATCACAACCCTACCATGATCCAAATCCTTCTCTTGAATTTCTAGACTTGAAATTGGAACCATAATTAACATCTAATTTAGTCAAATTAAAGTAACAGCAAACAATTTAGAAAAAAGTCAAGATTTTTATACCACACAACCCATTGATCAAACTTGAAATCTAGCCTTCAAAACTTGCTTCCAAGCTCCAAAATCCATGCTTGAATGTCCAAGGAAAAATAGGTAGGGATTAGATTTTGGAGTTGTGGGAGTTTTAATGGATTTTTGAGGCAATTTTTGATGGATTTTAGAAGAGAATGAGGGGAGGAATTTGGGAGGGCCGTTGTTTGCAGCAGGGAATGGGTGGCTCGGCCTATGTGGGGAAGGGGTGAGAGAGTGGTTGTGAGTGGGTTCAAGTCAACAAAAGTCCACCTCAATTATTTACCTCCATACATCTTACATTATTCACTCTCTTTTTCTTTTCTTTTCTTTTGCTTTTCTCTTCAAATTCAAGTGGGGAAAAGGGTGGGGGCTACTGAATTCAGCCAAGGGAAGAAGTAAATGGGGGGGGTGTGAGTGTGGGTATGGGTGTGCGGTGATGAAAAATGATAAATATAACACCCCAAATATCCATTTACACTAAAAAAAACATTTTTTCTTCAATAATTTCTAAACCGTTTTGGCAAATGATTTAGTTTCAAAAACCACATGATAAAATTTTGTTTAATGTTTTATGATACACAAAATTTGTTTCAACTCATTCCAATTTGTAATTTTCCCTAATTAAATGTATTAGTGACGGCTTAAAATAATAATAAAATATTTTTTTTTCAGAAAATTTGAAATTTCACCAGTGGCTCAATAAACACTAAATACTAGCAATTATATAGCTAGAATATGTATATTTAATTTTTATAATAAGATATTTGTATTTTGACTTTTTATAGAAAACCCCCTTATTTTACCGATTTTTCGAAATTTCACCGAAACGATTTTCAAAACGTTACAATCTTCCCCCCTTAAAGAAATTCGGTCCCCGAATTTAAATTCAAACTCCCCCCAAATACAAAAACATCCAAGCAAAACCATCAAGTCGTCGGGGCTCCGAAATCATAAGTACATAAAACGCATCATAGCGCAATACATGCGCATGGGTAATGAGCAGATAACTCAAAATCAAAACTCCGTCAAGTATCCCGCAATCATCGGAGTCAAGGTGAAGACACGAATGCCAAATCTCAAGCAAGACCGATATGTTATAAATCGGAACTATACATGTAAATATCAGGAGGAAATGCATGCCAAATCCTTTAAGTTGTTGTGCAATGCACATAACACTGCACAGTGGCGGACGTCTATCATAAGAAAATAACTATATACATATATACTTTGTTTGAAATGTACGTTCCGCCGTTTTGGGAAACAATTGAGAAGGGTTTTCCTTATTTTAAACGTTTCGCGTCATATCAGACACGCAGGTAAATACTGAGACTATGGCTCACTTTTTGGAATTCCCTTCAATAGCTATCAATGCATGCAAAATACATTCAGGTACTGTCCTCTGACTAGTCCTGCTTAGTACGAAAACACATCGCAATTATCATAAAAAAACGTACTGCTCTATAAGAAATCAATCCCAAAATACGCGTATGAATACTACGTGCGTCTGGTGCGCACGACAATCAAAATCCACATACGTGTCATACAAGTGCACAGAAACAAGATCTAAGTGCATTGGGTTTGCACAAAGCATCTGTCGTAGGCAACGTGTGTGCCTGACAGCAAAATCAGGTGCATCTGACATGCACGAAAAATCTCGGTTTAGTGCATCTGGTGTGCACCAAAATCACACTCAAGACATGCCCTCAACATGCGCGAAAACCCAAAACTAGGGGCATCCATCGTGCACGAAATCATGAAATCCAATATCAAGCGCCGAACATGCGCAAAATCAAATCAGGTGCACAAGATGCACAAAAGGCGTATCACTGCACTGCAAGCATATATAAACTATACAGAGTGCAGGAACCAAATCGTGTGCGTGCATACGCACAAAATCAACCCAAATGTCTAAAACCGTAAAATCACAAACATGTGAAACCAAAGCACGAAAACGATATCAAGTGAAACACTGTGCAAAGAACGTAAATCCTCAATCATCAAAAATCAAATCATGCGAATAAATCACCCAAAACAACGAAATCAATAATGGCGGAATAGTACCGCTCAAGCGTATCCTCTAAGAATCTCGGGCCAACTGTCGCGGTCCCTAGTGGGACGTCTCATCGATGATCATGAACTCTGGCCTGCTGGTGTGCATAACAATGACCACTCCTGGGTCAAGGTCTTCACTGTGAATTACCAATCTCTCGGTCTATCGGCTCATCGGCCCTGTCATGTGTGCTAACGGGGATGATCCCGTTCTGGCACGTTTCTTGTCATCTCCCAGTCAATCATCGCGACCACTCGTAAGACAGCATATCACTGGCGTCGTCCTCTGGCTCTCTGAATGTACGTGACACATCTGATCCTGGGTGCAAGTATCATTGCAGCAGTGTCCTGGAAGGAATCCTGCTCACGGTCTCTTCCATGTCTCGTCTCTGCCAACTGTCCGGAAGTCATCGTCCTTTCTTATATCTGCATCTTGCTCTGGAACGGCTGCATACCCATCGCAACTCCTTCTGGAAGGTATATCCAGTACTCTGCCTCGGCATGCGCATCACATCTCTGATGTCGACGGAGGGGATCGTCATCATATCTAGATCTTGTACGAACCTCTTACTCCATTTTTCTCTAATGTCGACCGCTTCGGACTCGTCTCGACGTAGCTGCATGGACTGAGCTCCAACGGCTATCCTCGTATCGGGAGTTTCCCAAGAAATGCATCTCACCACCTAGCATCTGAATTAAGTCGAACCATCCAATCGATTGTCAAAACCTCATAAACCCCCAAGGGCTCAACATCTTAGGCACAGTTTAATAGTATCGAGTACATACCACAACATCGATGGTCCAGCCGTAGAAGGGCAAACCCAAGCCTCACTAATGGTGTCGTGGAACTGCCGCAAACCCGAAGGTTCAAAGGCTTTCACACGGTCATTATGTCGAGTTAGGGTTTCATTCTTCTAGAAGGACCATAGAATTGCCTGCATGTCTTTCTGAATACTTTAAACTTGGAATAATAGGTTTCCGACATTCGATCGTCTCTGTCGACCCTCACGTCTCTGCGTGAAGTCGTCTCTAGCTGGAATCAACCTATCTGATGACCTCGCATCGGGGTAGCGAACGAACCGCATGTCCTAGTCATTCATCCTCGGTGACTAGTGACCTTCTATCATCTCTTAGTACAACTCGTACTGCAATAGCTCCAACATCTGGGGCGATATCTCGTCGTTCGCAGCAATAGCTGGCTCGCTCGTCTGCACGGTGAACAGTGCCTCGACCATCATGAATAAGCAATACACCAACGGCCATCAAAATCTGCTGGCCTCTATCATTAGCTCAATCCTCTAGTGTCGATCAGCACATCCGAGTAACCTCATAAAGGCAATCCGCCAAACGCTCGTGGCGCGGAAACACAGTAAAAAGACATATCTCCGCAATCGTGTGTCGCCGGAATTTCGCCCTGGTCAGTCCTCGTTTGTGACGAGCTCGTGCTAACCACAACTCTAGCTGTAGCTCTCCCTGCCCGTAATCGTGGCAGCAAAACCATAACTGGTACAGATGAGGCTAGATCGGAATGAATATAATACTGAGCAAAGAAATATACTCCTAAGGCTTCTTAAGTGGAGTGGCGTATCGTAAGTATACCGCGGAACATACCCACGGTACGTCACTCTACTTTAGTCACCTATTCCATCAACCAAGGGTCATCCTACGCTCCGAAGGTAAAACCTAACGCTCTGATACCAACTTTGTCACGTCCTGAAAGTACGGAACATGACCGGCACTTGAACTACGAAACGTCTCGAGGCGTACGTAATCTAAGTAAGCCGAAAACCCAGAAATCCAAACCAAGAAAAATAGTAGAGTGAAGGAAAACCAATTTAAAATCAAGTACTTTTAATAGCATAAGCCGAGTTATGCGGTTTTAAAAAAACATCAAGTATTTCCTGAAAATTTCGGCAGAGTCTCCTTTGTAAATACTGGCTCCCAAACGGGATACAACATGAATAGTATACGAAATCAATAAAAAGGCATCCCCAAGCGGGAGCTAGCTCTTCGTCAATCGACGGTCACAACCACACAAGCAATATAATATACAACGCCGAGGGCGAGGATCAAAACTCAAAAGGAAACTCAAAACAACAAGAAATCCATAGAAATACAACGCGCGACTCTAAGATCGAAAGAATAAACATCACTGGTCTCTATCTGAGAAAAATACATGTTTGGTTGATGGAACTTCTAGATACAACTGAATAATAATATACAAGATGTAATGATGGGCAGGATACAAATAAACCCACCTACTAGCAAGTCACCCGAACGAAACTGTACCCGCAAAGCCGTAAAGAAACCTGCAAGAAACTGGGGCACAACGGGGGTGAGTTGCCAACTCGTGAATAGAAAAAATATCTACGAATAGAAATCGCATGTATGACGCAATCCTAGGTCATACGATCAATATATATCCTCAAATATGTATATAACATCCAGCCTATAACAATGGCTAGGGTAATATCTAACCGAGTGTAATCTCATGGGCCCGTGTCAGTGTCTTAGGTAGCAATATATCACATGGATGATGTATGAATGCATGAAAAAGAATGCATGTACTGAAGAAAACTGCTTTCATAAATTAGTGAGATTTCTGTATTTTTAAAATGATGTATCATAATGAATCAGCATAAAACAGTGCCTAGCATCGGCACAAAACGTAATCCCAATATCTCGATATCTTTGTATCACTGTCTCTGTACCTCAATATCTCGGAATCTCAATGTCTCAATCAAAATATCTAGGGCGCCGTCAATCCAGACCGGCCCCTACCATCTATCTCAAGACCACGACGGTATCCTCCGGATATCCGACGCGTCGGGTAAAATCACCGGTAGGTAGTCTCCCCTGCCAGGCTCATCGTCATCACCACGAGCTTCTTTCCCCGGGGTACCTTACCGGGTCCACCATGTACCCGAAACGGTTCATCCAACTCCTCGAATCGGGTCTCGAAATCCATCAGCAAACTCATGGTGAACGACTCATACATCATGGGAAAAACCGCGCTTTTCATTTAAAAAGAGAAAGAAGAAGTTTGTATATGTTTTGCGGTTTTCCCCAAATACAGAAAATCTCATGGAAATCCGAATCCAAAACTTCAATAGCACGTAAAAAGTGAATATATGCATGAGAATCCATGAATGCGGTATAACAATGAATAACAGTATGCATGAAGTAGCAGGTAATAACTACAATGTCTAAACTAACATATAAGGCAAGTATACTAATATCATGTCTAAACTATTAGCTAACAGGCTATGTCAAGCAATAATATTTTCTAAGGTGTACGTGACATGGAAATTACCGATGAAGATGTGTTTGAGCCGGCAAGTAAGTGTACGTGGTACATACGCATCATCGGTAATGGTGCTGGTGTCCTAACCACAAGATATCAACAGTAGAATATGAAGCATAATATAAGCATGTGATGCGGAGCGAACAACAATAATGAGCGGGAGCTGAATACTAGACGCGACGATAACTAATCTGCATTAACCTAATATAAGTCCTACAATGGTGCCTTTTGAAATAAGACGAATCGTGGGGTTTTGAAAATAGGGGCTACGGTATTTTTAAGAAAAGATACGTCTTTTGAAATATCCGTAGGATCCCTTGACTTGTCTTTTAAGATACGCACGATTCGTAAGCTTTGAAATAGGTAGGAACTGAATCTAATCTAACAACTAACTAAACTAAAGGGCTATGCTACAAGCTAGACTACAGGTAAGGAAACCGCCTAACATCTGAGTCGACACATATACATACCTGTATATATATTAGTCGGTGATCCCTCCTCAATAATATCACATCCGATACCATATCTATAACCAGACATCCTAAGTCAAGAGTGCGGATCAATCATCAAAATAGAGCTCGTACGTAAATCCGTCGTACGGCATCCCCAAATCTGGGTACGGGTCAATATCACATTCATCATACTATTCTCCTGGTATCCTCTTTATCAAATATCATGATCGGGGTACTGATCTATGTCTAGTACAATACTGATACCGCCTAAGTATGCGTGGACGTGTGTGGAACACTACGTCAAGGACCCGCTACAACGTCATGTCGTATCTCAAATACAAATCCTGCCATATCACCGAATTCACAACCTCAATACAAATCTCATCGACTCATCTCAAACCCAAGTATCGTCCTCAAATCCATATGTGAACACATAGTCCCATACCCATGTAAACACATAACTATATATTCCCGTATAAGCTCAAATGAAAGAAGAAAGTATGCAAGTATGGGTTGGTGTGTGCATGTGTGGTGCGACCACTACTCTAGGGTTTCACGGCAGTAAATATCCTAGAACACCAAATGTCCATCCTAAACATCGTTATTAATCCCAAATAACATATAATAATTGTTGGTGTGTATACGCATCCGTATACACCACCACGGACTGCGGGGGTGCTATACGCCATCCACCCGACTTCTCCCCGTAGATATAAATCTACTCACCTGGTCCTCGCTCGCAGGTGCCGACGTCGCCACGCGCTTGCTTTTCATCTCGAAGTCCACATGGGGGTACCTACATATCACAACGCATCGTATCGCATTAAAATCCGACTCATGACCAAAACGACACACGAATCCCACATAGGTCAAAACCTATGGTTGCTTTCACAAATCGACTCAAAACCCTCGACGTCGGTGTACAAACGCCAAACCATCGAGAAATCTCCCAAAACACTCATTTGTACAATTACAAGCACTAATTATAATATAAAATAGCTTAAAATTCACAAAAACCCCAATTTCGCTTAAAAAGTCATTTTTCCGAAAATCTAGCAAGCACAGATCACCGTTTTTTGTACAAAACTCGATGTATAAATGAATTTAGCTGCCACAATATTCACTAAATATCTTAAATAAGTCATAAAAACAATTCCCATAATTTAATCTCATTAAATTCCAAAAACCCTAAAATTCTAGTTTACAAAATACCTCAATTTTAACAATTTTATAGCAAAAATGCGCAAACTAAAATCTAGCTTGGATTTTTATGAACTAAAAGTATTAAACCACTCAATATAATATTAATGATATGATGAAACCCTTACTATATTTTAAATTCCAAATTTTCAATTAATTACCAAAACCTAGTTTGTTAAAACTCTAATTTTAACAATTTTAAGTGACAATATACAAATCAACTACTAGACTAGATTTGCATATCATAAGATGCTAAAATACATATCACAACATCATCAAATTATCACAACCCTAACATGATCCAAATCCTTCTCTTGAATTTCTAGACTTGAAATTGGAACCATAATTAACATCTAATTTAGTCAAATTAAAGTAATAGCAAACAATTTAGAAAAAAGTCAAGATTTTTATACCACACAACCCATTGATCAAACTTAAAATCTAGCCTTCAAAACTTGCTTCCAAGCTCCAAAATCCATGCTTGAATGTCCAAGGAAAAATGGGTAGGGATTAGATTTTGGAGTTGTGGGAGTTTTGATGGATTTTTGAGGCAATTTTTGATGGATTTTAGAAGAGAATGAGGGGAGGAATTTGGGAGGGCTGTTGTTTGCAGCAGGGAATGGGGGCTCGGCCTATGTGGGGAAGGGGAGAGAGAGTGGTTGTGAGTGGGTTCAAGTCAACAAAAGTCCACCTCAATTATTTACCTCCATACATCTTACATTATTCACTCTCTTTTTCTTTTCTTTTCTTTTGCTTTTCTCTTCAAATTCAAGTGGGGAAAAGGGTGGGGGCTTCTGAATTCAGCCAAGGGAAGAAGTAAATGGGGGTGTGTGAGTGTGGGTATGGGTGTGCGGTGATGAAAAATTATAAATATAACACCCCAAATATCCATTTACACTAAAAAAAAGCCTTTTTTCTTTAATAATTTCTAAACCGTTTTGGCAAACGATTTCGTTTCAAAAACCATATGATAAAATTTTGTTTAATGTTTTATGATGCACAAAATTTGTTTCAACTCATTCCAATTTGTAATTTTCCCTAATTAAATATATTAGTGACGGCTTAAAATAATAATAAAATAATTTTTTTTCAGAAAATTTGAAATTTCACCAGTGGCTCAATAAACACCAAATACTAGCAATTATATAGCTAGAATATGTATATTTAATTTTTATAATAAAATATTTGTATTTTGACTTTTTACAGAAAACCCCCTTATTTTACCGATTTTTCGAAATTTCACCGAAACGATTTTCAAAACGTTACATATACTTTTTTGAAATTATGTCTATGACATTTACCTATATCAGTGGATGGTTAGGTACGGAGCGTTAAACAGCGGTGTAATTCTTCTTAACCATAGGTACAGTTTTCAACCTATGACACACAGGGATTGAGTTAGCATACTCAAGGGACTTATACAGAGTATTGTATGTTTTCCAGTGTCCATTAGGACAGACGGGTTGGTCCTCGTACTATATTCGGTTTACTTATGACTTCTCTAGTTCTTAGATAAGTGTTTCGTAGAAAAACAAGGTCTGAGTTTTGAGAAGTTATAGGCATATGAATAAAGTAGAGAACCAGGTGTTGCAAGTATCGGGATTCTTCAAGGTGATCGAAGATGTAAATACTTGTGTATGGTATTCAGTTGATAGTAATGTTTAAGAGAACTTGCTTCTCTTTCAGGTTACTCATAATTGGAAGTACTCCTAAGTTGAGTAACGCTGATCGGCCTCCTTCCATATTGTTGACATGCACTGGAGACAGCTGCATGATTTGAATCTAATTCAATTAAATCAGTACCTCTGTTTCTATATTGGATATAAAACAGTCCATATCTTAACGATGTTAAGGTACGGGGAGTTGTCCGGCTTATGCTTAAAACCAGACTCTGGATAACTCAAGGCACGTTTCTGTAATGCCTGTTTGTGGGTTGACCCGGGTTATGACGAGGGTTGACTTTCTACCATCTGGAAGATCAATAGTGATATTGTTCTTGACTCGCCACAGTTTTAACAAAAATAGATTTTTTCATAAAACAGAAGTGGGAGTATGGTAGAACTGGAAGTGATTCCAGAACCACAGACGATTACTGAAAATTTGATAAGAACATAAAGATTCAACCTGGCTTGACATTCCATTAGCCACTCCGCACATATGGTGGGTAACCTCAGGCGCTCGAGAGGTACTCCGGTAGCCTCAAGGACGGTGACAGGGAGGTTCTTGTTTACCCAGACTTGCCGTTGCTGTTGTTCCAGACTGTGAGACCCGGCAGGAGGATGAGTATAGCGTCGTTCTGAACTGGCTTCAGAAGTGTACGTCTATATGACTCTGCCAGAGGGTTGTCGTGGTCAGTGGGAGCAGCGGAAGCATAGTGGACAAGTGGCTTATGTCTATTTATAGACTAAAGAAGATACAGCAGAGATAAATCATCTATTTCTGACGTGACAGTCATAGGTTTGACTTCATCAGAATAGGGGATGGATCTGTTAAGAAGATAGTAGGGTGTGATGTCCTGGTATTTGATGACATACACAGAGTAGGAAGTGATATTCCTATACTACGATTGGTTATACTTGGTTGTCACACAGTGGTTTCTCCATATGGGACTTAGATATAATATCAGACATTCTGGTTACTGGATATATGGTTTTAGAGCTAGATTTGGGTGGTTTCCCAATCAGGGTACTTAGACAGCATTCTAAAGGTATTTAGAATGGACGACTCCTGGCACGGTAGTGTACCTACAGGTGATGGAGTCACCCACTCTAAAGGTGTCTTACAGACTAAAGTCGAGAGGGATGTGCATGATTGGCAGATCACTTGCTTAGGTAATTGAGTCAATCATGAGATGTCAAGTACCACACCAGATGTTGTTTTTGCAGTGGATGCAATAAGATGATAATAATCCAATCCTGAAAAACTAATCGGAAGCAGTTTTAGAACATAAGTGGATGTTCTTGGGATATGATAACGGTATCCTCCTTCGGGAGACAGTTATCATTCCAAGCTTCCAAGGTGACCTGGATGACAGAGAGGTTGTCAGAGTTATAGTTTTCTTTCTAACGAGGGGCAGTATTTTGGACAGATGGTCCAGGTGGATACTGAGGGAAGGATGACGCAGGATACTGATTAAGTTCAGTTAACGATACAGTCTAAGAAGTTTGGATTTGGAGTTCATTTATGAGCTAGGTCCCATCAGACATCCAGACACATTCTAAGACAGGTATTGCTCATTTCGGGAGATGGGTTTCTCCGCGAACTTGAGATATAGAGAGACATAGAAAGAAACATCAGGGCGGATCCACTCACTGAGGCTATTCCTCGAACGCAATAGTTTCGCAAACGGGTTTTGTGAGACTGACTAGTAGAAGAGTTGGGTGTTCGGTATCACACGAGCTGTGAGTATGCGACATCGCAATAATTAGCCTTGAGTGAAAGTGAGAGATTGTTGGAGATAATGCCCTCAGAGTCAATTATTGGATCACAGGCACGTGATTGCAATGATTGAGGGAGGACCTATCCCAGTAGGACAGTCTTATTCAAGATGATAGTATGCTATCTAGTTTATCTTTATCATCGTGTACTACTTTAGGTAACCTTACAGGTCGCTATTACACGTTGATAGAGCCCCTAGGATTCTTGCTTGACTGCCAGCAGTATGAGGGCGATCATATACGTGGGAGCTGGTAGTCTATAAGCACATCCTTAAAAGGTCCCTAGTCGTGGGAGTTTCGAGACAGGGCATCGATACTCCAGAGTAGACTAGTGTATACAGTCGAGACCCCGACGAGGGGCGGTGGCCGGTCTCACAAGCCACAGGTGTCAGTTGGTTCACCTAAGATGTATACAGGTGCTCATTGGGTTATGAGGACACCGGACAGGACTCGCCGGGAACATCCTAGTTGGTCTTATACCTGACGTCAGATAGTAGTTCTCTGGTGACATGTGTACAGGTTAGTTCATTGACCTGAGATCGTCATTTGTCTCGTGTGAGTTCCCGCTGTACTTTGATTATTACCCTACCACGCTCAAAGGAGACGTGCAAACAGGTTTTAGTTGGGTACATTCCCGAGCCACATGGAGGCAGTGGGCGGATCTGCAGGTGTTCGTCTCTCTCGGTATTGGGGGTGAGGTCGCGTTGTGTCTAGGAGAGCCCTTACACGAAGTCCTTGGCCAAGGCAGGAGATTTACTGGTAGGTATTCCTGTAGTATCTCAGGGTGTTCTGGGCTACACTCTGACACGATTTATACCGGTTTTGGGGGTCTGACTTTTACCAACCTCCTAGGCCCGCCATGCGATGCTCATAGACGAACGGACCGGACTGTACAGATATTGCCATTGACAGGCTCAGTAGGGTGTCAGGATGAGTTCGCTCATCAACGTCCCTTTTGGTCAATAGCTGGTAGCCCGTCACGTATGGCTAATACCTCTGACGTGCTAGTGGTTAAATCCACAGCCATAGTATTGACGAGTCTTTAGAGTCCCCAACAGACAGTTGCTCAAGTTTCGGGCGAAACGCTGTAGAGGCCGTATGGAGGGCAGGGTTCAATCAGATACGTACGGTATTGCACGGATCATGATCGGACGGATAATACTAGCGGGCTTTGGTTTAAGCCGGATCCTAGTATAGTACAGTGTAGATTTTGTCTCATTATATTTGTATTAAGTCGGAATACAAATGCGGGTATGTATATACAGTAGCGAGGTTTTCCTGTAATTTATTACGGGATCAATTTTTGGGGTTGCCAGTTTGTTTTCCGTTTCGGCCACATTTCTTTGTATCTATCATTGGCTGAAAGTTGGTGGAGGAGGGCTTATTTGCAATTGTGCAAATAAGCATTGTGGAGGGTGGTCTTTACATATTCTTGTGTCATGATGGTTGCACCATCTTTTGACTTCTTCACTTGATCATTACTTGACTTTTGGAGTAATGATGATGGATGATGATGGAAGGTTATGATGATGGGCTTTGAGTGTTGGGCTTGTTTTGTGGTGATGATTCATGATAACCCTTCCGCTCTCTTGCTTTATTTTGGCTCACTCATTCTTTTGATACACACTCACTCCCTCTTCTCATTCTCCATGAGCCATGGCCGGCCAAGTAAGAGGGGGGGCTGTCCAAAAATTCTAGTGGGGGAATTTTGATCTCTTTTGGCTTAAAAATTCCCATTGCTCTATCTCCAAAAGCTTAGTTCATTTCCTCCTCCATATAGAAACTTCCACAACCCCAAATGAGACAAAGCATTCTACAGATAACCTACAGCATCCTTGGGCACGTCGGCTCGCCAACTTCGTACCCGAGTTGCCTCGGTCCAGAGGTGGGAGCCCGTAAAAGAAGCCGGCGATGTGGCGCCCTTCCAGCGACATGGTGGAGACCGGAGATTCCGCGGGGAGATCGGGACGACGACGAGAAGACCGAAGGACACGGATCACTCGGTATATCTCTCTACCCGTTCTTTAGTTAGCTAGAATTAGATTAATGGCCCGATCCGGGATTTCAGTGCGCGGTGGTGCCGGTTTTCTAGTTTGAAAAGTTTTTCGTTTCCGCATTCCGGCGTCGGATTGACGGCCGGGGCGTCGCCGTGCACTTACAAACTAGGGCAACAAGTTTGCTATTCTTGAAGTCCTAGGTGGTGTAGAAGATAATGGTGGATTTGTTTTTCTATTTTGTTTCTATTTTTCTCAACACATGAGAGCTATAGAAAAATCAAGAGAGGAAGAAGGAGGAGGAACCATGGGAGCTCTCTCTTTTGATGAGAGAGAATGAGAAGAAAATAATGATGCATCAAAAAAATAATTACTAATCTCTTATCATGATAAAATGTGATGGCTACTTGATTTGACCCTTAACATCTCAAATTAAATCAAAGGCCAAAGAAGAGTCTAGAGCTCACAAGAAAGATCCAAGTCAACAATGGTCAACTAGGTCAAATTGTCAACATGGTCAAAACAATTAGCCATAACACAATTATCATTAAATAAATATTAGTAAATATTTTCTTCACCTCATAATGGTTTTGACCGAACCAACGATCAAAACCCTAATAAGGCACCTCCTTCTTCGCTCCTCACAGCCGTGCATACACACCCGCATCCGCATCCCGTAGAATGCGAATGCAGAGAAGACAAAACTAATCCATCTATACATTACTAGGATCCGGCTTAAACCAAAGCCCACTAGTATCGTCTGCCCGAACATCATACGCGCACAAGTGCACATAAGTGATCGCAGCCCTGCCGTAAAACCATACAGCTTCTACACCTTTCGCCCAGTGCAGGGAAACTCTCTGTGTGGGACTTTAAAGACTCGACACTACGCTGGCAATGGGTTTAACCATAGACCGCAAGCGGCACTAGCTGTACGTAACGGTCCCCAGGTAGATGTCGATAAGAAGGCCGATGAGGTAAACCCATCCGAACTCCTACGGAGCCTGAATGTGACAATCTCCGTACGGTCTAGTCTGTTCGTCTATGAGTATCGCATTTCGGGCCTAGGGGGCGGTAAATGTCAGACCCCTAATAGCGGTACAAGTCATACGGGAGTGTAGCCCAGAACACCCTGAGAAACTACTGGAAACACTACCAATAATTCTCGCTTGCCCTGGCCAGGGACTTTGTGTAATGGCTCTCCTAGACACAGACCGATACTAGTAGTAGGATTATCAAGACGGGGTATCGATACTCCGGAGTAGACTAGCGTATGCGCTTCTCATCCCAGCAGGGGAGATGGTCTGTCCCACAGCCATCAGTACGTCGTACTGGAGATAGTATGCGGGTGCTCGTTAGGTTACGAGTACACTGGACATGACTCGTCGGGAACTGTTGGTTGGTACTATACCTATCGTCAGATAACAGTTCCCAGGTGACAGGAGTACAGCTTAGTCCATCGACTTGACACTGCTACTTCGCCTCGAGTGTATTCCCACTGTACTTTGATTACTACCCTACCACGGCTCAAAGGAGTCGTGCAAACATGTAGTAGTTGGGTGCAGTCCCGAAGCACTTGGAGGCAGTAGCGGTTAGATAGGATTCGTCTCTCCCGGTATTGGGGGACCTTTATAAGGATGTGCATGTAGATTACCCATCACCCACAAGTGTGACTGCCATCACAACGCTGGTAATCAAGCAAAGATCCTAAGGGCTCCACTAATATGTATAAGTGATATGCTAAAAGAAACACATGCACATATTTAAGTAGAAACAAACAAAGTAGCATACTACCATTTTTGAGCAAGATTGTCTATACAACTGTGAATATCCTAAGCTTCCATTAAGTAATATACAAACTAGTATGATACAGTAATGGCCTCTAGGGCATATACACTAACAATCTACCACTTGCACTAGGGTCATGTACTGGCGTATCAAAGACCTATCATCTCGATCAGCCACTCGAACTGAGCCTGGGGTTTGGCCTTTGTGAATGGATCTGCAGTGTTATTCTCCGAATCTACTCTCTTCACCTCGATCTCCCGGCGATTTACGATCTCCCTGATCATGTGGTACCGCCTCAAAATGTGTCTGGACTTCTGATGGGACCTGGGTTCCTTCGCTAAAGCTATAGCACCGTTGTTGTCACAATACAGCGGTATTGGATCAACAATGGTAGGAACCACCTGAAGCTCCGTGAGGAACTTCTTCATCCAGATAGATTCCTTTGCGGCATCGCAAGCAGCTATATACTCCGCTTCCATAGTTGAATCAGCAACGGTTTCCTGCTTGGAGCTCTTCCAGCAAACCGCCCCTCCATTGAGGGTAAAGACATAACCCGACATGGACTTGGAGTCATCCTTGTCACTCTGGAAGCTGGAGTCAGCAAAGGCCTCGATTTAGAGGTCTTTTCCTCCATACACCAAGAACATCTTCTTAGTCCTTCTCAGGTACTTGAGAATGTTCTTTACTACTATCCAGTGTTTCTCCCCTGGGTCCGACTGATACCGGCTTACAACGGTTAATGCGTATGCTACATCTGATCTGGTACACAACATCGCATACATTATAGAGCCTACCGCAGATGCGTAAGGTATAGATAACATGCAAGCCCTTTCCAAATCAGTCTTGGGAGACATCTCTTTGGAGAGGGTGATTCCGTGACAAGCCGGTAGATTATCGCGCTTTGAATATTCCATACTAAATCGTTTCAGTATGGTGTCGATGTACATGGACTGCGAAAGTCCCAACATCCTCTTAGATCTATCACGATAGATCTGGATCCCCAGAATGTAGTTGGCATCGCCCAGGTCCTTCATGGAGAACCTCTGTGACAAGAATCCTTTGACTGACTGTAGCGTAGGAATGTCATTTCCTATTAGGAGAATGTCATCCACGTACAAGACGAGGAATACCACAGTTCTCCCTACAATCTTACTGTAAATGCATGGTTCATCCGGATATTTAATAAAGTCGAATTCTTTGACAGTATCATCAAAGCAGATGTTCCAACTTCGTGATGCCTGCTTCAGTCCATAAATGGACTTAAGTAACTTGCACACTTTACCGTTGCTCCCACTCTGAATGAAACCCTCCGGCTGATCCATATAGACGCATTCTTCCAAATTTCCATTTAGAAAAGCCGTCTTTACGTCCATCTGCCAGATCTCATAATCGTGGAAGGTAGCAATGGCAAGAAGGATTCGAATGGATTTAAGCATAGCCACTGGAGGAAAGGTTTCTTCATAGTCCAAACCAGGTCTTTGACGAAAACGCTTTTCAACAAGTCTAGCTTTATAGGTTTCAACCTGCCCATCTACACCAATCTTCTTTCTAAAGATCCATTTGCAGCCTACGGGTTTTACCCCTTCTGGAGCAATGTCCAAAGTCCAAACTTTGTTGGTGTACATGGACTCCATCTCGGTCCGCATTGCATCCAGCCATTTTACTGAGTCACCGCTCTTAATGGCTTGCTGGAAGCTAGTAGGCTCATCATTTTCAATGACGCAATCCTCTCGATCCCTATCTATAAGAAAACCGTAGTATCTCTCGGGCGGATGAGACTGCCTACTACTCCTGCGGAGTGGCGCTGGGATGTCCGGTTCTCCTGAAACTTTCGGTTCTACCAAGCTTTCAGTAATAGCTTGTGGTTCTGGAATTTCTTCCAGTTCTATTGCGCTCCCACTTATCTGATTTTCTAAAAATTCAATTTCCAAGAAGTGGGCATGCTGAGAAACAAAAACCTTTTGTTCCTCTGCAGAATAGAAAAGATATCCCCTAGAGTTCTTGGGGTATCCCACAAACTTACACATTACTGAGCGTGCCTCGAGCTTGTCCGCATGCTGCCTCTTTACAAAAGCTGGACATCCCCATGTCTTAAGATACTTAAAGCAGGGTTTCTTCCTACTCCACATCTGATATGGAGTGGTAGGCATAGTCTTGGTTGGAACCTTGTTCAAAAGATATGCAGCTGACTCTAGTGCATAACCCCAGAAAGATCGCGGTAACTCAGCCTTACTCATCATGGAATGAACCATATCCAATAGAGTTCGATTCCGCCTTTCCGATACACCGTTGTGTTGTGGTGTGTATGGAGGAGTAAGCTAAGAGAGAATTTCATTCTCTTTTAAGTAGCCCAGAAACTCGGCACTCAAGTATTTACCACCTCGATCAGATCTCAGTGTCTTGATACTTTTGCCTGTTTGTTTTTCTACTTCATTCTTATATTCCTGGAATTTCTCAAAGGCCTCGGATTTATGCTTCATCAGGAAGACATGTCCATACCTAGAGAAATCATCCGTAAAAGTAATGAAGTATGAATAACCACTTCGCGTATATGTAGACATTGGACCACACACGTCACTGTGTATGAGTCCCAAGAGCGAGCTCGCTCTTACTCCGTGTCCAGTGAACGAAGTTTTTGTCATCTTTCCTATGAGACCAGATTCACAAGTAGCATAAGACTGATACTCGAACGGATTCAAGTATCCCTCTTTATGTAACTTTGTTAACCGTGTCTCATTAATATGACCCAGTCTATAATGCCATAAGAAAGCCTGATTTGTTTCCGGAGACTTTCTTTTAAGTGTGTTCTGGACACTGAAAACCTGAGCTTGATTCAGTACGTATATTCCATTTTCTAATGTACCTGACCCAATCAGAACTTGATTTAGGTGGATGTGGACCACATCGCTTACAAAAGTAAAATCATATCCTTCCTTAGAAAGTATGGATACAGATATGATATTACAAGCCATACTAGGTACATACAAACAGTTACGCAGAATCAATATCTGCCCACTTGTCAATCCAAGGTGATATTCCATTACGGATTCAGCGTCCACGCTCATTCCGTTGGCAACCCTGAGAGTCATATCATCTATCCTGATAACTCTACGGTTTCTTAGATCCTGTAATGAATTATAGATGTGAGATCCTGATCCGGTATCCAGTACCCAGGAAGTAGGATTAATTGACATACAGTTTTCTATTACAAACACACCCGAAGCCGAAGTCACAACATGCTTCGAATCCTGGCTACTGGCTTTGCTAGCCCTGCAATCCTTCTGCCAATGTTCATTCCCGTAATAATAGGAACGTCCCTCCTTTACTTTATCTTGTACCAAAACTTTTGCCCTTCCATTTCCTTCTTCTTCCCTAGTTTCCTTCAGGGTATAAGTAGAGGGCAGAGACTGTAAAATCAAGTCAGTATTTGACCCGTTCTTCAACGTGGTCTTCAGGTCCGTGAGCTCATCAAAATAGCTAGTCTCTGTAAGGACGTTGCCCCCTACAGATGACCCGACAGCCAACCTCGTTTGAAACAATTCGTTCGAGGTCTCATATCTTGCAATACGAGATTGCTCTCCATATAAATCTTTGTTATGGAGGAAGATAGAAACTATGTCCATCTTCTCGTGCTGCCTCTAATATGCACCATCAACTGAGGCCAACACGAGGCACTTGGCATTCGCACGGTCTTTTTCCGATGTCTTACGGATATCAAAATCCGTGACAAGGGAAACCGGTCCTGAGACGGCAAGGGTTTGATTAGTTAAGAGGTATCCCAGCTTGTCATGGGTAATGGACATCTGGACAGACCTTTTCCAGTCATAACAGTCAGATTCAGTCATTTTATTATCTAGATATAACCTATGTCTGGTCACTGGGTCGCTGCAATTAAGAGAGAGAGAAGAAAATACTTAGCATGATGCTCTTGCAAGTTTAGATTGGTTTTTAGTTTATCTAAACAGGATGGCTCCCACTGTTTCTCGAATCTTCCTCAAACCATAAAAGAAGAATTAGTCGGGATTGATCTCACCGTACAATACTTGCTTAACCGTTCGGCCAGGCTGGTGTCGGTACTTCGAGGGAGGTTTTACGACGCTTTCGCAAAGTTCCTTAATTAAATAACCTCTTTTCCCTGTGGACGTAGCCCCGCTAACACCTTTCTAGACACCTACTTGGTTTATAGCATTGATCGTTAAGTGAAAAGTCTCCCAAGGAGTAGCAGATACTCACAGTAGGATCGGGATCCAAATATCATTGTGAGATAATGCTGAAGGAATCCTACCAACATTATCAAACTCCAAATGGTATGCAACACTAGCAAGTTTCAAGTTCTTAGAAACTCCCGATGTGGATTTTTGCCCTATGCTCTTATGACCTTGACGAAGGTCAACAAATCATAAATCACATATCAAGTTCTACCCAACATTATCCAGGTTAATTTGAACCCACCCGTATATACCCTTGACGAAGGTCAACAAGGTAATACGACTGTCCCAAACCAACGCATCTATCTATGCTACATATGAACACCCAACAGCTACCAATCACTATGCCTTGACGAAGGTCAACAAACATAGCTTGATACTATTGAATATTCATATGAAATGACGGAGGGCTACGAATGGTTCTGGCGAAACCGTGAACGTAGTGAACTTGATATAATCGAAGGAACCTTGATAGCTTTTAAAAGGAGTGGTTTAAGCTCCGCGGTATTTTAAAAGTTTTCTGTTTTTGGAAAACCGTGTGGTTTTGAAATTGTTCCAACGATTCAGCTTTGGTTTATTTTCTTTGCATTAATATAATGCGTCCCATCAATTAATCCTACCATTGCAGAAAAAAAAGAAAATATGACGTACGCTTATGCCATCAGCATTCGCCACTGGGCTCCGTCGTCACCCGTTAGGTTACTTAACTAACGACAGAGCGGGGGCTGGACTAGCGTGGATGCAAAACATAAGCAACGCCTACTAGATATCATATATAAATATATACATTCGTCAGATGCAATGATAGCCATTCCAGATCACAGACGAACACATTGGATATGCTAGGAATCCGCATTTCGTTCGAGCCTGCAACGAAAAGACGGATTACACGGTCGCGATGAATAGCCACACCCTACCCTAGACCCCTACAGGTGCGGCAAACTACCCGCCAAGTACCCGAAGTGAAGCAGCCTCCCTCAACAACGTGAGTAGGCCACTCGGCACTTCAAAGTACCCGGTAGTTTGTGCACCCCACCTTGGGTCTATCCAAAGAGCAAAAACAGTAAAAGAAATAATATACAATGGAGGCTATAACCTCAACCCGGATGTGCGGCCATAAAATAATATTACATCAAATTACAAATTTTACATTGAATGAAAAATGAAAACTCTCATCTCGCAACCCCGTCTATTCATCCACGACAATCCAACAAGTTCATATACACAAACCAACATCACAGATCACAGATATGTACAACCCCCACTAATCGACGTATAGCGATTAGTGGACGTTCGGTACATAAATCACATCACAGAAGATTCGATTAGCTAAAGTACTTAGAATTTCGATCGAAAACTTGATTTGAAAGTACCCCAAGCACAACATTGTTCTCAGAAGAATCTGGGCAGAAATAAAGCATCTTAAATATCACAAAACCAACACAGAGAACACCAGAAGAAATTTGGTGCGCGGCCGAGTTGACTCAGCCGCGGATCCACGGCGAATCGCTTGGATCGGCCGCGGATCCGCGGTCTTATGAGCGATTCAGGCGCACAAATTTCTACAGTTTTCTCTAAAAAGCCTGCACGTATTTTTAAGGTCCCTGGAAAAATTTTTGGACCAGTTTTTAAAAACGACAGAAAAGTACAATTTTTGATGTGTTTTGCGATTTTTTTCGGCGCTCGAATTTCTAACACTTTGCTAACAAGTTAGTAATGGTTTAGGGAGGCTCTAATACCACTGTAAGTCTACGTTACCCACCCCGGTACTTACGGTGAGGCGGAATAGGTAGAAATCGAAACTTTCTTACAAAAGCAACATAGACTAACACTTGGGGATCTTTGCCAAACCATTGCTAACAAACAACATGAGGTTCTATCTACTACGCTTAGGAGATTATACCTCATGCAACAAGTCCTTCGGGTCTTCTTTCCGCTGTCCTCCTCGTCCATGCAAGCTCCGAGGATCGATCCGGATCTTGGTCACCTCCGCAGCCTCATAGAGTCGAAGACGATCCACCCGAGAGTCTGTAGTCCGAGCTCCACCTCAAGCCGAGGTAAATAGGGAAACAAGTTTGCTATTTTTGAAGTCCTAGGTGGTGTAGAAGATGTGGTGGATTTGTTTGTCTATTTTGTTTCTATTTTTCTCAACACATGAGAGCTACAGAAAAATCAAGAGAGGAAGAAGAAGGAGGGACCATGGGAGCTCTCTCTTTTGATGAGAGAGAATGAGAAGAAAATAATGATGCATCAAAAAAATAATTACTAATCTCTAATCATGATAAAGTGTGATGGCTACTTGATTTGACCCTTATCATCTCAAATTAAATCAAAGGCCAAAGAAGAGTCTAGAGCTCACAAGAAAGATCCAAGTCAACAATGCTCAACTAGGTCAAATTGTCAACATGGTCAAATGGTCAAAACAATTAGCCATAACGCAATTATCATTAAAAAAACGATTAGTAAATATTTTCCTCACCTCATAATGGTTTTGACCGAACCAACGATCAAAACCCTAATGAGGCACCTCCTTCTTCGCTCCTCACAACCGCGCATACACACCCGCATCCGCATCCTGTAGAATGCGAATGCACAGAAGACAAAACTAATCCATCTATACAATACTAAGATCCGGCTTAAACCAAAGCCCACTAGTATCGTCTGCCCGAACATCATACGCGCACAAGTGCACGTAAGTGATCGCAGCCTTGCCGTAAAACCATACGGCTTCTACACCTTTCGCCCAGTACAGGGAAACTCTCTGTATAGGACTCTAAAGACTCGACACTACACTAGCAGTGGGTTTAACCACAGACCGCAAGCGGCACTAGCTGTACATAACGGTCCCCAGGTAGATGTTGATAAGAAGGCCGATGAGGTAAACCCATCCGAACTCCTACTAAGCCTGAATGTGACAATCTCCGTACGGTCCAGTCTGTTCGTCTATGAGTATCGTATGTCGGGCCTAGGGGCGGTAAATGTCAGACCCCTAATAGCGATACAAGTCGTGCCGGAGTGTATCCAAGAACACCCTGAGAAGCTACTGGAAACACTACCGGTAATTATCGCTTGCCCTGGCCAGGGACTTTGTGTAATGGCTCTCCTATACACAGTGCGATATCAACCCCCAATACCGGGAGAGACGAATCCAATCTAACCGCTACTGCCTCCAAGTGCTTCGGGACTGCACCCAACTACTACCTGTTTGCACGACTCCTTTGAGCCGTGGTAGGGTAGTAATCAAAGTACGGTGGGAACACACTCGAGGCGAAGTAGCAGTGTCAAGTCAACGGACTAAGCTGTACTCCTGTCACCTGGGAACTGTTATCTGACGATAGGTATAGTACCAACCAACAGTTCCCGATGAGTCCTGTCCAGTGTACTCGTAACCTAACGAACACCCGCAAACTATCTCCAGTACGACGTACTGATGGCTGTGGGACAGACCATCTCCCCTGCTGGGATGAGAAGCGCATACGCTAGTCTACTCCGGAATATCGATGCCCCGTCTCGATAATCCTATGACTATAGACCTTTATAAGGATGTGCTTATAGATTGCCCAGCCCCTACAAGTGTGACTGCCATCACAACGCTGGTAATCAAGCAAAGATCCTAAGGGCTCCACTAATATGTATAAGCGATATGCTAAAAGAAACACATGCACGTATTTAAGTAGAAACAAACCAAGTAGCATACTACCATTTTTTAGCAAGATTGTCTATACAACTGTGAATATCCCAAGCTTCCATTAAGTAATATACAAACTAGTATGATACAGTAATGGACTTTAGGGCATATACACTAACAAATATTTCCTATAAATAATTTCCTACACTTTCTAATATTAATTTACTAAACTTTTATTTAATAAATTTTTTTACTAATTCTAATCTAACCCCCTCAGCCCAGCCCTAGCCTGAGCGCATGAACCCACTTCTTTTTCCATAAGCCACACCCGACCCGATCTAACCCGACCTGACCCGATACCCCTACTCCTCTTCTTGTTCTTATCTTCTCTTCTCTTTTCCCGCCTTCTCTGCGACGTCCTCCCCACGACCCGCGCTCCTCCACTTTCCTCACAACTTCCCCCATCTCCCTCACGATACCTCCATGACCCCTTCCTCCCTGCGACCTCGTCCTCATCCCAACGCCTTCCCCCTCCCTCGCGCTACCTACGAGTTCCGCTCCCCAACAGCAACGACGAAGAAGACACTCCCTCAACTACCCCTGAGCTCATCGCCAACGCCTCCCTTTCTTTTTACAACTGCTCCCCATGATCCGCTTGCCTACACTACTGCCCTTGACATCCTATCCTCGATCTCTTCAACAAATTTCCCCTCCCTCTCCCTTTACCCTTCTATCTCGTTCTCTATCTTCGACGAGATACCGCCGTCGTCACTTTTTCCTCCAGCCTCGCCCCTGTACCCGAGCACCGACCACCCCGTCAACACGTCTCCTTACCTCGCTATCGTCTGCAGCATCCCAGACCTCGTCGCCGGAGATTCCCCAAACCATCACAAAGACCTTCGGCGACCCACTTCCTCTAATCCATCTCCCTCATCGAGCCCGAACTCATTTGGCTTTCCTTTCAGCTTCAAGCAGAGCCCCCGCCCGAGCCCCTGTGATGTCGACCATCGCCTACCACCATCACCGGAGCTTCCCCAAATAGCCGTGACCCACTAACTCCCCGACGAGCTTCGCCACCACCAACGTCTGACCCTCATCGACCTTGCCTCCTCCAACCCGAGCTCCTTCCGCGACCACCGTGACCCCACCGCTGCCACAGCCACCCGGTCACCAATCATTGAGGCCGCGCCACGAGCTCGGGACAAAGCCGAGATGAGGCTCATTGTTGCTGCTGCTGCTGCTTGCATCGTTGTCATTGCGTTGCTGCTGCTGCTGCTTGCATCGTTGTCATCACGGTGGTGTCCTCGGCCATCTGTAGGCAAGTTCCACACTTGCTTCACATGCTATTTTTACATATTGTATTAATGTTATTTTACATATACATTTATTTGAGTATTTATCATCGGGTGTTTTAATATGTTTATTCGTAGTTCTTGCTGGAAATAATTGTAAATTACTAGAAACCATCCATACTGGTAATCCCAATTCAATCAGAGATATACTTGCATATAGTTATTCATCATTATAGAAATGCAAAACTTTAGTGTTGATATGACTCACATATCATTAATTAGTACCGTGTAAAAGTCGGGTTTGAAAATACCACAATTTCGTACATGAAAAGCCGTCCCCAAGAGGCAACGACAAATCTGAACCTCACTATATGTGACACCTTGTTAATTCATAATTAATTCTAGAAAAATCCAATCGTAGCGTGTCTAGGTTCATTGAGAAGGGTACTGCATAACCTTTAACACGACGTATAGATCTACTGTTAGATATATCTTATGAACATTGAAAACAAAGAACTTACCTGACCTTGGACTGCAGTCCAGAGCAGGAACTTACTCTTGCCATGCATTCGTACCCATGAAACGTTGCTGTTTAATTGCGATAATGTGCGAAGCTAATTACCGTTGCGTAGAAAGATGTCTTAGATTTCTAACGACACCAGTTTTACTAAATTCCAGTATCTTTTGGTAATTAAATCATATTTTAAACGGATGGCATGTACGACAGATTTCTGTCAGTTCATCCTGCACCCTTCATCAGTAATCTTATCATAACTCCTAAACCAAAATGAATATTGTTGATCATTCTCCTGTTTTGTAAAGTTAACTCATAGCCCTACAATTAGTTGAACATTAGTGTCGCTAATTATGCTTCCAACATGGATTAAAACGTGTTACGAAACGGACTTTCAGTTCAGAAATTGGATTTCCTGCAGTGAACACTTAAAATGGAATGACCTTAACTAGCAAACCTGAAACCCGATTGACACGAAACTAATTTTTCTGTATAGATAATTAAATATACCGCCTACTCCTTTTATTTAATTTACTCAATTATGCACATGTGATTTTATATGATTTTTCTAGTCCAACCGACACCGATTGCTCGTATGTATTCAATAGCGCATTTACCATATCCCCATCATGTTGCAGATGTCATACCCTTGAAAATAGTGTTCATTTGCATCGATAACCTAGTGACCGTGTTACATTACCAAGTGATAAATATTAGTGATTGGATTGTGGCAAGTACGTTAGTGTAAAAGCATGAATGAGTAAGTGAAGTGACGTGTACTTGTACACAATCAGCGGAACCAAATAGTTATTGCATTGTCGACGCCTATGGGACATATATAAGTGTGATTATAACTGGAATGAGATGGTTATGGAAGCACTTATATTAGTGTCATAGTCAAGACATCGAGTACGGTCCATTTATCTTGGATACCAGTCGAGGCATGCTTGATGGAGACCATGTCTCCAGTTTCTCGCGTAGACTTGTCATGTAACGACAAGTATTTGGGTTCATGGTCGGTGTTTTATATAGACCGCGGATGTGGGGTATTTTGAGTGTGAATTCGATCAACGGAATCTCGGGAGTCCCACCGCCGGCATATACAATGATTTTAGGAGTTGTATGGATGGTGTTACTGATTATTAGTGAGCGTGATTCGGCCCTGTGCTCCCTTACCCCTAGGGCCTATCCTTGGGTCGGGGATACTCCTGCGGTGGTTGACACTCACACTTGGACCGACGATAGGTTTAATGACTTAGACAGTGAGACTTGGAGACTGATAGGTTTAGTGACATAGACATTGCATTGATTACTGATTCGATATACCTGATTTATTGTTTGCCTATACCGGTTACTTCATGCTCATGTCATCACTCCATATTTACTGTTTCATATTCATCATGTAAGTCTATGTCGCACACCCCGCGAGTTCGCGGGGAGGCGGAATACATGAAAAACGATTTTTTTTCTTTTGTTCAAACATCAAGTTTGCTTTGCAACATAAACTTTATCAACTTAGGATCTTGATTAAACCTTAACTAGCTAAACTAAATATCAAGAAGGCTCTAACTACTCGGTTGAATGGTTATACCTTCGTGTCAAGTCCTTCGGGTCTTCTTATAGTTATTTGCTCCTTAGTTCAAGCTTCTTCATGATCTCCTTTCTTTGGCTCCTCCGAAGTTTCAAATGAACTCGGTTGCCGGTCTCCTTGGTGTCGAAGAAATATCCACCCGAGGGCATATGGTCAAGTTCCAACCTCAAATGAAGTAACTTAGTGATCCAACTTGCTAAGAGAGATTACTAAGTATAAGTAGAGAAGATATAATGGATTAATTTTTCTTAATGCTCATTGATTCACAACTCATGTGATGGGATGAGCTTGAGGGAGGAGGAGATGAGGAAACCTAAGAGAGAGAATGAGCAAATGAGAATGAGAAAAGAATAATGGAAAATGGTTGAAAATTGGCTTAAGTCTTTTGTCAATAATTCAAGCATAGAATATTAAATCCCATAAATAATGAACCATGCTTGAATAGTAACCCCAAATGAATAAACAAATGCTTGAGCCATACTTTCAACCATGCCTCATGTGTCTCTCCATTTTCCACCTCATTAATCCTTTTCTAAAAAAGGATAAAACTAATAATGAGGTGTCTCCTTCTAGAAGCTCATTCTTGAACAATCACAAGAATTCCCTCACTGTATATACATACCCGTATTCGTATTCCAAGAAATACGGATACACTGAGACAATAAACATCCAATAATACAATACTAGGATCCGGCTTAAACCAAAGCCCACTAGTACTATCCATCCGAATATCATACGTATAGCCAATATACGTATGTGATCGAAACCCTGTCGTAAGACCATACGGCCTCTACATCGAATCACCTGATCCAGGAAAACCCTCTGTGTGGGACTCTAAAGACTCGACAATACGCTAGCGGTGGGTTTAACCATAAGTCCGTCAGTGGCACTAGCTATACAAAACGGCAACCCAGGTACAAATCAAAAAGGAGGCCGACGAGCGAACTCATCTGAAACCCCTACCGAGCTTGTCCGTGACAATCTCTGTGCAGTCCGGTCTCTTCGTCTGAGAGTATCGCATGTAAGTTCTAGGGGGTGGAGAACGTCAGACCCCAAATAACCAGACAAGTCGTGTCGGTGTGGCACAAGACCATCCGAGAATCTACTGGTCTGACCACTAGTAATTCTCAATCAGCCCTGGCCAGCGGCTTATGGCAATGACCAACCGATCACTGCGCGATATCGACTCCCTATACCGAGAGAGAAAAATCCCCAACAGTTGCTCACTGCCTCCATGTGGCTCGGGACTGTACCCAACTAAAACCTATTTGCATGACTCCTTTGAGCCGTGGTAGGGTAGTAATCAAAGCACAGTAGGAACTCACACGAAATAAATGACGACCTCAAGTCGACAGACTATCTGCACTTATGTCATCAGAGAACTGCTATCTAACGCTAGGTATAATAACAACTAGTTAGTTCTCGGCGAGTCATGTCCGATGTACTCACACCCAGCGAGCACCTGTATACAATTTTAGGTGCACCTCACCAATGGTTGCGGGACCAATCCATCACCCCTCATCAGGGTCTAGATATGTATACACTAGTCTACTCTAGAGTAACGATGCCCAGACTCGATACTTCTACAACTAGGGACGCTTTTAAGGATGTGCCTTTTGACTACCCGGCTCCCACAAGAATGATCGCCATCACAACGCAGTGAGTCGAGCGAATATCCTACGAGCTTTATCAACATGTATATGAAATACAAAGTAAAACACATCACATGTTAAGATAAAGTCAAACCAAATAGCAGGCTGTCATATCAAGCAAGATTGTCATGTACATAAATATCCCTAGCATCCTATACAAGGAAGGCCTCAAGGGCATACTTATCCAACAATCTCCCACTTGCACTAAGGCCTGTAATTGGCGCAATGAGTACCCACTATCTGCGCTAGACCCAGTAGCTGGCGTACCGCATGCCCAACATATCAAACAGTCTCTCGAACTGAATTTGAAGGATGGCCTTGGTGAATAGATCTGCTGTGTTGTCTTTTGTGTCCACTCTCCGTACATCGATCTCTTGGCGATCCATGATCTCCCTTATTAGGTGATACCGTCTCAAGATATGTCTGGATTTCTGATGGGACCATGGTTCCTTTGCCAAAGCCATGGCTCCGTTGTTATCACAATACAAAGGTATTGAATTAGCAATGGATAGAACCACCTGAAGTTCTGAAATGAAGTTCCTGATCTAGACTGCCTCTTTTGCGGCATCGCTCGCAGCGATATACTCAGCCTCCATCGTCGAGTCTGCTACGGTGTCATGTTTGGAGCTCTTCCAACAAACTACCCCTCCATTGAGAGTGAACATATAACCCAAGATAGATTTAGAGTCATCCTTGTCACTTTGGAAACCAGAGTAGATAAAACCCTCAATCTGGAGGTCCCCATTACCGTACACCAGGAACATCTCTTTAGTCCTTCTCAGGTACTTAAGAATGTTCTTAACTGCTATCCAATGTTTCTCACCTGGGTCAGACTGATACCTGCTTACCACGCTGAGTGCGTAAGCTACATCTGCTCTGGTACATAACATCGCATGCATTATTGACCCTAACGCCGAGGCGTAAGGTACTATGATCATGCGAGCCCTCTCCTCATCAGTCTTGAGAGACATGTCTTTGGAGAGGGTGATTCCGTGACAAGCGGACAAATTTCCGCGCTTAGAATCTTCCATACTAAACCTCTTTAGTACGGTGTCTATGTACCTTGACTGTGAAAGTCCCAACATTCTTTTAGATCTGTCACGATAAATCTTAATCCCTAGAATGTACGAGGCATCCCCCAGGTCTTTCATAGAGAACTTATGTGATAAGAACAGCTTAGCCGATAGCATAGGAATGTCATTTCCTATCAGGAGAATGTCATCAACGTATAAAACGAGGAATACCACAACTCTCCCTACAATCTTCTTATAAATACAAGGTTCATCCACATTTTTAATAAAGTCGAATTCTTTGACCGTCTCATCAAAGAAGATGTTCCAACTCCGCGATGCCTGTTTTAATCCATAAATGGATTTAAGAAACTTGCACACTTTTCCACTGCTCTCACTGTCTATGAAGCCCTCTAGTTGATCCATGAAAACACACTCTTCTAAACTTCCATTTAGAAAGGCGGTTTTAACATCCATCTGCCAAATCTCATAGTCAAGGAAGGCAGCAATGGCAAGTAGGATCCGAATGGATTTAAGCATAACCACTGATGAAAAAGTTTCGTCATAATCCAATCCTAGTCTCTGACGAAAACCTTTAGCAACAAGTCTAGCTTTGTAGGTTTCTACCTGACCATCTACACCAATCTTCTTTTTGAATATCCATTTGCACCCTACGGGTTTTACCCTAGTAGGAGCAAAATCCAAAGTCCAAACATTGTTTATGTACATGGATTCCATCTCGGTTCGCATAGTATCCAGCCACTTCACCGAGTCTTTACTCGTGATGGCTTGCCGAAAAGTAGTGGGCTCATCATCGTCGATAATGCAATCTTCTCGATCCCCGTCTATGAGAAAACCGTAGTATCTCTCAGGTGAATGAGATAGCCTACTAGATCTGCGGAGTGGCGTAGGTATGCCATGTTCCATTGAAGTCTCAGGTTCTACTAAGTTTTCAGTAATAGTCTGAGGTTCTGGAATTTCTTCCAGCTCCATCATGCTCCCACTTATCTCTTTTTCGAGAAATTGAGTTTTCATGAAGCGGGCATGATGAGAAACAAAGATCTTTTGTTCCTCAGCATGATAGAAATAATGCCCCTAGAATTCTTAGGGTATCTCACAAACTTACACAGTACTGAACGTGCCTCGAGTTTGTCCGGATGAACCTTTTTGACAAAGGCAGGATAACCCCATATCTTTAAATACTTAAGACAGGGTTTCTACCCACTCCACATTTCATATGGAGTGGTAGGCGCAGACTTAGTTGGAACCTTGTTCAATATGTATGCAGCAGATTCCAGTGCATAACCCCAGAAGGAGGGAAGCAACTCAGCATTACTTATCATGGAACGCACCATATCTAATAAGGTGCGATTTTGTCTTTCTAATACACCGTTGTGTTGTGGTGTGTATGGAGGAGTATGCCGAGAGAGAATTCCATTCTCTTTTAGGTATTCTAGGAACTCGGCACTTAAGTATTCTCCACCCCTATCGGAACGGAGCATCTTAATACTTTTGCCGGTTTGCTTTTCCGCTTCATTCTTATACTCTTGAAATTTCTCAAAGGCCTCGGATTTATATTTCATTAAGAATAGATGTCCATACCTAGAGAAATCATCTGTGAAAGTAATGAAGTAGGAATAGCCACTTCATGCATGTGTAGACATTGGCCCACACACGTCGCTGTGTATGAGTCACAGGAACTCAGTGGCTCTTTCTCCGTGTCCAGTAAATGGAGTCTTTGTCATCTTTCCTATGATACATGATTGACAAGTTGCATATGATTGATACTCAAATGGATCTAAGTATCCTTCTTTATATAACTTAGTCAGTTGTGTTTCATTGATATGACCGAGTCTACAATGCCATAGAAAAGCTTGGTTCGATTCTGGAGCTTTTCTTTTTAGTGTTTTTTGGACGTTGAAAACTTGATGCTGATTGAGAATGTATATTCCGTTGCTTAGTGTACCCGACCCAACCATTTCATGATTTAGGTGAATGTTGATAACATTGCTTACAAGTGCAAAATTATATCCTTCATTTGATAATAAAGATACTGATATAATATTACACACCATACTGTTAGTTGTATGTATGCCATAGAAGCCATTATTGTACATATGATGTATATTATAGTGGATGCTTGGACATATATAGAGAGGACTTTCTTGCTCGACATGATAGTATGCTATCTGGTTGCTCTTTATCTTAACATGTATACTTGTCTCTTGATACTGTCTCATGGTTACATGTTGGTAAAGCCTATAGGATGTGTACTTGACTACAAGGATTATGATGCAGATCATACTAGTGGGGTCATGGTAGTCCATAAGTACATCCTTTAATATTCCTAATCGTGGGTGTATCGAGATAGAGCATCGATATACCAGAGTAGACAAGCATATACGCTTCTCGACCCATGAGATGGGCGATAGATGATCCCATATCCATTGGTATTTGACATCAGAGATGGTATATGGGTGCTCAGTAGAGACTGGGTACACTGGACGGACTCGCCGAGAACTCCTAGATGGTATTATACCTGACGTCAGATAACAGTTCTCTGGTGACACTGGTACAGGTTAGTCTATAGACCTGAGATCGTCATAGAGTCTTGTGTGATTCCTACTGTGCTTTGATTTCCACCTTACCACGTTCAAGAGGACGTTCAAAATGGTGGTTTTTGGATACAGTCCCGAGTCACATGGAGGCAATGAGCGATAGGAGGGGATTTTGTCTCTCCCGGTATTGGGGGTAGATGTCGTGCTGTGCCCGATTGGCTATAACTGGAAATCCCTAACCAGGGTTGATTTAGAGATTTACTGGTAAGTGTTATCAGTAGTTTCTCGACCCGTTATGAGTCTCGTATCGGCATGACTTATCGAGTTATTGGGGTCTGACATTTACCACCCCTAGACTTGATATGCGACATCTCAGACGAAGAGACCGGGTTGTACGGTAGTGTTACTGATAGGCTTTACAGGAGCTAGAGCGGGCTTGCTTGTTGATCTTCTGATTGCACAATACCCGGGTAGCCGTTATGTCCAGCTAGTACCGCTGACGGCTTGTGGGTGCTTGATATGGTCATCACCTACTGCCGGTGTATTGACGAGTCTTTAGAGTCTTACACAGAGGTTTTACTAGCTCAGGCAAAATGAAGTAGGAGCACATATGTGATATGTGCGGGACCGAGATTAATACGAGTATGTGATACCGTATTCTATTCTCGCGATATTTGTATTGGTCGGTTATATGTGATATAGCAGGGTTATCGAATCAAGTGTTGATTTGATAACTTGGTACATATAATATTAGTCGGTTACATGTGATATAGCCGGATTATTAAATCAAGTGTTGATTTGATAATTTAGTGTATAATTGTATATTTGATATACTAGTTTACATTAACTAATATTAGCTCACTTAAGCATTTATTTTTCTCACATGTGCACACTTAATATATATGTGATATATATTAATTGTGTTTTATTATGTGTCTTGGTTGATGATACATGCAATATGGGTGTATAAGACTTACACCATGATAAAAATAATGTAGGGTTTATTTATTTATTGTAATTCAATTATTAGTTGGAAATTTATCACATGGCATGAAACTTCATGATGCTTTGAGATCCATTGACTTAGTAGACTAGTTTCGTCTTACCTAGATATTTATTAACCCAACCATTATCTAAACTCATGGTTAAGTCTCTACATGAGTAATATTAGATATTTTCTCACCCATGGTTGCTATTCACTCTCACAACATTATCTCTCTTCATCTTCTTCTTCAAGCTCAAGAGCTCTCTAGCTTTTGAGCAAGTGAGAAATAATAGTGAGAAAAACAATTCTAAAGTGAGCAAAAATCCTACTTCATTATCCTCTACTAGATTATCACTTTAGTATAGGTTGTTAGCTTCATTAATCTCTCATTAGTGAAGTAGTGGCTTGGGTTAGTGTCTCCTCGACGTAGATCATCTTCGTCCTTGAAGACTTCAAGCAAGTTCGTTCCTTTCTTCTTGTGAAGCCATGCTAGAGTCTAGAAGATCACTACTTGGAGCGGAGGGACTACTACACGGAGCTATTGAAGTGAAGGACCGGTCTACAAAGGTTGTATTCCTAGTTCACTTAGTTGTAAAGTAGTTTACAATATATTTCGTATGATTCTCTAGTTAAACATCCTAGGTTAGAGTTCTTTAGCATGACAAAAATTTTAAAATGGCATGGAAGATGCCTCCCGAAACCTTGCTGTTGTGCATAAGAACCCTACAGTGGTATCAGAGAATAGCTAGAGAATTAGACGGATTTTGTAGGATTATGAAACTGAAACAACTCCAAAACTTGAAACAAGATTACCCAGTTTCTGTTGATTTTTTAAAGTCGTCAAAAGTTTTTTAAACAACCAAAGAATGTTGCATGTGATGTAACATAAGCACTGAACCAAGACGAACCAATTTGGACTGTTTTTAGCCGGCCATACATGCCAAATTTCCGAGCTAGCCGGCCCAAACAATGATTCTGGGGTTCATCTTGGTTTGGTGCTTCAGGCTCTGGATTTTGGTGTTTCAGGTGTTGTTTGTTTTTGCTAAATTTTCATGTGATATTAACTTTCTGCAAAAGCAACTCGGAGTGTTTCGTAGTCGTAATTCTAACAGTTTTTCGGGTTATTTTAGATGGTGTTAAAAAGTTCGATCGGATATCAAATACCCACTTTAACCCTTGCCGGAAAATTTTCCAAGTGTTGGATTTTTCCTTAGTTTAAAACTTTCAGAAAAATGCAAGCGATACTATAGACCCTCTAGAAAAACGAAACTTTAACTCGATTATGTGACTGTCAGAACCGCCACTAAACTCTAGGGTTTGTTGTAGTTCGGCGGTGCCATATGTGAGGCACTGGTTGACCCTTCTACGGTTGGTTCATAGGAGCTGTGGCATGTACTGAGTATTTTTAAACTACACTCAAGTGTTGAACTTTTTGGAAAATTTTGGGTGTTTGTTGATTCGATCGGGATGTTTAACGTCGTCTAGCTTTTTCTGGAATGTGATACAATATGTGGAATTCATATAGTTAGGCATGAAATCCAAATTATAAGATATTTTGGGTTTATGATGTCTAAGGTTATTATGGATTCCAAATGTTGTAGTTTGATATTTTCTTTTCTGCGACCGTAAGTGTAATATGTGGTGTATCGCCAGTTTTGTTGCTATATATCAATGATAATTGGGATACGCATATTTACTTACGTTGATGACATGTGATGTTATGTGTTGCTGTGATATGTTATATTGGATCATCGTGTTTTGAATAGCCGGGGGTTTTATGTGAGATGAGAGTTTTTATTTTCATTCATGTAAAATTCATTGTATGTAATATTCTATTATTGGGGCACTTCCGGGTTGAGGATGATGTCACCATTATTGTATATTATTTACTTTTCCGCATTAGGATAGACCCAAGGAGGGGAGCACAAGTAACCGGGTTCTAGAGTCCAGTGGGAGACCAACTCGAGGAGTCGAGTCCGGGGCTCCTAACTCTAGAATTGTTAGGGTTGCTTGCCGCTCTCGTAGGGGTCTAGATAAGTGGGTTTGGCTATCCATCGCGACCGTGGAATCCGTGCTTTATACAGGCTCAAAATAAAACACAGACCTCCTAGTATATATCCAATATTTCATATGTTTCTTCTACTGCTCTGTGATGTGATCACTGTGGACTCCGAGATGAATGGCTATATATTATATATGGGATATATAATAGACGTTGCTTATGTTTTGCACCCGCGCTAGTCCCGTCCCGCTATGCCGTTAGTTAAGTAACCTAACGGTGTATAACGGGACACTGTGGCGAATGCGTATGGCATAAGCGTACGTTGTATTTTCATTTCATTTTTTGTGATGCTTAGGAAGCATAAATGATGGGACTTCATTAATGAGATTAATGAAAGAAAAGAAACCTAAAAGATTTTATATAATCAAATTTTCAAAAAGGGTAGCTCTAGTTTTTTCTTTGCATAGCGATATTCCTTGTAGAATATCCAGCACCTTATTCGATGAGGAAAGAGCCGAGATCCCTTCACCGGGAGTGACCTCTTTAGCGAAACTGGCAGATGTTATAACTCACTCGGTTTTGTTTTTGATTGCTTCTATAGTTTTTGCTTTGCATAGTGGTATTTATGAAATATCCTGCATCTTATTCGATAATGAAAGAGCCGAGATCCCTTCACCGGGAGTGGCATCTTTAGCAAAACTGGTAAAAGCCTCAAAAACACTCCTTTTTTAAAAATCACTTGATTCTACAATGATATCAAGTTCATTACGTAAAAGGTTTTCTTAAAAACCTGTCGTAGCCCTCCGTCATTTCAGATAAGTCCTACTTAGTATTCATGCTACGTTTGTTGACCTTCGTCAAGGCGTAGTGTGCGGTAGCTGACTAGTATTTATCTGCTGCATATGATGCGATTGTTTTAGGGTAGTCGTGCGACATTGTTGACCTCCATCAAGGGTCGTGCGGGTGGGTTTAATTCAATCAAGAAATGACGGGTTGAACTTGACTAGCAGCCTATAGTTTGTTGACCTCCGTCAAGGTCATAGGACCCTAGGGACAAAATATTATCGGGAATTTCAAGTGTTGAAATTTGCAATTAGATTGCATACCTTCTATGAGATAGTTCGATCCCGATACCCACTGCGAGTAAGTGTTACTCCTGGGAGAGTCTTGCACTTTACAATTAGCCGATCAAGTAGGTGTCTAGAAAGGTGTCAACAAGGCTATGCCTCTGGAAAAACGAGGTTTAATTTAATTCGGTCCGTGCGAAAGCACGGGGAACCTCTCTCAAAGTACCGGCACTGGCCTGGCTGAAAGATTGGCGAACTTGTACGGTATAATTAATCCCGGCTAGTCATTCCTTTTAGGGTTTGAAGGAAGATTTGATAAAAACAGTGGGAGCCATCCTGATTAGATAAAATAATAATCAATCTGGTCTTGCAAGAGTATACGCTAAAGTGTTTTATTCTTTCTCTCTCTCTCTCTTCAGGTAGCGACCATGTCAGGCCTTAATCAAGATAATAATATGGATGTATTGATCGAACCCGCTTGTTATACTGAGCAGGGGAACGTTGGTTCTGTTCTTTCTTATAATTGTTGTAACACTGAACAGGGAATAGGGACATATCCGGATTCCCATGCCGCCCAAACGAAGAATAAGCATGTTGATGCATCTTCTTCGGGTGTGTTAGTTATCGAGAACTGTTTCTCGGTTCACTCTACGTCCTGGGTATTAGATACCGGATCGGGATCTCACAAATGTAATATGTTACATGGGCTAAGAAAAGATAGAGAACTAGGAATAGGTGATCATTCCATAAGAGTAGGGAATTGTGCAAATGTTGCAGCTAAAGCAGTTGGCGAATATCACCTTGTATTACCAAATAGTAATACATTGATTCTGAACGAATGCTATTGCATTCCGACCCTGATATGCAATCTTATATCAGTTTCTTTATTAAGTAAAGAAGCATATAATTTTGTAGTACAGGATAATGTTATGAACATCTTCTTGAATCAAAAGTTGATTGGATCAGGCCCGTTAGATAATGGCATATACATTCTAAATCAAACCATGGTTCTTAATGTATAAAACATACACAAGAGGAAGAGTTCAGAAATGAACGAATTCTTCTTGTGGCATTGTAGACTAGGTCATATCAATGCGACACGACTAGCTAAGTTACATAAAGATGGATATTTGAATCTGTTCGAATTATCATCTTATGAAACTTGTCATTCATGTCTCAAAGGAAAGATGACCAAAACTCTGTTTAGTGGACACGGAGAAAGAGTTACGGAACTCTTGGGACTGATACATAGTGATGTATGTGGTCCCATGTCTACACATGTCAGGAATGGTTCCTCATAATTCATTACATTCACTGACGATCTCTCAAGATTCGGACATGTATTCCTGTTGAAACACAAGTCTGAAGCTTTTGAGAAATTCAAGGAATATAAACATGAAGTCGAGAACCAAACGGGTAAAAGTATTAAAATTCTTCGATCTGATCGAGGAGGATAATACTTGAGCAATGAGTTACTGGATTATCTAAAAGAGAATAGGATTCTCTCTCAGCTTACTCCTCCATATACACCACAGCACAACGGTGTATCGGAGCTGAGGAATCACACCGTATTAGATATGGTGCGCTCAATGATGAGCACCGCTGAATTACCTATTTCCTTTTGGGGGTATGCGCTTGAGACGGCCATATACCTATTGAATAGAGTTCCAACCAAATCAGTGCCTACCACTCCATATGAGATATGGGAGGGGAAGAGACCGTATCTTAATTTTGTTAAGATATGGGGTTACCCGGCCTATGTTAAAAAGCAAAATCCGAACAAGCTCGACGCAAGATCTGTTCTGTGCAAGTTTATAGGATATCCCAAGCATTCGTGATCACATATCTTCTACCACCCTGAGGAACAAAAGGTGTTTGTTGCTCAATATACCACCTTTTTAGAAAAAGAATTTCTTGCAAAGGAAATTAGTGGTGAGGAGATAGAACTGGAAGAAGTTCCAGCAATACAAACTACGACAGAAGATTTGGTAAAACCAGAGGATTCGATAGCTCCGAACGAACCCCAGCCTCTCCGCCGATCTAGTAGGGTTCCTCATCCACCTGATAGATACTACGGTTTTCTCACTGATGGTAGGAGAGAGGATCACATCATGGAAGATGATGACCCAACTAGCTTCGAGCAGGCCATCATGAATGGGGACTCAGTGAAGTAGCTGGATGCAATGCGATCTGAGATGGAATCCATGTACACCAACAAAGTATGGACTTTGGAAGTTGCTCCTGAAGGGGTAAAACCCATTAGGAGCAAATGGATCTTTAAGAAGAAACTTGATGTAGATGGAAAAGTTGAGACTTTCAAAGCTAGACTTGTTGCAAAGGGTTTTCATCAATGACCAGGTGTGGATTATGACAAAACCTTTTCTCCAGTAGCTATGCTTAAGTCCATCCAAATCCTACTTACAATTGCTGCATAGCATGACTATGAAATCTGGCAAATGGATGTTAAGACCGCCTTTCTAAATGGTGATTTGGAAGAGTGCGTGTACATGACTCAGCCAGAAGGCTTCGTAGACAGTAGGAGTAGCAGAAAGGTGTGCAAGCTTCTTAAATCCATTTACGGGTTAAAGCAGGCATCGCGGAGTTGGAATATCTGTTTTGATGTCGTTGTCAAAGAGTTTGACTTCGTCAAAAACATAGATGAACCTTGTATATACAAGAAGGTGACAGAGAGTAAGGTTGTTTTCCTCGTATTGTACGTGGATGACATACTCTTGATAGGAAATGATATTCATATGCTGCAAACGGTCAAGCTCTTCTTATCACAACGATTCTCAATGAAAGATCTAGGTGATGCCTCCTACATCTTGGGGATTAAGATCTATAGAGATAGATCTAAACGGATACTGGGATTGTCCCAATCCAGGTACATTGATACCATACTAAAGAGGTTTAGTATGGAAGAATCCAAGCGTGGGTTTTTACCCACGATCTCAGGACTCGCTCTCTCCAAAAAGATATCTCCCAAGACTGATTTAGAAAGAGCTCGCATGCAAGGGATACCCTATACCTCGGCAGTAGACTCTATCATGTACGCGATGCTATATACCAGACCCGATGTAGCATACTCACTAAGTGAGTAGGTATCAAGCAGATCCAGGAGAGAGTTACTAGACAGCTGTGAAGAGCATTCTCAAGTACTTGAGAAGGACTAAAGAGATGCTCTTGGTGTATGGTAACGGAGAACTCCAAGTGGAGTCCTTTACCGATTCGAGCTTCCAGAGTGATAAGGACGACTCTAAGTCGGTCTCGGAATTTGTATTTACCCTCAATAGAGGGGCGGTATGTTGGAAGAGTTCCAAGCAGGAAACCATGGCAGAATCGACGATGGAGGCTGAATACATTGCTACCAACGATGCTGCCAAAGAGGCTGTCTGGATGAAGAAGTTCATAACTGAACTTGGAGTGGTTCCATCCATTGAGTATCTAATACCTTTGTATTGTGATAACAATAGAGCGGTGGCTTCGGCCAAGGAACCCAGGTCCCATCAATGATCCAGGCATATTCTAAAGCAGTATCACCTGATCCGGGTGATTGAGGTCAGGAGAGTTGACACGAAGAACAATACAGCGGATCCACTCACGAAGGCCATTCCCCAAATACAGTTCGAGAGACTCTTCGGGATGTTGGGTATGCGATACTAAAACAGCCGGCCCTAGTGCAAGTGGGAGATTGTTAGTTGTATGCATGCCCTAGAGGCCATTATTGTACATATGATGTATATTATAGTGGATGCTTGGACATATATAGAGAGAACTTTCTTGCTCGACATGATAGTATGCTATCTGGTTGCTCTTTATCTTAACATGTATACTTGTCTCTTGATACTGTCTCATGGTTACATGTTGGTAAAGCCCTTAGGATGTGTACTTAACTACCAGGATTATGATCCAGATCATACTAGTGGGGCCATGGTAGTCCATAAGTTCATTCTTTAATGTTCCTAGTCGTGGGTGTATCGAGATAGGGCATCGATATACCAGAGTAGACAAGCGTATACGCTTCTCGACCCATGAGATGGGCGATGGATAATCCCATACCCATTGGTGTTTGACATCAGAGATGGTTTATGGGTGCTCAGTGGAGACTCGATATATTGGACGGACTCACCGAGAACTCCAAGATGGTATTATACCTGACGTCAGATAGCAGTTCTCTGGTGACACTGGTACAGGTTAGTCTGTAGACCCGAGATCGTCATAGAGTCTTATGTGATTCCTATTGTGCTTTGATTTCTACCTTATCACGTTCAAGAGGACGTGCAAAACGGTGGTTTTTTATTACAGTCCCGAGTCACATGGAGGTAATGAGCGATAGGAGGGGATTTCGTCTCTCCCGGTATTGGGGGTAAATGTCGTGTTGTGCTCGATTGGCTATAACTGGAAGTCCCTGGCCAGGGCTGATTTAGAGATTTACTGGTAAGTGTTATCAGTAGTTTCTCGACCCGTTATGAGCCTCGTATCGGCATGACTTATCGAGTTATTTGGGTCTGACATTTACCACCCTTAGAATTGATATGCAACATCTTAGACGAAGAGACTGGACTGTACGGTAAAGTTACTGACAGGCTTTACAGGAGCTAGAGCGGGCTTGCTTGTTGATCTTCTGATCGTTCAATACCCGGGTAGCCGTTACGTCCAGCTAGTACCACTGACAGCTTGTGGGTGCTTAATATGATCATCACCTACTGCCAGCGTATTGACGAGTCTTTAGAGTCCTACACAGAGGTTTTACTGGCTCAGGCAAAATGAAGTAGGAGCACATATGTGATATGTGCGGGACCAAGATTAATACGAGTATGTGATAAGCATACCAAAGTTGAAGATAAAGAATCTCTGTCCTATTTTCGATTCTCGCGATATTTGTATCGGTCGGTAATATATGATATAGACGGGTTATCGAATCAAGTGTTGATTCGATAACTTGGTACATATAATATTAGTCGGTTATATGTGATATAGCCGGATTATTAAATCAATTGTTGATTTGATAATTTAGTGTATAATTGTATATTTGATATATTAGTTTACATTAACTATTATTAGCTCACTTAAGCATTTATTTTTCTCATATGTGCACACTTAATATATATGTGATATATATTAATTGTGTTTTATTATGTGTCATGGTTGATGATACATGCAACATGGGTGTATGAGACTTACACCATGATAAAGATAATGTAGGGTTTATTTATTTATTGTAATTCAATTATTAGTTGGAAATTTGTGACATGGCATGAAGCTTCATGAAGCTTTGAGATCCATTGACTTAGTCCACTACTTTTGTCTTACACCAGATATTTGTTAACCCAACCATTATCTAAACTCATGGTTAAGTCTCTACATGAGTAATATTAGATATTTTCTCACTCATGGTTGCTATTCACTCTCACAACATTATCTCTCTTCATCTTCTTCTTCATGCTCAAGAGCTCTCTAGCTTTTGAGAAAGTGAGAAATAATAGTGAGAAAAACAATTCTAAAGTGAGCAAAAATCCTACTTCATCATCCTCTACTAGATTAGCACTTTAGTATAGGGTATTAGCTTCACTAATCTCTCATTAGTGAAGTAGTGGCTTGGGTTAGTGTCTCCTCGACGTAGATCATCTTCGGCCTCGAAGATTTCAAGCAAGTTCGTTCCTTTCTTCTTGTGAAGCCATGGTAGAGTCCGGAAGATCACTACTTGGAGCGAAGGGACTACTATATGGAGCTATTGAAGTGAAGGACCAGTATACAAAGGTTGTATTCCTAGTTCACTTAGTTGTAAAGTTGTTTACAATATATTTCGTATGATTCTCTAGTTAAACATCCTAGGTTAGAGTTCTTTAGCACGACAAAAATTTAAAAATGGCATGGAAGATACGTTCCGAAACCTTGCTGTTGTGCATAAGAACCCTACACATACTGGGTACACAAAAACAGTTATGTAACAACAAAATATGTCCACTCTCCAATCCAATGTGATATCCCCCTACTACAACTGCGTCCACACTGGCTCCGTTGCCAACCCTGACGGTCATATCACATATCCTCAAAACTTTACGGCTTCTCAATGCCTGCAAAGAATTACAGATATGAGATCCTGATCCAGTATCCAATACCCAGGAAGTAGAGTTTATAGAAAAGCAGTTTTCAATAATGAACACACCTGAAGTTGAAGCCGCAACCTGCTTTGTGTCCTGGTTATTGGCCTTTAGGGCCCTGCAGTCCTTCTTCCAATGACCCTTCTTCTTACATCAGAAGCACTCATCCTTTGTGGATGCCCCTCCCATCTTTTCCTTTCCCTTTCTCGTAACCTTCTGCACACCTCCCCTCGGTTTGGTAGGGGCCTTCTTCTTCTTTCCCTTGGCCTTGGCCTTGGATCTAGAAGAAGAATATCCTCCAACAATCTGAGCGGGTGTTTCCTTTCCCTTTTGCAAGGTGCTCACTGCCATCCTCAACATATTGAGGAGTTCAGGAAGTATAACTTCCATACTGTTCATATTGAAGTTCAATATGAACTGGGCATAGGTGGAGGGAAGGGACTGGAGGATCAAGTCGGCGTACAACTCATTTTCCAACGTGGTTCCCAGGTCTGTGAGCTCTTCGATGAGAGAAATCATCTTCAGGACGTGGTCCCCGACAGATGATCCGATGGCCAACCTCGCTTGAAAAAGCTTCTTTGAGATCTCGTATCTTGCGATATGAGATTGCTCTCCATATAACTCTTTGGTATAGAGGAAGATGGAAGCAAGGTCCATCTTCTCATACCGCCTCTGATGTTCATTGTCCATGGAGGCCAGCACGAGGCACTTGGCCTTCGCGCAATCAAGATCCCAGGTCTTACGGACCTTAATGTCTGCGACCGAGGATGTTGGACCGGGAACAGGGGGAGCATTCACCGTGAGGACGTATGCGACTTTATCATATGTAAGGGCCATATTGACATTCCTAAGCCAGTCTTTATAGTTTGGCCCAGCGAGTTTATTTTTATCTAATATGAGCTTAAGTCCTGTCATGGTCGCTGCAATTTATGAGAGGAGAAAAGAAACACTCAGCATATGCTCTTGCAAGTTTAGATTGGTTTTTAGTTTATCTAAACAGGATGGCTCGCACTGTTTTCTCGAATTCTACTCCAAACCCTAAAAGAAGAATTAGTCAGGATTAATCGCACGTCACAATACTTGCTTAACCTTTTGGCCAGGCTAGTGTCAGTACTTCGAGGGAGGTTTTCCAACTCTTTCACGAAGTTCCTTAATTATATAACCTCTTTTCCCTGGAGGCATAGCCCGGCTAACACCGTTCTAGACACCTACTTGGTTTATAGCATTGATTGTTAAATGAAATTGTTTCCCGAAGAGTAGCGGATACTCACAGTAGGATCATGACCCAACTATCATTGTGTGATGAATCTGAAGGAAGCCTACCAAAAACACCACACTCAAGAAGGTATGTAAAACTAGCAAGTTTCCTTTATGTTTAAAACTCCCGATGTGATTTTTTCCCCGTGCGCTTATATCCTTGACGAAGGCCAAAACATCACAAGTCGCAAGTCAAGTTCTAACCGTCATTATCCAGATTAACCTAGACCCATTTGTACAAGCCCTTGACGAAGGCCAAAATAGCTGTACGCCTGTCCTAGATTAATGCATTTATCTATACCATAGATAAGCACCTACTAGCTACCAAACACTATGCCTTAGTGAAGGTCAAAACACATAACATGAATGCTAGTAGATATCTATCTGAAATGACGGAGGGCTACGGATGGTTTTCTGGCGAAAAAACCTGTTAACGTATTGACCTTGATATAGTCAAAGGAACCTAATAGCTTTTGAAAAGGAGTGGTTTAAGCTCCGGTTTTTAAAAAAACTTTTTGAAGAAAACCGAGTGGTTTTATAATTGTTCCAATGACATCAGATTTTAGGTTTATTTTCTTGCATTAATTAGAATTAATGCGGTCCCATCAATTAACCTTATCATTGCAGCAAAACAAACGAAAATACAACATACGCTTATGCCATTCGCATTCGCCATGGGGCCCCGTCATCATCCGTTAGGTTACTTAACTAACGACAGAGCGGGCGCTGGACTAGTGTGGGTGCAATTATATATAATAAATATATATATATATATATAGCCATTCGTCTCACGCAATAATAAGCATTCCAGATCACAGAATCACAGATGGAAACATTGGATATACTAAGATTTCCGTGCTTCGTTTAAACCTGCAACGAAACACGGATTCCACGGTCGTGATGAATAGCCAAACCCCACCCTAGACCCCTACGGGTGCGACAAACTACCCGCCAAATTTCTGAAGTGAAGCAACCTCTCTCAACAAAGTTAGTAGGCCACTCGGCACTTCAAAGAACCGGGTAGTTTGTGCACCCCACCTTAGGTCTATCCTAAGAGCAAAAACAGTAAAAGAAAATAGTACAACGGTAGTTACAATCTCAACCCGGATGTGCCCCGCAAAAATAATATTACATCAATTTACAAATTGTACATGAATGAAAGAAAAGAAAAACACTCTTCTCACATCCCCCGGCTATTCATTCATGATGATCCAATCAATCCATATACACAAACCATCACAGTTACAGAAATGTGCAACCCCCGCTAATCGACATATAGCAATTAGCGAACGTTTCTAAACACATTTATACAAACACAGAAGACCCAATTAGCTAAATAACTTAGAATTTCGATCGAACGGCAAATTTGTATCTACACCATGAAAAATCCAGAACGCAAATAACTCTGGGCAGAAAACAAAATATTCCAGAAATCATATTCCCTTTAGATAGATCCACAGAGGAAAATTGGCACGAATCGGCCACAACTCGGCCGTGCATCCACGGCGAAATGATGAGTTACACGGCGGTTCCGCGGCGATCTTGGCCGATCTCGTGCTCAAATTTCATCTGTGTTCTTACAATAGCCTGCACGTATTTTTAAGACCTCTGAAAATATTTTTTGAACTCGTTTAAAAATCGACAGCAAGCTCGGTAAAGGAAATTGATTTCGGGCTAAATTCTTTCAATCGAATTTCTAACTATTTGCTAACAAGCTAGTTTAGGTTTAAGTGGCTCTGATACCAGTGTAAGTCTATGTCGCACACCCTGCGAGTTCATAAGGAGGCGGAATTCATGAAAAACGATTTTTTTCCTTTTGTTCAAACATCAAGTTTTCTTTGCAACATAGACTTTATCAACTTAGGATCTTGATTAAACCTTAACTAGCTAAATTAAACATCAAGAAAGCTCTAACTACTCGGTTGAATGGTTATACCTTCGTGTCAAGTCCTTCGGGTCTTCTTATGGTTCTTTGCTCCTTGGTTCAAGCTTTTTCTTGATCTCCTTTCTTTGGCTCCTCCGAAGCTTTAAATGAACTCGGCTGCCGGTCTCCTTGGTGTCGAAGAAAGATCCACCCGAGGGCCTATGGTCAAGCTCCAATCTCAAATGAGGTAACATAGTGATCCAACTTGCTAAGAGAGACTACTAAGTAGAACTAGAGAAGATGTAATGGATTAATTTGTCTCAATGCTCATTGATTCACAACTCATGTGATAGGATGAGCTTGAGGGAGGAGGAGATGAGGAAACCTAAGAGAGAGAATGAGTAAATGAGAATGAGAAGAGAATAATGGAAAATGGTTGAAAATTGGCTCAAGTCTTTTGTCAATAATTCAAGCATGGAATATTAAATCCCACAAATAATGAACCATGCTTGAATAGTAACCCCAAATGAATAAACAAATGCTTGAGCCATACTTTCAACAATGCCTCATGCGTCTCTCCAATTTCCACCTCATTAACCCTTTTCTAAAAAAGGATAAAACTAATAATGAGGTGTCTCCTTCTAAAAACTCATTCTTGAAAAATTACAAGAATGCCCTCACCGTATCCGTATTCCGAGAAATACGGATACACTGAGACGATAAAAATCCAATAATACAATACTAAGATCCGGCTTAAACCAAAGCCCACAAGTACTGTACGTCCAAATATCATACGTATAGCCAGTATACGTATATGATCGAAACCATGCCGTAAGACCATACAGCCTCTACATCGAATCTCCTGATCCAGGGAAACTCTCTGTGTGGGACTCTAAAGACTCGACAATACGCTGGCGGTGGGTTTAACCACAAGTCTGTCAGTAGCACTAGCTGTACGTAATGGCAACCCAGGTACAAGTCGGAAAGGAGGCCAACGAGCGAACTCATCCGAAACCCCTACCGAACCTGTCTGTGACAATCTCTGTGCAGTCCGGTCTCTTCGTCTGAGAGTATCGTATGTAAGGTCTAGGGGGGTGGAGAACGTCAGACCCCTAATAACAAGACAAGTCGTGTCGGTGTAGCTTAAGACCATCCGAGAATCTACTAGTCTGACCACTAGTAATTCTCAATCAACCCTGGCCAGGGACTTATGGTAATGACCAACCGATAACTACGCGATATCGACTCCCTATATCGGGAGAGACGAATCCCCAACAGTCGCTCACTGCCTCCATATGGCTCGGGACTGTACCCAACTAAAACATATTTGCATGACTCCTTTGAGCCATGGTAGGGTAGTAATCAAACCACGGTGGGAACTCACATGAAACAAATGACGACCTCAGGTCGACAAACTATCTGCACACATGTTACCGGAGAACTGCTATCTGACGCTAAGTATAATACCAACTAGTTAGTTCTCGGCCAGTCCTGTTCGGTTTACTCACACCCAGTGAGCATCTGTATACAATCTTAAGTGCACATCACCAATGGTTGTGGGACCAATCCATCGCCCCTCGTTAGGATCTAGATATGTATACACTAGTCTAGTCTGGAGTAATGATGCACAGTCTCGATACTCCTACAACTAGGAATGCTTTTAAGGATGTGCCTTTTGACTACCCAGCTCCCACAAGTATGATCGCCATCACAACGAAGGTAGTCAGGTGAATATCATACGGGCTTTATTAACATGTATATGAAATACAAAGTAAAACACATCACATGTTAAGCTAAAGTCAAACCAAATAGCAGACTATCATATCAAGCAAGATTATCATGTACATATATATCCCTAGCATCCTATACAATGAAGGCCTCTAGGGCATACATATCCAACACATCATCATTTCACGTGTTTACATACGTATTTATATATATTGTTATTGTGTCGCTCTGACGACCTCAGTATGCATGCTCAGAGTGAGAAGTGGACTTTGCTCGGATCAGGATCTGTCGTACCTCGAGGATATTGTGGACATCTAGATCAACGACACCAGCGTTGTATTTTCCTTTGACTCTATCTGGTTAGTTTTTTTATCTGTTTTGATAGAAGTAGTGACTGTATTCCTCATTACCTGTGCATTGATTACTGATTACCATGTAATGCTAGAAGCCGAAGTGTGACTACGGCAGGATATTTCCTTGACCGGAGGTATATGACTAGCCTTGTCATCCTTTGTATTCAGTATTTTGGGAAGCGGGACGTGACACCAAGCACCGCTTTAACTTGATATCCGGAACCATCCCCGTAAATGCAACTGTCGGGCTCACATGGGTACCAACCATCATACAAGCAACAACTGTCTTCCCGTCCTTCCAGAAGAATACCCTCACCTTCTATAGAATACCCAAAACCAACAATCTCCGCAAATATCTGGTCTCCTTAATCGTC